>CM053568.1:35692819-36326756 GCA_028646485.1 Cryptoprocta ferox
GGATTAACTGAATGCTTGCTAGGAACCTCTGGAGTTCACCTCTGGCCCTCTGAGGTAACATGTCATGGTGAAAGGTCCTGACCTTCTGGAGCCATTTCCTTGATCTCTGCAGAAGGCACCTGAGAAGTCTATGGAGAGAATTTCAGGCACTACCACATGCAGTGGAGGAGAGTGGCTTCTCCACAAAGTCACTTCTCCTGTCAAAACACGCAGTCCTAGAAGATAGAGACCATGACTGCTTTATTTTTGTACCTGCTTACCACAGCCCATCCTGGGAGGGCAGTGAACACAGAATGAGAACAGGAATAAACCCCACAGATGCTACTCTCTGCACCATGTAAGAGGGGGCTGGGCTTCTGCTCTTTACCAGCCATTCAAAGCCTAATGCTCCACCTGGGCTCAGGGGCCCATCTGTCACAGAATGAAGAACAAGAATGGTTCCTGTGTCCCATGTAGGAAGAGCAAAGAGGCAAGACAGCCTGGGCTTCAGGTGGGGATATGAGGAATGAGCACAAGGTAGGCATGGAAGGTGCTGGGGGACACAGAGGACCAGATCCCTAAGAGATCTGGCTGGGCTTGCAGAGGACTGTTCATTCCCATCCATCCCCAGAGACAGTGAGGCCAGGACCCTGAATACTTGGTCTGAATTAGAGCATGGGGAGGGAAAGGGGGCCTGGGAAGGGGCCAGAGGGAGATCTCTGTTTCCAGAAGGAGGGGTGGGCCCTGCCAACTGCCCCCCTTTTCCTGCCTTGCCCCTCTTCTCCACTGTAACTTCTCTGGATCCATGGCCAGGCAAGGCTCACATTGGGGGTTTTCCAGACTGTATCACTCCCAAGGTCAAGCCTGCTACAGAAGCTGCAGGGGCAGGACCCTGGGAAGGCAGCTGGACCCGTGGGAATCCAGACGGCGGGAAGGGAAAGGAAGCCATTCCTTGCGGTAAACAGTGCTGGCAGCTGGGGAGTGTTAGGAGAGAGAGGCAGGGTAAAGTGAGAGGCCAAAGTAGAATTTGGCACAGTCAAAGACGCAGGACAAAGACATCCAGCCACACAGAGACACAAAAACAAGGACACAAATTCAATGATGCCACTCCAAAACTAATTCAGAGTACCCAGAGACAGGTCCAGGAAACACACCTACATAGACTCAAGAACACCCTGAATCAGACATGTGGGAGCAGACGCTGGCACAAGCACACATGGAGACACAAAGACAGGCTTCACACACGTAAATAGACACAGACCATCTTGCAGACCTACAAACACAAATGTAGTCCAAATCCATCCTTCAAAGTTGCTCTCCTCCATAAAGCCCCCTAGGCCACCTCAAACCAGGCCTGTCTCTCCCTCCTCTAAGCTCTGCATTGTAATTTCCATGCCATTCCTTGTCCTTTAATAAGGATAGTCTTGGATTCACATGCATACCTCTGGTCTCAACAACTTGGCTGTGTGCTTTCAAAGAAATGACAAGGTCAGCAAATGAGTCCACTGCCCTCCTCGGCAGCCCCATTCCTCACCTGCACACTCATCCCTCTCTCTAGTAGTGTCTCCAGTTTACTGCAGTTCCTGACCCCCAGCCTTTCAGCAGACATAAACTCTAAGGGAAGAAGAAAGCAGACAGACACATCCTTTCAAAGTAATGCTGGTGGGTATTACTTCCCAAAATCTTTACCTTGCCTCATGCTCACCACTGTCTACCTCCAATCTGTAACCACTACATCAGTGCTAGTCTAAGCATAGTTACCTAATGCTAACCTTAACCATAGAAAGCTACACACTAAGTAATGTCTGCACCTCTAGTAGGCCCACAAAAGCACACATTAATGACAATATAGATCATCTGCACTCCAAGAACTCAGTAGCTCCTTCAGTAACACCTGCACAGTCATCAGGGTAGGATGTCCCTGAAGGACTCAGTGTTCAGCTGGAACCCAGGAGCACCAAGGTACCCAGGCCCTTTGACCCTCCTTAGGCAGAAAAGCCTACAGGGACCCAACTCATCCCAAGCCTTGTTCTGAGATTAGTCTAGCCTCTTAGCTGAAATTCCCACCATACCCTTCCCTGGCTCCTGCCTGCCAAGCTGAGATCATCTGTTGCCCTGGAACACCATACCAGGAGGGAGCAAATGTGCCTGAGATCTGGGCCTGAGGGATGTGGGGATTTCCAGGCTCTTGCAATACCCATACCTAGGACCTCTACCCCAGAGCCTGGCCCAGGTGCCTGTCCTAAATAGGTAGTGGGCCTGCTGACACTGGGGAGAGTCGGGATGAATTAGTACACCTCTTATTCCCCTATTCAAGATCTCAATCTGGTGAAAGGGTATATTCACAATGAACTCATCAGCAAAGATAAAGCTGAAGTCAGCCATGTCATCCCCTAACCCATCATCTCTCACCCCGGGCACCAAGACTTCTAAGTATAAGACTCCTCTGCACCTTGGCCACCCTAGAGATTGTCAGACACTACTAGGCTCTGTTAGAAGCTCACCAAGCCAAAATCTTCACCCAACAAACTGCAAGTTTTAGGTGGACACTCACATCTCAGATGTATAGCCATCTGAGTCTCTGTGTCCCCTTCCCCAATGTCTACATTCAGCCTGTCCTGAGAACCAAGGAAGGGCTTGTTTCAGGGCTGCAAGCTTCAGATCCCCACACCAAGCACAGGGTTTCAATAGGACTATGGGTGGAATGAGCCCAGGCCAGCAGCTGAATGCAGAGGAATGGCTGTGTGGCAGACTTGAGTTCCCAGGGAAGGATAGCAACTCCTTTCATTGTCTCAACCCCTCTCCTGTGGACTGTGTCTATACCTGGGCTCCGCTACTTTCCAGATTTCCTCACTGCCGTCCTGCCATGCCCGTACCTCCACCTCATAGGCTCAGTCATCTGCAGCCCAGTGTGTGACAGAGACTTCCTGTCACTTTCCTGCTCTGAGAGTAGCTCTTTCCAGTCCTGGCTTTCTGTCCAGCCAAGTATCTACCTCCAGCAAAGCCTCCACTCCTTCCCTTCCTTCTCTCAGGGCCCTTAGGTTCCCAGGAATAAGCATGGAGGCCCCAATACCTGCAAGATGAAATATCTCCCTATAGCTGGTCTACCACTACAAGCTCAAGTTCAGAGGTGAGGACTTACAGTAGATGCCAGAAAAAGCCTCCTGAGTTGAGGAAAGGCAGTCAAGGATGGGACCTAAGGGGACTGTGGACACCACCTGACAAACAAGAGGCCACTCCCACCATGATGGCATAAACAAGGGGAAGGGGACAGGATATATTAGGAAAGACAGAGAACCTGGATTTTAGTAGAGGAAGTAGCACAGTCCTTACCTCTTCCAGCCATGCTCCCCCTTTTTCTACAAGCTGTGCCAGGCCAGAAAGTCCCCTCCCTCAGAAAGGTTGGGGGTATATCACCCTAGCTTCCTCTTCCCCCACACCATCTTTGTTACCTATCACAGGCTCTGTGCCCATCTGGAGTTTGGGATGGGGAGCAAAATAGGCCCAGATGGCTCTCCCAGCCCTACTCCACCAAATGTTTGGAGGTACCTGGAGAACTTAAAAACAAAATACAGATCCTTTAACTCTAATCTGAGATTCTATTTAAGATGGTCTGGGGTTATGACTCTAATTCTGTATTTTTAATGAGCTCCTCATATAATTCTGAAGTATAGCCAAGTTTTTTAGAAACAGTGGAAACAATCTAATATGATATGACTTGGCATCATCTACATACACACACACTCCCAGTGCCCGTGCCATCCTACCTTTCTGGGAACTCTTCAGAAACAGGCTGCTGGCTACTTACTTAGACACTTCCACAGAGGGTGGGAGGTAGATGGTGAAGGAAAGATTGAAGATATGGGAATTAAAAGCTTTCCAGTGCCAGGATTTACCATCAGACAGGCAAAAGACTCAAGAAACATTATCTCTTTGTTTTTGCCCAGTCCTGTCCCAAGAATGCCAGCCTCTTGCCAGCTGAGGCACTCCCTGCCCTGCCTAAAGTAAAACTTCAGATGCAAGAGCTCAATTATCTCTCCGTTAATTCACTCAGATTCTAGCCCCTCTCCTCAGTGAGCATTGAAATAAAACACCATGTCCATATTCCCCATCTAACAATATCCCCATCTCTAATCCCCAGCCCTTCTGTATCCTAGAACACCACCCTTATCATAGGCATAATCTTTCTGCCACTATCTTGTTTTGCCCACTCTGTCCTGACTTTATTCCTCCCGTTTCTTATCCTCTCCACATCTCCCTATGGTCTCCCTGTCCCCATACAAGCTGTCCTTCAGAAATGTGGGATAAACCTGGGTATGAGGGAGCATGGTCCTGAGTTTAGCACTCTGAGAACTAGATGGATTTTCGAGTCCTAACCCAATGATCACAACTCTGAAGTCCCAATCTGGATTTAAATATAGGTTCTCAGTCATGACCCAATAATACACACACCATACACCGCATAAATTCCAAACAGATAAAAGATTTAAAACGTTAAAAAATAAACTACAGGAATGACAGCATGCAGAATGGCAGAGTAGGAAACTCTAGGGGTTGGTCCCTCCACTGAAGCAACCACTGAGCTGGGAAGAGCAATTAGAAGTACCTATTTCAGAACTCTGGAACTTGATTAGAAACTTATAACAGTCAGAGGAGTGCTTGATTAAAGGAGAGGATGCTTGATCTTTCATATGAGAGCATCATCTATCAACTAGTTACTACCTAACACTGTGGAGATAGTGGCACACATTCCTGGAATGTCTGGCTGGTGGCAGATAATATCATCTTCCAAAAATTGGGGATTGTGCATTTTGGTTGGTCTGGTGGTTCCCTGAGGGACAGGTGCAGATGCTTCCCTTGGTTGCAGCTCTTTTGGGCTGCAGCAGCTTCCACAGTGGCATAAATCACAATATTAAAAGGGACAGAACCCTTTTAATGGGAAATAGGTAGAGAAACTTTTGTCAGGTCACTGGCTAACTGCAGATATAACAGAACAGAAACTTCAGGGACCACCCACAACAAAGAATACATACCTGGCAAAAAATTCTTGGAAAAGTAAAAACATCTGTTCAAAGAGCTGAAGGAGACCATGGGCAAAGAACTAAGAAATCTCAAAAAATAATGTCTGAGTAAAATGAGACTATCAATAAAGAGGTAAAAATTATTTAAAATGAACCAAACAAAAATTCTAGAGCCAAAAATACAATAACCTAAATGAAAAAAAAATAACTGTGGGAATTCAACAACAAACTTGAGAAGCTAGAAAGAAGGATCAGCATACTTGAAGAAAAGGCAATTGAAATTATTGAGTCTAACTTGAATATAAGACCTGAAACTATAAACCTCCTGGAAGAAAACATAGTAAGTTCTTTGACATCAGTCTTAGCAATTTTTTTGGACCAATCTCCTTAGACAAGGACAACAATAGCTAAAATAAACAAATGGGATTACATCAAACTACATGTACAGCATAGGAAACCATCAACAAAATAAAAAGCAACCTACTGAATCAGAGAAGGTATTTTCAAATCAAACATCCAATAAGAGGCTATTATCTGAAATATACAAAGAATTCATACAACTTAATATTAAAAATTTTTTTTTAATAATAAAGAAAGGAGGGGCACCTGGGTGGCTCAGTCAGTTAAGCATCTGACTTGATTTCCACTCAGGTCATGATCTCATAGTTCATGAGCTCAAACCCCGTGTCTGTCTCCGAGCTGACAGCATGGACCCTGCTTGGGATTCTCTCTCTCCCTCTCTCTCTCTGCCCTTCCCCCACTTTTCTCTCTCTCTCTCAAAATAAATAAATAAAATTTTTTAAAAAGAAGAAAAAATAAGTAGAGGATTTGAATAGATATTTTTCCAAAGAAGACACACATATGGCCAACAGACACATGAAAAGATATTTAACATCACTAATCATCAAGGAACTGCAAATCAAAACAGCGATGAGATATCACCTCATACCTGTCAGATTGGCTATTATGAAAAAAACAAAAAATAACAAGTGTTGGTGAGGATGTGGAGAAAAGGGAACCATAGTACACTGTTGGTGGGGATGTAAATTTGTACAGCAATGGAAGCAGTTGGAGGTTTCTACTGGAAAATAAAATCAGAAAGGAAAAAGAAGGCATTACAACTGGTACTGCACAATACAAAGGATCATAAGAGACCACTATGAACAATTATATATATAATATATATAACCAACAAATTGGATCACCTAGAAGACATGGATAAATTCCTAGAAACATACAACCTACCAAGACTGAATCATGAAGAAATAGAAAATCTCAATAGACCCATAACTTAGGACACTAAATCAAGAATAAAAAATCTCCCAGTGGAGAAAAGCCCAGGACCAGATGGACCTGGTAAATTCTACCAGGTGAATCCTTCACTGGTGAATTCTACCAAACATTTAAAGAAGAATTAATACCGATCCTTCTCAAACTCTTCCAAAAAACTGAAGATGAAGGAACACTCTCAAACTCATTTTATGAGGCCAGCCTTACCCTGATACTAAAACCAGACAAGGAAACTGAAGAAAAGAAAATTACAGGCCAAGATCCCTGATTAACATACTTGCAAAAATCCTCAACAAAATACTTAAAAACTGTATTTGGCAGCACATTAAGAGTCATACACCATGATCAAGTGGGATTTATCCCTGAGATGCAAGGATGGTTCATATACTCAATCAACAAATGTGAAACACATTAACAGAATGAAGGATAAAAATTATATGATCATCTCAACAGATGCAATAAAGAGCATTTGATGAAATCCAACATTCTTTCATGATAAAAAAAAAACTCTCAATACATTAGTTATAGAAGGAATGTACCTCAACATAAATAGTCATATATGACAATATTTCAGCTAACATCATACACAAGAGTGAGAAGTCTAAAGCTTTTTCTGTAAGATTAGGAACAAAACTGGGGCACCTGCCTGGCTTAATTGGTAGAGCTTGTAACTCTTGATCTAGGGGTCTGAGTTCAAGCCCCATGTTGGGCATAGACTTTATTTTTAGAAAATGTTTGGACGGCCTGGCTGGCTCAGTTGGTAGAGGATGCAATTCTTGATCTCAGGGTTGTGAGTCAAGCACCACATTGGGGGAGATTAGGAACAAAACAAGGGTACTTACTATCAGCACTTCTATTCAACTCAGTACTCGAAGTCCTAGCCAGAGCAATTAGTCAAGAAAAAGAAATAAAAAGCATCCAGATCACAAAGGAAGAAGTAAAATTGTCATTTGCTTGTAGATGTCATGTTCTTATATATAGAAAATCCCAAGGACTCCACCAAAACAAACAAACAAAAAAAAACGAATTCAGTAAATTTGCAGGATACAAAATCAACATATAAAATTTAGCTATATTTCTATATACTAATAACAAACTATCTAGAAGAGAAATTAAAAAACAATCCCATTTACAGTATCATTAAAAGCAATAAAATACTTAGGACTAATGTAACCAAGGAGGTGAAAGACCTATACACTGAAAAATATAAGACATTGATGAAAGATTGTAATATTGGTGGATTATAATATGAATATTGTTAAAGTGTCCATACTACCCAAAGTGAGCTAAAGATTCAATGCAATCTTTGTCAAAATTCCAATGTCATTTTTTACAGAAATAGAAAAAAAGGCAGCCTAAAATTCATATAGAACCACAAAAGACCCCAAACAACCAGAGTCTCGAGGAAGACAAACAAACCTGGAGGCATCATACTCCATGATTTAAAATTATATTAAAATGCTATAGTAATTAAAACAGTATGGTACTAGCATGAAAACAGATGCATAGACCAATGGAAAAGAATAAAGAACACAGAATTAAACCCGTGTGTATATGGTCAACTAATCTTTGACAAGAGCACCAAAAACACACACTGTTGGTAAAACTGGATAGCCACATGTACAGGAATGAAACTGGATGCATATCTTACACCAGACACAAAAATTAACTCAAAATGGATAAAGACTTAAATGTGAGACCTGAAACTGTAAAACTCCTAGAAGAGGAGAAGCTCCTTGATATTGGTCTTGGCAATTATTGGGGGGTTGGGTGGGGCGGTAAGACACCAAAATCAAAATAAACAAGTGGGACTACCTCAAACTAAGAAGCTTCTGCTCAGAAAAGGAAGCCATCAGCAAAATGAAAATGTAACCTAGGGAATGGAAGAAAATATTTACAAACTAACTATCTGATAAGGGGTAATACCTAAAATATATAAGCAACTCACAAACTCAATAGCAAAACAAACAAAATATTATTTAAAAATGGACAAAGGAGGGGTGGCTGGGTGGCTCAGTCGGTTGAGCATCCAACTTCGGCTCAGGTCATGATCTCACAGTTCCTGGGTTCAAGCCCCGCATCGGGCTCTGTGCTGATGCCTCAGAGCCTGGAGCCTGCTTAGCTGTGTCTCCCTCTTTCTCTGCCCCCCACCGCTTGTGCTCTGTCTCTCTCAAAAATAAATAAATATAAAAAATAAAATAAAATAAATAAAAATAAAAATGGACAAAGGACCTGAATAGAGAGTTTTCCAAAGAATATGCAAATGCCCGACAGCTATATAAAAAGATGCTCAACATCACCAATCATCAGGGAAATGCAAACCAAAACCACAAGGATATATCACCTCATACCTGTTAGAATGGCTATTATCAAAAAGACAAGAAATAACAAATGTTGGAGAGGATGTGGAGAAAAGGGACCCCTCTACATTGTTGATGAGAATGTAAATTGGTACATACATTATGAAAAACAATATAGATGTTCCTCAAATAATTAAAAATAGAACTACATATGATCTAGCAACCCCACTTCTGGGTATATATCCAAAGGAAATTAAACCAATGCCTCAAAGTTATATTTGTCCTCCCTTATTCATTGTTATCATTATTCACAATGGCCAAGACATGGAAACAACGTGTCTACTGATGGATGAATGGATAAAGAAGATGTAACATATAGATACAACAGAATATTATTCAGCCATTAAAAAAGAAGGAAACTGCCTTTTGTGACAACGTGGATGAACCTGGAAAGCCTTTTACTAAGTGAAAGAAGCCAGACAGAGAAACACAAATACTATATGGTATCGCTTATATGTGGAATAAAAAAAACAAACAAACATAGAAACAGAGTGGTGGTTGCTAGGGGTTGGGGGCAGGGGAGATGCCCTTTCAATTATAAGATTGAAGTTCTAAGGAATGAATGAACAGCATGGTGACTGCAGTTAATAATATCATATTGTATACTTGAAATTTACTAAGAAAGTAGATCTTAAGCATTCTCACCACAAAAAAAGAAAAAGGTAACTATGGGAAGCGATGGAGGTATTAATTAACTTTATTATGGTAATTATTTCACAATGTATACCTCTATGAAATCATCAATGTTGTACACTTTAAATACATACAATTTTATTTGTCAATTATACCTCAAAGATGGGGGGAAAACAAGGATAAATCTTCATGGCCTTGGATTTGGCATAGGTTTCTTAAATATGACACCAAAAGCACAGGCAACAGAAAAATAGTAGATAAGTGAGGCTTCATCAAAATTTTAAGACTCTGTGTATCAAAGAACACTATCAAGAGAGTGAAAATCCATGGACTAGGAGGAAATATTTACAAATCATATATCTAATAAGGGTCTATTATCCAGAATGCATAAAGAACTTTTAAAATCCAGGGGCACCTGGCTGGCTCAGTCCAAAGAGCATGCAACTAATGAGCTTGGGATCATTAGTCCACATCTCATGTTGGGTATAGAGATTACTTAAATAAATAATACTTAAAAGAAGTTTATCTTTGAGGCACTTGGGTGGCTCAGTCAGTTAAGTGTCCGACTCTTGATCTCAGCTCAGGTCTTGATCTCAGGGTCTTGATCTCAGGGTCATGAATTCCAGCCCCACATTGGGCTTCACACTAAGCATGAAGCCTACTTTAAAAAGAAGAAGAAGGGGCACCTGGGTGGCTCGTCGGTTAAGCGTCCGGCTTTGGCTCAGGTCATGATCTCACGGTTCGTGGGTTTGAGCCCCGCGTCGGGCTCTGTGCTCACAGCCAGCTCAGAGCCTGGAGCCTGCTTCAGATTCTGTATCTCCCTCTCTCTCTGACCCTCCCCCTGCTAGCGCTGTCTCTCTCTGTCTCTCAAAAAATAAATTAAACAGAAGAAGAAGAAGAAGAAGGGGAAGAAGGGGAAGGGGAAGAAGAACTCTTACAATGCAAAACTCAGATGTGCATTTTGGGAAGGAACAGTCCTCAGCCTGCTGGAAGGATGGGGAGAATATGGAACCTAAAATGCAGTGAAGAGGCAATCACAGTGTTCCAGGAGAGAGATAGTGAAGCCTGGACAAAAACAGTGGCCAAAGGTAGAAAAAGGGCCTGAGAGATTCAACTGATATTGAAGAGATAGACTCAGGCGGCTTGGGATCCGATGGGCTGTGTGAAGTTTTTGTTTCCGAATACTAGTGAGGCTGGATGCCAGACAGGATCTGCCCTTCAGGAAGGAAAAGGAGGGAGATCCCTGTACTTGCCTGGACAGAGTGGCTGGGGATGGAGGAAGTGAAAGTGTCTGCCTGCATAAATAGGCAGCAGACCAGTCCTAGCCGACACACGGACCCCCAACTTGCAACTGTCCACCTCGCCCACCGCTCTGGCCTCACACTCACCTTCTACCACAGCCATGGCTCAGTCACTGGCTCTGAGCCTCCTTGTCCTGGTCCTGGCCTTCTGCATCCCCTGGACCCAAGGTATCAAGGAGGGAGTTGCCTGGGATGGGGACAAGGGGAGGCGTGGGTGAGAGCTTACCAATAGCCCTGGCTCCCTGTAAACTCCACCCTGCAGGCAGTGACGGAGGGGCACAGGACTGTTGCCTCAAGTACAGCCTAAGGAAGATTCCCGCCCAGGTTGTCCGCAGCTACAGGAAGCAGGAGCCAAGCAGGGGCTGCCCCATCTCAGCTATCCTGTGAGTGGGTGCAAGAAGGTGGGTGCAGCTGAGTGGGGAGGGCATGGCGGGCAAAACTAGGACAGGCTTACTAATGCCCAACCCCCAGGTTCTCACCTCGGAAGCGCTCTCAGCCAGAGCTATGTGCAGACCCTAAAGAGACCTGGGTGCAGCAGCTGATGCAACGTCTGGACAAGCCACCAGCCCCACGGAAACAAGTCCAGGGTTGTAAGAAAGACAAAGGAGCCTCCAAGTCTGGCAAGAAGGGAAAGGGCTCCAAAGGCTGTAAGAGGTGAGGAAACTAGAGGGACAGTGGGAGGGAAGTGAAGGGGAGCCTCGATCAGCCCCTCAAACCCCTTTTCTACCCTCCCAGGACTGAACAGCCACAGACCCCAAAAGGGTCATAGCCCAGTGACCAGCCTGGAGCCCAGGAGGCCCCCACCAGCCTCACCGGGGCTTGGAGCCCCAATCCAAGGAGCAAGAAGTGAGCTAGGAGAGGGGGTGGACTCAGGGGCCCCAAAGCAGCCACCTCATGCTGGCCTTGGCTCACCCCTTCTCCTGCTTCAACTATCCCATCTGTATACCCAGCTCTACCCTGCATGGCTACGTTGCCCACACCAGGCCAGGCCCAGAAAGGCAGAGGAGGGAGAGTCTCCCAGAAAGTGTAAGAGGAGGCAGCAGGACTGTCCCCTCTGAGGAAAGGTCACCCAGGATACTGGACCTGACCCTACTCCCACTGCACCCTACTGCTTTCTTGTAAATATGATTTATAACTAACAATAAAAACCTGTTCCAGCCTCCCACCCAAGTATCTGTTCCTGTGTGTTTGTGTGCATGGGGAATCCAGTGTCACTACAGGTGGGGTCCCACACTCTGGTCCCAGCCAAGAGCTCAACCTGGCAAATTCTATTTTCTCACCTACCCCAAGAGTTTCCTTGCCTCCCAGTTACCCTGGCAGTAGAAGGGATCTGGGCTGCTCCCGTCTCTGAGAAATCCCTGTCAGTGAGAGATGGTAGACCCAGAGCACACATCACCAAAGGCTCTGCAGGCCTCTGAGACCCTGAAGAGGGCCCTTCCCTGGTTATGTCCAGCATGCTTTCACTTCAGGAGTGACTTCCAGATCTTTTCCCAGCTCTACCTGGAACTGCTGCCACTTTCCCTGAGGCCCTCTGAATGCGAAGTTCTGAAGACTTCTTTGGGAGAGTCCCCAGGAGGGAGAATGGAACCTGGGCCTGCCTGTAACACAGGCAAACACAAGTTCTACTAAAACCTACCCTATGCACAGTTCTGGCCCTGGGACCCCTTCAGAGGCCCCATCCCTTCCCAAACACCCACACACTTCTGTCCTCATCAGTGAAGCTGGGTCTCTCTTTGTTTAATGGAGCTGTGTGCTTCTCTATTCCTATCTGGGCTTCTTGACTCCCTAAGCTCCCTTCCAGGTGGGAAAGGCTTCTCTCCTTCCCTTCTTTTCTTCCATAGGGTACTTTAGCCCCTTTAACCTCTGAGATCAAGGACTAAGTCTCCTGTGGCAGGTAGTTAGAACCCCAGAATTCAAATGTAGATCAGTGTCCTCTCTAAGAAGACTCTGGCCTGGCTCTTCTCTACTTCTTCCTCCCCAGAGCAGAGATCCTCTCATTCCCTCTTTTATCCCTATGTATACGGAGAGGGAAAACCATCGGGGAGTCAGGCCACGAGGGAAAGAAGGGAATAGATCCTGGGTGAGGGGCGAGAAGCTAGAGGTGATTGCCCCACCACCTTTTCTTTCTGTGGGAGCCTGAGCACACCACATAATTTACTACTTATCATAAAGTCATTAAAGTAAGTGCTGTCTGCTCCTCTTGCAACGGGTGAAGACGGGGGTCTTCCTACCTATCTTCGTGCAGTAAGTGTGATCTTAGTCTGCAAATTCAGATATGCAAAAATTACTGCATTTTAAATATTTTTTTTAAATTTATTTTTGAGAGAGCATGAGCAGGGGAGGGGCAGAGAGAGAGGGGAGACAAGAGGATACGAAGCAGGTTCTGCACTGTGCACAGAACCCAATGTGGGGCTCAAACTCACAAATCATGAGATCATGACCTGAGCTGAAGTCAGATGCTCAACCAACTGAGCCACCCAGGTGCCCCAAGAATTACTGCATTTTAAAATGTTTTTTCAGGGTTCCTGGGTGTCTCAGTTGGTTGAATGTCCGGCTTCGGCTCAGGTCATGATCTCGCGGTGCATGGGTTCGAGCCCCGCATCAGGCTCTGTGATGACAGCTAGCTCAGAGCCTGGAGCCTGTCTTCAGATTCTGTGTCTCCCTCTCTCTCTGACCCTCCCCGCTCATGCTGTCTCTCTCTCTCTCTCTCTCAAAAATAAATAAAACATAAAAAAAATGTTTTTTCAATGAACTTAATCCTACTCCAAGCCCCTGCACTGGAGTGCTAGTGAGGAATTCAACATCAAGAAGTCTGGAGATACCACTTGCCAATGGCTGTGCAAAAGTCATAGAAACATCAAGGCACAGAAGAGGCTTCCTACCTGCTCCCCACACCATCCCATCACTGGACATCAGTCTTACCAGTAAATGCTAAGGCCCCTATGGTACTAGCAGGTGTGACTCTTCAGGTTCTGGCTTCTCAAACTCTTAGCTCTGTGCCACATTAGAGACATGGAAATTCAGCTATAAAACCTCTGGGCTTGAACCTGGCTTCTCCAGACACCCCCACAGAGCCATCCACTCAGGTGCTACCACTTGCTTCATCGCAGCTAGGGATTACAGCTCATTGCTGGACCTATACACCAATCCCCTCCCAGTCAGAAAGACCTTTCTTCCAAATCCTTCCTCTCCCCACCCCCTCCAGGGCATAACCTCTTTCCAGGTGTGTTTAGACTTTTACAAAAGCAGAAGGGCCTTTGACATCAGGATGCCTCTATTCTCCGCTCTGCCAAAACTTGTGCTTGTTCCGGAGTGAAAGGAAACCCATAAGCAGAACTTCATATTTCACTAAATTATCCTGCCACATTCCATGCCTCATCTGTGCCTCAAACCCTGCCCTGAGCAGGTGTGCCATATATTCCTTATCCCATCAGAAAATGAGTGGTTACTCTCCTGGTTTGCCTTCATCTTTGACAATATTATCTTGTTCTTTCTTTTTTTTTTTAAGATGCATAATTTTTAAAAAACCAAATAATACTCATGGCTTTTTAAAACATCAAAAAGCTTCTTCTGATGTTTTAAATTTTTATTCATTTTTGAGAGAGAGAGACAGACGGACAAACAGAGAATGATCAGAGGAGGGGCAGAGAAGGGGGGGACAGAGGATCCAAAGCAGGCTCTGCACTGACAGCAGCAAGCCCAATGCGGGGCTCAAACTCATGAACCACAAGATCATGACCTGAGCTGAAGTCACTCAACAGCTGAGCCACCCAAGCACCCCACTTCCTGCAAACTTTAACTCTACTTCTTCTAGGAGTTAGTGCCATACATCTAAATACTTTGTTCATACTTCTGTTTTTGGTTTATCTATTTAAATATTGCCAATTGGCTTCCTATTATAAAAAATGGGGAATTAACTCTTACCAACCCTCCTCTTCTGTCACCCTGTCCTCTAAATACAGTCACACCAGTATACTTAGATCATGATCAGAGTTTACATTATTATCACCATGTAATTGTTCACTGCATAGCAAAGTAGTGTACTTGGCTTACTTTTCCTTTCCTTTCCTTTCCTTTACCCAGACTTTTTTCTAAGTTCTAATTTCTCTTCCATTTTTAAAACACCTCTGTCTGTCTTTATCATAAACTCAATATTTTTCAGTGCTTCATCATATGAGATAGATGAAAGACCCAATGTTTAAAATACATATAATTGAAGAAACTATACGTGTGTGTGTTTATAACCTTGAGATAGAAAGAGCTTCTTAAGATGTAAAACCAAGACAAAAAGATGTAAAACCTTAAAACACAAACCATAAAGGAAAAGATCAACACCATTAAATTCAAAGACTAGTAGGAGTTCAGGGTAAAGATGGCAAATTAAACACATGCATTTATTTGTACTTCTTCCTGAGCCCCAACTAAAACTATGGTAAATGTTTTTGTTGTGTGTGTGTGTGTGTGTGTGTGTAAAGGACCGAAATGGGAGAGGAGATAAAGGTAACTTTCCAAAAGATTGCTACTTAGACAAGGAAATATTTCCATAAAAACAAGTACAAAGCATACAATAAAACTATAAATTTGAAGGACTTCCAATGCCTCACTCATGCATATGTAAAAATAAATATTTTACTGAACAGTAGTATACCCATCTTCAACAGGGAGACAATGGTTTCTACTAGAAAGAAAAGAAGAAAAAAAGAAAGTAAAAGAAGAAAAAAGTTCTAAAGACCAATCATCCCCCAAATTTACAAAATCACCATCCCCCCCAATCATGAAAATTCACTGTAATCCCTGGAATCCAGAGTTTTCCTTTAACACTAAAGCACTAAAATATTTCATTGTTTTAAAACGGGGTCTATTGCTTTAAAACTATCTGCTAACAATAAGTCATCCTCAGGGCCATCCAGAAAATTACAAATACCATATTTTTAAATGATTTTGTCACTATCTCTCCCATGAAATAACACATACACACTTATGAAATGGTGGGCCAGCTCCTTCTTGTCAGTGTTGCCTCAGAATCCAAAGCCTCCCACTTCCCCTGATCCTCCTCTGTGAATCCTTTAAGGGCCACTTTGATACAAATGTAAGGGATGGACAGGGCTAGCAAGACCTCCCAGAATTACAGCTATTAAAAACATTTTAACCTCAGTCATATGATCCTGAAACTAACTGCCAACTAAGCAACCAGATTCTTAACCATGTCTCCCACAATACTTGGGCCACACTCTAGCTGGCCACTATTTCATTTTTTCCTCCTCAATCCAGCCTTTAGAGGGACATGATCACCAGTGACAGTTAGATTCTTTCTTTTAATATATTCCTTTTAAAAATTAAAAACGGAACAATATAGGGCTACCAGCACAGCACCACTAACACACTTGGCATCTGTGCCTTGCATTAGGGCACAGGAAGGTCAGAGGGACTGGGTCCATATTTGCAATTTATGAAGCTCAAAATTAGTTTGTTTCCTAGCTTTAATCATTTACCTGTGAAAATTCCTTCAGCTTCACTGGCCTCTTTTGTGAAGTTATTTTGTTTCCCACACCCAGGTGCTATTTTTCCTTGTATTTTGGGTCAAAATGATGCTGTGTTGTTTTGTTAAATTCGTCAATGCTTCTATCCTTTGGCATAAGTCTTGACCAAATAGTTACCATTTTCATAAATGCTTACGTTGCCAAGCCTATTTTTCTTTTTTTTAACATTTATTTATTATTGAGAAACAGAGAGAGACAGAGCATGAGCATGGGAGGGGCAGAGAGAGGGGGAGACACAGAATCCAAAGCCGACTCCAGGCTCCGAGCTGTCAGCACAGAGCCCAATGGGAGGCTCGAACCCATGAGCTGGTGGTCTCATGACCTGAACCGAAGTCGGACGCTCAACCAACTGGGCCACCCAGGCGCACCCAGCCAAGCCTCTTTTTCTTACACCTGTATCTGTAATTCTTCTAGTGATGTCTACAGTTTCCCCTACAGAGAATGTGTTAGCTATGCCAAGAAACTGAAGACTGTTTTTTTTCAGGACATCTCTTTCTCGGTAGTGGCAAACCAAAACACCCCAGGGAAACTCTGATGCCATGTTCTTGAAGACTTTTGCTTTAGAGCTATGTATTGTGGTCATAATAAATTTCAATCTAATATTAAGAGAACCAAACTCCACTATTGATCACCTGGGCAGCCAGAGCCAATTTCGGTTAGAATCCTCGCCGCCGACCACCCTGTGAAACTCCACTTGGCTGTGATAGCGTCATTGCCTCGTTCCGCCACCAGGAGGCAGCATCGTCGCCGCGGTCCATTGTCGGCTACAGACAAATGGCAGATTTGTGGGTTGAATTTTGTTTTCGTTTCCTTTATCCTGGGACCAGAAAGATATTTTTTTCATTACTTGTTCTCAAATGTGTCTCATGATAAGTCAGAGGTCTGGCGTTTTCCTGTGTCCAATGATGAATAGGACAAATTCCTTTCCGCTCATGTCCATGTTAAAGGCCTTGATCCTCTGGCGCTGAGCCTCACGCCCGCAGTTAGGCTCTCAATAAACATTCATTGAATAAAGAAACCCTTTTTTTTAGGGTTGGCACTGTAATTATGCGGTGTAAGGAATCAATCGGGTGCAGGTTATTCTGTGAAGGAAGTGCCGAAGGTGATGTTAACTTCCTTTAGCCTTTAAGGCAAACATTATTTCGTCTTCTTCGTTAGGTGCCTTGGACTCAGGGTATGTTGGAGTGGGAGTGGGGGACATAAATATTTGTAGACAAACACAGGCCTTGGCCGCCCACGCGTCTCTGCCTGCGGGCTGAGTACTGGAGAGTTCAGAGGCCTGAGTGGCAGGGATTTGGGGAAAGGGCCGTTGTTCTTAATCTGAGGTAATGGCCGCCCGGGGGGGGGGGGAGGCTTTTGAGACCCCCGCTGGCCCCTGTCCCCCGGGGGTGTGGTCCCACTTACAACCCAAGTCTCCCCTCCGCGCATCCCGCCCGCTCTCTGGGACCCCTGGCCCTGAGGCCCACGGGTGCCTGGAGCGAGGAGAGCATCAGAACGGTCCCTGGCCCAGAGTCTTTGGGCCCAATGCCCATCCCGGCTTCTCAGAGGAGCCCGCTGGGTCAGGGCCTCACCCCGCCCCTGCTAGAGCACCCCCAGCCAGCCACAGAATCCCTACACCTCTCCGCCAAAGCCACGCCCTACTCGAGAGCCTCCCTTCCCAGGCTGGAGTGCCCTCTGCAGGCCTGGCGGAGGAGACACACAGCACATACACCACTAACTGCGCGGGGTCCGTGTGGGGAGGTCCACAGACAGGATGGGCACCTCAGTTACACATACGCACGCGCGCACACACACACGACGGGCACATCAGTCAACCACAGCTCCAGGGACACAGCTTGGGATACACACATTCATTCATTCATTCAACAAACGCTAAGCATCTAGTTGAAGTCCTCTCCCCACAATCATTAACTCCCCTACCATGTACTTGGTTGACTTCCCAAGACCAGGGGCTGCTTTCCCTGCCCCAATAGCTAAGGCTCACTATCCAAGATCTGTGATTCTTGAGGCATGGATATGGTCAGACCAGGAAGCATGAAGACTGTGGGCTCTTTGGAGGAGTGTGGGTATAGGCTGAAACAAGCTGCCCTGAGCTGTAAGGAGATTTATCCAGGGCTCACACAAAAACAACTTGGCTGGAAAGTGGATGAACTAGGAGAAACATGTGGCCCACTTAGGATTATATGTGGTCAGAAACCGTTTCAAACCCACCTCCTTGGCATCCAGTCCCCCACTTCCACCCCCAATGGTTCGTCTAAACCAAAGGCTAGGGAGTGGGTGCTTAAGCCTTCCACCCATGGACCCTGTGTCCTTTCCCTTTTTGCCATGATAGTGGGTACCATCATAATGCCCTGACAGCACCCCTCCTTCCCTGATTCCTCTTCATATCCCTGATCTGTCAATGCTGGAAAGCTTCAGGAGTTGGAACATGAACGTCCTCTACCTACACTCACTACCTTGGAGATTTCAATGTCTTGTGGCCTTATATACCATCTGTATGCTCCCAAATTTGTATCTTCAGCTAAAATCTCCCCCCGAACTTCAGACTCACATTACCAGCTGCCTACTTAACATCTCCACTTATATATCCAAAATGCTGCTTCATCCTAACAAGTCAAACCAGGCCCCTGATCTTCCCATACACCCACTCCTCTGAAGTCATCCACATCTTAGTAAATGCAACTCCATCCATCACATTGCTCAAGCCAAAAATATTGCAGTATTCTTGCCTCTTCTTTCTCTCACACCCTATGCTGAACGCTTTAGCAAAGCCCATGACTTTACCTTTAAAATATTTCCAGAATCTAAGCACTTCTCACCAACTCTCAGTAACATTATTTCCTCCTCAATTATTGCAATAGCCTCTGACCTAGTCTCCCTACTTCCATTCTTGCACTGCTTTGGTCTATTCTCCATCCGACAGCCAGAAGGAGACTTTAAAACATATTGGATTGTGTAATTTAAAACCCCCCAGTGGTTTCCCATCTCACTCAGAATAAAATATAAACCCTACAATGGCCTACAAAGCCTTATTTGGCTCCTATTAATATCTGACTGTATCTCCTACCACTCTACTCTTTGCTCACTTCCCTCCCATAACATTGGCCTCCTTTCTATTCCTCAAACACACTCACACCTCAAAATCTTCACACTTGCTACTTTCTTTACCTGGAACATCTTCCCCAGATCTCTGCATGATTGTCTCCCTCACCTTCTTCACATCAGCTTTCTGTTCAAATGTTGTCACCAAAGTTTTCCCCAACCACCCTCCCTAATACTCCCTATCCCTCTGACCTTGTTTATTTTTCTTCATAGCATTTACTGTCCTCTAGTACTATATATTTTTCTTGTTTGCTTATAGCCTGTCTCCTTCATTAGAATAAAAACTCTGCAAGAGCGGAAACGTCCATCTATATTGTTTACTGCCTCATCCCAGTGCCAAGAACAGTGTCTGGAAGATAGGGGGCCCTCAATAAATATTTATTGAATGAATGAGTTACAAATCACTTGTTTATTATTATTTTGTTATTTCACTTTTTCCTGCTGATTCTCAGGATCTTTCCCAACAGGCATTCCAGGCAGACAGTAATGAAATTTAATTGAGCCCTATTATGCCCCCTCTGCACTATACTCTTGTATCATTCAGGATCTTGGCAGGAAACAAATGGCATGCCTAAAAAGATTTAATGGAAAAAAAATTTTAGTGAAGGAACCATTCACGAAGGTGAGGGCAGGGTTGTTGTAGGCAGCCACTGTATGTGAATTAGTATACCCCCAAACCTCGGGCTGTCTCTACTTCCCAACAATGTTGACACTCAATGTACTGCCTGAAATTCTGACCGCTGAGAGGACTTCTCTTCACCACTGTCTTTCAGGGCCACCTCTAATGTAAGCAGCTGTCTATTTCTGACTGATGTCAGTATACCTTTGAGACCCATCTAAACATCAAAACCATGCATTTTCTCCCTCTGTTAACTGTAGAAAACTTCTCCATGAAGGAATCATAAGTGTGATCAGAAGAAGAAATAATACAAGTAGGAATCTGAGCCACCTACCCATGCTTTTACTCTTCCCTTCTGAAATTTCTAAGGCCTGATCCCATATGTACAATGGCCATTTAACAATGGAATGCTACTGTGTACATCCAACTATATAATTTGCTATAGATAACACCCTTAGGCCACATTGTCACTGGGTGAACTAGAGTCTGAGTGTTCATCCAGGCCCAGTGGCAAATCAGGAACTGCTTTTAAAATAGAAAATTATCATTAGCAGAAGAGTTGTGGCCTTACATTAACACCCTAAGGGTCTTTGCTGTAATTCTCTTATTGAAGCTCTTAAAGCACCCTTTTCTGCCACAGAAAATCTGAAGTTCATTGGATTTTTGAGTCATAAGGCCCAAATAGCAATGCAACTTTCCTGAAACTGGACCTGCTGCTGAGCCCTTCCTTGCTCTGGGTCTCATTCAAAACCATCAGCTTTACGCCATATCTAGTAAATATTTTGCAGCAGTACACCTAAATATGGCATATGTTGCCTCCAAAATCTAAACTTCCCTTTAAGTATTGTGTCTCTTTCTTCATGGCGAAGATGCAACACGTCACAGACCACACTTTCTCAGCTTCTTTCCACCCACAATAGCCTAGAAACTTCACCTATGTGGCAGGATCCTAAATTTTTGTAAGATTTCTCTCTCTCTCTCTGGCATATATGGGTCTTAACTAAGGCATTTAGGGGGATTGCTATTTCTTGTGCACCAGAGGCAGTAAGCATAGTGTCATCAGTTGATATTCTATGGGATGTCAAGAGTACCTTATAACAAAAAGCAGGAATGCTGATACATCCCTGCGGTAAGACAGTGACAGTGTAGTCCTGTCATTCCAATGGAAAAGAAACTGATTTCAGGACACCTGGGTGGTTCAGTTGGTGAAATGTCTGACTTTGGCTCACATCATGATCTCGCAGTTTGTGGGTTTAAGCCCCATGTTGGGTGGGCACTGTGCTGACAGCTCGGAGCATGAAGCCTGCTTCGGATTCTCTGTCTCCCTCTCTCTTTGCCCCTCCCCCACCGTCAAAAATAAATAAATATTAAAATAATATCTTAACGAAAGAAACTGATATCAGCAGTCTTTAATGGACTGGTATAGGAAAAAAGGCATGTGCTAGATTATTAGCTGTATATGCTGTGCCAAGGGCTATGGCATCTCTTGGGTCTTTGAAGGTGCTCTAATCTATGCAGTTTCTCTAGGAATGTAGCATTACTTTAAGTTTACTATTGTAGTGGGAAATGTGGTAGGGCAGGTATAGCTCAAAGGACTTCCACTTGGCATATCCTACTATAATTTTCCTTACTCCATGGTCAAGGAATCAGTGTGGAGATTTGGATAATTACTAAGTATACCTATTCCCACTATATATTCTGAACCTAGAGAAATAACGTGGACAGGTGTTAGAGACCCTCTGTGAGACAGACCTGGATTAAGATCCTTCTGTAACTTGACCTCTATAAACCCTCACTCCAATTGACAGACCACAGTCGGATTTTAGGTCCCCAAGACTAGCATTAACATGAGACAGTCAGTATCTAATAATGCCCCAAAAGTCTGAGAATGTCCTATTCAACATTCAGACTCACCCTAGCAAATGGCTACAGATCTCTCTATAGAGAAAGCTTAGAGCAGTGATTCTCAAATTTTAGCATACATCAGAATCACAAGAAAGGCTTATTAAAGTACAGATTGATGAACCATTTGCAGTTTTTAATCCAGTGAAGTTGGAGCCGGAGCCCAATAATTTGCATTTCTGGCAAGTTCTTAGGTGATGCAGATGCTGTTAGTCCAGGGACCACACTTTGAGAACCACTAACTACGAGAAAGATTTATAGATCCACATGTGAAAGAGACTCAAGACCTCCTACCTCCAACTTGATCAAAGGGCTTTGGGCTTAGGAAACTGACTTAAGTAGAGGAACTAGGCAAAAGGTTGTAAATCCCCAGTACAATTTGGATCAAATTTTTGCCTACCAGGTCTAGATGTTTCCACTGACACAGGTCAAGTTGCACATCAGTAAGTTGTCCATCTATTTCATTCCTAGGAATGCTATGATCAATTAGCTAGCACCACAGATCCCTTTGGGCAAAGCACACAAATTACCGATTTGTTCTGACAGTTTATATGTAATTTCATTTACCTTATTGTTCATGGTTAGGTGCCAACATCTGACCTCTACCACTCAAGGATTCCATTATTCCCCTTGAAATAAGATTGTCCACTCCCAAAAAGGGTCTTCTATCCTCATCTCTTGCTTACTAAAGAAGCCACTACAGTGCTTTTCAAAGAAGTTACTGTTCCCCTCATTAATGCTTTTCTTGTTCCTTGGAGAAGGAAGTATCTTTTGGAGCCCTTCAGAGGTGTACAGTTAGTGGCTGTATATAACAAGTGCACTCCAACATTCCCATCTCTCTAAATTTTGCGTTCCTTCCTCTGCTTTGCTCCTCAAAGTATAGTCTGTGGATCAGTAGCATCAGCATCACTTAGAAGTCTGTTAGAAATGCAACATCTTGGGGGTGCCTGGGTGGCTCAGTCAGTTAAGTGTCCAACTTCGGGTTAAGTCATGACCTCATGGTCCATGAGTTGGAGTCCTACTTCGGGCTCACTGCTATCAGCTCGGAACCCGCTTCGGATCCTTCGTCCCCACCTCTCTCCACCCCTCCTCTGCTTGTGCGTGCACTCTCTCTCTTTCTCTCTCTCAAAAATAAAAATAAAATAAAAAAGAAATGCAGCATCTTGAGTTTCACCCCAGACCCACTTACTTAGAATCTACTATTTAATAAGACTCCCATGGGAATCACATGCACATCTCAACTTCATTGATCCAAGGCCACTGTTGAGTCCACACTTCCAGTAACGAACCCAACAAACTATTAATATCACTCCCAGGTGCTGAGCTAATACAATTCTTGGGTGAGGGCACCCATATCAACAAATTTGTCCTCACTGGCCCCCAAGATTCTCCCAATACAGTTACAAGTTTCTGCAACTCCTTCAGCATATATTCTGTTGCTCTTAGAGCACATCCTATATATCCCCGTAGGCCTGGAGGCTATGAGGAGTTGTCAGGGTAAGTCTTGAAGAGACAATGCATGCCCTAAGAGTTATTAAAAACATCTTTTTAATGGGAGGAAAGGCCAGGTCATTCATGGTTTGCAGGAGGAGGAAGAGTGTTCTTTTACCAGCAAGAAAGTTTCCAGGGGATTTGAAGATACAAAATTACCAGCCTTAGGGGCACCTGGCTGGCTCCGTTGGTAGAGCATGCAATTCTTGATCTCAAGGTTGTAAGTTGGAGCCCCATGTTGGGCATAGAGATTACTTTAAAAAAATTTTTTTAATTAGGGGCACTGGGGTGGCTCAGTCAATTAAGTGTCTGACTCTTGATCTCAGCTCACGTCTTGATCTCAGAGTCACGAATTCAAGCTCTGCATTAGGCTCTGTGTTGGGCATGAAGCTTACTTAAAGAAATATTAAAATATTAAAATTTAAAAAAAAACATTATCTGCTCTGTTCATCTCTGTCCAAACATCCTCATCAAAGTCTCAGAATCCTACTCCTTTCCAACAGCACCCTTATTCTAGCATCAGGGGTATGGTGGGGTTGTGCATTTACCTGGTGTTACAACTTTACAACCCATCCGATCAGGTCTCAGACTTGATCCTCAGCCACATCTGCCATGTGATCACATAAAATAAAGATTTCTTAAGAATTCCATAGAATTTATCTGGATCTCCACCTATCCTTTGAGTTAGAAGTTCATGGTATATTTTCACCCATTTTTTTAATGTTTATTTATTTATTTGGTGGGGGTGAGGTGCAAGAGTAGGGGAAGGGCAAAGAAATAATGAGAGAGAGAATCCCTAACGCAGGGCAAATCTCACAAACCATGATATCATGACCTGAGCCCAAATCAAAAATTGAACACTCAAGCCACCCAGGCATCCCTCACCTTTTTTTTCAAATGTAATTTTGCTAGCATTATCGAAAACAGGCAGCCCATTCAACAATATATGTAATCACCGTTTGACGTCCCATTCATAGCCATAGTAATTAAGTATCTCTGTCATTTTTATCTCCTAATGCCTTGCCCTCCACCAACATTACACCCTATGTTTCACTGTGAAAGTAATCCAAGTGACTGTAATGCTTCTTCATGCTCCAGATTACTTAGTGTCTTCTTTACCCATGTAAAGAGATTATCTGTGCACTCATCAAATATATGATTAGTCCAATCCTAGAATCCCATTGTGGGAATCTATTTCCTTGAATCTCTTTGGTACCATTTACTGTATCAGTCAGGATCCTGGGAGATGGCACACTCAAAAAAAATTTTAACCAGAAATATTTTAATAAAGGAGGTATTTAAGAGGTGAGGTCAGATTAAGAAACCAACATGGGATAGTGAGGCACCCAGGGTTTAGCAATAATGGGAAACCATTACCATACCAAAGCCTCAAGGGGCCAGAAGAAGGAGGATTGTTTCGGGAGCCTTATAGAGAGACCCATAGAGAGGAGGCAGCCCCAAAGGATCTATAACTATAGATCAGTGGTTCTCAGACTTAAGCATGTATCAGTCACCTACAGCATGTGTTAAAATACAGATTATTCCAATAGGTCTGGAATAGAACTTGAGAATTTGCATTTCTAACAAGTCTTCAGGTGATGCTGCTGCTGCTGCTGTCCGAAGACCACTCTTTGAGGACAACTACCAGAAAGAAAATTATTCACTGCCAGGACGGCAGCAAGATGAAGGATCTGGGGAATTAACCTCTCTCTCCTACCACCCACTGATCTCCTGCTGCTGCCTCCCGTGGACCAAACCCAAACAGAAGCTGGAGGGCAATTCAGTCTATACAGGTCAGCCTTCCAGAGAACAGAGCAGGGTAGAGAAGAGTGGAGAATGAATGAGGGTGGGACAACAGAACATAATCTAAACCACCATAAGTAGAAGAATGCATAGATTAATGGAAAATGGATAGATAGATGAACTGACATATATCTGAATGAAAGGATAGGATAATAACAATAGTTAATATTTGATGAGTGTTTATTATGAGCCAGACTCTAAACTAAGGACTTATTTGGATTACCTCACTTAGTCCTAAGAAGTAGATCTAGCACCATTCCTATTTTACAGATAAGGATACAGGAACACCTATAGAGGAACAACTATATAGTCAACTAAGATTTTACAAAGCAGGAAAGATATCCAATGGAAAAAAAGACAGTCTCTTCAGCAAACAGTGTTTGGAAAACTGGACAGCAACATGCAGAAGAATGAAACTGGACCACTTTCTTACACCATACACAAAAATAAATTCAAAATGGATTGAAGACCTAAATGTGAGACACAAAACCATCAAAATCCTATAGGAGAACATAGGCAGCAACTTCTTTAACCTCGGCCATCGTAGCTTCTTACTAGACACATTGCTGGAGGCAAGGGAAACAAAAGCAAAAATTAACTATTGGGACCCCATCAAGATAAAAAGCTTCTGCATAGCAAAGGAAACAATCAACAGAACTAAAAGGCAGCCTACAGAATGGGAAAAGATATTTGCAAATGACACATCTGATAAAGGTTTAGTATCTAAATCTGTAAAGAATTTATCAAACTCAACACCCAAAAACAAATAATCCAGTTAAGAAATGGGCAGAACACATGAATAGACATTTTGCCAAAGAAGACATCCAGATGGCTAACAAACACACGAAAAGATGCTCTACATCACTCATCATCAGGGAAATACAAATCAAAACCATGATGAAATACCACCTCACACCTGACAGAATGGCTAAAATTAGCAACTCAGGAAACAACAGATGTTGACCAGGATGTGGAGAAAGGGGTACCATCTTACACTGTTGGTGGGAATGCAAACTGATTCAGCCACTCTGGAAAACCATATGAAGATTCCTTAAAAAACTAAAAATACAACTACCCTATGATGCACCGATTGCACTACTAGATATTTACCCAAAGGATACAAAAATTCAGATTTGAAGGGGTACATGCACCCTGATGTTTACAGCAGCATTATCAACAGTAGTCAAACTATGGAAAGAGCTCAAATGTCCATTGACTGATGAATGGATAAGAAGATGTGGAATATATATACAATAGAATATTACTCAGCCATCAAAAAGAATGAAATCTTGCCATTGCAATGATGTGGGTAGAACTAGAGTGTATTATGCTAAGCAAAGTAAGTCAATCAGAGAAAGACAAATACCATATTATTTCACTTATATGTGGAATTTAAAAAACAAAACAGATGAACATATGGGGAGGGAGAGAGAGGGAAACAAACCACAAAAGACTCTTAACAATAGAGAACAAACCGAGGGTTAATGAAGAGAAGTGGGTAGGGGGATAGGCCAAATGGGTGATAGCTATCAAGGAGGGCACTTGTTACGATAAGCAGTGGGTGTTATATGTAAGTGATGAATCACTGAATTCTACTCCTGAAACCAACATTACACTCTTTGTTAACTAACTAGAATTTAAATAAAAATTTGAGAATAAAAATGAAAACACTGACTTCAAAAAAAAAAGAAAAGACACAAGAACAGGATAACTTTCACTTGGTGACACAGCTAGCAAGTGACAGAATTTGAGTCCCAACCAAAGCATTCTATCTGTAGAGTCTCACCCTTCTGTACTGTTCTATGATCAATGGACAGTAGGCAAACAGGCAGTGTAGGATAGTGGTAGGGTGTAAACCTTAGAGCAAAACACACATAGGTACAACACACTTACTTGCCATGTGACATTATGCTCTGAGTCTCATTTTCTTTACATGTAAAACAGAACAATAATAATATGATAATAATAAAAATTACTTCCCAGTTATGTTGGGGAAGCTAGTAAAGTCAAGTCCTTGATTCAGAGCCTAGCACATAGTAAACAATCAGAAATACTGTTACTATTATTATTACTAATGGATGGAAAGAAAGATAAGTCAGAAAGTTAATGAGGGAAACACCTCCCCATCCAAAAGAGGGTCTAAAGTTTGGGTGCGGTTGTCGAATGGGTATTACCATATTAATTTCCCTTTTTGAGTCCTCTCTTCTCGTCTATCTCTGGCCTTTCTCATAAAGATGGGAAACCATTTGTTCCCTGCTCCATCTGTTAATTCCTTGAAATATGGGGATTGTCTGAATATGAGCTGACCAGTCCCTCTTGTTAAAAATTCCCTCTTGGTTCCCAGGATTGAGAGGAGGGGAAAGATGAAGGGGGCTATTCCAGGCCAGTCTCCCTCCAGCTGTTCTGTTGACCCAAGTGTTAAACAAATGAACATGGTAAAAGAGAAAGGGGCAGTGCTGGCTAAGCCAGGAAGTTGATTCCGAAAGGCCTGAGATGTGGGATGGGTGCTGGGCATCCTCCCAAGGAACATTCCCTTTCAATGCTACTGGTCCCAAGGAAGGGACTAGTTCCCAGATAATGGATGGGCAGGCACTGAGAGGCTCCCCCAGGCTCCACAGTTATTCTGAGAGCACTGGAGAGCCTTCATCACCACCACCTGCACCAGAGAGAATAACCACGGAGACAAGAGCAACTCTTTGCTCTGCACCCCACCCCCAATCCTCATTATCACCACGGAAAGCCAGCACCAGGGTTAATGATGCAATTGACACCAGTAAGGCAATAATGGAGAACCACTATCTGGAGTTGACATTGCAAGGTCCCTTCTCTTGGCCAGACTGCAGACTGCTTAGGTTCTCAGAGATGAAGCCAAAGAAAGCAGAAGAGAGGGGAAGCTACTGAGGCGGGAAGAGGGAGGGCAGGGTCAGGTTCCGTCAGAGACGGGAGGGCAAAGGGGAATCCACATAATGGATGTGGAGGGGAATTTCTGAGCAGGGAAACTGAAGGTTCCAAGCCATAAATAGGAGGCAGTCACAGCCTCACACAGGCTTTTGCACTCACATTCCCAGACCCTCTCACACCCCACAAGGACTCCTGTGCACTTCCCTTTGCTCCCTCCCACTCCCAGCCAACTTTCAGCATCACACAGACTCCTACACACACCCAGAGATTCACTCGTGCTCCCACTCACTGCCGGTCTGCCTCTGTTCACCCTCCATGGCATCCCCTGCAGCTGTACTACTGGCCCTCAGCCTGCTGATTCTCTGGACCTCTCCTGGTAAGGCTTATGCTAGGAATGGGGGAGGGGGGTGTCTAAATGGCAGACTACCTGACGCTGGATGTGAGGGACAATGAGTTAAGTCTGCATATTTGGGTGAACCGAGGGGTTCCCTGAACACTGTGTGTGCCTGTGTGGGTGTAACTGGGCCCCTGAATTCCAATGTTTGTCTGTCTCTTGGTGTATTCCAGGGTCTATGGCTACCCTTCCCCCTGCAGCCTTTATTTCCTGTTGCCTCAGTTTCCCAGACAGGAGAAAACAGTATATATCTGCTTACAGAAGGAAGAATGGGAGACAGGGCTAGTAGTCAAAATATTTAATAATTCGTTAAGTCCTCTAACTCCAGCCTCCTGCTACCCACCCCCCACTTCCCACCTCCCCTCCCCACCCTGTGCTGTGACTGACATCAACTTTTCATTGATGCAGCAGTTGAGAGTCCTGGGAGAGAAGCTGGGGTGATCAGGGCAGCAGGAAGGCATTTGTGAGGTTCAGGGCAATGGTTGTTTACCAAACAGCTTAGAAGTACTTCAATACAGGGGCACCTGGGTGGCTCAGTCGGTCAAGCGTCCGACTTTGGCTCAGGTCATGATCTCGTGGTTCGTGGGTTCAAGCCCCACATTGGGCTCTGTGCTGACAGCTAGCTCAGAGCCTGGAATCTGTCTTCGGATTCTATGTCTCCCTCTCTCTCTAACCCTCCCCTGCTCATGTTGTCTCTCTCTCTCTCAAAAATAAATAAAACATTTAAAAAAAATTTTTTAAAGAAGTACTTTAATACATTTAGCAACCACTAGGGCCATATTGGTATATACCTGCTGAATAACAGATTTAGCTGCCTACACATACACACACACACAGGCGCGCGCGCGCACACACACACACACAAACACACACACACTCGTGTGTCATTAACCTCAGTTAGGGCTACCTATGGCCTCCCCTCCTCAGGGTACCTATGCCCTGACACTACCTTCTTTCCCCTATCCCCACACCAGCTCTGGGTGGTGCCAACGATGCTGAAGACTGCTGCCTGTCTGTAACCCAGCGCCCCATCCCTGGGAATATCGTGCGAGCCTTTCGCTACCTCCTCATCAAGGATGGCTGTAGAGTGCCTGCTGTCGTGTGAGTTGTGAAAAGAAACTTGTCTAGCCTCCTCTCCCCCATCAGCCATTGGTGATATCCCCCACCATCTTATCTCTCTTCTCCTTGCCAAGCCCAGCCTATTCAAACAAGCCCCTGAAACTGGTTTCCAGATGTGGTCCCCACTACTTCTTGCCCCTCACACCAGGGTCTACCAGGGAGCTGGGTTCCAGGGCTCCATTCTCTCTGATGTCTGACCTCTGGCTCCAGGTTCACCACACTGAGAGGTCACCAGCTCTGTGCACCCCTAGACCAGCCCTGGGTGGACCGCATCATCCGGAGACTGCAGAGGAACACTGCAAAGGCAAGCCCAGCCCTCCCCAGCCCTGCCTCCTCCCTCAGAGTCCCTGCCCAAGACCCCAGCCCATGACCTTGACTCTTCTTCCCTTAGAATAAGCGCCACAGCAGTTAACTCATGACAGCCCCAGAGGGAGCCCTGTGTCTGTAAAAGGAGATGAATCACTGCAGCCTTGGGGAACCAAGTACCAGAAGGGAGGATCGGGCCTCCAGCAACTCTGCACCAGACCTGACCCGGCCAGCACAGGGCCTGCAGTGTCAATGTGAGTGTGAGTGTGAGCAAGGAGCACAGCTTCTCCTCCACACCCAGACTACAGTGCTTCCAATAAAGCCCAACTGGTACCCATGGATCTGTCTGCTGTTTGTTTTCTGCAAAGTATCCAGGTGTCTCAGGGATCAGGTTTCACCAGAGGGGAAGGGAGTTATCAAGAACCAGCTCTCATGGCCAGGGGCAAGAAGAGGCCCAGCTCTACTATGGGGGCGGGGGGTGGGGGGGGGGAGTACTCAACCAGCCATGCCTTTCCCTCTGTCAGGAACACTCTTCTCTCTCATCGGCTCACCTGCCTTCCCATCTGGTTCTTGATGACTCTTTCTCCAGGAAGCCTTCCTTGACTCCAGGCTGGGTTGGGTAGCCTCCCTTCCTCCCAAGCCTCCAGGGAGCCCGGCCCCTCTCCCCTTGCAGCACTCATCACACTGAGTTATAACTGATAGTTTGTCAGCCTTCCTGGATAGGGATGTCTATTTTGGTTTCCGTTGTCTCCCTGGTGTCCAGTACACTGCCTGGCACAAGGAAATCACTCAATAAATATTTGTCTAGAAAATGAATGAATATGTGAGGAAAGGCTCAACAGCCAGCAGTGAGTGCCCATCTGTCCATATAGAATCTGACCTTCAGGCCAGCCTTCCTCTCTCACTTGGTCAGGCTGGGCCAGGACCAGCCCTGCCTGAGCAATCCTGGGGCCACACTTCTCTGGTAGTGTGAGATAGACCGACCTGGGAGCCAGAAGTCAGAATGGGAGAGGGCCCAGAGGGTGGAAGAAGGAGCAGCCAGAGAGCTAGGGAGATTCAGCATGGAGGAATTCACCACCATCTCTGCAGCCCATGTGGGCACCAGGGCCAAGGCAACACTAAGACCAAGGAGTTACAGAGAAGGAGCCTCCTCTTTGAGAGATGAAATCCCTGTGACTCTTGGAGCATACTATGGGGCTGCTCTGAGAGGAGTGAACCCCTCATGCTTGGGACGTCCCTTGGGGAAGCTGCTGGTCTCCAACTATGACCTCTAAGGGACTGTCCCACAGAGAGTGGCAAGTCTGTGACGCCAGGGTTGGATGGTAGCTATGACACTGGACTGAGCATCATCACCTGGGAAGAAGGGTCATCACTGTACCAGATATACCTCATCTGGTAACAAAACCAGGCCTGGGCAGGCTGGGAAGGGGAGCAGTGGTGAGGGGACTGTGCCAGCCCCTCCTCACTGAGCTGAGATCATAGCAGTTTCTTCCTTCCCTTTGCTCCCAGAAGTAGATATTCAAAACCCCAGGTCTTATAATCACAAGGAATGGGTGGGATGGGGATAATTTGCAAAAACAACCACTATGGCTGGGAAACTTGGCTGTGATGCCTGGAAGAAATTACTCACCCAATCCATGCACCCATGCATCCATCCATTTAGCTGTCTCTGCATCCATTAGACTGCCATCCATCCATTCACCCATCTACCCATCCATCCATTAAGGCAGTCAACCATGAAGCTCCAGACACCTTTTGGACCCTGTGCCCTGCCCTCCAGTAGGCAGAGGACAAACACAGATGTGAAGGGAGCACATTGCCTCAAATCCTTCTCAGTTCCCAGTGAAACTAAGTGGAGGTCAGCCTGCCACAGGGGCAGACACAAAACCTCCTCCTGGACTCTTGGGCAGGGGATGGGGGGACCCAGATAAAGTAGGGGACGTGAGAGAGGGAGCGCTGAGGAAGATGCTGCTATGACAGATCTCTGGACGCTACCTCCCTGACACTGCCACTGGGGGGTGGGCGGAGGCGGACAGGAACAAGTCCTGAGCTCAGTGCCCGGCCCCCAATCCTACTTCTGCACTTCATTGTACCACTCCAACCAAGTCCCTTCCTTACTCCCCATCTCCAAAACCTTAGTTCCCCCATCAGTCAGGTGTATGAGGGGAACTTAATTTTTAGGAGTCCCTCCAAAGATTGGACTCATGAATCTTTGGGTCTCAGTCTAAACCCCCAGCATTCACATAGCCCCCCACCCAAAATTATACACATTCAGAAATGTCCCTACTTCTTTGGTCCCCAGGGACACCCTCTGGGAACAAAGAAGAAGCTGAGATTCAGGAAGAGAGAAAATAATTCAGGAGCTAGTGAAGGAGATTGCCAGACCCTGGAGGCCTGGGGAATGAGGAATTTCAAGGAAGTGTGAAGGTGTGAACACTAGAGTACCACAGGGAGTAGGGATGCAGCGCTCCCCACCCCTTGTCCAGCCAATGCCTTCCCTTCCGCAGCCACCAACCCCTCCCGGGCACTCAGTCTTATCCTCTTACCTCCCTGCCAGATCCATGAGGGCTTAGCCCCGCGATCTGTGACTTGTCCTGCCCCACTCAAACATTCTCAGCACTGTGACTTTATCTAATCACACCTGCTCCCTGTTTCACTATGATTTATTGACAAGTGTTATGTCATTATCCTGAGTTTTGGCAGGCCAGAAGCCTACCTGACAATGATGAGGCTGCTAGCTTCTCCAAAGGATAGTATGGATTTCTAACTCCTCAACCAGAAGACAGGGGCCTTACTGCCTGCCTCCAGGTAGACACCTTCCTGTCTAGGGCCCATGGCATCTGCTATAGGTTTAAGGTCAGCAGCTGAGTGAAAGCCCCCTACTCTGAAGGCCTATGGCCCCAGCGCCAACATCTCCCTAAAGGGACCTGACATCCCTGCAGAGAACTCCCAGCTTCCATCTACATGATGAACAAAAAGCTCTCTGTCCTGTCTATTGATAGAGTTCCCGGGAAAAGGGATTGGACCTGTTCTCAATTGTCAACATTGCTCTGGCCAGGGGCTGGCACAGAACAAGTCCCTGTACTCTTTTGATTAACAAAAAATGTAACTGAAAATGGCCCTTTTCCCACAATGCCCCACCCCACTCATACCTGGAGTACATCCAGTTCTCAAGACATGGGGGTTGTCTCTGTTGCATGGGTAAGTGTTTGATAAGACAATATGACCAAAACCCAAACAGTTTTGATCATATTTTCATTAGCTTATGTTCAATTTCTCGGTAAGCCCCCACCCCCAGGTCCCACTTTTCTAGCCTCCGGGAAACTCAGAACCAGTCAGAAAATCTTGGAAATCACAGTCTCACAAAGGAGCAGGACTCCCAAGTGAGGGAATTTCCTCTAAGAACCCCTCTGTAAGAATAAGCCAGCACTTCTCTGGTCAGAGAACTTCCTCAGTGGCCCCTAAGACTTGTCCACATGGAAGGACATGGCTCTATAGTACCAGCTATTTTGTCACTAGTGCTGGGCACTGCTTTAAGTACTAGTATCATTATTATGTTACAGCTGAGGAAACTGAGGTACAGAAGTTAAGTAGCTTGCCCAGGCTAGACAGATGGTGAAGTGGTAGAGGTGGGAGGGATCTTAGCTGGGCAGTTTGGCTCCAGAATCTATACTCTTAGCTATGACACATACCACCTCTCTGAGTTGACCCATTTCTTAAATAAAAGTGGGGAACAATACAGTGGGGCCAGGTCTGAGGAAGTGGCCCTCAGGGAATGGCAAAAGTCATTACGTGCCAGGCTCCAAGCTGAGTCCTTTATGTGATTATATCATTGCATCCTCTAGCAACCCTGTGAGATGGAGATCACTAGTCCCATTTTATATATGAAGAAATTGAGGCCCAGATAGGTAGTGTAAGCTCAGCTAGTGAGCGGCAGAGCTGAGATTGCACCCCAAGTCTGCTTGAGGGGTAGCACTTGGGCTGAGGGCTGAGGCCTGAGGCCTGAGGGCTGGGATATCCAGTTGGGGTAGAAAGGCTTGGCTTGCTAGGAAAAGCTGGGGAAAAACAAGAGGAGAAGCTGGAGTCTCAGGCAAGACCCAAGTGCTTGAGCCCAGACACAGAGATACCGCCTGGAGGGCTTTTAGCCTACTGTGCTCTCCAGCTAAAGGGGAGTTAGCTTCCCCAAAGCTTCCAGAAGGTAATAAGCACAGGTTCTCCAGATCTATTCAAGCCTCAGTTTTCCCAAAGTGGAGCAGTGGAGATGAGGATCAGGCTAAAAATATGTCCACATTCTTACCTCCATTCCCAGGGGAGTATCAGAGGCTAAGACTAGGTGACATTAAAAGGAAAAAAGGAATAGTGGGGTAGGGCCTGGGAACCCAAAAAGTAGGGGCTGGACAATGAGGTGCTGTGGGCAAGGCTCCTGGAAGGGGCAGGCCCAGGCTTCTGAGCCAGCCAGGTTCTGGGGGGAACCTCCACAGGGAAGAACATCTGGGGACCACAAGGGTGGGATAAGATTCCAGAAGGACTCACTTCTAAGGGCAATGTCCATCTCCTGAGGGGCCAGGATGAGGCAGGACAGGGGAGGAGGACAAGAATGCGGGTTGGGCCTCTGAAGATCAGAGTAAATGGAGGAATCAGACCTCTCTGCTCTGCTCCTGTTCCTAGGGCCTTCTAGTCTTCCACGGCTCCTGTGGGGAGGCACAAGACGTGAGCTGCCCTGGGCTCCAACACAGCAGAAGTGGGATGGCTTGAACTCCAGCAGCTTCCACAATGTCTTACCAGGACAACTGGGTCCCCCATGGCTCTGGTTCTCAGAATCACAGTCCCTGGAAATCTGGACCCATCACCATCAAAACCTCAATCATCTTGCTGATCTCATACCTGTCAGATCATCATTTCAAGGAGCGTCCTCCAAGAAGAAGCTATCCCTTCCTTCCAGGGGCCCAACACTTTAAAAGCCCTCCATCAATCCAAGAACACTTACTGACAGGACATCTCAATACCTAATAATGTCCTCATTGTTGACAAGACACCATTAATGTTAAGATCCCCATTACTATAAGGTCACTATTCCTCTCAGGAAAGCCTATCACTGTCAGGAACACCATACCTGGTGTTCAGGATATACAATGCATGACATCCACATTGTACAACTCCAGGGACACCATTTTTCCTGCAGTCTAAGTAAATGGAACCTCTTGGCATAGCAGCGCTAAGTGTCAAAATATCTGTTAGTGGAAGGCCCCCCATAGTCAAAGGGCTGCCATGACATAGGGTCCTAGCTCAGCAAATCCTTGTGTCTAAAGTGATACCACATCACTGGAACCCAGAACATTTATTCTTACCAGGCACTGTTCTAGGTGATCAATAGAGATGGTCTCGGGCTTCAATAGTGAACAAGACAGATACGGTCCTGGGCTTCATGAAGCTGAATGAAACCCTCTAACAAAGGTTACAGTACCTGCACACCACACCAAAAAAGGCAAATAGACAAATGTTTTAATAAAAATTCTTACTTGGAAGCTATTGAAACTCACTAGCTGATTTAAACAGAAAAGTAATTTATTGAAAAGACTCTAAGAAGTTGTAGAAAATGTACAAGTAAGGGAGGCTGAGCAGCCAGAACCATTTGCAAAGCTTGCAATAGGGCCAGAACAGTAAAGACATCCCTCCAGGACAGCATCCCCAGAAGGGGATACCAAATGCCAGTACCACTCTTATGTCCAGACAATTGGAGCCCCTGCCCTTCATTCCATGTTTCAAAGGGCTCTGCTCTGGCTCTCCTCCAGCCATATCTCTGGACACAGGACAAAGAGTACACAGGGATAAGGAGACATGCCAACCTATAGCTTGTGCTTCTCCTTCTAGACCACATTTCAGGAACTGAAAACTAGAGAATTCTCTGCCCAAGTAGTCCCAAGCAGCTTCCAGAGTCCAGGCAGTCCTCTTCCACAGAGCCATTCTTCCTAGAATGGACTGCATCATTCTCTGCATCCAGAGAGTTGCCAAGAGGTAGCTATTTCCAGGAAACATGGAAGGAGCTTGTTTGTATGGGGCTAGAATGTCTACACCAGGCACATGAGGCTCTTCATGGTACAGGATAGAACTGAGGGGAGGAAGAGGAAGAGGACAAGTAGAGCGCTGGAGCTTGGATCTCCCCTTATCTCTTCATTCCATAATGGAACTCCAAGGAGTCCAAGAATTCTAAATTTGAACCTGACCTTCAAGTTGCTCTAAAAGCATATTTTTCAAGGCAGTAAGAAAGATATATTTTTATTTGATTTATAACTTTTAAATATTTAGATACATGGTGTGTTGGCCTTCATTTGTAATGTTGCTTCAAGCCCCACAAATGTCTGGTAATCAACTTGCCAGATTCTACATCTGGAATCACAGCTACAGTGCCCCTGGAAAACACACGTCACCTCTGCCACCATTCCTACCACTATCAAAATAGATTCTCTACTAATCCTGCTCCTTTGTATTACTACTCTCTTCCTATTCACAATCTTCGTAAGGCTCTTCTGATTGGCTAAGCCTAAATTATGTGCCCAAGGGGTCTAGAAGAATTAGTCTGTGACCTTTGGGTATTTCATGATGGAAAGTAACTATTGGTTAACTAAGACTAATGTAATGGGAAATTCCTCAAATATAGGAAGGATTTAAGGTTGTGGGCAGTGAAAACAATGATAAATACCTCTATAGTCTATCCTCTGGCTATCCAACATCAACATACACCCTTTATCTCAAACCCTAACCTCCTTAAAATTTTAAGGATATCATCTAATATAATATCACTTTTGCTCATACAACCAAAAAACTTCACCCCTCCCCAAAGGGAGACTGTTCAGAGCTTTAGCAATTACCACATTGTCTTAGGTTGGTCCTCCATAATAAAATACCATAGTCTGGGTGGCTTAATCAGCTGACATTTATTTTCTCATAGTTCTATAGGTTACAAGTTCAAGATCAAGGTGCCAGCATGGTCAATTTCTGTTGAGAGCTGGTGAGAGCTTTCTACCTATCTTGCTGATGACTGCCTTCTCACTATGTCCCATGACAGAGAGATCTCTCTTTCTCTTCTCTTATTTTTTAATGTTTTTTAAAGCTTATTTATTTACTTTGAGAGAGAGTGTATGTGTGCAGGGCAGAGAGAGATGGGGGGATGGGGAGAGAATCCCAAGCAGGCTCCATACTGTCAGGGCAGAGCCTGACGCTGGGCTCAAACCCACAAACCGTGAGATCATGATATGAGCTGAAATCAAGACTCAGACACCCAACCAACTGAGTCACCCAGGTGCCCCTCTTTTTCTCTTCTTATAAGGCCACAGTCTTATCAAATTAAGGCCCTACCCTTGGACCTCACTTAACCGAAATTAATTCCTAAAGACCCTATCTCCAGATAGTCACACTGAGGGTTAAGGCTTCAACATATGAATTTTCAGGGGACACAATTCAGCCCATAGCAAAAATCCAATTCTAAATCCAAGATCTCAGGGTGGCATCTATTCTTCTTCTAGTTTGTTATGATCTCATCTCTATTCTACAAAACCTCATAACCACCACCAATACACCTGATTGGTCAGGATAGGCTGGGTTATGCTGAAATAACAAATGACACCAAATCTGAGTACCTTAACACAACAAAATTCTATTCCCCATGCATATCAAGCCTGCTGTGGGTCTAGGTGGGACTTTAGCACAGCTATGTTCCATGTGGTAGCTCACATTCCAGGCTGCCTTGATTTCTCAGTATGTTTCTTCATTTCAACACATGTTTCCATGATCACTGCAGTCAGGAAAAACAGTCAGAGGAACTCTTATTTAAACACTTCTATCTACAATGACACATGCCATTTTTATACACATTTCATTGGTCAAAGTGGGTTATACAACCGTGCTTAACTTTAAGGGAGAAACTGCCAGGAGGAGAAATAAATCAGCATCTTTGTGAGTAGTAATAATATCACCACAACAATCCATCTTCAAGAATGGAATAAAGGAGGATGAAAGAAAAGGGGAGTCAGTTAAAGAAATGGGGACATTTCAAAACCAGGAGGAAAATATGGTTAAAAGCTATAGTCAATAGTTATGAAAATAGCCCAGAGGCTTAATTAGCATTTATTATGTGCTTCCTTCTCATACTAGTTTTCTATTGCCGTGTGACAGATCACCACAAATTTAGCAGCTTCAAACAATCCAAATTTATTATTTATGGAAGTCAAGAGTCCAAGTACATGTTGACTGAGTCCTCTGTTCAGGGTCTCACCAAACTGAAATTAGGTGTCAGCCAGGGCTGCAAATTCATTTCAGATTCAGAGTCCTCTTTCAAACTCACAAAGTATTGGCAGTTTTGCTTGTAGAACTGAGGCCGTGAGTTCCTATAGCTGCCTGCCACATGGCCCTCTCTTCAACATGGTAGTTTGCTTCTTCAAAGACAACATGACAGCATTTGCTGCTTCTTTCTTTCTTTCTTTCTTTCTTTCTTTCTTTCTTTCTTTCTTTTTTTAAAGTAAACTCTATGCTACATGTGGGGCTTGAACTCAAGACCTGAGATCAAGAGTCACATGCTCTACCAACTGAGTCAGCCAGGCATCTCTTTTTAAAAATTTTTAAGGCTGCTTCTTATTTCTTATCTCTAGACACTTTTTTAAAAATGTTCATTTATTTATTTTGAGAGAGAGTGTGTGTGTGAGCAGGGGAAGGGGCAGAGAAAGAGGAGAGAGAGAATCCCAAGTAGGGTCCACGCTATCAGCTATCAGTGTGGAGCCTGATGCAGGACTCAATCTCAGGAACTATGAGATCATGACCTATGCCAAAATCAAGAGTCCAGCACTCAACTGACTGAGCCACCCAGGTGCCCGTAGACACTTTCTTAAAGGGCTCACCTGACTAGGTCAGGCCCATCCAGGGTAATCCCCCTTTTGATGAACTCAAAGTCTACTGACTAGGGACCTTAATTACATCTGCAAAATCCTTCCATTGTGCCATATATCATAACCTAATCCCATGAATGATATCCCATCATATCCACAGGTCTAGAGGTCAAGGGGATTTCCTCAAAGCAAGGAGATACAGGGCATACACATCAGGGGGCAGGAATTTTAGAATTATGTTCACCACACTTCTTCTATGATTCTCTACCTCCAACTGGTAGTTCACCTGGTTGACATTCTATGACTGCTAAGGGACCCAAACCTTCATACCCAAGGAAGACAAGCCCCTAGTGATCCTGCCTGATTTAAGGTCACAAGGGTCTTAGATTAACTTTGACCACTAGGCATGGCATCACCAGGAGAAAGCACCCCAAGTACCCCAGGTATTACCCACACATACATAGCCTCTCTCACCATTTGCCCTTCCCCTTCTTCACCCGCATTGGGATTAATCCCAACCCCCTGTCTCTCCTCTGAGCCTTTGTACTTGTTGTTTATTCTACCTGGAATATCCTCCCTCCAGCCTCACCCATACTCAAGGCTCTGCAGAGATCCCTCCTCCATGCAGCCTCCTCTGTCTTCTCTCTGAGCCCCCATGGCTCTTCATCTCCAGCCACATAGATCACTTTCAACTCTGGGATCAGGCTCCCTTGTTTCTTACACTTCTCCCAAGCAAGCTCAGCCCAGGCCCAGGAACCCTGGGGCCAGGAGTAGCCCAAACTGAAGGAAATGAAGGAGAGGGGGTGCTCAGGAAACCCTGGTAGTGGTGTTACTTCAAGCTCCAGAGGGCAGGAGGTAGGAAGGGGTGTACTCTTGCTCAAGACTTCGCCCCATCCTGATGTCCTGTCACCTCCGGAAGTCCTGTGCAATGTTCCACCCACACTCTGAGACAGAAGGGCTAAGCTCTGCCCATCTGGCAGGGCCAAGACCCTCTGGATAGGACAGAAGGTTTGGAGAAGGATGAGGTGTGAAGCAGATCCCTTCCCAGGATCAGGGACTTTCAGGGGCTGAGTCATTTTGTTTCTTGCTCATTTCCAGCTCCTTTCTGGAACAAGACAGCCCAGCCTCCTCAGGCCAAAGCCCTGACCCCACAGGCGAGAAGCCACACATTTTCATTTTCTATATATACTAGACGCCCTCTAGAGGCTCCATGAAGTTTGGAGCCCAGGCTGGGAGCCTCCTATCCCCTTTTCCCTATGCAATAGATGCTCCCTGCAGGTCCTATGAGGTTGGAAACCACAAATGGATGGACTGAGCCAGCCAGAATACACACCCACACACAAAGAAGTGCCAACACCCTCACCCACCTACGTATGTTCATACCCACATACACATACACAGGCACATAGTCAATCACTCATATACATCAAAGGACACACCACAGACATTCAATCTTATGATCACAATATGGACACAAGGGCATATCAGACACACACGATTCACACACACAGTCACAAACACACAGACACACAAACACACATGAACACAATCTTTTCTCCTAGAAAGGAGCATTTGTGGGGCGCCTTGGTGGTTCAGTAGGTTGAGCAACTGGCTCTTGGTTTCAGCCCAGGTCATGATCTCATGACTTGTGGGTTCAAGCCCCATATCAGGCTCTGCATTGACAGTGAAGAACCTGCCTGGGATTCTCTCTCCCTCTCTCTGCCCCTCCTGCATTCTGTCTCTCTCAAAATAAAATAAACTTTAAAAATTTTTTTAAAGTAAAAAAAAAGAAAGGAGCATTTGTTTGGAAGAAATAGCTTGAAAAGCCACCTGGGGAACAGGGTGATATCCTGGGTAATATAAAAGAGGGAGGCTTGAGGCGCCTGGGTGGCTCAGTCAGTTGAGTGTCTGACTCGGGTCTTGATCTCACAGTTCATGAGATCTAGCCCCATGTTGGGCTCTGCACTGACAGCATGGGTCCTCCTTGGGATTCTCTCTCTCTCCCTCTCTCTCTCTCTCTCTGCCCTTCTCCTGTGCGCTCTCTCTCTCTCTCTCTCTCAAAATAAATAAATAAACTTAAAAAAAAAAAAAGAGGGAGGCTGAACTGCTTCTATGTCTAATAGGGCTTGTTGACTGGAGAGCCCTTTGCTTTACTGGGTACTAGAGTAGTTTTAGGTTTGGAACAGTGAAAATAAGAGTTGGGATAGAGCTGTTAAAAAGAGAAATTTGGAGTTTGCAAAGCTCTACCTATATAACTTGTATGAAAACTCATTCTTAGGACCTGGACTCCTGAACTCAGCAAGCCAGGTTGAACTGTCCTCACTGCATCCCAGGATACCATAAAGAGAAGTCTCCTAATACTGATAATACATGGTAGGTGATAAATGAGAAACAGAGATGGACCGAACCCTCACTTAGTGCCCACTGTGAATCAGGCACATGTACTACCTCACAAGATATACATTATTTCTATTTTACAGGTATGGAAACTATCATCTCTTCCCTCATTTGTCCAAGGTCACAAAGCCATTTTCAAACACAAGAGTTTGAATATTAAAATCTGGTGTTTTTCCCTCAACTGGTAAGAACAAATTCCAGGCATGCATGTTCCACTCTATACTCATGTTCCCAACAATACTGATCCAGACCAAGGATTAGCAAACTATGACCCAGGGGACAGATACATCCTGTCACCTCTTTTTGTAAATAAAATTTTACTGGAATAGAGCCATGCCTGTTCACTTATATATTGTCTATGGTTCCTTCAACACCATATGGAACACCATATGGAACACATATGGTTCCTTTGCTACAAGAACAAAGTTGAATGGTCACTACAGAGACAGTATAGCCAACAAAACCCTAATTTACTATCTGGACCTTTAGAGAAAACATTTGCCAACCTCTGACCCAAACCCAGCCTCAGAATTAGAGTTAGCAAGTGAGATAAGGCTTATTGCCTTTGGTGTCTTAGTGCCTTTGGTGACCACTGAAGGGTGGTCAAATAAATAAATGAATGGGATGTATGGATGGATAAATGAATAGGTGGATGGACATGTATAGATGGTGTATCAGAGTTTGCTCCAAATACCAATGTTCTGCCACTTATAAGTTGGGAGACCTTGGAAAACTTAATCTTTCTGGGTCTTAGTTTCCTTATTTGTAAAATGGAAATAACAATACAGTAATTATTATTCAGAGCTCTTTTCATTGCAAATGACAAAAACCCAACTTAAAGTAGTTTAAGCAAAAAGTTAAATTTGTCATAACACATAATTAGGTCCATTAAAAATAGATTTTAGGCTACCTCAGCCCTGCTTGGATATAGGGGTTCAAATGATGTTATCTCTATCTCTTAATTCAACCTCAAATTCTTTTTAGAGTGCTTCATTCCTGTTATAGATAGGTACTCTTCTAGCAGCAGGAAATATGGACCCTGGAAGCCTCAAGTCTACATTTTTATAGTGAACAATCTAAAACAGAGGTCCTCTGGGGTGCCTGGCTGGCTCAGTCGTAGAGCATGTGACTCTTGATCTTGAGTTTGTAAGTTCAAGCCCCACGTTGTGTGTAGAGATTACTTAAAAACAAAATCTAGGGGAACCTGGGTGGCTCAGTCGGTTGGGTGTCCGACTTTGGCTCAGGTCATGATCTCATGAGTTCCAACCCCATGTTGGGCTCTATGCTGACAGCTCAGAGCCTGGAACCTGCTTCGGATTCTCTGTCTCCCTCTCTCTCTGCCCCTCCCATGCTCATGCTCTGTCTCTCCCCTTCAAAAATAAATAAACATTAAAAAAAACTTTTTTGTAATGTTAAAAAAATAAAAATAAATAAAACGAGGCCCTCTTTCCCCTAACAGCAAATCTCACAAAAAGCTCCGACTAACTGTGCTTATAACACATACTCAGTTCTTCAATATATTACAGTGGCCAGAAAATGGAGTACTATGATTAGAGCACTGTGGTTGACAGACCCACCAAAACCACATGAGATGGGAGAGCAGTTCCTTAAAGAAAACATAAAAGAGAGTATAGCAGGGCACCTGGGTGCCTCAGTTGGCTGAGCGTCTGACTCTTGATCTCAGCTCAGGTCTTGATCTCAGGGTTGTGAGTTCAGGCCCTGCAGTGGGCTTTCCACTGGGCATGAAGCCTATTTAAAAAAAAAAAAAAAAAAAGGAGAGACAAGATGGTGGAATAGCATGGAAGTTTTTTCCCCATCTTGTGCACATGAAATACAGCTGGATCAACACTAACCTATCCTGCACACCTAGAAAACTGATTTGAGGATTAATACAACAATCTGCACAACCTGAACCACAGAACTCAGCAGGTACATGGCATGGAGAGGTGAACTGGGGGAAAGAGAAGCCCTGGAGGGCAGGGAGCTGTTTTTGCTTGTGGAGAGAGGATGGAGATGGGGCAGGGGAGAGTACGGGAAAAGCATGCCCCCAAAAGCAGCTGAAGAGAAAGTGGAAAAGTGGAAATAGCCACAGAGATTGAACTAAAATGGGAGAAAGGAGAAAGGAGAGGGCTTAAATTCCATTAAGACTCTATAAACTGGGGGAGCCCAGAGTCTGAAACTCAGCAGAACAATATCTGGCAGTGCTCTGGTGGGAAGGGCGAATCCCCAGCAGAGTGAAGTCTGGGGGGTCCTCAGGGCCCACGAGGAGAGACGGTTCCCCTGCTGGGAGGACATTTGGTAGAGGTTGTGCAGCTCCCCACAGGCAAAGGTCCCAGCAGACCCCAGAGAACAACCATATTTGCTGGTGCTGGAACAAAGTTGTTAAGGGTGAAGCCTAGTGCCAGATGCAGGTTGTGATTTTCCATAATCCCTGAAATGCTGCTGCTACACCAATCGCTGAACTTTTCCTGGGGCAGGCTGGCACCCAGCCACAGTCTCTGGGCATCAGCAGCAGCATGGTCCCGTGAATGTTCCTGGGTACAGCCGGCACCCGGCCATTGCTCGGTAAAACCCTGCAGAGGATCAGAATGGGTCAAAGCCGCAGTTCCTTAGAAGTGAGGGAAACACAGCTGCATCTGAGATAAAATTTAGGAGGGAGGTGTTACCTGGCAACCTGATGGCTTGGTCATCACAGTGTAAAAGAGGGGAGTGGAGGGAAGCTGGAGACAAAGGACGGGTGCACAATTGCTGACTGGGGAGAACAGAGTTCTGATACTAGAGACTGGGTAGCTGGGTGACACCATTTTCACTCCTCTGGTGCATGAGCATACACACCCACAAGCGCCACAACAATCCACCCCAGTAAGCTAAGGAGCGCCATCTAGTGGAGAACGAAGGCATTATACTAAGCCTCGCCCAACTGGGCCTACCTTACTCTTTAGGAATACCAGAAGTCTCATCGCCTGCTCAGTTTATGGACTACAAAGTGTTTCATAGTGTGACTTCTAGGAAAAAACTATGTAATTTCAATTGTATTTCAGTCTGTTTGCTGGTCCATGTATTCAATTTTCTTTTTTTCTTTTTCATTTCTTTTATTTTTCTTGAATACAAAGAGAAAAATTTATTTTTATTTTCAATTTTTATTAAAAATATTTTTAATTTTTTCTACTATGTTTTTTACTTTTTTGTAAATTTTTCAGTTTCTATTTTACTTACATCATTTCATTTTATTCTATTTCATTGTATTTCTTTTTCTTTTTCCCCTTTTTCTCTAATTTATCAAGCTCCTTTCAACACCCAGAACAAAACACACCTAGGATCTTAGGATCTAGCATATTTATTTGATTTTGTGTTTCTGCATGTGTTTTTAATTTTTTAATTTTAATTTTTTTACCTTATTAATTCCTTTTCTTCCTTCAAAATGACGAAACGCAGGAATTCACCCCAAATGACACCACAAAGGAAGAAATGACAGCCAGGGACTTAATCAACACAGATACAAGCAAGATGTCTGAACCAGAATTTAGAATCACAATAATAAGAATACTAGCTGGCGTCAAAAATAGATTAGAATCCCTTTCTGTGGAGATAAATGAAGTAGAAGCTAGTCAGGATGAAATAAAAAAATGTTATAACTGAGCTGCAATCTCAAATGGATGCCATGGTGGCAAGAATGGATAAGGCAGAGCAGTGAATCAGCGATATAGAGGACAAACTTATGGAGAATAATGAAGCAGAAAAAAAGAGGGAGACTAAGGCAAAAGAGCACGATTTAAGAATGAGAGAAATCAGGGGCATGTGGATGGCTTAGTTGCTTAGGCATCTGACTTCAGCTCAGGTCATGATCTCACAGTTCATGGGTTCAAGCTCTGCATCGGGCTCCGTGCTGACAGCTTAGAGCCTGGAGCCTGCTTGGGATTCTGTGTCTCCCTCTCTCTCTGCCCCTCTCACACGCTCACTAGCGTGCTCTCTCTCTCTCTCTCAAAAATAAATAAATATTTAAAAAAAAAAAAGAATTCGTGAAATCAGTGACTCATTAAAAAGGAACAACATCAGAATCATAAGGGTCCCATAAGGTGAAGAGAGAGAGAAAGGGATAGAAGGGTTATGTGAGCAAATCATAAGGGAAACCTTTCCTAACCTGGGGAAAGACACAGACATCAAAATCCAGGACAGAGGACTCCCATTAGATTCAACAAAAATCGACCATCAACAAGGCATAGCACAGTCAAACTCACAAAATACTCAAGCAAGGAAAGAATCATGAAAGCAGCAAGGGAAAAAAAGTCCTTAACGCACAAGGGAAGACAGATCAGGTTTGCAGCAGACCTATCCATAGAAACTTGCCAGGCCAGAAAGGAGTGACAGGATATATTCAATGTGCTGAATTGGAAAAATATGCATCCAAGAATTCTTTATCCAGCAAGGCTGTTGTTCAGAATAGAAGGAGAGATTAAAAGTTTCCCAAACAAACAAAAATTAAAGGAGTTCGTGACCACTAAACCAGCCCTGCAAGAAATTTTAAGGGGGACTCTCTGAGGGGAGAAAAGACAAACAACAACAACAACAATAACAAAAATAGAACAAAAGCAACTAAGACTAGAAAGGACCAGAGAACACCACCAGACACTCCAACTCAGTAAGAAACATAATGGCAATAAATTCATATCTTTCAATACTCACTCTAAACATCAACGGACTAAATGCTGCAATCAAAAGACATAGGGCAACAGAATGGATAAGAAAACAAGATCCATCTATATGCTGTTTACAAGAGATCCACTTTACACCTAAGAACACCTTCAGATTGAAAGTATGGGGATGGAGAACCATCTATCGTGCTAATGGTTGACAAAAGAAAGCCAGAGTAGCCATACTTATATCAGACATATACTTATATCAGACTTATATATACAATCTAGACTTTAAAATAACGACTGTAACCAGAGATGAAGAAGGACATTATATCATAATTAAGGAGTCTATCCACCAAGAAGACCTAACAATTGTAAACATTTATGCTTCAAATGTGGAACACCCAAATATATAAATCAATTAATCACAAACATAAAGAAACTAATTGATAATAATACCATAATAGTAGGGGACTTCAACACCCCACTTACACCAATGGACAGATCATCTAAAAAGAAAATCACCAAGGAAACAATGCCTTTGAATGACACGCTGGACCAGATGGACTTAACAGATATATTCAGAACATTTCATCCTAAAGCAGCAGAATATACCTTCTTCTCCAGTGCACACGAAAGGTTCTCCAGAATAGATCACATACTGGTACACAAACCAGCCCTCAACAAGTACAAAAATATCGAGATCATACTGTGCATATTTTCAGACCATGCTACGAAGCTCGAAATCAACCACAAGAAAGAATTTGGAAAGGTAACAAATACTTGGAGACTAAAGAACATCAGACTTAAGAATGAATGGGCTAACCAAGAAGTTAAAGAGGGAATTAAAAAGTACATGGAAGCCGATGAAAATTATAACACCACAGGGGCACCTGGGTGGCTCAGTCGGTTGGGCCTCCAACTTCGGCTCAGGTCATAATCTCACGTTTCATGGGTTCGAGTCCCATGTCGGTCTCTATGCTCATAGCTCAGAGCCTGGAGACTGCTTTGGATTCTGTGTCTCCCTTTCTGGCCCTCCCCGACTCATGCTCTCTTGCACACACTCTCTCTCTTTCTCCCTCAAAAATAAATAAACATTAAAAAAAAGAAAAGAAAATTATAACACCACAGCCCAAAACCTCTGGGATACAGCAAAGGTGGTCATAAGAGGAAAGCATACAGCAATCCAGAACTTCCTAAAGAAGAAAGGTCTCAGATACACAACCTAAGCTTACACCTTAAAGAGCTGGGAAAAGAACAGCAAATCAAACCCAAAACCAGCAGAAGACAGGAAATAATAAAGATTAGAGTGGAAATCAATGCTATCAAAACCAAAAAAAAAAAAACAGTAGAACAGATCAATGAAACAAGAAGCTGATTCTTTGAAAGAATTAACAAAATTGATAAGCCACTAGTCAGTTTGATCAAAAAGAAAAAGGAAAGGACCCAAATAAATAAAATCAAGAATGAAAGAGGAGGGATCACAACCAACACATCAGAAATATAAACAATAATAAGAGAATATTATGAGCAATTATATTCCAATAAAATGGGCAATCTGGAAGAAATGGACAAATGCCTAGAAACATATAAACTACCAAAACTGAAACAGAAAGAAATAGGAAATCTGAATAGACCAATAAACAGTAAAGAAATCGAATTAGTAATCAAAAATCTCCCAAAAACAAGAGTCCAGCGCCAGATGACTTTCCAGGGGAATTCTACCAAACATTTAAGGAAGAGTTAACATCTATCCTCTCAAAGTTGTTCCGAAAAATATAAATGGAAGGAAAACTTTCAAACTCTGTGAAGCCAGCATTACCTTGATTCCAAAACCAGACAAAGACCCCACTGAAAAAGAGAACTATAGACCAATTTCCCTGATGAACATGGATGTAAAAATCCTCAACAAGGTATTAGCCAACCGGATCCAACAATACATTAAAAATATATATATATTCACCACGACCAACTGGGATTTATACCTGGGATGCAGGGCTAGTTCAATATCCGCAAAACAATCAATGTGATTCATCACATCAATAAAAGAGAGGACAAGAACCACATGATCCTTTCAATACAGGCAGAGGAATCATTTGACAAAATACAGCATGCTTTCTTGATTAAAAAAAAAGAAAAACCCTCAAGAAAGTAGGGATAGAAGGATCATACCTCAAGATTATAAAAGTCATATATGAAAGACTCAACACTAATATCATCCTCAATGGGGAAAAACTGAAAGTTTTCCCCTTAAGGTCAGGAACGAGACAGGGATGTCCACTCTAGCCACTGTTATTCAACATAGTATTGGAAGTCTTAGCCTCAGCAATCAGGCAACACAAAGAAATAAAAGGCATCCAAATTGGCCAGGAGGAGGTCAAACTTTCCTTCATTTCTAGTTTCCTTGTCTCTGGGAGCTGACCAGCCCCTTTCTTCAAAAATCCTCTCTCAATTCCCAGGATAGGGAAGGCATGGTAGAAGTGGGTATTCTAGGCCAGGTTCCCATCATGCTATTCCTCTGACTCAGCTTGGCGCATAGCAAAATAGGTCAACTGGGGAAACGGTCAATGTTGGCTGGGCCAAGAGGGTGAAGCCCTGGAGTCCTTAGATGTGAGATACAGGAATTAGACCTGCTTCCAAAAAACTTTCCCACTAGCAATGCTTGTCCAAGGAAAGACCAGGTCTCAGATGACAGATGCATAGGCACTGTGATGGGCCTCGGGGAGACCTGGTGAACCCAGGAAGGGACCTTCTCCAGCTTTCCCTGCTATTTGTCATCGTTCTAGGGAATCTGAAGAACCAGCTGGGTCCCACTTTTTCCACTCCTCCCACTCCCAGGTATAGAACCACAAAGAAGAGCTGGGGGAAGGAGAAGCCTGGGAAAGAAGGAGGCACTCTTTACTTTGACCTCTAATCTGGAACCAAGCTTGACTCCTAGCCTTGAGACTGATTGTTCAAATGTCTCCAAGGAGATGACACTGTAAACCTTTCTCTAAAGGGTGACAGTGCAACATCCCGCACACACCTTGCTTTGTCCAATCTGCTGATTGCTAAGATTCTCAGAGCTAAAGATCTTTATCTTTAAGGGGAAACGGGGACAGGGAGGCTACTGAGAAGTTATGAAAGGGAAAAAAGATTCTTCCAGATAGAGACAGTGGGTAAAATAGTCAGTGGAAAGGTATTCTACCAACTCATGTATTCCAATTCATTTCAGACACTAACCACTCAGAGTTAGTGTCACAATCCACAAGTTTAAGGGCACGGTCCCCAAAATGCGTGTCCCCACTTGTGGGGTCCCCAGGCCAATTGCATATCTGACCAACTGGCTAAAAGCCCAGGGACTTCCCATAACCCCTCAGGTTCAATAATTCCCTAGAATGACTCATAATAGTCAGGGGTGCTATACTTACAATTAGTTTTTTATAAAAGATATGAACCAGGAACAGCCAAATGAAGACACACAGGGCAGTCTGGGAGGGTCTCAAATGCAAAACTTCATGCTCTAAGCCCACTAAGATACATAAGGCATATCACCCTCCTGGCACATCAGTGTGTTCACCAACCAGGAAGTTCTATGAGCTTTGCTGTCCAGAGTTTTATGGTTTTCTTAATGTTTATTCATTTATTTTGAGAGAGACAGCTCATGTGGGTGGGAGCGGGGGAGGGGCAGAGAGAAAGAGGAGAGAAAGAATCCCAAGCAGGCTCTGCACCATCCACACATAGCCCAACACAGGGCTTGAACTCACACACCGCAAGATCGTGACCTGAGCCAAAATCAAGAGTCGAATGCCCAACTGACTGAGCCACCCAGGCACCTCTGGTGTCCAAAATTTTTACTGAGATTTCATAGTGTAGGCATAACTGAATTGTTGGCTGAACTCAATCTCCAGCGCACCTGCCCTTCCCAGAGGCTGGGCAGGCTCAAAGCTCTAGCTCTCCAGTGACATGGTTGGTCTTTCTGGTGACCAGCCCCCAGGTGATCCTAAGTCATCTCATCTCTTAGCATAAACTCAGGTGTGACAATCAGGGCTCATAAATAACAAAGACACTCCTATTACTCAGGAAACTCAAAGATTTAAGGTCTCACTTTCAAAAATCAGGAACAAAGAGCAGTCGAAATTCTTTATTACACGACAGAAAGGAAGAAATTTCTGAATGTAAAAAAAAAGAAAGCTTCGGGAGGCCATAAATAAACCAGAGATAGCTACAGCCTCACACAGGCTCACACACACATCACAGAACCACCGTGGACTCCCTCACCTTCACCCTCACTCTTCCATTCACTCTCTTCCATGCAATCTCAGTCTCACACAGCCTCCACACAAGCAGAAGGACTCTTGCACCCACATATTTGCTGCTTCCAAAGATTCTACCCATTTGTCCATCTCTATCCGTCTTCCATGGCCTCCTGCACAGCACCACTCCCCTTCTCAGCATACTGATTTCTTGGTCTCCCCTGGAAAGTAAGCAAGCAAATGGTAAGATGAGGGGCAGAGGAGGGATCAGGGAATCTGTGAAGGAGACTGTGACTTCAGGTCAACACCCAGGTCCGAGTGTGTCTGTGAACCTGACAGTGTACATGTGCCAAAGGGGTGTGTCTAGTGATTATGTGTCCTTGTGTACTGTGGGTTTATGTGCACTGTGTATACTCCTATGCAATCTATACATGGGCATGTGTGGTGTGAGTGTGACTGTGTCCCAGGTGTGCACCTGGGTGATATAGAGGTGCCTGTATCCCCAGTATTTCTATATGTGTCAGTACCTGGATGGGTCCTGGGGCCTCTGGCTGCCCTTCTCTCTAGAGGCTCTATCTCCTTTAGCCTGGGGTTCCAGAGGAAGAAAATGACAGTGCACGTGGATGGGAAATAGAGGAACATTAAAGCTATGACCCTGGATACAGGCAACCTGAATTCTAGTCAGGGCTGTGGTCTTCCCACCTTAAGGCCCCTCAAGCCCTAACCCCTACACTCCCCCCCCCACCCCCAGCTCTGATGATGCCGACAACTCTGAGGACTCTGTCTCTTGGTGAACCAATGCCAATTCCCAGGAACATTTTTGGTGTCTTTTTGCTCCTATCTCCTCCTCAACGATGGCTGCAAGGTGCTGTTGTCTTGTGGGTGGGGGGTGAAGAGTAACCTGTCTCTACCTCTCCCAATCACTTCCTCCATCATCTGGGCCTCCACACACCATCTGACTCCCCTTCTCCTTGCCAAGTTCCTCCTGAGGAAGCCCCTGAAACAGGTTCCCCCAGATATAGTCCTCAGTTTCTGCCCCTCACAGCAGGGCCTGCCAGGAAGCTGGGTTTCTGGGTTGTTCCATTCCTTCTGATTCCAGGTTCACTGTCCTGAGAGGTCACCAGCTCTGTGCACCCCAGAACAGCCCTGGGTGGACCACATCATCTGGAGATCACAGAAGAACTCTACAAAGGCAAGCCCAGCTCTCCCTAGCCCTGCCTTCTCCCTCAGAGCCCCTGCCCAAGACATCCATGACCCTGCCTCTCCTTCCCCTAGAACAAATATCAGTCATTAACCCATGACAGCCCAAGAGGGAGCCCTGTGTCTGGGTAAAGGGATGTGAAGCATTGAGACTCCAAGAAATCAAGGACCAGAAGAGAGGACCAGGCTTCCGGCAACTCTGCACCAGACCTGACTTGGTCGGAACAGGGCCTGCAGTGTCAATGTGTGAGTGAGTGTGAGCAGGGATGAGAGTGGCAGGAGCACAGCTTCTCCTCCACACCCAGACTGCAATGTTTCCAACAAAGCCCAACTGGTACCCACGGATCTGTCTGCCATCTTGTTTGTGGCCCAAGCAGGGGAAGAGAGGTATGAGAGAGGGAGAAATAAGGTGGGATGGTGGGGAGAGAGTAGTTGTATCCGTTCTCCACACTTCAGCCTGAAGTGAACCTTCACTTCACTTATTTCTGGTCACACTCTCTCTTACAGTCCAGCCAGAAGGCTCCCTTCCTCCATCCCCAGACCAACTGGGACAGCTATTTCCAACCTCTCACAATGGGTTAATTGTTCTTTCTGGGCTCTACTGCAGCACCCTTTGTTGCCTCCAACCAGTGTGCTGTTTATTGTAATAATCTGTCTCCTCTACTGCTGTATACCCATTCCTAGCATGATATATTTTCTGAAGTGAATGACAGTAGGAACAAAAATCACAGGAAGATAGCTTTCAGCTCAGAGAGGAATGGCTGTAAACCTCTGGCCATTAACAAGGCCATTCACACAAGTACTCCTGCAGACTCTGCTCCAGCTAGGCTGAGGCCTCTCTGGAGACCTATTCCTTCTCAAACCCAGGTCATACAGGTGGAATAGAGCAGACAAGAAAGGCAAGTGGTAGGGCAGAAGCCAAAGAAAGAAGAAAGAGGATTGGGAAAACAGTACTGGTTAGCGTCCCAAAGCTCTTTTATTGCTGCCTGGTCTCCAGTGAGAGAGCTACAAAATCTGACTCTATCCCTGTAAAAGAAAGGTCCTGTGCTCTGCATCCTCCTAAGGCCCGACTCCACTCCCTTAGGATAGACCCTGGCTCCACCTCCAGTGTGACATTTTGACTCCGCCTCCCCTGAAGAAATGCTCTGACTTCGCTCCTTCCGGGTAATAGGCAAGCCCCACCCCTGGTGCGCGACGGAGTCCCTATGACGTAACGGTAACGGTCTGTTTCCGGGGTGGAGCCAGGGAGGGCGGGAGTTTAGGCTGCGCCGACCCCTCAGCCCCCCTCCAGGTGATCCCTGCCCCCGAAATCCTCACCCAGGGCCCCAAATATCCCAGGTCCATGACCGCAAATCCTTTCTCCCTGACCCCCTAAACGACCCAGACCCCCGAGGTGACCGACCTCCTAATTCCTTAACGTCTGGTGCCTCCCAATTCTTCAATCCCCCACCCTGTCCCGATGTGGCAATTGAGGCTTCCCGGGGGTCCTGCCTCAGATTACCTGAGAACAGGTCAGACGGGTCCTGAGAATGACAGAGAGGGGTACATGGGGTTGGTGAATCCTTGATCCAATCATGCTGCTCCCCAGGAGACGTTCGGAGCCCAGGACATGTCGGGATTGAGGAGATACGAGGTGGCGCTGGAGGCGGAGGAGGAGTGAGTGGAGGCGGGTTCTGCGGAGGAGGAACCTAGCCTCTCCGGGGTGGGGGAGGGCGCGAGTTTTCTGCGGGCGGGAGGCGTGGGCCCCCTCAAGGGGCGTGGGCTGCGGAAGGAACCACCTCTTAAAGGGCGGGGCGGAGGCTTCCAAGAGAGGGGCGAGGCGTCTGAGCCCCGGAGTCTGTGGGGTCAGCCCCGCCCCTCCCGGCCAGCTCGGCCTTCTCTCCGCAGGATCTACTGGGGTTGCTTCTACTTTTTCCCCTGGCTGCGCATGTGGAGGAGGGACAGGAGGTGAGGGGGCTGCGACGCCGCGGACCCGCCCGGGGCATACGAGGCTCACCCTCGGGGGACGGATGGGGGGAATCTGGGAGTCCCTTCCTTGTCTCATGCCAGTGTCGGGTTGCCCCGCAGCTCGGCGCATCCACGGGAGCAGAAGCTGGAGCCTCTGCGAGGCCTGATGAGCTGTCTGTCAAGCGGCCTGGGTCCTGCCCCCCAGCGCTCGGGTCGCGGCCTCCCTCGCCGCACCCCCGCCGCCACTGCCCAGCCAGCCGGTGCATTAAAGATTTAAAACGAAGCCACCGTGCTGCCCTCCTGACTCTGTCGCCGCTGCCGCCATTCGGGCTGGGAGCCCCTCTACACGCTTGCTTTTCGTTACTGACAGGGCCTCCCTTCCTAATTGGGTGCCCTTCCATATCCAGACCCCCATTATTCCTAAGGATCCCTTATCAGTATCAGGCCTCCCATTACTGTCTTTTACTGCCCTCCGCCACCTAACCCCCCCACCACCGCCACCCCCACACCTCCCTGTAAGTAGCCTATATGCAGGGAACTAAATAGTCCTGTCCTGGTCTTCCTCCCAGCCTTATCCCCACATTGATGTGTTCCACTTCCCTCCTAGAAAGGACTTTGCCAGGTGTCTGAAGCATCTTCTTTCTCTGAGAGTGAATCTAAAATATTTTACGCCCAGAGTTGTAGGAAGTAGGCTGTGAGAGGAGGGGAAGATTCCTAGAGGCCGACTCCTTCAGCCTGCCACAGGGGAGTGACTTGGGACTGTTGGAGATCTTTCTTACAGTTAATACCCCAACTTTTGGCTCCTCCAGTCGCTTCCCGGGTTTAAAGATACTTGGCATCAGCTTACCTAGCAGTTCTTGCTATGTCTCTAGGAGAAGTTAAAGACCACTGCTCCCTGCCACCCCTTTCTATCTTGTCATCTAATTGAACTGAGACCCTCTAGCTCCTAAAGTGCTGAGGGTGAGGGACTCCTGGTGGGCCTGCTTTTGTTAGGGACTGGGTCCAGCACCAGAAAAGGTGCCAGAAGATTAAGTTAAAGAGACAGCCCAGTGTATGGATGCAGGCAAAGCTAACTTTCAGTCTGGGGCCGCCCCTGCCACAGCAGCTTGTGGCTGGGGAGACCACTTGGCCCTATCTTTGGAGAAGCCAAAGGGGGAGAAATGGGTACACACCCAGAAGGATTCATTTTTTGCCTTCCCAGGTGTCTGGACTGATTGGTCCAGGAAAGGCCACAAAGTATGTGGCAGACAGCCAGCTGATGGAGATCTGTGATAAGACAATGGCACCTCAAGAGCTGCACCTAAGCTCTGGGGCACAAGTCCAGACTGGAGGGTGGGAGAGAGACCCCAAGGCCTCTGGTACTAGCAGTTCAAGATGAGTGACCTCTGGGTTGTGGCCACCTTCAAGAACAGACCCAACCTCTTGAGCCATTTCCTCACAATGTCTACATCAAGAACCCTGTCAAAAGTGGAGTACCCTGTCAAGCCCAGGCCCTACACCTCACCAGGACACTGTCAGAATTCCTGAGTATTCACAAGACAAACTCCAGGAAAAGGCCTTCAAGCCTCACCCTGGACAGAAGAGAGGAGAAACTTGAGTTGTTCAGCATGGGAGGGGGACTAGTTCCTATTCTTGGAACTGATGGTCCCTCCTGATTGTTTCAGCAGCCCTGCAGCAAAAAGATGCCCAGGATAGGTTTGAGTCCCTATCCCAAGAGAAGGCCTGCCCCACAGAGGATAGCTGGCAACAGAGCAGAAGACTGCACAAGGCACCCCTCCAACAACCAGATAAAGTCTGGATTACTGGGTTATGACTCAGTTTATGTTTCAAATGCAGAGCAAGACTTGAGGGTTGAAATCCCCAGACCAGGAGTAGGAAATTCTTCAAAGGGCCAGGGGCACTAAACTTAGCAACTTGCCCCCACCATAGGTAGTTCCCAGTTTCCTGGAAAGCACAAGATGAGGAGGAGGACTTTTGCTTTAGGGGGTGAGGGGAAGATGGGAATTAGGGCTGGGTATGGGATAGGAGAGAAGAGACAGGAAGGAGATTAGAGGCTGGAGCTGCAGCAAGAAGATGGGATGCAGAGAGTGTAAGGGTTGAGGCCTGGGTTGGGGCAGGGGTGGCATTACAGGACCTGGCTGGGGAGTAGGGAAAGGCCGGAATTTGAGTAGAACAAAGGAAGGCTCATTGAGCTCTTAAGTCTGATGTCGCCATAAACCAAAGACTTATTCTGGAAACCCCAGGCACCCCTGCTGGCAAGAGGCTGGCATTTCTGGGATAGGACTAAGCAAAAACAAGAAGGTAAGATTTCTTCGGTCTTTTCCCTGTTTGACAGCAACAACCTGGCACCAAAGAATTTTATTTTCTCTCACCTTCTTACTCCATCCTTCCTCCCTGTCTCATCTCCCTGGGGAAAGCAGCCCCTACCTCATCATCCCCAAGGTACCCCAGTGCCACCAAAAAGGGCCTTGTTCTGGCTTCTCACTCTGGATGTAACTGTTCCAGCCAAGACTCCTCCTCAGCCAGAAGGGCTTGCTCTAGGGACCCATTCCCATCAATTTCTCCTGATAAGACAGGCAGGCTAGGACAGGAAATATAGAGGGGAAGATGAAGGCAAGTTGGTGCTGGCTTGCCCTCTGCTCCCACCACACCCAAAATTTCCCTTATCAGAATTTGTGTGTGCTCGTATGATTGTGTGATTGGATGATTGTGAAGATACAACTGTTTGGGAGTGGGACTTTGAGGACAGCTGGGGCTATTTGATTCTGTCTTTGGTTGTCTGACCATGTGAGGTTGACTGAGTGATTGAGGTGTGACTGTGAATGCGACCATGGGTATATGAGTGTGAATGTCCATCATTGGATGCCACCGTGGATCCTTAGCTGCCCTTACTCGGTCACTGTGCCATCAGCCTTCATATCATGCAGTACCCCTCTCTCCAGCTTCTCTGTCCAGGGCTTAGTAGCCATGGGAAATGGCAGCCCTAGAAGAGGAAGGGGTCTGTGGCAATTAGGACTCAGGAATGTCACAGGATGAGCAATACATCTTCACCTGCCTCTGACTCACCTCGTGCCCCAGGTAAAAGGCACCCAATAAAAGGTAAGGGAGGAGGAGAAGAGAGAAGTATCCAGGCTGAGCAGCATGAAGGGGCCCTCACCCACAAGCAGCCTCCTTCTGCTACTGCTGCTGCTGAGCCCAGACCCTGGAGCAGGTGAGTGCTTGGGATTCTAGAAGGCCTGGGATTTGGGTAAATGGGATGGAGGGAAAGGGGGCCCTGATGGAAGGGTTTTGGATCAGGAGCCCTCTGAACACATGGCCTCACTGTCCCCTAGCACTGCTACTGTCACCCAGCATTACCTGCTGTACTCAGCTCTACCGCCAGCCACTCTCGAACAAGCTACTGAGGAAGGTCATCCGGGTGGAATTGCAGGAAGCTGATGGGGACTGTCACCTCCAAGCCTTCGTGTGAGCTCAGACCCTGCCCCTCATATTGACCCCTGACTCTGACTTCAGTCCCACCCAACCTGATGCTCATCTCAACCCCAGCCCCAATTGCTAATTCTGATGCTGACTCAGGTTTTCATTTAGCCTTTGCCCTAACCCCTGGACCCTAACCTCATCTCCAAGCTATGTCTATTGCTTTGCACCTTTCCTTTCCCAGGCTTCACTTGTCTCGACGCAGTGTCTGCATCCACCCGCAGAACCGCAGCCTGGCTCGGTGGTTTGAGCGCCAAGGGAGGAGGTTCCAGGGTACTCTGCCTAACCTAAATTTGGAGCTGATAGGGAAAATGGACCAGGATCCCCAGTACTCAAAATAATAAAGCAGCACTGGACAATAGTCTCTGACTGTGGTCTCTAAGTTCTTTGCATTCTCCTGTGAGCCTTGAATCTGAAGCTGGGTGGCATGTCAATAAATAGAAAAACCTCCTCATTCTCTTTATTCACATCTTCACAAACCCCTCCAGGGGCAAGGTCAAGAGCCAAGGACCCACACATACTCCCCAGGCATCTACATGCATAAATTTAGGGAACATAAGTTCCCTATTTCACATACACATGGGCACACATAGATACAAACATACTCATCTACACATATTACTCTGGTAGACCTCCAACTCTGAGATGAAATCAGACGTCTGGCCACTTCCAGCTGGCAAGTTGGGAACATAGAGTCTCATAGAAATGGACTCCAAACAGAACTTCCAGCTGAGACCACTCCCCACACCCCTGCCTCCATGGGGATCTATCCTGCCTGGGTTTTATCTGTCCATCCACACCAGCAAGACAGAGTTATAGGTGGAATCAGCTGAAGCCCTCCTGGGTCATCTATAGGTTTGGGGCTCCTAGAAGAAGGAGGCAAATCAAGGGAAATAATAGGACTGGATCTTGGCCCAAACACCCTGAGAATGAAGGAAGGGACCCAGCTCTGAGCCCAACATTCCAAATGAATAGGGGAGCCCACCCTGAAAATGAGGGAGTGTAATTAGCTCTAGGCCCAGGTACATTAAGAATAAGGGTAGGGACCCAGCTCTGGTCCAAGATACCCCAAGATTCAGGATAGATGTCCAGCTCTGGCTTAACACCCTGAAAATAAGGGGCCCATCTAGGAGCCCCAATACAGTGTAGGAGAAGGAAGAGACCGCTCTTAGCCCAAGGACTCAAAAATGAAAAGTCCATTCCTGAGCTCAGACAGAAGAATGAGGTGACCCAACTCTGATTTCCAACACTCTTACAATGACTAGAGCATCTGGCTCTTAATCCAGACACTCAAAATGAGGGCACACATCTCCCAAGTCCAAACCTCCTAGATGTCCTACTCACCTGGAAGTTTGTCCACTGGAATCACTGGAGCCAAGAACCCAGGCTTTTGGGGTCCATCCTTACCATCTGGTCTCAGTCTCAGCCTGGAGCATAAAAAGGCAGCTGTCTCCCTGACAATGTGGGGCATCTCTGTCTCCTCCAAAACAGTGTATTAGTAAAGGGTCAGAAGAGAAATCAGTGAAAATAATGAAGTTGGGGGTTGGAGGGAGTAGGGGAGTCATTCCAGAATCAGAAAATTTTCAGTGGGAAATCATGAAGGCTGGGAATGGGTTTGGTCTATGGGTATTAGAGCATCTGTGGGATCAGAATTTGAGAAGCCAATGGCAGTTACTTACCAGAGCCCCAGTGCCAGGGCCCCAGCCGCCAGTCCCAAGAAAGAGAAGATTCCCAAAGATGCCAGCACTGCTACCTGCTCCAGGGGGTCCCTGTGGTCTGAGGGGAAGGGTCACATGCCACTGTGAGAGAGAGGCTGCCTAACCAGGTCCTTTCTCTCTGGGGCTTTCCTGTCCTCTACAACCTTTGTTCACCTGCCCAAGCTCACCAAGTGGCCGTGGGTCTGGCAGGAGGGAGGGTCTGGGGGGAGCAGGGCTGTCTGCCTGAGGCTCCTCCTCCAGCTGCTTGTGTGGCTGGTCCCCAGCTGGTATCTCCTTTGGCAGGGGCCCTGAAGATAGGCAAGACCTGAGAAGAATAGTCCATACGGGGAGCAGGGGGCGGAGAGGGTGCGCAGAAGACAGGGCTTGCCAGGTGAGGCCAGGGCCTGGCTTGGACACAGGGGTACCCAGGAGGTGGAAGCTGAATGGGGAGAGCCAGCTTCTGGGGACCTCACAGAGGTGGAAGCTGAGGGGCAGGGCTTAAGCAAAGGCAGGGATGCAGGCAATCAAAGCTGAAGTGAAGACAGAAGACCCAGCTGACAGATGCTGTGGGGCCAGCCCTCCACCCATGCCCTGGGCTCAGTCTCTCACCAATGCTTGGGGTTCCCCAGGCCTCGGGGCTCCAGGCACTCCAGGTGCCAGCATCCAGAAAGTCCCGGGCACTGACTCGTACAGCATGGGGCAGCCCAGCCACAGCATCCGTGATCACTTCCTCCAATCCAGCCGGCTCCACCTGGGAATGAAGATGGTTCCTTGGCCCATTATCCAGGTTGTAAGTGCCAAGCCTACCTGCCCCCCAGCCTCAGTTAGCAAACAGCACCCCTTCCTCCCAGTCCCGTCCCTGTCAGACTGCTAGAGCCGTCTGGCCTCACGTGGGGTGGCTGGCGGTGTCAGGTCTACACCTAGTGCTTGAAAGACAAAAGTACATAGTGGTTATGTAGACAGGCTGTGCCATTAGACTGGCTGGGTTCAAATCTTTGCTGTATCACTTACTGGGTAAACTTGGGCCGCTCTGTGCCTCAGTTTCTTCATTTGTAAAATAGAGGTGAATATACCTGAACAAGATAATGCACATAAAATGTGTAGTATGGTGCCTGGCAGGCAGACAGTGCTCAATAAATATTGGTTGTTATCTGAGGCAGCTGCTCTCCAGACTTGATGCTAGCCAATCTTTAACATCTCCAGAGGAATTCACTACTATCTTCATCTGGATATATGAATGTTTGTATGAGGTTGTGCCTCTGAGTGAAAGGCACTCCTTTTCCTAGAAAAGTTATTTGTAAAAAGCCACTCCTGTCTTCCCACGGATGGGTTTATGTTAGAGTTACAGTCCCACAAGACAGAGGCTAGGCCTGTCGGGCCCTGCTCCAACCCCAGCACCCAGCACAAAGGCTGGACCATGGAGAGCATTCTATAGGGGGAGGTTACAGGACTTTGGTGACCTGCCAGTGTGCCAGAAAGCCTTGAAGAATAACCAGGAACATGAAACCAGAAGCAGAACCCACAGCCCTAGACTGGGACATACTCCAGGTCTCACCGTGGACCAGGCTGGATGTTGCACTGGACGGTACTGTAGTCGGAACTTGAGCAGAAAGTGGGGCTGGCGGGGCCAGGAGGCCGGGTACATCCAGCTTGCACGCAAGCGACGGGGGTAGCCGGGTACCGACTCGACTCGAAGCCCCTGAGGTGGGTCAGGGCGCACTGAGAGGGGTAAAGACACAAAGTCAGGATAGGCAACAGGTACTCGTCCCTTGTCCCTACCACCTCCCAAGGAAAGGTGGGTATATGCCTAAAGGTACCTGAGGGAGGCACTTCCAAGGGGAATGGGGGAATCTTAAGCTTGATCATCCATTGGGCTCAGGACTTGTCTGTCATCCCTATTATAAAATGAGCTGAGATCTGGGGACAGGTTTCTGAAGTGTTTGTTTAGTGAATTAAAGAGTGATTCTGCTTTCCATTGAAGAAATAAAATTAATTAGCCTAAATTTCAGCTAGAGCTTTAGTTCCCCCCTCCCACATATAGATCAATAGGAAAGAGGGGCCAGCAAGGGCTTACACCAGGCAGGGAGGATATGAGACATGGCTGCCTTCAACACAGGGACTAGAAGCAAAGAGACAGCTCTGGGGCTAGGCAGCCAGGAAGGACTTGTGGGCTAGAAAGCCAGGAAGGGGTAGTGGCAGCAGCCTCTAAAGGCTGAGGTAACCCTGCCTCCTGGGCTCTGATCTCTTTGGCTTCTTAGTCTCCATGGGGGCTATCTGTATGTTAAAATGTCAGGAAGGAAGTATTTGGGCACTCTGGCAGTGGGAGGTTCTGTGTTGGACTATCTGTACTCTGGAGCCCATTTGGGGTCTCTGAGGTGGGGATCTGAGGAAGCAGTAGGAATGAGTACTCACAGATGCTCTGCAAGCTCACATCCAGTAGGCGTGTACTGGCCCCTAAGGGGTTCACCTCAGTCACATTGATTCGGTACTGGCTCCAGAACTCTGCCCCATGGACGACACAGCGGGCAGCCCCTGGAGGATCCTGTGGGCATGGCCAGGGCCCTGTGGATGGACTCATCCTGGGAGGGAGGATGTGATCTTGAGCTTGGAATGGCTCATTGCAGGACCCAGCTAGAGCCCCCATCCTCTCCCTTCTGTCCTACCTCTGGCCATCAGCTCCTGGTACTGTCTTCTTCCTGGCAAGGAGGGGGGCCATCTGAGGTCAGGAAGGAAAAGAGAATCCTCCCTCTCTCTAAGGCTTTCCTCAAGACCTCCCTCACCACCTCCCGTACCCATGTTGTGCCTGCACACCCAAAAGTATAGGCACAGGGGCACTTGGGTGGCTCAGTTGGTTAAGCATCTGACTCTTGATTTCAGCTCAAGTCATGATCTCACAGTCATGAGACTGAGACCTACATCCAGCTCTGCACTGACAGTGCAGAGACTGCTTTGGATTCTCTCTCTCTCTCCCTCTGCCCCTCTCCCACTTGCGTGCACACACTCTCTCTCTCTCTCTCTCTCAAAATAAATAAACATTTTTAAAAATGTATAGGCACACACACCCAATCATGCACACACCTGTAGGAGGTGAGGTAGCGGGTGGGTAAACCGCTGACCTGACTGGGGCTCCAAGTGCAGGAGAAGTTCTCATAGTCAGCTGCTTGGCAGGAAACAACAGGGCGGGCTGGGGGGTCTAGAGGCAGAGGGTACAACTGGAGTCCGAGAAGTCCCCAGGTCCTCCCCATCCCAGAAGGCTTACTCAAGGCCTGGACTCCCTCCAAGAGCCCCTTGTTTCATCACTGCCACCCAATACTCTCTCCCCAACTCACAGCCCAGCTGTACGGTCACAATGCCCCCAAGTGCACCATCCAGGGTCCGGCAGATGTAGGTGCCTTCATCAGTGCTGTCTGCCCGGGCCAAGACCAGTTCATGCCCTAGCCCAGAGTCAGGTCCCTGGAGCAGCCTTGTCTCCCCGTCCCGAAACCAGGACACCGGGGCCCTGCGGATGAGATGAGGTGATGATAGAAGGAAGATTTAAAGTGTAAGCCATGCCACAGCTCTCCATTGGCTTCTCACTGTGCTTGCAATAAAAACCAGAGTCCTTTTGCTGGCTTACAAAGCCCCTGGTGATCTAGCCCTTGTCTTCCTTTCCTTCTTCAGCTCCTCTCTCTCTCTCCCCTTCATCCACTGCAATCCAGTCACACTGGTGTTCTTTCTTTTCAAAAGTATTGAGCTCATTCACACCTCAGGGTATTTGCACTAGCTGTTCCCTCCGCCTCTTTACTGACCTTCAGAAATTAGCTTCAATGTTATCTCCTCAGAGAAGCCTTCCCTGATTATCAATAAAAAGTAACCAATCAGTTATCAGTTATCTCTTCCACATCACTTTCTTTTGATTTTCTGCCCTGCAGGTACTAGTACCTGGCAAGAGTCTTATTTGCTTATTGTCCATCTGCCCTACTAGAATGTAACCTCTGCTAGGGGAGTCATCTTGCCAGGCTTGTGTTCTGCTGGATCCCAGAGCCTAGAATCGACCACGGACTTAGCAGGTGCTCAATACATGTTGGTTGAAATTTTCTGTTGAATACGGACGGTTTGAGGGTTAGGATAGCTAGAGTGTTGAGGATTATAGACACAGGGGGCAAGGATGGGAGGGACATGAGGACTGGACAGAGTCAAGAAAGGGTCATGAGTATCAGCCCAATAGGCAGATGGGGCACTTACCCAGAAGTCACTCCAGGGCAACACAGCGTCATGGACCTGCCAGGCTGCCCATACTGGACCCCTGTGAAGGGCACTTCTGAGGAGAGGCTCTTCCTTTCCCTCTCTCCCATCCCAGCCCCCATTCAGTGAGCACAACTGGGTAAGGGGCAGACTTTTAAGCCCTGGAGTGGGGGAGGTGGTCATTGGGTCAAAGCACCATGTTATGATCTGGAGACAGGTGTCAGAAGACAGGGTAGAGGGGGATGTTGCCCAGTTGGATGTCAGGGGTTGGGAAAGGGGGTTACAGACTAAGCATGGAAAGGGCCCACAGTGAGCGTGGCAAGTCACGAGTCAGAGTCAGAGTCATATAGCAGGATTCTTCTCACCTGGGGGGCCCCAGGCCTGGGGGCAGGGGGAAGAGGCAGACACCAGGGCTATAGCCACGGCCACCAGGACCCTGCTCAGCCCTGAGCAACTGCTGCTCATCTATGGGGAGAGAGATACGGTCAGCAATCCCCCATTCCCAGATTGTAGGCTAAAGTCTGCCTCTTCCTCTTCTAAACTGGGACTTTCTAGGAAGAAAACTAAGGTACCAAATTGGGTAAGGATATCAGAAAACATTAGGGGATCTGATCTAAGGTCCTTCTTTCTGCCATAAACCCTGTGCTGCGTGTGCATGCATGCAACCACACACACACACACACACACACACCCTCACACCAGCCATCTCAGTCCTGGGCCTAGGGCCCAGAACAAAAGCCGAAGGCGACAGCCTGTGCCAGCAGTCCCCCCACACACACACCACCCTTGGCGCCCACCCCTGGCACCAAATGCTGGCACCAGCTCAGTCACTCCCATTAACTCCTCCGACCCAGCTGTTGAGAATTCCAGTGTCCACCCCCACCTGGCCCAGGGCTAGTCATTGTCTCTGATTGATCTGAGACAGGCTTCATCACACTTGGGTGGGGGGCTGTCATGGTAGGTCTGAGCCCACTCTGTACTCCTATCATGAGGCCTAGCCCTGCTCTGGCTGCCAGGCCTCTTCTCTCCTAGGCCTGGCTCCTTGGACCACTCATCTGGGCCTGACTCTGGAATCTTGTTGGTCTCAAGCCTGTGAGGCTGGATGGGGCGAGGGTGCAGGCTGAGACTGCAGAGTTAAGCAGATCCAGATGCCTTGGCTGCTGCCAGAGGCTGGGGGCGGGCGAAGAGCCAGGAGATGGAGACAGGGTGTCGGGGAGGGGAGAGGAGGCTGAGAGGAACTAGGAGCCTGCAGGGAAAGGGGCCTGGAGTGGAGGCTACAGAACCAAGAGATGCTCAGAGATCAGGACTAGGAGACGGTAGGGGCTCAGTGAGGCAAGGGCTTGGCCTGGGCAGCAGGGAAGTAGAAGGGCAGAGGGAGTAAGCAACCATGTGTGTATGGAGGTGGAGGTGCTAGGAGAGAGGGATTCTGGATGGGAGAAGGGCAGGATGAGAAAGGCAGTGGGGAAGTGGCCATGAGGACAGGAGAAGAAGCAGAAAGGGAGAGGGTCCAGGCTGGCAAGGTGTCCAGAAGAGGAGGAGCACAGACCCCTCTTAAGTAGAGCAGAGCAAGGACCTCCGTGTGTCTGTGTGTCTGCCTGAATGTGTCTAGTGGCTCACCCCTGCCCCCCCCCCAAGGGGAACATTTACCCTAGGCAGCCCCACCCTACCTCGGTGATTCCAGTGGCTGAGTGTCCATGGCCTCCAGGACTTCCTCCCACCAGCTACAGTACCCTTCTCAGCTCCACTCAGTTCTGGGACCCCAGAATCATCCCCTCCTTCCTCTTCCCTCCCCCTGCCCCTCTGGGCCCTAGAGCTCAGCCGCCCTGAGCTAGGCGCCCCCCCCTTTCCTCCTCCCTCCTCTCCTTTCACCCCCCTCCCACCCGAGGCCCTGGGAAGGGAAGAGGCCTCCCCTCAGTCTGGAAAGGAAGCCACAGGCACAGCCAGGGCCAGCAAGAGGGAAAGGAGGGCTGCTTATGTCCCTGTCAGGGAGAGATTCCCTATGTTTTCACCCAGCCACATTCATGTGTGGACTCAATAGGCACAATCAATAAAAAGACACTCCCTTAAACACATGTGGACATAACCAAATGAAAAATCAGACAGAGACTAATGTCCCACTCTTTTCACTCCCCAGTAAATATTTCTTCAGGGCATAGTTAGCTGTTTTTTGAGGGGAAGGGAGGCCCCAGGTTGGGAGATATAAAGAAAATCCAGAGTCCAGTTCCTCCGCCCCTGGACTTCCAGCCATTTCTCACCTCCCCCTCCACTCTCTGGGCCCCAGCACCAGGAAATGCCTTTGGTCCCTTGGTGCCAGATACATAAGACCTACACTTACCCTCAGACACACACTCTTAGATACAGCCACTCACAGTCACATGGATACACTCAGACATTGTCCCTCAGACTCGTACCCTCACATAGACACACAGATACTCAGCACTCTGCTGCTGGGATGGGGTTACAGCACTCCCTAAAAGCAAATCTTCATCATGATTCAAGTCCCCCCTTCCAGGGAGCTCTTAGCATGGCAAATCCCACATCTCATCACTGTCCCAGGTCCCCATGTAGCCAAAAAGACAAAGGTGAACAGGGAAGTCAGGCATAGGGGCACAGAGATGCACAGGACGTTGAGAGGCAGAACTAAAAAGCAGATACACAGAGATACCTGGGGAAACAAAACTGTGAGAAGACACAGAAAATGACAGCTTTAGCAAGACAGTAGTAGTAGGGAGAAAAAAAGACATATAAGGAAACTGAGACAGGGAAACAGAAAATAAGGAGCAGTAGACCAATGACAGGGACTCTAGAGCACAGAAAGGAAGAGAAGCCAAGTGTGTTGGAGTGGGTCTGTCTTTGTTGGACATTAAAATAGAAAGGTCAGTGCCATTGACTATTGAAGTTGGTCCCCAAGTACAACACAGCTCCACTCCTACACAATCTAACACAGGACACAGAACACACACATAGTACAAATCTCACTCTTGCTCTGCTACTGCTGAAGTCACACAATGGCACACACAAACCCAGCCACCCACTCTCACACTGGCAGTCAGTCTTAAATCCCGGAGACCTTCCCAAAATACATTCCCCATGTGGTCACAGGCCCTCTCACACAAACACACAACCCAGTCTCTCACCAAAAACTGCACATTGACAGAAACACATAATCCCACACTTGCACAACCACATGCAGACCCAACCACATGCACACTAACACGCAGTCATATTAACTGACAGTTGCACCAAGTGATACTCAGTTACAGGTCCACACACTGACATCATCACACACACAGTCCGTCAATCACAATCACTCCAGGCCCTTCAGATCGTACACTACCCTGCCCCGCCCTCTCCTGGCAAGGCTTCCTCCAGTACTCCCGCCGGCCCCACCAGGCCTCACCTTCTGCGGCCTCCGCCGCCAGCGCCCTCCGCCCTCGCCCTCTGCCCCGGCCTCTACTCCCTCTCGCCCGGGGCCCCCGCAGTGGGGGCGGCTCCACCCAGGCACCAATGGAAGGACAAGGGTGAAAAGAGGGAAGGTCTGGGCCCATTGGAAGCTCCAACTGCCAATCACCTCCACCCCACCTCTGCCGGACACTTCCTGTCCCGTCCCGGACTAAGAGACTGCTGGGGGACAGAGTCTGGAGCTGGATTCCTGGGTCCTTGCCTCGAGTCCTGTTCTCCTGAGACAGCAGGACTGGAAGTTTTCATGCCCCTCCTCCTTCCAGCAGTCCAAAAACAAAGCCTCAAGTTCAGTGGTGCAGGAGCCATTGGGCAGGTGACTGGAGCTGTGGTACCCCTGACTCTAGATAAGGACTTGTGTGGTGCGATGATTCTCAAACTTTGCCGAACACTGTGGTTTTAAAATTGCCAAGCCACACTCCAAACCAATTAAATCCGAATCTCTGGAAGCTGGCCTTGGCATCAGTGTTTAAAACTCCCAAATGATTCCAGAATACAGCCAAATCAAGGGTGTGGGGTCGGGTGTTTGTGTAGGTGTATGTCTTAAAGAAACCAGCCACTCATCCGGGATTCACGTCCACTTCCCACTCACTGAGATCTCAAGGGAGATGTGTACCATGTCTGTCTGAGATCCTTCCAGAGACTCCAAGTCCCAGACCCTATCTGTTCAGGGTCTCAAGGAAGAAAAAACCCTGGACTGGAAGGCAGGCAGCCAAGGTTCTCCTGGGCCAAGTTATCACTTTCTAATCTTGGCATAATAGCCCCTGTCAAACTCGGATCCCTTGAGAGAAGATGAAGATAAAAAGCCTCTGGCCATCCTTGCATTGCTCACAAGCTCTATCCTCAAAGTTTGGAGAGCACTAGGTGGCATCAGGTCTCCTGGGTTTCATGCCCTGTAACTGCTACACAGTCATACATTCTTGCCAAGGAAACCAGTCCAGAGGGGAGGTAGTAGACCCAAGCTCACTCCAAAAAAACTATCCCCACTCCTTCTAGCTGCTGGGGCTCCTAACTCTGATAACCTGTTCCCTGTCAGAGCCGTTTTCTTCCTTTCTTCCCCTGCAATGATTGGGGCACGTGGGCAACACCAGTGTGCAGAGTCTGCACATATATGCTGCACGTGAGAGTCTAAAGAAGTCAAGGACACAAAGCCATGTACACTCTCCACCCGCCACTTCAGCCCCTGTGGGATGGAGCAGAGCCAAGGTGCAGTCTCTCACAAAGCCAAGATTCTGGCCAGCAGCCCAATGTCTGGCCACTGACCACCAGGACCAGGATCTGGCTCACCCAGTCCCCACCAAACCCTCAGGCCCAAGCTTGATGAGCTGACACCCTAGGAGTGGTGGTAAAGAGTACCCTGCCCTTCCCAAACCCTTAGCCACAGACAAGAACACAAGATTTTAAAAGTTTCTTCAACTGTGATGCCTTTGTTACTAGAGGAGTAAAAGAATCTACAGGCCAGACATAACATTCAGTATTAATTTTGTTCGGAGATTTGGGGTGGAATATTTGTACTCTTTAGGTTTTTGCACATCTGTAGACAAAGAAAAGTTGTGGTTGGCACTGTGCCTTTAACCCAGATCCCAAGGGTTAGAGTTCAAACTCCTCTGATGTTAGAATATGTGATTAAAGTTTGAGAAACACAGTTTAGTTTTATTGATCCCACATCTTCCCAAACCGTAGGCCCTCGGTTTCCTCAAGCAGAAGGCCCTGTGGTCAGCGTGGTCAGGCGATGGTTGCTGTCTCCCTGTCCTTCTGCCCCAGGCGGTAATGAACCTCAGGAAGCATCCTTAGTCTCTCTGCAGCCTGGAAGGGAATAGGGGGCAATCGGGAAGGATAAGGGCTGCCCAGAATGGTGGTATAGAGTGGTATGAGTAGAACAGTGGTAATGCGTGCCCAGGAGACAGTGGAGGGAAGACTTACAGACCAGAAGGCCAAGGATAAGGACTGCAAGAATAACCAGAGGCTAAAGCTGAGCAGCTCCCGAGTCCTTAGGAAAGCCTATGTTATGCAGGTTCTCAGGGTCATGATGACTGGGCTCCTTTGGGGAAATGGGAGACAAAAGGGAACCCAAGGATGCAGGGTGCTCTGAAACCTGACCTGCTCAGGGGTGAGGTCTCTCTGTGCCTGGGCAAGCATTTCATAGCCAACCATGAATTTCCGGACAGTGGCAGAGCGCAGGAGTGGAGGGTAGTAATGAGCATGTAGCTGCCAGTGGTCCCAATTGGCTCCAGCCTCTGATCCTGTGGGAGCACCTGACAGGAAAAAGAGATAATTGAGGAGGGCCATTTTTTAGTTCTTTAGCCTAGCCCCTATACCCAAACCAGGCTAGGTACCTGAAAACTACATCTTGCAGCATTTCCTGCCAGTGAGTAGACCAGGCATTGGAAAACAATGGGAGACATAGTTGCACCCAGTTTGCTGTTCCACCTTCAGTCCCAGCATCCCTGCTCTGGACACTTCCCCCAGCAAGTATTTCAAAGCCTGCTGGAGGTTGCAGTCCACTGAGCTAGGTCTCAGGACCTCAGAAATGATGTTTGGGCTAGATATGGGTGCTCAAAAAGACTTACCGTGCCAGCCCATGGAGTAGGGAAAGGATGTCTCAAATAGGTTGTCATACTTGGTTAAGAGCTTCTTCATGATGGAGGCTAGATCTGAAATCAGAGTCTAACTCTCAGCCTGAAGCCCAGATGCTGGCCCTACCAGAGCCATCCCCATCCAGTGCCTGTCCTCAGAGTTCCGGTTGGGAGACTCACCATCACGCTCAGCAGGGGTCAGCTCAGGCAGGCGCCGCACATGCCTACGGGGCAGCAGCAGTGTCTGGAAGGGCCACACTGCCCAAAAGGGGACCAGCACTAACCAGTGTTCACTGGTTAAGACCAGACGTTCCTGGCCAGACCAATTGGAGATGAAGTCATCAAGGTAGACAGGTAGGTGTTGTCAGCAAATAGTCAGGAGAAGAAAAAAATATATATCCAGAATCTAATGGCTTCTTACCACCTCCACCACTACCACCCTAATCTAAGCCACCATCATCTTTCCTTTAGATTACTGCGAGGGCTTCCCATCAAGTCTCTCTGCTATTTCCCTTCTATCCTCCTTCACATACCTTTCTCTTTTGGGAAACAGGGTCTGGCTTTCTCCTACCTTTCTGAGCAGTTCCTGGTGGCCATACTCCATTAGCAGGGGCTCTCCATGCTGACTCTGAAAGGCCCGCTGAGATCGCTCCTCACGCTGGGCAATATCTGGCAGGAAACTACTGGCCCACACCTATCAAGGGGCAGGAACAGAGAACAGGCAGCACGCTGGGCAATATCTGGCAGGAAACTACTGGCCCACACCTATCAAGGGGCAGGAACAGAGAACAGGCAGATCCTTCACCCCCAAGCCTCCACATTATAAACATACTTACTCTATCCCTCCAGTTTCCTTCCCCACAGGACTGCCTTGGACTCACCCCAGAAATCCACTGGGGCCCCTGACTCACTTACCTGGCAGTGGGGGTGGGGGTTGGAACAGCCCATCATGGCTCCTTTGTTTTCAAAGATCTATCAAGTAGGGTAGGGAGCTTTAGTAGCCAAAGAGACAACAAATCAGCCCCTTGGGACCACACCCTGTAAAAATAGGAATACCACTTCCCAGCACCAAAAGCTGCACGACACCCTCCCTGCCCATTCGGGGAAGGGGGCGACCTCACAGACCTGCACCCAAGGGTACTGGGCACCCAGCTCCTCTGTCACTGAGGCCCATGCATCGACGACAGTGCGGATCTCAGGGACTGACATGAGTGGCAGCGTTACATCCGACCAGGGATGGAAGCACATGACCTTACTAGGTGGTGATTGAGGGAGAGATGACAGATATAGGGCTTGGCTGTGCTAGGGGCAAGGTCCAACCCCCGTGTTCAGTCCAAGCCCTGGGTTGAAGTTAAGAGAGGAAATCCATAGTTACCAAACTCCTCGAGCAGCCTCTGCTTGGAAAAGGGGATGATCACTGGGTCCTGAGAAGGAAGGGTATCACTCTCTGCAGCAGAAGTCCCCCAAGAGGTCCAGCCTCTCTTCCCCCCAACAGCAGCTAGAACCAGGTTACCTGGATTGGGAGCATCAGGCTGTAGGGCTGGGAAGTCATTGTCAAACAGGAAGGTGCCGTCATAGTAGGGATTCACCTACTGACAAGAATGGGCTAGAAGCATTTGCTGCCAGGGGCTGGACAGGTTACAAGGGAGTGTGGAAGGTCCGCTGTGGGGTCAGAAAGACTTGGTGGGACGTGACCCAGGAGGTCCACTTCCTTGTGGGTGAGGGGCAGATCTAAGGGGAAGCTACTACTTCTGGTCCAGCTGCACATGTAGGTTCTAAAGTCTTACCTCTCCATTGGCCCGTGTGGCCCCGGGACACAGAGGGTTGTGGGGGTCATGGCGAGGAACTGTCTTCAGGAGCGGGGGCTCTACTTGCCCCTGCCAGGGCCGCTTCATGCGGTGAGCAGACACCAGCACCCACTCATCTTGTAGGGGGTTGTAGCGGATATGCTGATGTTCTGGGGACAGAGAGGCAAGATCAGTCAGCCAAACCCTTGGACCACCTCTGCCCTAGGTCTCACCCACCAGCAGGCCTAAGCTCGGACACCCTCCTGGCCCTGTCCCGCTCAGGAGCTAAAGGCCGGGGCTTGAGCTTTCCCAGCTCCAATTAACCTGCGACCCGAACTCAGGCGTGTCTCTTGGTAGCGCAACCTTGCCCGGGTCGGCGCGCCGACCTGGGGGTAGGGACGATAACTTCCTAAGGAAAGGGAGGGCTCGTCTCCGCGTCCCAGCGAGTCCCAGCCGCCGTGCAGTTACCGCTCGCCCGGAAGGTTGTGGCCGTGGCCTCCGACTCTGACGCCTGCTGGCGCTGCTCAGGGACTGCTCCGCTGCGCGACATTAGACCACTTGCGGGTATGGAATTCCTCTGAAGAGTCGGCAGAAAGGACTCTTCCCATCCTCTGGGTAGGCCCCGCCCCACCCCGGCGATTGGCCAGCTGCCTGCACGTGACTGCGTAAGGGGCCGCCCGAGATTGAGCGGACTCTGGAAAGCCTGGCCGCTGGGGTGATGACTTTGGTCCTCCCAGTACACCCCAGGGCTAAGTTACTACCCTAGAAGAATCCCGTAAAAGCTGCTTATTGCAGATTCCTCAGCTCCAAGACGCTTACAAGATTTCTTTGCTGTATTCAGTCATTCGTTTGGTCATTCATTTAGCAAATATTTACTGAATATCTACTGTGCGCCAGGCACCTAGGCTCCACGTGGGACAAAGGGATGCCCCTACACAAGTCAGGCATGGCCTCTGCCCGCCCGCAGCTCAAGTTCTAGGACCAAGTAAGGGTATAACCCCGGATTCACAATCACCTCACTTACTTGCTCAGTGACCATGGTGTAGGAGAGGCAAACTAGCATGCGGGTGAGGGTGGGATTGATCTGCTTCAGCTGTACCCTGGCCCCAGCTATTACATGGAGGAGTGGATACTTTACCAAAATCATACCCCATCCACTCCAGGCAGAACAGGCTTGGGAAAAACGGGTTGAGTAACCATATTCTCTCTGTCTCTTATATGTTCATGCCTAAAGCACAAGAAGTGGGTAGTGTAAGAGGGCTAAAAGAAATCTGAGAGTGGGGAGAGGACTTGACTGTCAGAACGCCAGCCACCATCTAGGTGGAATCAGGGGTGTTTCCTTTACACATCCCTGCCTTTCTCCCAACTTCTCCCTGGATCAAACCAATTGGCTGATACTAGGATAAAATTCAAATTAATCCCTCTGCTGGCTCATTGATTTATTTATTACTTTAAGATTTTATTTTTATGGAACTTCTACACCCAACGTGGGGTTCAAACTCATAACCCCAAGATCAATAGTTGTATACTCTTGGGGCACCTGGGTGGCTCAAGTCAGTTAAGTGTCAGACCTCAGTTTAGGTCATGGTCTCACCTTCCTGAGTTTGAGCCCAGAGTTGGGCTTGCTGACAGCTCAGAGCCTGGAGCTTGTTTCAGATTCTGTCTGTCTGTCTCTCTCTCTCCCTCTCTCTCTCTGCCTCTCCCCGCTTGTGCTCTGTATCTCTCTCTCTCTCTCTCAAAAAAAAAAAAAAACATTAAAAGAGTTGTATACTTTTTTTTAATGTTTATTCTTTTTTGAGAGAGAGAGAGAGAGAGAGAGAATATCCCAAGCAGGCTCCACATTCATAGGGCGGAACCCAATGCAGGACTCAGTACTGATGCAGGCAGGGGTCCATCTCACCAACTCCTGAGATTGTGACCTGAGCAGAAATCAAGAGTAGGAAGTTCAACCTACTCAGCCACCCAAGTGCCCCTCCCCCAGCACTTTTTTTAATGCTTTATTTATTTTTGAGAGAATGCAAGTGGGGGGAGGATTCAGACAGAGGATCTGAAGTGGGCTTCTGACCTAACAGCAGCAAGCCTGATATGGGGCCTGAACTCATAAACCGTGAGATCATGACCTGAGTCAAAGTCAGACACTCAACTGACTGAGCTACCCAGGTGCCATCTCCCTGAGCAATTTTAAAGAGATGTCTAAATATCATTTGAACCTCCTCCTCATCCCACAGTGAGGAACAGAAGCCTCGAGTTCACCCAGAGGATGAGTAGTCAAGCTAAAATTTGAACCCAAGGTTCCAGGCTCTTTTCATTGTTCTAAAATGCCTCTGAGATTTCAGTGAGACTCAGGACAGAGCTTGGCAGTAGCAGGGAGACTCCTTCCCCCAACCCAGGCCAGGTCAACCTAGGTGTTTTGCAACTCAGATGCAAAAACTGGGTCATAGTTCATATATCTAATCTCTGCCCTAGGTCCTCAGACTGGAATCTGAAAAGGCTACTAGGTAGGGCGCAGGGAGCAGGGAACTGGGAAATGAGGATTTTACATGTACCACTGTCTTCATTCCTGGGGGGTAGGGTGGGGGTGGAGCTGGGATACAAGATTTGCTCAGCTCTTTGTTGTTGGAGTCACTGGATTTTGGAGGCAGCTCTATTTTTCCAATACAGTGCCACTTCTTGGATCATGCCAACTAATTCCTAATCCACTTTAGAAACATCTCTTCAGGAACATTTCCAAACCTCCCCACTCTGTCTCCCCAAGATCACTTTTTAGGGGAAGAGTAGAATGGGTGAGATTGGGCCTATCGAGCTCTCTCCCTTCAAGATCCCAGAGGAGTTATCTCTTCTACAACATTGTTAAAAAGAAAACCACAGGCCCAAACTGGCATCACTTAAGTGGAGTCTCCAAATTGGGGCTTAATGCCTAAACTAATTGTGGCTTAAATGAAGGAGCATAAGGCAAGCTGAGGGCAAAGCATGTGGGCGCGCGGGCGCGCACCCCCCCTCCCCAGATGGGATATGTATGGTATTCCTCAGGCACTCCTGGCTGCCCAAGAACAAAGGAAAGGAAAGAAAACAAATGGTAAACTGATAGAGATCACAGTCAAACAGGACATGAGTCTCCATCAGTTTACAAATATCTTAGCAAATTACAAGAAAAAGGCAATCTTATCAACAGCCTAATCTCCAGAAACCTATAGACCCAGTTTCCTGGAGCCCCAACATCACCCTCCCCTCCATGGTGATGTGGGGAACAAAGGCAAGAAGAAAATGGCAGGTAAAATTAAATTTCCTTATAACCTGCAGCCCATTGACAAATACTTGAGGTAAAAATAGAGTGTAACTTTTCTCCAGGAACCCCCTACTGTTTTAATGTTAATACCTTACTCAAGGGAAAACAACCTTAGCTAGGCAATAGCAAGGCCCCTGGCACCTTAAGAGTCTTCTTTAGCATATCAAAGTCCTCCTTGAGGTCTCCCTTTTGCCTTTACCTCCCCCAACTCTATAGTATATAACCAGTCACTCTTTACAACCCCAGTGCTGCTCTTTCTGCCCACGAGTCTTGTTCCCGTACTTTAATAAAATCACCTTTTTTGCACCAAAGACGTGTCAAAAATTCTCTCTTGGCTGTCAGCTCCAAACCCCCATCGCTACAAAACCCCATCAGTTTCAACCTCCCCAGAGACGTAGTCATAACTGGTCAGTCAGGAATTCTCCAGTTAGCACCGATGAGTCCCCACCTGGGCCCTTTTCCTTCCCCCAAAGGAAGATGAGGTAATCTGCACGATAAGATCCCCTGCTCTTCTGCCTAACAGAAAAGGAACTTGCCTGAAACAGTCCTTTTCTTTTGCTAATAACTTCTGTTCCAGATTTCTTCCTATAAAAACGTTCCATTTTGTATACCTCTTACGTGGAGGTCCCCTCTACTTGCTAGATGCAGTGCTGCCTGATTCATGAATTGTTTAATAAAGCCAATTAGGTCTTCAAATTTACTTGGTTGAATTTTCTTTTTCTTTTTTAAAAGTTTTTTAATGTTTATTTGTTTTTGAGAGAGATAGACAGAGTGTGAGCAGGAAAGGGGCAGAGAGAGTACGAGACACAGAATTTGAAGCAGGCTCAAGGCTCTGAGCTATCAGCAGAGGGCTGGATGCAGGGCTTAAACTCACAAACTGCGAGATCATGACCCGAGCCAAAGTCAGACGCTCAATGAACTGAGCCACCCAGGCACCCCTCAGTTGAATTTTATTTGTTAACAATATCTAGAGAATATGGCTGTAACCAATTTTTTTTAAAGCAATGTATGCTATCCTTGTGAAAGACCCGGGAGCCACAGGCCTAGACAGTCCCATAGGGCTCTGCCTGGAATGGGGGCGCAGAGGCCAGATTTTGGAGTTAGTCTCTCATCCTCAGGGTTCTTAAGAGAATGGTCAGCTCAGGAGCATCACAGAAGACAGAGCCAATACAAAAACACATTCCCTCCGTCATGCATTCCCCTCTATATTATCCCTTCTTTATCTCTCCCTTCCAGGCCAAGTTCCTCAGAAAATAGTCCAGCTTCCCAGTCTCTACTCTTACGTACACAATACACTGTAACATGTCTAGCTGCCTGTAATAGGTTAAGTAAACTTAGTTGCTGTAGCAAACAACGCCCTTCCCACCAAACTCAGTGGCTTAGCAAGTCTATTGTGGGGGAAGAGACGAAGCAGCATTCAGAATTCTCCACTACTTAATTCCCTATTATTAGATGAGGGAAGAGTAAGAATGTAAAGAATTTCACAGAAGATTTTGGGAGCCAGACCTGGAAGTGGCATTCCTCATTCCTGCCTATACTTCATTGGTCAGAACACAATCATATGGCTTCATCTACTACCGAGTATACTGTGGAATATAATGTGGCTGCCCAAGAGCAAAAAGAAATAGATTTGTATAGCATGATCTCTGCTACATGCCCCTACTGAGAAACCTAATGACCATTTCCCATCATTTTATCAGACCTCTTAATTACATTTGACTGTGTTGACCCTTCATTCCATCACTATCATGTGTGATGCTATGTTCTTCTAGTTCCCTTCTCCTTTGTGTTTTATTTATGTAACTAACACATATGACACCACTTGCCAGGCACTAATTGCCTTATAAATATTAACTCATTTAACCTTCATCACAATGAAGGTATGTACTATGAGGTAGACACTTTTATTCATCCCAATTTACATATGAGAAAATCGAGTCACAGGGTTTAAGTAGCTTACCCAAGATCATTCAATTGGTAGGTGGCAGGAGCCAGGCACTTAACCCAGTCCAGCTCCAGGGTTTCTTTCTTAATCACTGCACTCTGCAGTCTCTTTTTTCCTTTCCTTGTCTTCCTTTATCATTCCCCTCCCTATAACTCTGTTGGTTTATAATGCCCTCCTCTCACATTTTGTACTCCAAAACAAAGAATGAATTGTAGGCCCCAAAAGGCTCCTTCTTGTCTCTTCACAATGTTTTTGTTCTTAGGGTATGTCTCATTCGCTGAATCCCCTCCCCATTTTTCTAAACAGGGTGCTCGGGCGTCACCGCCTCCAGAAAGTCTTCCATACGGTTCCTAGGTAGAAGTGCATCCTCCCACTTTCAGTGCTAGCAAAGACAACAATCACAAGTCCCCGAAGGCTCTGCTTCCAGGATCGCCTGCTGCATCACTGAGACCAAGCGGTCCAGTCCATTCTGCTTGTCACAGGAACCTACCCCGATTCCCACCCACACACTGTAAGGCACTCGAAAAGACCCTACACGTAGGCCCAAACACTGGCCGCTAGGAGTGCTTAGCCCCGCCCCTTCGCGTCAGGCGCGCAGCTCCGCCCCACCCCTTGGCGTTCCACATTCCCCGCGAGGAAATGGTTCGACCCGAGGGGCGGTGCCCGGGTGCTCAGACTGTTCTGATTGGCCACGGCGAGCTGTACCACGACTGTGGCGGGGGTACGGTTGTGGACTGCGCGCCGCAGGTTTTGAGGCAGTAGGAGTCACAGCTCCAGGCCCCGGTTTGTTCTTTCGCTTCTCCGTGTCAGGACGCCTGCCGGGATGCAGTGGGCGGTGGGCCGGCGGTGGGTGTGGGCCGCGCTGCTCCTGGCTGCCGCTGCTGTGCTGGCCCAGGTGGTCTGGCTCTGGCTGGGCACGCAAAGCTTCGTCTTCCAGCACGAAGAGATCGCGCAGCTGGCCCGGCAGTATGCGGGTGAGCCGACGGGTGACCGGGGTGAACGGGTGGAGGGAGGGCAGGGGCCTGGGGAGGCCCGAGCCGAGTTGGGAGTTTCAGAGAAGTCTTTCCCGAGTTCGGAGTGGTTCTGGCTTAGACTCTGTTGTTCCTCTGCCTCCACCAGGACTGGACCACGAGCTGGCGTTCTCTCGGCTTATCGTGGAACTACGGCGGCTGCATCCAGGCCACGTGCTGCCTGACGAGGAGCTGCAGTGGGTGTTCGTGAACGCGGGCGGCTGGATGGGCGCCATGTGCCTTCTGCACGCCTCGCTGTCCGAGTACGTGCTGCTCTTCGGCACCGCCCTGGGCTCTGGCGGCCACTCGGGTCAGTGCTGGCTGCGGGCCGAACTGGGGGGCTGGGGGTGTCCAAGGGCCCATGCCCTCCTTTCTGATTGTTTGGCCATACATACATTGGTGCTGATACCCTGATACTCGGTGTCCATCTGATTGTCCCTCAGGGCGCTACTGGGCTGAGATCTCGGACACCATCATCTCTGGCACCTTCCACCAGTGGAGAGAGGGCACTACCAAAAGTGAGGTCTTCTACCCAGGTGGGTCCCTTCATTCTGTGGTGCCCATAATGTCATGGTATGGAAAGGGGGTGTGTTGGGGGCTCTCCCCTCAGTTCCCTTACCCCTCAACATAAGCCACAGGTCATTGGTTGAAGCAGGTCCAAGGGCCCCTGTTGCTTTCTTCTGTCAAAAGGAAACAAAACTTAACCACTTCCTGTTAACCACATCTGATTTTTATATACCAAGACACTATTTTATTCATCCAATATTCCAGCAGTTGCTGGGGAGACAGTTGGGTAATCAGATAGGCTCTCATACCCCCAAAGACAAGACAGTTGTCTTCCTTTTTTCTGTAGTGAAACGTGTTTTTACATAAAAAGTAGAGCTATGGATTTCCACATAAGTTTGAGGTTGAGTGTTGCAGGCATGACAGGCATTATAATTGAACATTTCTCAGAAAGCCACACAGGTCTTATAACCACCCCTCCCTATCTAACAGGCCCAGCCCAAGGTTAGCTAAATTTCTGCCTGACATGAGTGAGGCTTGGGAATGCAGACTTCCACGACTCCCATACAGTGGCCCCTGGCCATGTGAGGTGGCCCTCCTTGGCTTCCCCCCAAAGAGGACATGAGCCAGGTGATGCCACAGAGGAAAACTTAGGAGTGGCTATCTTGGCTTCTTACTCTTCCAGATGGGCGACCAAGCCAGTGAGGTAAGGCTTTTTCCTTTCCTGAAGTTCCTGCTCTTTCTTGTCCCTAGACAACCCATGGGCTAGGGAGGTGGCAGCAGTGGAAGAGCTAGACTCCTTATATGGGTGCTCCCTGTCCCCCAGGGGAGACCGTGGTGCACGGGCCTGGTGAGGCAACAGCTGTGGAGTGGGGGCCAAATACATGGATGGTGGAGTATGGCCGGGGTGTCATCCCATCTACCCTGGCCTTTGCGCTGGCTGACACAATCTTCAGCACCCAGGACTTCCTCACGCTCTTCTATACTCTTCGCGCCTATGCCCGGGGCCTCCGGCTTGAGCTCACCACCTACCTCTTCGGCCAGGACCCCTGACCAGCCAGCCAGATCTGAAGAAGGACCTGTGGATGGACAGGAACGAGCAGGCCTGCATACATCCACTTTCTGGAACCCATGTGAAAAGAGGGACACACAACATGCAACTACTAAGTTCCTGATGTATGAGCAGGGACACACATGCTTACGTAACCAAATACAGAGACTCGTGGGAACATGTGGGACATACATGCAGATGCAATCCCGTGTGTATGGCAGCATCATACATTCACAACCATCCAGAGAGGGAGCCCCACATGCACCACCAAGTGGGCCAGTCATATTCGGACATACCATAAGCTTGACTCACTAACTCAAGCCTTTCCAGAGCTTTCCTTCCACCAGTGAGGGCTCTGGAGTTGGTGATGGGTGTAGGTATTATACTCTGTCTGGGCCTGACCCTTCAACCCAGCAGCAGTTGAGGTGGGAGGGAGACGAAGGGTTGCCTGTGGAGGTGTTCCTTGTCTCCCCATCCTCACCATATGCCTTACCCCATTCTCTTCCCCTTACTATGCAAGTGCTCTCATGGCCTGTCCCTACTCTTAGCAACCAAGTCAGTTGAGGAAACCGTAAGAATGGAGAATGCTGAGGTCAGGGTCCTTCTATCCTGAAAGATTCCCTGCCCTTCCCCCTTCGTCCTTTAGGAGTGTGATTGGGGGAGGGTGGCCTCAGCTCAGGGCCCAGTGCTGGGCAGAGGACATAGAGAAGTTAGCCTAGGTCCAGGGGGCCATCCCTGGCCTACAAAGGCCTTTTCTGCAAACATATAACCCTCATCACAGCTTCCACACACTGCCCTGATGCATTGTCTGTCCATCTGTCTCTGTTAATAAAGACGTGTTGAACGGTTTCATTTCTTTGTGTGTCTGAACATCAAGAAAACCTAACTTGAAGAAATTCAGGGCTGGGTAAAGTGTGTATCTTGGTCTTGCTTTACCTCTGCCAGTGCCATTCTGAAAATAGTCCTGGAGTGTGATCCTGGATGGCCACGGGGTGGCAGTGTATACCCACTTTTGGGCTAGTGGAGGCATAATTATTGTCTGTTTCCAGTGTATACTGTCCACCCACCCGAATAGGATGTCTTAGCTTCTCCAGGACACATGACTTATAGAGGCCCCCAGGGGTAGAGATCAGGCATACCAACTGTTGCTGTCTCAGGTAGGTGGGGCTGGCATTACGATGAAGCAAAAGAGGTGTGTAAGGTACACTCATCCCAGGGACTCTGCACTTGCCTTCTTAAATTCTCTACCTTGGTGCCTCACCTCTGAGGTTGAGTAAGACACAGGCCATTCTCACTTCTTAGGCCTCCTGATATATTAAAAATGGAAGGAACATGGTTATTAAAAGAATGTATATTCTAAAAACTCAACTTTTTTTTTTAATTTTTTTACTTTTGAGAGAGAGAGACAGAGTGAGCTGGGGAGGGGCAGAGAGAGAGGGAGACACAGAATCCGAAGCAGGCACCAGACTGAGCTGTCAGCACAGAGCCTGACCCGGGGCTTGAATCCATGGACCGTGAGATCATGAACTGAGCCAAAGTCAGATGCTCAACCAACTGAGCCACCCAGGCGCCCCTAAAAAATCAACATTCTAATGAGCAAAACACAGAACACTACGTGTACGGCCATTTGGAAACATCATCAAAAGTTTATAAATTTCTGCCCCTGAGTGAATGTGAAGCCCAGACAAGACAGCGTTCCGACATCCCATTAGCACCATCATGTTGACCATGACAGGACCTGGCTGGGGACTTTCACTGATAACAATGCAAAGCCAAACCTCCAAGGATTTCTCCCACCCTGTAACCCAGTTCTGCCTTTATGCTCAGAACCCACATCTATCAGGAATGCCATGGCTTCCCTTATAATCTCCCTCTCCCTTCCACATAGGACTCTGCTCCCACACTCCACCCTGCCTCAGTTGCTAAGTCCAGTGGCTATTTCTTAACTTTCATTTGACACATTTACTCACTCTTAAAACACTCTTGGCTTCCAGGACACTATTCTTCCTAAAACTGCCTCCTTTGCCTGATCTTTCTTATCTCTCCAACCTTTGACTTCTCAAGATTTAATTCTCAAACTTCACTGTCTACACCCCCTCCCAGGTGTTCTTAACCATTTCATGACTTTAAATACCATCTATATACCTTTTTTGAAAATAGTTTTATTGAGCCTGGGTGGCTCAGTGGATTAGCATCTGACTTTGGCTCAGGTCATGATCTCGCGGTTCATGAGTTTGAGCCCCCACATCAGGCTCTGTGCTGACAGCTTAGAGCCTGGATTCTGTGTTTCCCTTGTTCTCTGCCCCTCCCCCGCTCATGCTCTGTCTTTCTCTGTCCCTCAATAATAAAGTTTTATTGAAATATAATTGGTATACCATTCTGTTACTTTAAGGTGTACAATATAATGATTTGATCTATGTATAATGAAATGATTACCACAATAAGTTAACATCCATCACCTCACATAGTTACAGATCTTTTTTTCTTGAGATTAGAACTTTCAAGGTCTCTCTTAGCAACTTTACAATATGTAATATAGTATTTAATATACTAATATAGTATAAGAGCACTAAGCTCCACATTACATCCCCAGGACTTATTTATAACTGAAAGTTTATGCCTCTTGACCGCCTTTCTCATTCCTCCACTCGACCTCCACCCACCCATATCCCCTGCCTCTGGCAACTCTCAATCTGTTCTGTTTTTATGAGTTTGGGGTTTTTTTAGAGTTCACATATAAGTGAGAACATACAGTATTTTGTCTTCATCTGACTTACTTCACTTAGCATAATACCCAGAAGGATGAATGGATAAAGAAGACATAGGTACATACATGCACTGGGATATCATGCAGCCATAAAAAAGGAAACCCTACCATTTACAACAACATGGATGGACCTCAAGGACCATCTGTATGTTTGTTTTTAATTTTTTTACATTTATTCATTTTTGAGAGAGAGATAGAGTGTGAATTGGGGAGGGGCAGAGAGAGAGGAAGACAGAATCCGAAGCAGGCTCCAGGCTCTGAGCTGTCAGCACAGAGCCCGACGCGGGGCTCGAACCCACGGACCATGAGATCATGACCTGAGCCGAAGTCAGACGCTTAACTGACTGGGCCACCCAGGTGTGCCTTGGCATCTCAAACTTAAAATGGCCAGCACAAACTGATTTCTGTCCCAAACCAGCACCTCTTACAGTCTTTACTATCTAAGGGTACCTACATTTACCCAGGTGCCAAAAACCTTGGAGTCATTTTAGATACCTTTCTTTTTTCAAGATTTTATTTTTAAGTAGTCTCTATACCCAGCATGGGGCTTGAACTCACAACCCCAAGATCAAGAATCTCACACTGTACTGAATGAGCCAACCAGGCTCCCCATCTTCGATATCTTTCATTCTCACATCAATATCCAAGCCATCAACAGATCCTGTCAGTTTTATCTTAAAAACGTATCCAGAATCCACCCATGTCATAACACTTCCACTGCTACCACCTGGTCCAAACCATCATCTCTTGCTTGGATTACTGCAACAGCCTCCTCACTGATCTTCATGCTTATATCGTAGGTGGAGGATTCTCCACACAATAGCCAGAGTCAGACTTCCACTCTCTGCTCAGACATTGTTTTGTTTTGTTTTGTTTTGTTTTGTTTTGTTTTTTCTTTGCTCAGTTTCAATGGCTTCCATCTTATTTAGTCCTTTCACTGCCTACAGGAACCTACCCCAAGGCCCATGTTACCTATGACCAAACATCCAACCATTTACCCCGCCACCCTATTTTAGCCCAGTGGTTTCCTTGCTTTCCTTCTGCCACATCAAACAAACTTCCACCTCAGGATATTTGTACCTGCTATTCTGGCTGCAGTGCTCTTCCCTAGGTATCCCTATGGCTCTCTTCCTCCCCTCCTTCAATTCTTGCTTCTTCCCCTAACATTTCTGTAATGGCAGCCTCTCTCTCTCTCTCTCTCTCTCTCTCTCTCTCTCTCTCTCTCTCTCTCTATTTGTGTGTGTGTGTGTGTGTGTGTGTGTGTGTGTGTGTGTTTAAGTAGGCTCCATGCCCAATGTGGGGATCAAACTCACAACCCTGAGATCAAGAGTCACATATATGCTGGCTCTACCAACTGAGCCAGCCAGGCACCCCCTACCCCCTTCTGTGGTGGTTTCAAAATAACTCCATAAAAAGTTTTGATAATCCTTGGGGTGCCTGGGTGGCCCAGTCAGTTAAGCATCCAACTCTTGATATTGGTTCAGGTCATGATCTCATGACCTAACAGTGTGGAGCCCACTTGGATTTTCTCTTTCCCTCTCTCTCCGCCCCTCCCTTCACTTGCTCTCTTTCAAAATAAATAAACATTTTTAAAAATTAAAATTTAAAAATTTTTTAATTTTTAAAAATATTTTTCCCTTAAGAGGTGAAGACGAATTCCCTTCCCCTTGAATGTGGGCTGGACATTCATGTAATTTTAACAAATATATGGCAGAAGTGACTATGTAATTTCTAAGACTAGACCAAAAAAGCATTGCTGCCTCCTTTGGTCTCTCTTGGGTCACTCTCTCTGGGGGAAACCAACTGCCATGTTGGCAGGGCCCTTAGGCAGGAGGTCCTTTCCTATGGAGAGGTCCATCTGGGGAGAACAGCCTCCTACCAACAGCCATGTGAGTGAGCCACCTTAGAAGTGGATCCTCCAGTCCCAGTCAAGCCTTCATATGACTGTAGCTACAGCCAACATTTTTATTACAGCTTCATGAGCCAGAACCATCCAGTTAAGCCACTCTCAAATTCCTGATCCACAGAATTGTGAGAAAATAAATGTTATTTTAAGCTTGATAAGTTTGAGTGTAATTTGTTATGAATATGTAACATACATCCTTCCCTTTCTATTCCCCTCAACCCAGATTTACTTTTCCCCATTTTAATTATCACCACCTGGTATATTATGTATTTCCCCACTGGAATTATACCATTATAATAAGGACTTTGTTTTATTTACTCCTATGTCCAACAGTGTCTGGCACAAAGTAGGTGCTCAGTAAATATATGTTGGATGAATGGAGATCTAGGTCTGTCTGTCTTTGTCTCTGTGAGGTATAGGATCAGATGGGAGCTAAGTGAGGGTATGAGAGACATTCTTTCCTCTTCACAGATGAAACTAGGTTCCAGTCAAGCTTCTTGCTTCCCCTCAACCCTTCCCAATTGTAGCCTTCCTGGCTCGGATCCCCAAGACAGGCTTACCATGACTGATTAACGATTGATTCCTTTCTTTGGGTGAGGGTGCCCAGTCCCTTGCCCCTCTCCTCCTCCACCCCCTGCAAAGCTGCAAAGCAATCTCCAAAACTCAGAACTAGAATTTCCCTAAGCCTCCTACCTTTCCAAGAAGAATCTTACCATCTCTCTCTCTCCAGGCACCTCCTCTTTGAGCACTGAAGGAGGGGTGGTGGTGTATGGGGAGCAAGCTGGCCATAGGAGTTCTACAGAGCTCTACCATCTGCTAGGAGCCCCTAGGACATGGTTGTCTGCCTTGACACATTCAGATTCTCCCCTCTAGGCCCAGAGGAGGGGATTGACTCTTCCCAGGAGTATTCATACCACCCGAAGCCACTGGGGAGGGGGCATCAGTACTGAAGGCAGTTGGATGACCAAGGCTTCTTGGGGGACTGGGGACTGACTGGCTGTCAGGGCTGAAATTGAAGCAGGACACTGGAGTGAGCCAAAGGTGTGAGTAGTACTGAGCTTCAGTATGGCCGGAGATGGGCCAAAGAGAACAAGGACTTAGTGCCACAGCGGAATTTGGGTCCGGGACAAGTGTGGAGGCTAGAGACAAGGAGAGCAGGGGGCGAGGCACCTGGGTGGCTCAGTTGGTTAAGCATCTGACCCTTGATTTTGGCTCAGGTCATGATCTCAAGGTTTGTGGAACTGAGCCCCAAGTCAGGTTCTGTGCTGACAGTGCAGAGCCTGCTTGGGATTCTCTCTCTCCCTTTTTTCTCTGTCCCTCCCCTGCTCTCTCTTTCTCTTTCTCTCAAAATAAATAAAAATAAACTTAAAACAAAACAAAACAAAAATTAAAAAACTAAAAAAACAAAACAGGAGAGCAGAGGGGTGTCACCTACCACAAGAATCTGGTGAGAAGAGCTAGTGGTCCAGGCCAGGGCAACCTGGGTCTGAGAGGAGGGGACTGATTGGGGGAGGGTGGGAGAGGAGAAAGGAGGCAAAAGTCACACCTGAATTTATGCCTTCTAGAGGAATCTTGGCCCTGGGAACAGTGCACCTCCCTGGGTATGAGGTCAGGGGACGGTCCCTGGTGCTGGGTGTGATATAGCAGAATTTCACACTCATGCCAGGTGTCACCCTGTCACAGATATGTGTTGTTTTGTTCATTCATTTGGGCACAGGAAGAAACTGGGGAATGTATGAGGGTTCCTAAGAGGAATGGGATCCAGGCTGCTCAGAGGAGAAATTGTGGCCTGCCACTTGGGACCCCCAAATTAAAAAAAGCATCTGGGGGATAAGAGTTAGGGTGGATATGGAGCAGTTGGCTGAAGAGGTCTGCAGATACAGACTGGAGTCACACACAGCGTTGAGGATTGTGTGAACCTTCACACAGGTTGTGTGAAGATGGGCAAAATTCTAATCACTGTTGAAATGTGGTATGAGTACCAGAGGTTCATAATACTAGTCATCATTCTTGTGTATATGTTTGAAATTTTCCGTAATAGAAGGTCACAAGAGGTTAAAAAGAAAAAAGTGTGACTATGTATCTGCATGTGTTGTGTGTATATCCTGCTGTGGATGTGGAATCAGTTCAGAGACCTCTGAGTGCAAGAGTGCAGACCTGTGAGTCCACCACCATGGGCACATATTGCACAAACTGCAACCTCCGTGCGGTTGGAGACAGCACTTGTGCTGGGCAGGGGGAGAAGCTTTTGCTCTGTGCAGGCCCTCCATATTCACCTCAGCATCTTGCAGAGTGATTCCCTTTCATGATCACAATCTGCCTATGCCATTGGCGCTGTAGTGTCTGTCTTACCAAGTATGTGAGACAGGGCAGCTGTGTGCCTGAACTTGTGACAGTATGTGTTGGTGTGTGAACACGGCTGTTCCTGTGTGAATGCCAGGAATTGAGTGCGGATGTGGGGGGCACGACTTGTGGGTGTGGCGGGGCCCTGGTCCAGAGTCCAATGGTGTTAGGCTCCTCACTCTCCTTGGAACGATTCCTGGCAGCTCTCCAGCGCCCCCTCCTCCTGTTCTGGCAGTGTGGAGGGGGAACACCTGTTGGGGGGCTGGGAGCGACAGAGCCCCCGGGGGCCTCTCCCCCCCGCGCCCCCGCCCGGCCTGCCCCTCTCGGGTCCCGCCCCCGCGGCCGCCGCCAGCAGAGCGGCGCGTGAGCGCACCGCGGCCAGAAGAGCGCACGGCGGCGGGAGCGCACGGCGGGGGACCCCGCGCAGGGAACAGAGCCGAGGTAGGGGCTGCCCGAGAGGCGGGCGGAGCAGAGGGAACGCCGTGGAGACGCCGGGGGCACCGGGCCGCGCCAGGCTGGTGAGTGCGGTCGCGGGTCGTGGGGACCCAGAGAGCGGGCGTCGAGACCCAGCGATCCCCAGTCCGCCTCGTCCGAGGCTCTGGCCCCCGCCACCCTCTGTCCTCGCGGCCCCTCAGTGCTAGTCCTCTGCGTCTCTGCCCCGTCTCTCCGTCTGTTTTTCCCTGCCTCAGTCTCTGCCTCCCTCTATTTACTGTCTCGCCCTGTTTCTAATCTCTCTTCTCTCTTCAGTCTCTGTCTCCCGCTGCACCGATCTTTCCCTCTCTCTCTCTAAACCACTGTCTCACTATTTGTCTCTCTCTGCCTCTGTCTCTGTCTCTCTCTCTGGACTACCTGTCACTCAGGTCTTGATATTTATCTCTTGCTCCTCTCTCTCTCTCTTACCTTCTCTATCTACCCAATATCTCTATCAGTCTCATCTCTCCCCACCTCTGTCTCTCTGTCCTTATCTCTGCCTGATATCTCTGTCTCTTCCCACCTCTGTCTCTCAGTCCCATCTCCATTTCTATTTCCATATCTCTCCTGTCATTGTCTCTCTTTCTGATCTCACTTGCTCATTCTCGCTCTCTCTCTCTTCTCCTGTCCTTCTCTCTGTTTCTTGGTCCTTGTCACCCTCTCTGATCTGCTCAGTCTCTACCTGTCCTCTGTCAATGTCCATTTCTGTCTCTTTGGGTCTGGTCTCTTGTCTCTCCTGTTCTTTCTACATCTGTCTCTGTCGATGTCTGGGAAGGCTATCTTTCTGCCTTTTTTCGTATGGCCCCCTGTACTTCCTTGAATAAGTGACCACCTCCTCTTGTGCTGGGGTTGTGGGGGCAGCAGAGCCCAACACTCATAATTCCCACCCCCACAGGCGGCCCTTTCCTCTGGGCCCCGCCTGGTGCCAGCCCCCCCACCAGCGGGGGGACTGCGCCTGGAAGCTGTAATGGAGGCCCTGCAGAGGCAGCAGGCAGCCCGACTGGCCCAAGGGGTGGGGCCATTGGCCCCTCAACGCCCCCTGCCACCACCACTGCCTCCCTTGGCTGGCCCCCGGACCCTGCAGTCCCCTGAGGGGGCCTTAGGGGAGGTTGGGACTGAAGAAGAGGAGGATGCAGAAGAGGATGAGGAAGGGGAGGAAGCCGGGGCAGAGGAGGAGGCAGCCGAGGAGAGCCGTCCAGGGACACGGGGCCCCAGCTCACCTTCAAGCCAACCCCCTGGACCTCATCCCCACGAATGGACCTACGAGGAGCAGTTCAAGCAGGTAGGACCCCCTCCATGTCAGGCCCCCTCCCCTTCCTCCTCTCTGGGCAAAAGCAAAGTCAGGTGATTCGTAGCTGCCCACCCCCCACTGCCCTCTGCAGGATGGAAAAACAGAGACATAGAGACCTGGAGAGGTGGAGAGTCTTGAAAGGTAGATTGTGACAGGGAGGCAGAAACAGACCCCCAGAGGCATGGAAAGAAGTGCATAGGCACACACTGAAAGGTGCAGGAGATGCCCAGAAATGTGGAGGCATGACAGGCTTTTGGTGAGGCTAGAAGGGAAAGCGGGAAGGGTATAGGAGCTTCAAGAATTCTTTTCAGGGAATGAGAGCTGGGGAATGGGGATTCCAGTGCCAGCACCATCTTACCCTACCTTCTCACACATCAAGTCACAAGGTCATATTCCAACAACCACCAGGAGTTTCCTGGGTTGAATATTTCTGTCTGTGGAAGCAGGATGGAGGTTGCCACTCCTTTCACAAGCTGATACCCTCCTCGTCTCTTCCCTGTCACATTGCCTCCATCCAAATCCTCTGTCTGGCCTGAATTCTATGGGTGACAGTTCCTAGCCTGTGATGGCCACTACAGCCGCAGTGTGACTAAAGGGCTCCTGCACAGCTGGGAATGATAAGATCTTACTCTTAGAGCCTTATTTTGAGGTTCTTCCTCTCTGTGCAACCCATCTGGATGTTATTCTAAGGCACTACTTCAGGCTCTCACTATGAATGTATTATAAAGGGCTCGGACTCTAGGTGTGCTATTCTGGTGATATTATTTGTAGGATGTTGGTCTTGGGTATTTTCCAGAAGTGTTAATTTGTGGCTAGTACTCTGAAGCATGAGTGTAAAACTTGGAGTGTTACTTGGTGCTCTGTGGCTCTAGTGACTGTTTCTCCTGGGTATAATTCTGAGGATTATTACTTGGGAGAGCATATGTGTTATTTTGCGGGATCCATCTAAGACGTTGGGCTCAGTTTTTCAGGGAGTATAGGTCTAAAGTGGATCTCCGGGGTTTTTTTTGTTTGTTTGTTTGTTTGGTTGGTTGGGTTTTTTTGTTTCTTTGTTTTTTTATTCTGAGAGTTCTTAGTGGGGAATGGAGTGTTACCTATTGGTGTTACTCAGGGACTGTTATTCTGGGTAAATGGCTGTTATTTGTTTGTTTCTGCTGGGTGGTATTTGGGGGGTGATACTGGAGATGGGGCTTCAGGTAACTGGGATGACCTCTGGGCCTTTCAAGTTCTGACCCTGTGGGTCCTGGGTGGTACAGGGCCATTGTCTCTGTGGCAGCTTCTGTAGTGGGTAGGTCACTGTCCCTGGAAACAGATAGACCAGAAGTGGGGCTGAGGGGCCCCAGGTTTCAATCCAGGAGCATCTACTCTGCTTGAAGGATGGGTTAGAGGCACCTTGGCACCTCATCCCCAGCCATGGCACACAGAGATGTGAAAAGCAAGAAGCCCTTGCAAGAATAAACAAGAGTGAAGGAATACCTCAGAGACATCTGTCAGCTTCCTTAGTATAGAACAGAGTCCCAGCTGGACTTCCTTCCTGGGGATCTTTGCATGCCCTGGAAGGCAGGCTCAGCCTCCTAAGTTTCCTTTCCCCCTATTCCCCAGAGGGATAGTTTGAGCTTCCCAGGGCACCCCTGGCCAGTGGAGGGTCTCTGTGTGTATTAGAAAAAAGTGCCCCTACCTGCCCCCAGGGGGAGAGAGTCCAATGCCAGGGAGTCCACATTTCAGATCCTACTCACCCCTTCAGCTGAGAACCCTTATTCAGGGTTTAACCTGAGTTGGGGTCCCAGGGGGAGGGAGGGAGTCAGTGGAGCTGAAAAATGACCTCAGTCCTTCCCCAGCTGTACGAGCTTGATGCAGACCCCAAGAGGAAGGAATTTCTGGATGACCTGTTTAGCTTCATGCAGAAGAGGGGTGAGTGGGATGATGTAAGGGAAGGACCCCCACCTACCAGTTTTGAGGAAGAGAGACCCCAGGGTTTAGTCCAGGTTGGGTCCTCTCTGCAGAGGCCTGAGCTTGGCAACACCTAGCCTTTGGGCCCTCAATAGCGTCTTTAACCTCTGACCCTGCCCCCCTCTTCCACCCAGGGATTAATTAGTGGCCAGCCCACTGGCAGGTTAATGAGTGTGGGATCAATTGGGAGGGTGGGAGGGGGAACTGGTTGGGGGCTGGCCTGGGGGGGGGGTTGCCAGGATTGGGGGGCCTGGGAATGCCTTCTTCCTCTTTCAGTGGCCCTTTGTCTAGCTTGTCTCTCCTCAGTTTCCCCTTGCTTCAGGCAGGGGACATCCAATATGTTCTACAGCAGAAAGGACTGGGATTAGACTGAAGGAAGGACTTCTCAAGGGTAGGCTGGGGGCCATGTGAGTTGGGGTTGTGGAGAAGGAGGGATTCCTCTCCGGGAATCTCAGAGATAGAAGAAAATGCAAGGGTCCAGGAGGAGATCAGGGTGGGCGGCAGTCCATCACTTAGGCTTCTCCCCAGATTCATGGGTCCGAAGACTGACTCATTATCTCTCTCTACAAAGCTAATTAACTCACTCCGAGCTTGGCCTGATAAGCTACTAATTAACTGGCTGCACTGCACCCCCTCCCTTAGTGCAGCTACTGGTCAAAGTCCCTCAGACTCCCACCACAGGCCCAGCACCCCTTTTGGGATCCTTTCTAACCAGTGGGGTCCCAGGTCTTTTTACTCCCCAGGGAGGCCCAGTCATTCTGGCCCTAGTGTCCCTTCCCTGACCTTCCTGGGAGGTCTCCCTTCCACTGGGGAAAGTGGGGTAGGGTGGTCTGAGCAGATCCCAGCAGTCCCTCCATCACCCTCAGGACGGGAGCTCTTCTTCCCTCTGGTCCTTGCCTCCCTCTGCTCCTTCTGCAAGGGGCGAGGGGGGGGGGGAGGTCCCTTGGGACCGATAATTTCCCCACATTAATCAGGCCGCAGCTAATTGTTCGGGTCCAAAGGAGGCGGCGGAAGGGGACGGGATCGGTAAGGAATTAACTGGGGCCCATCGCTCAGAGCAGACAGGCCCCTTTGTCAGAACTGGCCGGCGGGGGTGGCGGGAGCTACTACGGAGTTGGAGAGCCGAGGCGGGGGCTGCTGCTTCTCGCATCCGCCATCCCCCAGTCTCTGGCAGCCACTCCGGGGCCGCTGCTTAGGGGTGTCCAGCTCTTAAGCACGGTCAGAAAGTCCTTACTACGGTCAACCCTAGGGGTCGGCAAACTAAAGCCGGCTGGCCAAATCTAGCCTCCTGCGAGATAAGAATGGTTTTACATTTTTAAATAGTGAAAAAATTAAAAGACGAATAACATTTCACAACGTGTGAAATTCGAATTTCAGACTCTGTAAATAAAGTTTTTATTGGAACACAGCCAGGCTCATTCCTTTAAATATCCTCCATAGCTGCTTTCAAGCTACAATGGCAGAGATGAGTAGTTCGGACAGAGGAGGTTTGGTCCTCAAAGTCTGTAATATTTACGTCTGGACCTTTAGAGAAGAAATTTGCCGACCCCTGATCTAGCTTCCTGTCCTTCCTGCTACAAGGCAGGTCTTGGGAGCTCTGTGGGCTCCGCCTGGAATCCTCCCTCCCCCTCCCTCCCTCTTCCTGTGTCTCGGAGATCCCGCCCTGTACCCGGGCCTCGTCCAGGCAACCGACTCCTTCATTCCTTGAGGATGTCCGCAGATAGGGTCTTAGTCCTAGTGTTCTGACTCTCTGTCCACCTCTCACCAGGGACGCCAGTGAACCGCGTGCCCATCATGGCGAAGCAGGTGCTGGATCTGTACGCGCTGTTTCGCCTGGTGACAGCCAAAGGCGGCCTGGTGGAAGTCATCAACCGCAAGGTGTGGCGGGAGGTCACGCGCGGCCTCAGCCTGCCCACCACCATCACGTCGGCAGCCTTTACTCTACGCACCCAGTGAGGCCAGGCGCGCGAGCGGAGGGGGCAAGGCGCGGGAAAGGGACCGCAGGGAGGCGTGGAGGGCCCAGGGGCGGGCGTTTCGTTGTGGGACTTGATCAGTGGGATCCAGCCTCCCATTCATCCCGCCTCGTCCATCCGCCCCTAGGTACATGAAGTACCTGTACCCGTACGAGTGCGAGACGCGGGCGCTCAGCTCCCCCGGGGAGCTCCAGGCAGCTATCGACAGCAACAGGCGCGAGGGCCGTCGTCAAGCTTACACCGCCGCCCCGCTCTACGGCTTAGCTGGGCCTACACCTCGGGGCACTCTGGGCTCAGTCTCGGGTCCTGGCCCCGCCCCGTCCACGCCCACGCCCCGCCCACGCCCTGCCCAGGGCTCCGCCTCCGGCCTGCCGGCGCACGCCTGCGCGCAGCTCAGTCCGAGCCCCATTAAGAAAGGTGGGAGGGGAGAGGCTCTGAGGTTTGGGCGTCTGTGAGACCTAGGGGTGCGCTGAGATACAGAGAAAATTAAAATGTGGGAGTCTGAAGTCTGGGAGGCTTTGAGGTATGAAGGCAGTAAGAACTGACAGGGCACTGAGGTTTGCTGCACGCTAAGGTTTAGGAAACCGTGGGATGTCTGGGGTATGGGTTACTGCGGTGTGGGCCCGAAGCTCAGGAAAAGGTCCTTTATCTAGAGGAGCTCCGTTCCACATCTGTCCCCCTACGGCTCCTATTGACATGTAGTTTTTGCCTCTTGTGACCTGTATTATTTAATAACTGAGAGCAAGGAAAGGCCCCAATTGTCTTGGACCAACCTAGACATGTATATATTGGTCCTTTGGACTCTCCAGCTTCAGAGCCTCAGGCTGAGACTCTTGATGGGAGGGGAGATTGAACTTGGTGCTTGAACTTGGGTGACCTCACTTGGCCCCAGTCCTGGGGGGAGAACCAAATGCAGGGGCAGAGTTGGTTGGGCCATGGGAGTTGACTGAACTGTTCTTCCAGAGGAAAGCGGAATTCCAACCCCTCGACTGGCACTGCCTGTGGGCCTGGCTTTGGGACCTGCAAGGGAGAAGTTGGCACCAGAGGAGCCCCCAGAGAAGAGGGCTGTGCTGATGGGGCACATGGACCCACCTCGACCTGGAGCTCCCCCCAGTTTCCTGCCCCGTGGCAAGGTTCCCCTGAGGGGTGAGGAGGCACTTTTTGCTGAGAGAGCTTTGGGCCTGTACACTGAGGGAGGACAGACCCATCACCTAATAGGTGTTGGAGGTGGGGCAGATAAATCCCTCAATAGACAACTGTGTGATTATAGGTGTGGGGCTGAAGTGGAATGGGGGCTGTCTATAAGAATGGAGGGGGGAGCTTGAAAGTGTGAAGTCTGATTCTCCAAAATGTGACTCCCCTGTCCCTCCTGGACAGAAGAGCGGCTGGATGGGCCTCTCAATCTGGCAGGCAGTGGTATCAGCAGTATCAACATGGCCCTAGAGATCAACGGGGTGGTCTACACTGGTATGGGTACTGCAGGCTGTCTACACTGGCATGAGGTCAGGGGTATTTGCTCTGGCATGGGGATTTTAGATTTTCTCAGCTAGCATGAGGTTCAGGGATATCCAAACTTGCATGGGTAATGTGGGGTTCAGGGGATTGCTACAATGGCATGGATTAAAGGGGTGTCTACAATGGCATGGGGTCTAAGGCATGACCTCTCTGGCATGGATTCCATGGATGTCTGCCTTGTCATGGACCTATGTATCAGTGTAAATATTTATTGTTTACCTGTTTGAGGGGATTTATATTGCCATAGGAGTCTCTAACTGACCTAAGGAGCTTGTCCACATTGGTTTGTGGCAGGAATATGTGTGTGGTGTTCTAACAATCAGGACACTGACTTTTGTTTTCCTCTTCTGTTTCTGTGCCCACCCCCTCCTGCTTGTGTTTTCCCTCCACCATCTCCTCACCCCTTTATCAGGTGTCCTCTTTGCTCGCCGCCAGCCTGTGCCAGCTTCCCAGGGCTCAACCAACCCTGCACCTCCACTCCCTACAGGGCCACCTTCCAGCACCTCACCCTGAGAACTCCCACTCACAATTAAGAGTCCCAGCCCCAATGCTGAGGGGGGAGGATACATCCCCCCACACCTTGATTCTTCTAGGGTACCCAGTCTAGGCCCTGGCCCTGGGAGATGACACCCTTCCCCCCACCCCCATGCCCTGTGGACTTGAAGCCAAAGAGTTTTCTTTTGATGTTTCATCTACCTCATTGTAAAGGGAGAGCACTTCCTCCTTGGCCAACTCCAGCAGCATCTACCAAAGAGTTCTGCCCTCACTAACCCCCATCATTTCCTCATGTGCCTCCTTGTGTCAGTGTCATCTCTAGGACCCCACCTTTTCAAATCAGACCTGCTTCTCTTCAGGAGCCAGGTGAACGGTTAGGTTGGGGTGTTGTGAAGGAGATATCCCTCAGGTCACATCTGAATAATAAAGCTGCAGTCCCTCCCTCTCCAGTGCCTCCTCTCCTTCTTGTTTGGGTCTGGGGGTGGGAGGAATTATGTGGTATACACAGGCTGTGTTGGGCCAGGGGTTCTCAAGAGGGGAACACATAATAGCAAAGGTCCATGAAAGTAGAGGGGCTGGGTTTCATGGATCAGACTGCCTGGGTTCAAATCCTGATTCTGCTACTATAGTGCGGAGAGGCCTTGAGCAAGACATTAATCGCTTGAACCCTAGAAGACTCCTAAAGATCATGGTATCTCATGGAGTCTCCTACTGATCTATGAGAATGGACCAATCCTGAAATAATAGGTGTCTTTATATGGGCAACCTAGGGGAATGGGGTAGGAAACGTCTCTGGTACCCTGGAATTAGAAGAAGAAAGGTAAAAGTTTGTCTGGACAAACAGGAACTGGAAACTAGGGTACGGCCTGACAGGTAGTCGTTGCCTAGGTAACCAGGCAACTTTTGACACCTTTCTCGAGCCCTGCCGGTCACTTCCGGCATCGAAGGGCTGAGTCGTGACGTCACTTCTCGTATTGTGGGGCGTCTTCTCGCTCTGATTAGCTAGTCTTCTCTATTTGGCCGGACGTCCCGCCCCCTGCCTGTTCCTCGGCTGAGGCGGGGGCCGAGGTAGCTATGGCGGCTGTCAGCGACGTGCAGCGGCTGCAGGCCCGGGTGGAGGAGTTGGAGCGCTGGGTGTACGGGTCTGGCGGGCCGCGTGGCTCGCGGAAGGTGAGCGATCTGGGATCCAGTGCCGCCTTTCTGGGGCAGAGCAAGAGCGGTCTACTGGCACGGTCCTCGGGATAGGTGCAACCGCTCAAGCCTTGTCGCCGGCAGCCGGGGCTTTGGAATAACAAAGGTTCGAAACCTTCCGGAGCTTATCGGACCCACGGGCTCCATTTCCATGGAGGACACCAAAGGTTATTAGGACCGATTGTGATGGGCTCATTGTGAACTGTGACTAAGACTGCCTCTGTCCACTCTGGCTAGCTGGGGAGACCTGACACACTTGAGAATCTGACTAACGAGAGTTTCTATAAGAGCAGAGGTCCGCAGTGGAAGGGCTGGCATAGAGCCCTGCGTAATTAATTGCTAAATATTGTACAGAAAGAGATCCGTGGGATATCGGAAGGGGCAGAGCAAAGGTGGATAAGGAAGGCCCCGGGAGTGAGAGATGAGGTCTGAGAGAGCCAGGATTAGGAAAGGAAGGGATTGGATACCCGGTGTTTTTTTGTTTGCTTGTTTTGTTTTGTTTTTAGTTTATTTATTTATTTATTTAGAGGCGGGGGGAGGGGCGGGCCGGAGAGGGAGGGAGGGAGAGAGAGAGAGACAGACAGAGAGAGAGAGAGAGAGAGAGAAAGAAAGAATCCCAAGCAGGCTCCCTGCTGTAGGCGAGGAGTCTGATGGAGGGCTGGATTCCACCAACTGTCAGATCATGACCTGAGCCAAAACCAAGAGTTTCACACTTAACCCACTGAGCCACCCAGGGGCTGGAATATCGGGTGTTTAGGTATGGATGGAACACTCCTTCACACCAGTGACTGAATTTTGACAGCCGTGAAGCTTAGTTCTCCTACCTCCCACCCCTATCCCCTTTTTACTATGAGAAGATCTTTTACTGAAGGTGGAGTGTCAGGCATACCCTGGAGTTAGGTGCATCAGAGGTAATGATGTGTGTTTGTATACGTCTTGTGGAATTAATTGTCACTAGCAGATTGTGCCCCATTTGAGAACTGATTGCTCAAAGCATTCGCTCCCTTTGACATCCATGACATAAATCCTCCTTGTTTTCTTCCTACCTCTATGGCTGTTGCTGCTTAGTCCTATTTGCCTCCCCATATATTTGACCCTTGAATATTAGCATTCCTCACCCTGTATTCTAAAACCTGGATAAGATCATTCACTTCCATAGCCTCTCCCTCTGTTTGATCATTTAATATGGGAATTCCTTACCCTCTACCCTTAAAGCCTAGGTAGGTTCAGCGAGAGAGGTAGGAACCAGGGAACAGACAGGTTATGCTAATGCCCTATAAACTCTAACATAATTACCTTCCCAATCAGACTTGAAACTTCCCAAAGACTACATGATTATTTTTCCCTTCACACTGAGGATTCCCAGAAGGTCGAGTTGCATCTCCTTTAAAACAAGACTAGGGGGCGAACCTATTTTGCTGGGATAAGGAAATTTGGGAGTATGAAGGAATGAGGGTTCTTTATCTTTCAAGCCTTGAGTCAGGTGCTGAATCTTGGAATTAACTTTCAATCCCCTTGCAGGTGGCTGATGGCCTGGTCAAGGTACAGGTGGCTTTGGGGAACATTGCCAGCAAGAGGGAGAGGGTGAAGATTCTGTACAAAAAGAGTAAGTGATTCCATAGGGTGCCTGCCTTCCCTCCTTCCCATGCCTGTGCTTCCTGGGAACTGGCCCTTGCCTTCCAGCTCTGTAGGTCATTGGAGTCACCCTATGGGGACAGAATGTGAAGATGTTTCCCTGCTGAAGTGGTGACATGGGGTGTGATTTCTACTTTGTAGTTAAACTCCAAGCCCATGATAGTGTCAAAGTTATAGGATAAGAGCTCTGCCTCAAAGATCCTCTTGGTGAAGGTATAGGATTTCCACAGGCAAGATTCAGAGGCAGAAAGGAAATTAGGGACTGAGAGCCCAGGCTTGGCTCAGCAATGCATTTTTGATTATGTCAGAGCCAGCAACCTAGAAATCAGAAAAGGCTCTGGCTTGTCTTGGTGGCACTGAGGGGCAAGGGGCCTTCCACCTTTGGCAAAGATAGGTTAGTGGGAATGCTGAGGTGCCAGGATAGTGGAGGCAATAGTGTTCCCAGCTGTAAAGGCTGAGTTTGGCCAGGAGCTATTCAGAAGGGAGAGACAGGGAGGTGGGGGCCTGGCGGAGGCTTCCTGATAGACACTGTGGGTGTCATCTCCTCACTCAAGGCTCTCCCCAAGGTTGATCACTAATATCATTCTAATATCCCCTAATATCCTTTATAAGACAGATTCCCCATTCCCCACCCACATTCCATTTTCCGTCTTCTTTCCTAGTTGAAGACCTGATCAAATATCTGGATCCTGAGTACATTGACCGCATTGCCATACCTGATGCCTCTAAGCTGCAGTTCATCTTAGCAGGTAGAGTGCTGGACAATATGTGCACATGCATCTGGGCATTATGGATTATGGGGGAAGTTGGGCATAGAGATGGCCCCCTGCTAGTCCTTTCATGGATATAGCTCTGGAAGCTGCTGTCTGGAATTTTGGCCTGGCTCTGGGCTGAGGCCTGAGGTCATCCTGTGGTCTTCTAGTGGGCGTTGGGTATGGTATACTTCTGAGCCAGCTGAGGCCATGGTGCCAGCAACAGTGGGAACTACTTCAGTATTCTATCAATGGTCTGCCTCTAGAATTTTCCTTCAGAACCTTCCTCACTTCTGCTCTGGGCTGAGGCCTGAGGTCATCCTGTGGTCTTCTAGTGGGCGTTGGGTATGGTATACTTCTGAGCCAGCTGAGGCCATGGTGCCAGCAACAGTGGGAACTACTTCAATTCTATCAATGGTCTGCCTCTAGAATTTTCCTTCAGAACCTTCCTCACTTCTGCTCACTAGACAGAGAAGCTTCTAGGAAAGGATGGGAGCAGTGAACATTGCATTTGGGAGAGGTGAGAATATTGGCATGAGTTTCAGCATTTTTCTTTCATGTGAGAAAGTGTAGGTGTTTCAGAATTCTAGGCAGGAACTATTCGCCTGGCAATGTTTGCTGCTCAGTTTAGTAGTCAACCACTCCATGAGGTAGGGTTTGCCAAGTGCCTGTGTTTATTAATTCATTCAAAAGATGTTTAATGATCATCTTCTGTGATCCAGAGCATCCTCAGTGTGAGGCATTCAGTGGTGAGCCAGAATGCCCTGAACCATTACCATGGCTCAGTTACCAAGTTGAGGAGATCTTTTCCTATACTAACTCTGGAATCCAGCCTCTCCTTCCTTCCCTGGCCACTTCCTCAGTGTCTGTCCTCTCACACATCAACAGTTGCAGTCTCCTAAGTCCTCTTCTTGACCCTAGTCTTTCTCTTTTTGCGTGTGATCCAGTATCATCTTCCCCAAACACATTTCCAGCCTGCTACTTTGTCTTCTTTGGAACTTCAGTGTCTCTGTCTCTCTCTCTCCTCCTGGTATAAAATCCTACTTCCCTAAGTTGCCATTCAAAGCTTTCTGTAATCTGTGTATCTATCCTCCCATGCAGCTCTGTTTCCTGTGCTCTCTTTAAAAAAAAAAAAATGTTTATTTATTTTTGAGAGAGAGAGAGAGAGACAGACAGAGTGCGAGCAGGGGAGGGGCAGAGAGAGAGGGAGACACAGAATCCTAAGAGGCTCCAGGCTCTGAGCTGTCAGCACAGAGCCTGATTTGGGGCCTGAACTCATGAACCATGAGATCATGACCTGAGCTGAAGATGGATGCTTAACCAACTGAGCCACCCAGGCATCTCCTCCACCCCTGCTCTCTTTGCACCAGTTCAGTCAATTGAATTCTTTTTCCTCTATTAATTGATAAGCATTCTTGCCTCCAGACATTTGACATAACAGTCATCCCTTCCTTTTTTTTTTTTTAAGTTTATCTATTTATTTTAAGAGAGAGAGAGACAGAGAGAGAGAGCACGCGCATGTGAATGGGGAAGGGGCAGAGAGAGAGGGAGACAGAATCCCCAGCAGACTCCGCACTGTCAGCATGGAGCCCGATTTGGGGCTCGAACTCACAAACAGTGAGATCATGACCTGAGCTGAGACCAAGAGTCAGGTGCTTAACCCACTGAGCCACCCAGCCACCCAACAGTCATCCCTTCTTGAATGTGCTTCCCACTCCCTGTAGCCATTGAAATCTCCTGTGCCAGGCCCTGTCCAGATCCTGCTTTCCCCACTGGACTCTGCTTTCTTCCCCGTCTCTCCAGGATCTTGTAATTACCTCTGCCTCTCAGGGCCAATGAGCAGAACCTGCCTGGTAGTCTGCCACATATCCACTCTTGCATACCTTCCCAGGAGTCCTTGGGTATGGGGACCCAAGTCTGAAGTACTTTGTCTACTGTAGCATCAGAAGGATTCACTGAGTTTGTTGATAGGAGGCTAGAGGAAGAGGCCTTAGAGTTAAAACATCAAGAAAAGTGGTATTTGGAGAAACTTAGAGGCTACTTGGGCTCAAGATGGGTCATACCAGAGGCATCTAGGTGAGGTGGGAGCAGAATGGGGGAATGTGCACCTAGAGAAGGGGGCAGTGGGCAGAGTAGCTGCTCCGTGCTCCAGGACTCACCATCTCCCCTGCCAGGTCCTCAGTCCCTAGCATGGAAGTAGCAGTGTCCAGGCTTGCCTCACTGCCACTCTCTTGTCTGTTTATGTCTCAGAGGAGCAGTTTATCTTATCCCAGATTGCACTCCTGGAACAGGTGGAGGCTTTGGTGCCCATGTTGGACAGCGCTCACATCAAAGGTACCTCTTTAAGGCTGCAGCTCTACCGCTCTGCTTGGGGAGGTGGATGGATGGATAGGACTTCCCTGTGCCTCAGGTTCCCTGGGTTTAAGCAAAGTCTGCTCCTTTTCTTTACCTTAACCCTGGGGGTCCCTGCCACCTGCATTTGGCTTAAAATTGCCAGGGCAGAGAGGTATTTTCAGAACCTCAGCAGTTTGTATTTAAGGACACTAGTGTAAATCTAGCAGCTCCCAACTCTGAGTATTCCTTTTACCTTCTACCTCACCCCTCAGCATCTGTCCTTTAGGCTGCTACGTAGCCCAGATTTTACCATAAGAGTTCCTGCCAGGTATGTGAATGTGTGTAAATTCTTTCTGCCGCACTGTTGAGAGCAGTCCCTGGGCTTGAGTTTTGACAAGCAGACAGTGACGTTAATTGAATCCAGATATCCATCTTGTCTGTCTCTGGAGGTATTTTTTCCCGTTCCCCCTCCCTACCCCTGATCAGCTATCTGCTGAGTGTCTGACAGCCTTAAACTACAGGCCCAGCATGGTGGCCAGGGCTCTGGGTGTTGGATTCTAGGTGTCCAACTTAGGAACCTGGCATTCATCCTCAGCCCACCTGCAGGCTCCCTCTTCCAGGCAGACCTGGACCCACTGGACTGAGAGCAAAGGGACAGATCCCGTAACAGGCAAAGCTTTCTTTACTTCACCCTGCTTACAGCATTGGGGTGGGGGTATGGGACAACTCTGGGGACCCCAAGGTTTATTTTCTCCTAGGGCCCTGTATCTCCCCCACCCTGCCTTGGGTCCTAGAGTAAGACTGGGATGAGCAGGGAGCCCCACCACCACCTTTAGCTGCAGTGGTCGATGAAGCCTGGCGTTTGCTTAGCTTCTCCACTCAATACTCTAATCCTGCTGAAGACCTAATAGACTATTGAGCAGTCCCGGGGGGAAGGCACAAGCATCATCAGGCAGTGTGCGATGTGTTTTACAGCCGTTCCTGAGCACGCCGCCCGCCTGCAGCACTTGGCCCAGATCCACATTCAGCAGCAGGTATGGGAACGGAGAGGGCTGGAAGGGAAAGTAGAAGTGATGAGGCCCCTAGTCCCCACCCCTGCCACCTGTGCAAGCAACCTCAGGGCACCTTGATGTCAGCTCCAGGGGAAACCTGAGGATTTATCCTTTATCTTCCCTCTGCCTTAGAGAGGGGAAGGAACTTGCTTACAGCCACATCAGGATCTCTTGCCTCTCTGAGTAGTACTATTCTGATACCAGAAGGTTGATGGTGAGAGGTACCCAAGAATTTCTGGGGATTGTGTGTCCTTGACTATGGGTGGAGGAGCTGTTTTTTGTTTTTTGTTTGTTTGTTTGTTTTACCATTCCCAGGCCCCAGAGTTCAAAGGGGGTTCAAATATAGGGGACAGGGGAGGAGGACACACATACTAGCAGGAATGTTTCCTAAAATATGTGGTTCACTCCCCCTTAGGACTGCTGCTAGGGTACCTATCCCGAAGCCTCATTAGAAATGTGCTCCTTTTGGCTCTGGGGTGAAACACTACCTTTTCTAGGCATTATGGGGTGTGAAGGTCGCTGATGAGGCAGGAAAGTTAATTGGAAGTAGGGGCTTTATCCAACTCCTTTCTCTGTCATATGTTGTCCCCATAGGACCAGTGTGTGGAGATCACTGAAGAATCCAAGGCTCTCCTGGAGGAATACAACAAGACTGTATCCTTTCTGCTCAGCCAGACCTCTGAGAAATGTTGTCCAAAGCCCTATCCTTTCGTTTCATCTCCAGCTCTGTCTCTTTCATCCCATCCCAATCAACCTGTCTGTTTTCCTCCTCCCCAACCCTTTGACAGATGCAAAATCTCTCCAGTCCCTCACTCAGGATTTTGTTCTCACCTTGACCTGTCACCAGACAATGCTTCTCTCCAAGCAATTTGTGCAGTGGGATGAGCTACTTTGCCAGCTAGAGGCCGCCAAGCAAGTGAAGCCAGCAGAGGAGTGACGGTTGCTCCCCATCCCAGGGTGGGCCAGGACAGCCAGTGTCCAGTGCTAACCTGCCTTTGTAACAGGGCAGAGGCAGGTCTGTATTTATTGGATTCACAGCCGACTTGTCCGTATTCAGGGGCTCTGAGATCAGAGGTCTGGCTACTTAAGATTTGCTATTTGCACCCCCTCCCCCACATCAGTGTCCTATTCCAGTGACAATAAACTATAGAAATCACTAGAGCAGTGTGCCAACTTCCTGTTCTAGGATGGGAATGGTGGTGAGGATGGGGGTGGTAGAAGGTAGAATTGTCAGCCTTCCTAGTGGTTGGACCAGGAGCTATACTCATCCTGGTCTGGCTTTCTGGGAAATGTAGAGCCCTCAGGACAAATGCTCTCATTTGATGGATATGAGTGGAACATTTGTTTGTGTATCCATTTAACCCACATTTACCAAGTATCCTCTAAATGTCAGGTGCCATGCTCGGTGGGGAGGACACAGGTAGGGTCCACTTGATGCCTGCCCTGCACAGACTAGCTGGGGAGACAGTCAAGGAAAGGAGCAGTCCTACCAAGTGAGTACAGGGTCCTTTGTGGGCACAAAACAAAAAGGAATGGGGGAGGCAAGCCTGGAGGGTGATATGCAGGATGTTTGAGAGAAGGGAGCAGTATGTGCAAAGGGGAACCTGAAGTAAGCTCATGGGAGCTTACTAGGTGCTATTAAGCGGGAAGAGGAGCCCAGAAGAGGTTTGGTTGCAGGGCTTTGGGCTCTGGAGTGGGGCTGGGGGTGGGGGACGGGAGTTCCTGGTTAGAGAGGGAGGGAATCTGAGGATAAAGAGCGGAGACGGAGATTGGTGCCTCACTCCAAGTGTTTGCTGCCCCCTTGTGGTCTTAGGGAGTGCTGTGGCCCAGACCCCTTTTTAATGGTATGCTGGCCACCCAACGGTTGTTCACTGTCATCTCAAATTCAGCATGTCCGAACGAAGTCTGAAACTGGGAGTCATCCTAGACCCTTCCCTTCTCAGTCCAAACAGTCACCAACTCCTCACCAAACCTACCTCCCAGTGTCTCCCAACTTAATCTACTTTTCTGTATTCCCACTGCCATTTCTCTGTTTAATTCTCAGAAATCACTTAACAACTATTTGAGCGCCTATTATACACTAGGCACCACACGAGTCTCAGTGGACACGCCCCTGGGACCCCGCGGCCTGTTCACCGGCGGTTGAGGCCCAGTTCCCCCACTCCCACCCCCTCTGGTGGCAGCACAAGTTGGTTTGCCCCCTGACGAAAAGCCTCCGTGGCTTGCCTTGCCCATGGAATGAAGTCCAAGCTCAGAACTCGGTGACCAAGGCTCTCCCCCGCGCAGCAGCAGCCATTTCAAACGGAACCTCTTGCCCCTGTCCAAAGTGAAACCCACTGCTTCGCCTTTGCTCTTGCTGTACACTCAACTGGTGATACCAGCCGAAACATCTCAGGGCCAGATCCTTCCCATCTTTGGGACGAGAGTCTTTGATTGTGGCTCCTCTCCGCAGGGCTCTCTCCACCCCAGTAGGGATGCCCTTGCCCCAGGGTGTAACATCGTAGACTGCCTGTATGTTCATGGTCTCGGGAAGTCTTGGCTCAGCTGACTCCTAGACAGATGTCCCAGCGAAACTCAGCTTCCTGGCTGAGGCACAGCGAGGTACAGCCCCTCAGGCCCCGCCCCTACACGGCGTGCGCGGCCCCGCGGCCCCGCGGCTTCGGCGCGCTCCCGGCCTGCGCGCCATTTTGGCTCCAGCTCGAATTTGAGGCGTGCGCGGCCGGGGCGGTGAGAGCTAGAACGCAGCGGGGTGGGGGGCCCCTGGAGGTAGGGGGAAGAGAGGGGAGGGCTCCTTGGTCTCTGCGGCATGTCGAGCTTTGGAGTCCGCCCATGGCGGTGGAGATGGCCGGGCTGTGGACCTCACTCTAGGAGTAGCCCAGGCAGCCCTCCGCAACAAGCCTCTGCTGCCGTTTCTGATGGATCTGGGCTGGGGGCATTGACACTGGGAATCTCAGGGTGAGGGGTGCTTGGCCCTATCCTAAGGATCCCGGGGTGGGGGAGGGGTTCAGGTCTGTTTGAGGAGCGTCTGGACGAGGGTTTTTGGCTCTTTCTAGGGAGCTTGGAGTGTAGGACCCTCTGCGAGCGGAGTGAGTGGCCCTTGTCCCGGTCTTGGAGAGCTGTGGGTGAGGAGTGCTTGGTCTTGTTTTCGAGAGTCTGGGGCAAGGGTGTAACCGGGGCCCAGGAGTGCAAGAATACTTGGCTTTGGGGGATCCCAAACAGACAAGGTTCTGCCATTCCTGGCTAACAAAGTCCGAAGGCAGAGAGCCAAGTGGTGGTGAAACAAGAAAGTAATTTATTTCGGTAAGGCCAACACCGGAAGACAGCAGAATAGGCTTAAAGACTGTCTTCAAAGTGCTGAAAATACTTCTAGGTTTATATAAGGAGAATATGAGACCAAGGTCTGTCTGTAGGTGCAAGAAGCAGTAATAGGCAGGGTAGGGTGATCATTGCCTTGGGGTCAGTCAAGGGGGTCTTGCTGGCATTAGGGCAGCTGTTATTGCTTAATGGGTATTTTTGGTTCCCATCAAGGGATGCTTTGCCTGCAGGGTCTTTTCCCTGAGTTAAAAGATAAGCTGGAGGGGCCCTTGGCTGGTCCATAGAGCATGCAACTCTTGATCTTTGGGGTTGTGTGTTCGAGCCCCACGTTGGGTGTAAAGCTTACTTTTAAGAAAAAAAAAAGATGGGGAGAAAAAGATAAACCAGAAAGAACTTTATTAATTAGAAAGTACAGATTGAGGTAAAAATGGAGGTTCTTGAAGTCCTTATTTAAGGGCACAGGCCCTGTCCCAAGGAGCTCAAGATAAGAGAGGTTCAGTCCCAGTCCTATAGAGCTTGGAATGAGGGGGCTTGGCCCTAACCTAAAGAGCCCAGTGTTTGATGAACTTGGTCCTGTCGCAGGGACTCCAGGGTGGGGGGAGGGTTATAGCCCTGTCTCGAGGAATGGGGTATGTGGGATACAGCCCCTTCCCAGGGTAAAGTAGGCATGGCACCTGTGCTTAGAAGCCAGGGGTGGGGGGATATGATCCTGTTCCTGGGAAGTCTGGGACGAGTAGGATCATATCCTGGAGAGCTGGGGTTAGGGGGTGGCCTGGGGCACATTGCCCAGCATTCATCTGACACTTCCCTGCAGTGGGCTGTGAAATTCAGACACAACAGCAAGTGGGATGGAGCACTACCGGAAAGCTGGCTCTGTGGAACTCCCAGCACCTTCTCCGATGCCCCAGCTACCTCCTGATACCCTGGAGATGCGGGTCCGAGATGGCAGCAAAATCCGCAACCTGCTGGGACTGGCACTGGGTCGATTGGAGGGTGGTAGCGCACGGCATGTGGTGTTCTCGGGTTCTGGCAGGGCCGCAGGGAAGGCAGTCAGCTGTGCTGAGATTGTCAAGCGGCGGGTACCAGGCCTGCACCAGCTTACCAAGTTGCGCTTCCTGCAGACCGAGGACAGCTGGGTGCCAGTTTCACCTGACACAGGCCTAGATCCCCTTACGGTGCGCCGCCATGTACCTGCAGTGTGGGTACTGCTCAGCCGGGACCCCCTGGACCCTAATGAATGTGGCTACCAGCCTCCAGGAGCACCCCCTGGCTTGGGCCCTACATCGAGCTCCAGCTGTGGCCCACGATCCCGAAGAAGGGTTCGAGACACTTGGTCCTGAAGATCTGCTGAGCAAACTGTTCTCCAGGCATGAATGTCTAGGATGGCTCTGTAACTGCTCAACATCCCCAACAAGACTTGAATCCACAGAAGTGAGCCTCCCTATCCTGCTTCCCTTTCTCTCTGGTGTGTGAAAAGGGACTGCTACAGAGTGACAGGTGTGCAGTCTTAGATGGGTTCTGGATTGCTTAAGAAGGGCTTACTTGGCCTGATACCTGCTGTGCTTCTGTCCCTTCTTCTGACAGAGATCCAGGGAGTGGTTAGGAAATAAAGGTTCTGCCTAATTGTCTTATAAGCCTCTGCTCGACCTGCTGTGTGGAACTGGGATTAAGAGAGGGGGAGTCCCTGCACCCCCCTGCTGCTGGTTTAGGGACATTTTTCTTTGCAGCATTTATTATAGTATAGTGGTTAAGGTCATGGTCTCAGGTAACACACTGCCTGGATTTGAATCCTGGCTCTGCCATTTACTAGTAAGTTATTGCTTTGTGACCTTGGGCAAGTTAACTGCTCAGAGCCTTAGTATTCCTATTCATAAAACAGGATATACATAGTGCTTACCTCATAGGGTTGTTATGAGGATTGATTTTTTTTAAATGTTTATTTATTTTGAGAGAGAGCAAGTGGGGAAGGGACAGAGAGGGGAAGAAAGAATCCCAAGCAGGCTCCGTGCATTCAGCTCAGAGCCCATTGCAGGTCTCAGTCCCATGACCCCGGGATCATGACCTGAGCTGAAATCAAGAGTCATGCTCAACTGACTTAGCCACCCACATCTCCCAGATTTTTTTTTTTTTGTTGTTTATTTATTTTGAGACAGAGAGAGAGTGAGCGAGCACACAAGCAGGGGAGGGGCAGGGAGAGGGAGATAGAATCCCAAGCAAGGTCTGCACTGACAATGCAGACTGTCTCACATACTGTGAGATCATGACCTGAGCCAAAACCAAGAGTCAGACACTTAACTAACTGAGCCACCCAGGTGCCCCTATGAGGATTAGATGTAGAAATATACACATATGACTCTCAGATACCACCTGGGCATATAGTACTATAAATGTTAATTGCTATCATTATTAATGACTCCACTTACAAACATGTTTTTTCCTATCTTAAAAACATAGCTAATGGGGCATCTGGCTGGTACAGTTGGGAAGCATGTGGCTCTTGATCTCAGGGTTGTGAGTTTGAGCCCCATGTTATGTGTAGAGATTACTTAAATAAATAAACTTTAAAAAAAAAACTCGGTTTTATATCTCCCCTCCAGGTCTCATCCCTTCCTTTTTACCCCTTGGCTGTTCCTTTTCTGTCTCAACTTGCCCTTAGACTCTCAGACTTACATTGATAAGGTCAGGGGCATGAGGACAGAGGTGGAGAGAGGTAAAGATTGCAATGGTAGCCAGGAGTCTGCAGGGACCAGAGCAGGATTGTGGGCAGTGGTAGACTCAGTGAAGAGTTGAGTCCGTTGGGTCTCCCACTGGATTTTGAGGTCTTCCCCAATGTTTCCAGTGACTTAGTGTCCAATCACTAGGAAAGCATAAACTTGGGGCTCTCTGGGTTCACATTGTCACAGGATGGGCCCATCAATTTAAGAGTGTTGAAGCAATGTTTGGCTGAGTCTAGGCATGAGGGGTTGGATTGTTGGGAGAAATGGGGGACTGGAGGCCTTACTAACAGCTTAGGGCAGGGATGAAGGGACCATAAGGCTAGAAGGCTGTGGTCAAAACTTTGAACACTGTGTTCTGTGCTTTCCAAGACAGGTTGACCATAGTGATATGGAAGACCCTGAAGGAGGGGCAGGTGATGCAGATTCAGGGGATATTAGAGACAGGAACCCTCTGAGCCGTTGCCCAGTCAGGCCTCTCAAAAAAGAGGGTCAAGGAGCATCTACTACACCCCTTAGAGGCTGTGGCAGGGACTCTGGTGTCTTGCTACCAGCAACTGCCTGACTTCTCCCCATTCTTGTGGCTAACTCAGGCTTTTGCTTCCTCCCAACTTCTGTGTATTGCTTTTTCTCTTAAGTATCTTCACTTGTGTGTCTTCTACCATAAATAGCTGTCTGAGTATCATTGTTCCCCAGAGCTTTGGGGCCAGGCTACTTGCAGACTGTTGATGTGTGGCTCAGCGTCCCATCCTGATCCAGCCTGTTGTGGCCACGGTGGAGTAATCACATGGAATAAGCATGTGACCTGTGCTCAGGGAGTGCTTGAGTAAGGTGGTATCACAAGCTCTGGGAGTCCTAGGAGGGGCTCCCATTTGGGCAGTTCATTAAGGTACCACCTAGTAACTCCAGGATGATGGCAGGGGTTGTGTTAAAGAAACTGAGCTGGGGTCAATATCTCTTGGAAGGAACAGGATCTATAGCTCAGAGAGTCAGGAAATAGGCCACAGGCTGAGAGAAGGATAACTAGTGATTCTGGGGTCTTTCCCCTTCTAAAGCACCCAATTGGAACCTAGAGGAAGAATTTTAGGAAGGGAGCCTGAGAGAAGATAGGCCTTTAGAGTCGGAAAGCTTGACCCAGTGTAAGAGGGAGCCTAAGAGTTGTATATAATTGCTGATTCAATTTCTTCCCATTTTTTTCCTTAATTCACTTCAGTATGGCTTCTATCTCCATAAATTTCTTAGAAAAGGTTATGCCTTGGCATGAAAGATAAGGAAGTGGAGACAGCTCTTTCAAGAAGTGGCATTGAATGGGAGGAGAGAGGTTATAAATAGTTGTACAGAAATGTGGGATGCAGAGTTTTTTATTTTAATGAATTAGAGATTTGAGCATGTTTGTAGGTTAATGGAAGAAGCTAATAGGGAAAGAGATTAAAAAGGCAAGAGACTGGATAACTCATAGAATGAGACTCTGCAGGGAATAAAAGGGAATGGGACCCAAAAGGATGGAGGTATGGGCCTTCCAAAGGAAAGAGGAGAGATGAGTCCCTGTAAATTCCCAGGGAAGGAATTGAAGATGGGTGTGCATGCGGGTGGGTGTGGAGGTGAAGGTGGGACAGGAGGGAGTTCAGAAGGTTTCTATCTCCTCTTGAAGCAGGAATCTGGCTCTGTTGTTGAGAGTGGAATGAGGAGGCTGGTGGGAAGGAAGTGTGAGATCGTTGTTGCAGGAGAGATAACCAGGAGGTTACAGGAGGATGACCAGACAGGGCTAAAAGCACAGCTGAGGCTGGTGACCATGAACTTGTAGTGTTATTAATCAGGGTGTGTGAGCTCCAGCAACATCCTTAGGACAGGTGAGGACTCAGAGAAATCCCTGTCGCATCCTTCCAGACTGAGGTTAAGACTGAGGTTAAGACAGGCAGAAATGATGGAAGAATAGTGAGGAGACTAGCAAGATGTAGTGAAGGATCAAGGAATCCAAAGTGGGTCAGGAGAGAAGTGAAAATAGAAAGGGGTAGGGGTCGCTGTCCTGGAGGTCCCATGAAAATGTCGGGTGGGATGGGATGAGATGGAGTAGTTGAGTGAACTAGGACAGGGAATTGTCGCTATACCCATTTCTAGGGCTGTTGTACCAAGGTATCACAGATTGAGTGGCTCAGAACAACAAATGTGCTGTCGCACGGTGTTGGGAGACTAGAAGTCTGAAGTCAAGGTGTCAGCAGGGCCATTTCCCCTTCCTGAAACCTATAGGAGAATTCTTCCTTGACTTGTCCTAATTTCTAGTTTGCTATCAGTCTTTGGTCTTCTTGGCTTTTAGATGTATCCACTCCAGTCATTCATCTTCACATTTCCTTCCCTTATGTCTGTTTCTAGGTCCGATTTTCTTCTTTTTATAAATAAGGACACCAGTTGGGGTGCCTGGGTGGCTCAGTCAGTTAAGCGTCCAACTCTTGGTTTTGGCTCAGGTCATGATCTCACGCCCCACATCAGGCCCTGCGCTAACTGAGCCTGCTTGGGGTTCTCTCTTTCTCTCTCTGCTCCTCCCTGCATGCAAGTGCACATGTGCGCTTTCTCAAAATAAATAAACCTTAAATAAATAAATAAATAAACAAATAAATAAATAAGGACACCAGTCGTATTGGATTAGGGCCCACCCTAATAACCTCATTTTAACTTGATTACATCTGTAAAGATCTTATTTACAAATTAAGTCACCTTTTGGGGTACTAGGGGTTAGGACTTAAACATATCTTTTATGGAAGGAGATAATTCAACAGAGGTTAAAGGATGAGATGGAGGAGTTGTGGATTTTAAAGTTTTGGTTATGGGCATGAGAGTGGATAGCTGAGTGGCCTGGAGGGAAAGTCACTGAAGATGAGGTTGAGGAATTAATGCTGGGGAGGGTGGTGGTGTGTGTGTTGGGGGCAGGACAGGGGCATCAGGGTGGGCGATGGGGTCATCCAGGATGGGATGTGCTGAGCATTCTCACTGCTTGCCTTAGAGTTGGCAAGTATAGTGAGTTTGTTCGCCTTGAAATGGAGACTTAACACAATCTGACAGGAGGGGTTATATACCTTCCACATGCAAGCAGACACCAAATCCTGCCAATTTTACTTCCTAGGTGTCTCCATTCCCACAGCCTCTGTTGTTTTGTGCCCCTTATTATCTTGCAACATTCTCCTTAACTGGTTTCCCTGCTTCATTCCCTTCTGAGCTCCCCTCCAAACCAAGCCACTAGCTTTTCCCTTTGTTTAGAATGCTCTTCTGACAGATACCTGGATGGCCATCTCCCTTCCTCCTTTAAGCCTTCACTCAGATGTCACCTCAGCAAAGACCTGTTCTGCCCAATGTATTTAAGATTGCAGTCAAGCATTTTGCCTCCCCACCCCCACCCCCACCTTCATGAGAATGTAAGCTTGGAAAGGGCAGGACTCTTCTGTGTGTGTGTGTGGTGCAAAAAAAGGTGATTTTATTAAACCTCAGGGAAAGAACCCGTGGGCAGAAAGAGCTGCGAGGAATCTTTGTTTTGTTGACTAATGTAACCTAAGGATCTTGAACACTGCTTGCCATATAGTAGGTGTTTGATGAATTGATGAATATTTAATACAAGAATGAATGGCTATTGAGCCTCCAAGTGTGTGGGTGTGTGGCCATACCCAGATACTGTCATTCTCCCTCAGCCTCCCCATGTCCAGATTAGAGGAAAAAATCCAAATTAATTCACTGGATGGTCTTAAAGCACTCCCTTGCTAGGTCACTGCCATGGCTTAGCCTATCTTTGGCCTAATATCCTTGGACCTGAGCTCTGGGCACACTAACACCTTATTCTTCCCATGTGCCATGAGATTTTCTACCTTTGAGCCTTTGCTCTTGCCATTTGTCTGTTTCGAACCCATCAAGAGTGTTCAAAGGACACTAGTAATAGGCTCTGAGCACTTGTTCCTGAGGACCTATCTCTCCATTCCCCAACCCCTCTCAATTTGGGATGAGGCCTGATTCTGTAAGGTACCTCCAGCTCCCACTTTGGTCCTTGCGCTGGGAAAGTGATGTATGGTTGCACCTTTGAATATGGGCACAAGGTGGCAGCATTTACAAAGGGATAGCCCATCCTCTTGCAGGGTTGTGCAGGAGCCTCAAGACTGAGACAGTAGTCTAGGCTTGAAATTTGGCCCCTCACTGGGCTCAGAGATCTCTCATTTGTTCCACAAACAGCTTTTTCACCCATAATGTGACAAATATAGTCACTGGCCCCAGCTATACCCACATATATAGATAGTTTCACTATTGGTATGGTAAGTACAGAGATTTGGGAAGTTCATTAGACTTCAGGAGTTCGAGCCCCTCTGCCCAGTCTTTAGGAAGAGGCAAAGCTTCAAAGAAGAAGGCCTGTGTAGAATCTTGAAGAAGCACTAGAAGTGAAAAGGACATTCCTAGTAAAGAGCTGGCATGAACTAAGGTATAGAGGTGAGAAGAGCACAGAGATCATCACTGGAGCATGAAGTTCCTCACATGGAGTGTGAGGAATGAAGCTCAGAGGTGGGTGGGGGGCAGACTGGAGGGGCCTGAGTGTCTGGCCAAGGAGCTTGGGCTTTTTCTTGAGGGTGATGGAGAGTCACTGAAGGCTTTAAGGAGGAAATGATGTGGCATTATCAGATTGGTGTTTTAGGAAGAGCTCTGGCTGCTACAGAAAATGGGTTGGGGGCACAGGCAGGAAAGGCAGTGAGGAGGTTGCTGTAGGGATCCAGGGGGAGATGGTGAAGCCACAATTACGGCTGGAGCAGGCCTTAGAGAAGCCCCTCCCAGCTACAAGAGCTTTCATGGCCTGGCACTTTGAAAGAGTTCTTGGCCCTAGGCACCCTCTTCCCCACCATTTAAGCCACCTTCTGTTTCTGAGGTTCCTTTTTTTTTTTTTTTTAATTTTTTAAGGTTTATTTATTTTTGAGACAGAGAGAGACAGAGCATGAATGGAGGAGGGACAGAGAGAGAGGGAGACACAGAATGCGAAGTAGGCTCCAGACTCTGAGCTGTCAGCACGGAGCCTGATGCGGGGCTCGAACCCACAAACCGTGAGATCATGACCTGAGCTGAAGTTGGAAGCTTAACTGACTGAGCCACCCAGGCGCCCCTCTGAGGTTCCTTTTGGCTCTACCTTAGCTCTCCTGGTTATTCTGGTTGGAACCAGTGTCTCTGTCAGTTTCCACATGGGGCCCACAATTTCCTAGGTCCCACTCTCTTGGGAGATCTGTCAGCCTTCAGCTCATCCTACATCCCAGCCTCCCTCAGTGTGATCCTTTCATGCATATCCTTTGACAGAAACACCAGATAGGTGTGTGAATGAGGGGCCTCCTCCACCAGGGCTGTCACTCTCTGCCATGTTCCCCTGCCAGCATTCATACAAACACATGTGTGTATAGCATTGACAGGACTGATGCTGAAGCAAGGGCATCCTTGGCAGGCAGAGGGATATCACCTGAGGAAATGTCTGGAGGTAGGAAAGTACAATGGAGTGTTTGGGGAGCAGGGGGGAATGTTGTTAGCAGGGTCTGGAAGGAACTGGTTAGGGCCTTCGAGGTTGGGCCTGGAGCAATGACCATGTACTGCAAGCAAGGGACACCACAGCCAGGTTTTGAGCAGGGATTGGGAGAGTCACCTTCATTCAGTCTCATGAATATGCACAGAAACCTGTTGAATTATGCAGACTGAAAGGATGTAAATGTATATGCAAATTTGCTGCTGCCCTTCTTGTTGCTATGGAAACCAAAGAATAGCAAAGGGGAGCCCAAACCCTGGGGAGACCAGACTGGAGAGACTGGAGACCAGGAGTCTCTCCTCTGTCTCCTGCTTTTCCCTTTCCTGCTGTTTTGATCTTTTTCTTTGCCTCACTCTGTCTTTTTCTCCGTGCTTTCTCTTTCCATCTCTCTGCCCCTCTTGATCTTTCTGTCTCCATCTCTATTTATCCTTCCCTTTTTTTTTGTTACTGTCTCTCCGTCTCTGAGTTTTTGTCTGTCCATGTGTGTATATCTTTGACTCCATGTCACTATTGCTCTGACTCTGAGACAGTGTTTTTTTTCTGTGACTTCAGGTCTTCCCCTATCTTTGTCTGTGTCTTAAATTCCATGGCTCTCCCTTCTTCTGCATCTCCCTGTCTCCATGTCTCTGACTCACATCATTTTTTCTCTGCATCTCTATTTTTGTGTCTGACTCTGTCTAATTGTGTCTATTTCTTAGTCTCTCTTCCAAGTTCTTTCTCTTCTCTTTTCACTCTGATTCTATCTCTCTGAACTTCTTATTCCAATGCTTGTCCCTCTCTGATGGGAAGGACAGGAAGCTGCACATCTGTCCTTGACTGATGGCCCAGCCACCTGTATGTTCCAAGATTCCTAGGTGCTCTCCCCACATAAAATCCTGTTTCAGGTCTGGCCCTTGCCAGTGTTGCCATAGGATCCCTGTGACAGGCCCACGCTGGCTGCCAGTACACCAGGGATGCTGTTCTAGCCTCTGCCTACTGTGTGATCCTGCCTAGTGTTTCTCTTTCTGGATCTGTAGTCTCATCTCTCTCTCCTTGAAGCTGGTGGGCATCTTGAGGCAATGAGGTGTAGAGAATAGGGAATTGAGAGGTGAATCTTAGTGGTTCACCCATCTGGCCCTCTGCCCAACAGTTGACGTGAAGGGTCTGGCTGAGGCCCAGGTATGGGGGTGTCTAGGGCTAGTTGAGACTGATTCTGGCCCCCAGAGAAGACTTCTTGCTGATCCATAAAATTAAGCAGCAGCCCATCCACAGTCTATCCATGCTTCTGCCTGTTGCAGCCTTAAACATCCAATTACCTGTTCGGGGTCCTTTGTTTGCCCCTCTGCCATTGGGTTTACATTTATAGAATACCTATTCTATACCATGCCTCTGCCTTCATAGGTCCACAGTGATAGAAAAATGACATCTGGACTTTTTGTATCCTCCCCCTCCCCCCAAGAAGGTGCTCTTCGGTCCAGGTGGAAGAATACAGACTCTTTAACCCCCATAGTTTCCTATCCCTGGTGGGCTCATTTGGGGGGTATAAAGCATATGCAGCTGCAAAAGTCATGGATCAAGTTTAGGAGAAACAGAGACACAGAGATAGAGATAGAGACAAGAGAAACTGGATCTATGGAGGGAATATGTCTCCATACAGGGTTTGGGATGGTGTATGGGAAATTTAGGGCAGGACTGAGGGTGAGGGTGGGCCAGAGTATTCTGAGGGCAGGTAAGCCACCCTATGTAGAGGTGGAAGCTTCTCCTTTCAGTCCTGGGCATCAGTCCTGGGCAGGATGCCTTACCTCCAGGCAGGCACTAGACATGGGGGATCTGGCTGGGCCCCAGGTGTGGGGGCAGTCAGAGCAGTCAGGGCAAGCCCCCCTCCTCTAAGAGACTGCCAAGCTAAGCCCCCAGCTCTCCTGTCTCGCCAGAAAGGACACAGACATAATCACTCTTCCCACCAACTGTGATTCACCCATGTTCAGGCCCAGGCATGATCATGCTGTCAGGAATTCCATGTTTGAATTAAAAACCTCCCTGGACACCCTACCCAACCCCACCTGAGCCAGTTGTGCCATTGGGGGTTGGAGCAGGGTCAAACAAGGCTGTCTGGAAGGCTTTAGGCAAAGCCACACATGGAGAGAAAAAGGGATTAGGGGAAAGATGGAGAGTGAAAAAGACGAAAAGACAGAGGAGATGTAAACACTGATGCGTAGAAAACCAAAGCCAGCAGATGAAGGGGGCTCCAGTACCCACCAGGCTGGTACTGAACACTTAACTGGATTATCTCATTTAACCGAATCTTCACAATAGTCAGAGGCAATAGGCACTATTATGATTCCATTTTACTCCTGAGAAAATTGAGACATAGAGATATTCAGTATTTCCCTGAGGTCACAAAGCCAGTAAATGGTGGAGTAGGTATTTGAATTTTTCAGTCTCACTGAAGAGCCAAGAAGACAGACAGACATAGAGACAGAGGTTGGGACAAATTCCCACACCAGCACTCATGGCAAATCTGGGAATCCTGGGATTATCAGGCAGCTGTGCAGGGGAAAGCCTTCCCACAGGCCAAAAAACATGCAGCTTCCTATCCTTTCTATCAGAGACCAGGACTGTGACAAAGAGACATAGAGGGAGAGAGAGACAGAGACATCAAAGCAGGGAGAGAGATGGAAGGGGAACTCTGCCACTGAATTCTTTATCTGACTTTCCTTTTCCTGCCAGGTGTGCAGGCTATCCTGCCCCTGATTCAGATCTAGCCCAGCAGACACCTTGCTTTGGTGGGGCTCAGGCTTTTGAGATCCATTTTTTTTTTTAATGTGTTTGTTTTGAAAGAGAGTGATGGGAGGGGCTGAGAGAGAGAGAGAGAGAGAGAGAGAGAGATATTGAATCTCAAGCAGGTTCCACACTGTCAGCACAAAGCCCAACTCAGGGCTCGATCTCATGAACCATGAGATTATGATCTGAGCCAAGATCAAGAGTCAGATGCTTAACCAACTGAGCCACACAGTCACCCCCCCCCTCAAATGTATTGAGCACCTACTAGTAGAGAGGGACTCCTGCTCCACATCTCCTACCTCCTTCTCTTACCTCTTACACTATTGAGAAATCTTTCCCATTGTCTAACTTCAACCCCCCTAGGATAGGTTCTGCAATAAGGGATCAATATTAGAATTGGGGGACACTCGATATGGAGGGTTAGCCTAGCCAAGTACAGAGAAGAGGTCCCTGAGGGCTGGCTTTGGGTGCCTTCTGGTTGGAGGCCCCTTCTAGCTGGTTTGGAGAAGAGGGTCATGGCCCAGCTGGTGGGGCCTAGAGAGCTGAGCTGTCAGCAGTAGGGAGGATAGGGTTGAGAAGAAAACCAGGAACTATCCTGAGGGAGCCAGGGAGTTGGCGTTATGGTTTCTAATGTTTTAACCCTGGTTTCAATTACCCCCAGGGTCCCCAGAGTTCCCTGACCATTGTGGGCTCCCAAGCTTGAGGAAGGCTCACGACCCTCCTGGGAATGCCAGAAACTAGAGGCTCAGGGATACGAGTCTGGGGGCAGGGGAGCATTTTCATCTTCTTCCATGTGTCTGGCTGAGAGACGCTGCCAGACCAAGCAGGGCTCTGGGGACAGCAAGGAGGCTGGGGAAGGAGGGGCCTACACTCTGCTCACAGGCTTCTGTGGAGGGTCTGCATCAGCCAGCTCCTTAGCACCAGCTTGGTCCCACTGGCCTCAGCCCAATCCTGGCTGCTAAAGCCCAGAGCTCTTTCTTGGCCTCACCAGACTCCTTTTTGGTCTTGTGACAACCCTGACTCCTGGCTTTCCTTCTGCCTCTGGGGCAACCACACCTTCCCTGCTCACTCTGTTTTTTAAAATTTATTTTTTTATTTTTATTTTTTGAGGGATGGAGAGAGACAGAGCGCAAGCAGGGGAGGGGCAGAGATAGAGAGAAAGACACAGAGTCGGAAGCAGGCTCCAAGCTCTGAGCTGTCAGCAAAGAGCCCGACACAGGGCCCGAACTCACGAACCAGGAGATCATGACCTGAACTGAAGTCAGACGCTTACCCAACTGAGCCACCCCGGCACCTCTCTGCCCACTCTGTTTTTTTATTTTTTTTATTTTTTATGTTTATTTATTATTGAGACAGAGAAAAACAGAGCATGAGTAGGGGGGGGAGGGGCAGAGAGAGAGGGAGACACAGAATCTGAAGCAGGCTCCAGGCTCTGAGCTGTCAGTACAGAGCCTGATGCGGGGCTTGAACCCATGAACCGTGAGATCATGACCTGAGCCCAAGTTGGAAGCTTAACCAACTGAGCCACCCAGGCACCCAGCCCACTCTGTTTTTTAATCATGGTTCCTAGGGCTTCAGCTTCAATCCTCTACTCCCCTCCTCTTCCCTTTCGTCATCTTTCTCCCTAATCCTATGATCTATCTTGTTATCTTCCAGCATGTTCAGAGTGCCCAGATCAGTCCGAGACTTTGATGAATGCCAGTACAACCAGCAAGAGCCAGTTACACGGGGCATTAGGAACTGAACAGGGACTGCACACTTCCAGCCAGGTGGCCCTCTCTCACTTTCTGTGTTCTTCCCATCCTTGTCGTTGCTGGCCATCATCCCACAGACCCTTCGACTCCATGGATATGTCAAGCCCCATCTCTCTCCAGCTCAGTGAATGGCACAACCGTCTCCCAGTTACTCATGCCAAAAACCTGGGAGTCATCTGTGCTTTTGTACACAATGTTCCCTCTGGCCCTGGCACATAGTAGGTGCTAATAAATGTCTCTTGAACTGAACTTAAATCAGTTTTCTCTCTTGGACTCCCATCTGTCTCTGTCTGTTTCCCTAGGATTTGGTGTCTCTGGCATTCAATCTTTAAATCTCTAATTTTTATCTGTCTTCTGAATCATTACAATTGAGTTTCTGAGGGAGAAGCTGGGACTTCTTTTCTTTCCTCTGTCCCTGCCCCAGGGAATCACAGAACGGCTGGAAATGGAGCTATGGGAGATGAAGGGAGGAAGCCAATCTTGGGGTCATGTGGCCCTCAGTCCTATTTGGAAATAGGGAGGCAGCTCTATAGCAGCAAGGACCAAGGCCAGACTCTGGGCTGGCACTGGAAGGAGACAATCTTTTGAAGACATATGCCTTCTATGAAGAATTGGGGGAGAAAAGAATCAAGACCCACTGGAGTGGGAGGAAGGGTAGGTGCTTTGTGCTTTTGAGCAGGGAATTAGTTTCACGCAAAAATTTTACAACACAGAATGAAAAAAAAAAAAAAACACTGCATCTGTGATTTTTGCAAGTCTGTGCCCTTGCTCCAGCCTTCAAACACACTTGGTGTCCTAAATCCTGACTTCTCTGTCTTCCTTCGTCCCTCTCCCCACCATCCCTTCTGATTTCTCTATTCCTTCCCTGACCATCTGCGGCTCTTTCCAAACTTATCCCAGACCTTAGGATCACTGGGGGAAGGTCCTTGGAAGAGTAGATGCTGGACTAAGTGTCCAGGGGTCTGTTTTCTGTGTATAGGGCAAAACAGGTGTTCCTCTGTCATGGGAGCAGATGGAGATGAATCTGAGCTCTCCCCTTCCCCCTCCCCCAACAAAGCCCTGTTCTCTCTTCAGCCCCAGGACCCTGCTCCCGGTCAGGTTGGAGGTCTCCCTCCCATGGGTAACTGCAGACACCTCTTCCCTGGCTGCCCCACCTCCAGCCTTAGCCTTTCTCACCACCCTGTACAGCAGCCTCAGTGATCTCACTAAAATGCGGATCTGGTTATGTTCCTCACCTACTTTATGCCTTTCCAGGCCTTTCCTTGGCACTAAAAGCACTTCAGGATGTGGTCTCTGAGCCACTCAGGCTATCTGTCAGTCTGCCTTCTGCCTTCTGGGTCTCTGCTTAATCCTTTACTGGATACCAAATCCTCTTTGCCATCCCTTGAGGATGTGACCCATTCAGATAGGCTCCCTCTCCTGTGCCCTGGGACTTTTCTCCTCTGGGTCAATGTTGTCCTGCTTGCTTACATCATTCATTCATTCAACATTTATTTAAATCTAGTTCAAATGTTAGAAGTACTTGTTCTATCTATGCCAGATCCAGCCCTAGCTGCCACAGGGCTGCCCTTATGGAACTCACAGGAACCACACAAGTAACTAGGTAGTTTAACATCATACAAATTACAATAAGGAAAAAGACTATGGCACTATGGGAGAAGACAAAGGGGCTTAGTCTAGGCTTCTTTTAGGTGACATTTAGGCCATTGCTTCTCACCTAAGAGGGCCATGGATTCAGACACAGCACTCTCATATGGACAAATTGTATACTTGCCTATTTTGTTTAGTATCCATCTTCCTTGACTAGAATGGGAATCCCATGAGGACAGGGGATTTTTAAACTTTATTAGACAAAAAGTAAAGTACACAAGCCTTAAGGGTACAGATCAGATTTTGACATATGTGTCTACATTCTTGGAACCCCCCCCCAACAAAGATAAGTACAATTCTGACTTCTATCACCATAAATGAGTTTTGCCTATTCTTGAGCTTTACATAAATGAAATCATTCAATATGTTGTACTCTTTTCTGTTTCTTTAAAAAAATTTTTTATTCTAATATTTATTTTTGAGAGACAGAGTGCAAGCAGGGGAGGGGCAGAAAGAGAGAGAGAGAGAGAGGAAGACACAGAATCCAAAGCCAGCTCCAGGTTCCGAACTATCAGCACAGAGCCCAACGCAGGGCTCAAACCCACGAACCATGAGATCATGACCTGAGCTAAAGTTGGACGCTTAACTAACTGAGCCACCCAATGACCCTAGGGGCCCCTATTTCTTTCTTTTTTTCTTTGCTTGACATTGTGTCTGTGAACTTTATCCATTTTTGTTGTGTGTAGCTATAGCTGGTTCTTGGGTTTTTTGTTTTGTTTTGTTTTTTGCTGTAAACTATATCATAAACTATTCATCTATTTAGGTTGTTTCCAGCTTGAGACTATTATGAATAAAACTACTATGAACATCTTTGTGAGGTAATAAGGTATATAGATGTTCAACTTCGTAGATCCTGCCAATGTTCCAAAGTGGCTGTACTAACTTATACACATACCAGTAGTGTGTGGAGTTCTAGGTGCTCCATGTCCTTGAGAGGGCAGGGATTTTTGTCTGTTTGCTTCACTGCTATATTCTATCATTTACATCATTGCCTGGTACATAGTAGATGCTCAATATATACTTATTGATTGCCTTATGAATGGGGGAGCCATCTGCATTCCTGGGGGCCTGCTCTGGCCGAGGCACTAACTTGCTGTGTGACTCTGGGCAGGTGGCTCCCCCTCTCTGAGTTATTTCCTTGTCTGTAGCATAAGGGGACTGACAGTGGAGGCTTTACCTTCCAGTGCCAGTTAGGTGCTCTTAGAGCTGGACACCTGTTCATTCATTCTCTCCACTTGTGTCTGTAAGGTACTACTATGTACCAGGATGGTAAGGGTGTGATCTGCGACATACCACTGACAGCCTCTTTCAGGTCAGTCAAGACCAGGGGTCATTGCCCATCTTGTCCCCAACTCATCCTTCTGGAGTCTGTTCTTCTTTTCTCTGTCCAGCCCTGACCCTAGGGGGAGGGGGTCTGGACTGAGCCTGTGGGTGGAAAATGTGATTAATAATCAAAAAAACATCCAAGAGGAAGAGACCAGGAAAACAACTTGGGGAAAGCTCCTCGCCCAGGGGAGGGGGGCCATGTCCTGGGCCTTGGGACAGCTCCGGCTGCCCTCCCGCCGCCCTTTCTGGGAAGCTGCCACAGGAGTGGGTAATTTTAGCCAAAAGTGAAAAAAAAAGCCACTCTAATTATTCACAAAAAAAAGATCCCCCCACCCAATGTAAATTATGCTTCTCCTGGAACTGCTACTCTACTGTTCCTACTGTTACTCCGTTCCTAGTGGTCCCTCCACTTGGTCAGGCTGGGGGGGCCCTAGAGACATTGGGCTGGGGGCAGAGGAGGAATTTCAACATGAAATGTTTTGTTCATTAGCAGAGAACATAGGGGGAAATTCCCTTTTTGCCGGGGCCTGGGCAGCCCAGGCTAATACCCAAAACCTATTGTGAAAAATAGAGTCTGGGCTGCAGAGCAGGGTGAAGGTTTTACTGGGGTGGGGTGGGGGGACACAGACGTTTTCTACCCTTCTTAGACTCCGGACTTTCAGGGGTTTCCTGAGCCTTAATCCTTCCTCCTTTCGGGGATTTCATTCCTAATGTCTCAGGTTGCCCACAAACTTCCTTCTTAGCAAAACGGGAGGAACTGGGGTTAGATTGGCCTTAGAACTTCCAACTAAGGAGGAAGGGAGGATATCAAAGAGAGGGAGGGGAGGCCTTGGACCTATCCAAATAATTCAGAATTCTGGTAGAATATGTTGGGATCAGTAGGTAACAAATCTGAGGGGGGCCGGGAGCAGGAATGAAACCACCTCTTTCTATCAGAGTGGATTTAGAGGGCCCCAGTGAGGAGGGAAGTACGTAGATAGATCCAGAGAGTTGAGAGCAATTCCAGGCTGAATACTTAGGTTTCCCCATTATACTTTCAGCTCTCTCCTGTTCTTTACCTTTAGGGAATCTTTGCCCTTTCCTGGTGCCAAGGTTAGAAGGGTCAGGGGACTCTTAGGCAGTGGTCCAAATGACAAGATTCCAGAAGGGGCTCTGCAGCATCAGGGTGTTGTACATGGGCCCTAGGTGCTGTCCCAGGATAGAAGTGAGTCCTCCCTGGGGTGCTAGGCTGGACCCTGAGTGTGTGTGTGTGGGTGCTCAAGGGGCCCCCCTGCCTAGCTCGGCCTGGGGCTGTGTGGGGATCGGGTTTCTCGGCGCCTGGAGCCTCTGCGAGGCCGAGCTGTTCCCGGTCCCCGGCCAAGCCGCCCCGGGCGCTGGCACTGGGAGAGGAAGCAGGAGGGGGGGCGCGGTGAGGGGGAGCAGCGAGGGGGGGGAGAGGGGGGAGCTATGAGGGCTTTTACGTAACTGCCTCTCAGAGCCCGCCCCTACTGCCAAACCCCAGTGGGGACTTTGTGTGATTGAGAGTGTGTGTGCCTATGTGACATGCGGTGTGACTGAGTACATGGCTGTGTGTGACTGTGTCTATGTGTGGGGATGGTGTATAAGTGTGTGATTCAGGGGTTCCTGCCCTTCTGGGAGCTCTAGCTGCTAGTCCCTAGCAGAGGACACTGACTCCCAGTGTGTCACAGGGAGGTTGAATATAAACCTTTGACTCTTTGTTTTTGTTTTTTAATTAAAAAAAATTTTTTTTACATTTATCTATTTTTGAGAGACAGAGTACGAATGGGGAAGGGGCAGAGAAAGGAGACACAGAATCTGAAGCAGACTCTAGGCTCTGAGCAAGCTGTCAGCTCAGAGCCCGACGCAGGGCTAGAACCCACAAACTGCAAGATCATGACCTGAAGTCAGCCGCTCAATCGACTGAGCCACCCAGGCCTCCCAACTTTTGACTCTTTGAAACTATGTTATTTTACATAACGGTGTATTTGGTATTTGTAGGCAAGACAGAGAGCCTATGTGTGTTTGTAACTTTGGGTAGCCAAGTGTGTGACCCACAGTGGAACTTTCTGATGGTATAGGACATTAAAAGAGCATCATTTCCCAAAGGAACACTAGAAAAGGTAGACCATAGGAGGGGGGATAGAAGCTCTCCTTCCCTGAGGGCCTATCAGTAGGAATGGGGAAGTGTCCTTGCTATCTGTGATAGAGGAGGGTTGAGCCAAAAGTCCTTCCAGAGAGCCCTCTTTCATGGCAAGTGTAAAACTCCAAGGACTCAAAAGTCAAGAAGAACTTCCCCCAATTTCCCAAGTCCTTCTGGGGTTATCAAATCTTAAATCTATATCACTTGCAGGGTACTAGGGCTCTATGAAATAAGGGCATTATTTCCTGCTGCCCCTCACCAGAGAAGCAGATGTTGAAGATGGGTGAAGATAGGGTGGGTCTAAGGGGGGAGTGTCAGTGAAGTGGGGTTTAGCTTAAGAATAAGTGTGCCATGACAGAGAAGGGAGCTGGTGCAGAGCTAGGACCATTGGAGATAGGGGTGCCTAGCTGGCTCAGTCCCTAGAGCCTGTGACTCTTGATCTCAGGGTTGTGAGTTCCAGCCCCAGGTTGGGAGTAGAGATTTCTTAAAAAAATAATAATAAAATTAAAATTTAAAAAGCTTGAGAGGAGACAGGGCCAGATCCTGTAAGGGCTTTGAAACCCCACCTAAGAAGCCTGGCTTTGCCCCCACTGCCAGGGTATTGGGAAGGTTCAACACGGAGGCTTAGGAAGCTCAGAAACTCATGGGGCAGATAGGGGATTGAAGGCTGTGGGAGCGGAAACCCACGAGTAATCTGTTGCCCCAGCCCAGATGGGAGCAAAATCAGTTCTTATGGTGACCGAAGTGAAGGGGCCGCACCCAAGCTGTTCCATAGGTGGGCGCCGACTCTGAGCTGGAGCAGCAGCCTTGGGAGGGGCGGGGGTGGGGGGAGGCGGGTACGCGCGTCCCTCACCGCCCGCCAGGTGTCGCTGCGGCACCGGGGAAGCGGGCGCGGCCAGGGTGTTGCGCCTGGAAGTTGCTGAAGATCAACGGACGACGGGATCCGGTCCGACGTGCGCTTCTCGTCCTCGCTAAGCCTCGGACACACCGACATGTCCGGCTCCCGGATCCTGGTTGCCTGGCGCAGACCCTAGCCCGGCACCCGCGGACTTCGGTACTGCTGACTACAGCCAGAGTCCCCAGGTGGAGAGGAGACTTGTCCGGGGCGGAACTCCCCACTGCTCTCAACCTGGCAGGAGGCAGTGGCTGGGACACTGGAGGAACTGGAGGTCAAGTCACGCAGCAATGACCTGTCGATCTCGGCGCCAGTCGGTCCCTCGAGGGGTACGGGGGCCCCCTGAGCACCCAACCTCATCCAGGTCTAGTTGCTGCGCACGGTGAGGGGCAATTCCTGACTCCCTCACCCCCCCAGTTTCGTCCCGCCGCCCCCGCTCTTTCCCGATGTCCACCATCTCGTCCCCGTCCGTGGCCTGGGACTCTGGAGGCTGCGGGCACGAGAGGCCGGATAGGGGGTGGGGATGGGCGGGATCTCAGCTGAGTGCTACCATTTCGCTGTGTATCTTTAAGCCCCAGCTGGCCCTCTCTGAGCCTCAGCCCCGGCTGACCCCTGCGGATTGCTCTGAGGGGATTCCGAAGCCACGGAAGTGAAAGTGAAAAGCCCAGGCAGTGGCGGGAAGAAGGGAGTCCCTGAGGCACTTCTTGGGAAAGGGCCCGGCGCTTGGGCAGCGGACTGGGAAAGGGTGTGAGGGAACTGCGAGATAGTTCTTTCCCCTCTCCCCGCCCCCAGCCCTGGAGCAGCTCCCGGGAGGGGCCAGGCGCAGGGATTATGGGTCAAAGGTCGGGTGAAAAATCCAAGGGGTGGAGATGGGGGTGGGCCACTCGTTCTCCGTCTCTGGCATTCAACCTTTCTGTTGCTCTCTCTCGTGGCCTCAGAAGTTGGTCGGGTTGTCTAGCCTTAAGCCCCCTTGTTGTAGCCTGACCAGAGGCCCGGGGGCAAGTGAAGTGAGCACACTGACCCCTCAGAGGCTGAGGTTGCGAAAGGAAAACTCGATGGGCGAACCTCCAGCGCAAACACGCGCGTGCCCCGTATTCTGGAACTGCCCGTCCAGCATAGAGGGTGTGCCCTCCCTACTCTGTTCATCCCAGCAAAGGTTTGCCCCCAGGCCATGTGTACCTTGAGCCGAGGAAGGAGAGGGTAGCTGTACTGTCACCGGAGACTTGATGGGAGACGAGGGCCTGGACTCCTAGCCTGGTCCATCCTGGTCAGGGGAGCGTAAAGCCACCTTCCCTCCGCGTGAGGAGTGTATGTGTAAGTGAGTAGGAGGGTGGTCATTGTAGAATAGGGGAGGGGCGGAGACGGCTGGTCTCCAGTACCCAAAATGGGGCCTGGGGGCTCTGGCTCGTTCTTCTCTCATAGAGATGCCTGCGGGAGGACTCAGAATTGGCCCAGGGTGTGCCAGTGGGTCGGTACGAGGCCGTCAAGGCCTGAACAAGCGGGAGCATTGAGCAGCAGAGACCTGGCCAAGGCTGAGTGAGAGAGGGAGTGTGAATGAGCGACCTGGGAGGGGGGAAAGGGGCGCGCCCAGCGTCCCTAGGGGGTCGGGCGGAGTGGGTGCGGGTACGTGTGCACGCGCGTTTTTGAGACCAGCGGTCGGGCCTGCGCGTGAAGCACAGGGGCCACAGCCGTCTGGAGGGCGTTCCCGAAGAAGGGCGAATGTGAGGGGGCCACGCGTGCCAGTGCGGGCGAGTGTGCCAGCGGGGGGAGGGCGCGTGCGAGAGCGAGTCGAGTGGGAGTGGGGGCTCCCAGGCCTGCGCAGAGTGAGTGTGCCCGCGCGTGCCAGGCGCGGGAGCGTGCCAAGGCGGGGGCGCGCGGGGGCAGTGGCCGGGAGGGGGTCGTGGCGCGCGTCCGCGGAGGCGCGGGGAGACAAGGCGGGAGGGGGAGGGGAGCGAGGGCGCGCGCGGCCGAGCGGGCGCCCGCGGTCACATGGGCGAGGGAAGGAGGGAGGGAGCGCGCGAGGGAGGGAGGAGGATGGGGGGGTTAAAGCCGCCGAGCGCCGAGGAGCCGGTGCAGAGCGGGCGGCGGCGGCGGCGGCAGCGGAGGCGGCGGCTCCAGCCGGCGCGGCGCGGGGCTCGGCAGCGGGATCCGGCAGCGGTGCTAGCTCCGCGCTCCGTGCCTCGCTCCCTGCCCGGGGTGGTCGAAGGGCGAGGCGCGGAGCCCCAGCGGCCGGTGGGCGCGGTGAGTACCCCGCGGCGGACAGCGCGCGGCCGGACCCTCAGACCCTCGAGCTGACCGACAGACCCGCGGCCCTCGTGCGCCCGGGAAGAGGGAGAGGACACGCGTGGGCCTGCGACCCCGGGGAAGAGAGAAATGGGAAAGTTCAAGGGAAACTTTGCCTGCAAACTCGGGGGCGGGGGCGCGTGAGAAGCGGCCCCCAGCGTCCCGGCGCGTCGGGGGTTTGGGCGTGGTGATGATGGGGGCGACAATCGGCTGGGGGGAGGTGGCCGAGGTGGATTGTCCTAGCGTCCCTATTCTCTCACCCCTCAGCAGCGTACACGGGGTCTGGGAAAATTCCGGAACTGGGGGGTCGTAGTGACCCCCGCGCGCCCGGAGGCGGCTTCCTTCTCCCGCAGAAATCTAGACTTCAAAGCGCCCCGGGGTGTGAACGGACGGTTGCGCGTTTGCTAGTGTATGTGTGTCCGTGTGAATCCGCGTGTGTGTGTGTCTCGGTGTAAGCCTGCCTGTGGTTTCCTCGTTGAGTCCGCCTGTATCACCATGTAGTGGGTTTCCTCCAGTGTCTCTTTGTAAGACCTCCTCTGTTGTGTGTTTGTGAGTCCGCTTGTGGTGTATCCCCGTCTCTTTGTGAGTCAGCCCGTGTGTGTCTCCTCCTGTGCGGCTCTGTGTGAGCCGGCTTGGGTGTCCCTGTGTTGTTCCGAGTAGTGTATCTCCCCGTGCGTGGGGGCTGGGCCGCGGGGAGGTCACCAGACGGACAGCTCTCCTCCTCGGCTCCTCTCCTCTGCCGAGCCTCTCCTGCGTCTAGTTCTCGCGCTCGCTCTCTCCCTTGGCCCCCTCCCCCCTTCAGTAGCTTCAGGCGGGCAGGACTATTTCACGCCTTGTTGAAAATTCAGGATTTTCTTTCTCTTTCTGTCTAGGCTCTCTCTTTGAGAAGCGTCTGTGTGGCTGGCAGCTTGTCTGCAACACTAGGTGTGTGTCTGCATGCCACTGTGGGAGTGTGTCTGTAACACTAATTGTTTTGCTTGTAATACTTGGTATGTTTTTGTCTGTGTCACTGGGGGTGTTCATGTGGCTGTAATCATTGAGGTGGGAATTTGAAATGCTGGGTGTGTGTTTGCATTGACATTTGCTGTATGTCCAGGGGGTCTGAAACAGTGTATTTTTGTGTGTCTAACTCTGGGTGTACCATTGCTTGTATAGGGATGTGACTTGAACAATTGAATATTCCTATGGCTGCAGGGCTAGCCAGGGCTTGGAGGTGGAGGGGCCTATGTGTCTCAATAAACATGCCTCTCTCTGTACTGTCAAAACCCACACAAATCCTCTGGACTGGTTCTTGGAGTTCCTGGTCAAGATTGGTTACATGGAGCTAAGGTTCACACTCCATCAGGGTTAATACTCCAAGGATCCTAAACCTTATGCAAAAACTAGGAGTTTAAAGTACACATTCAAGACTTCTTGAGGTTTCTTCAGAATTCACAGTTAGATTCACATCAGGACACTTAAATCATATGGACATACACTCAGATTCACACTTAATTTCTGGGGCTCATATTCAACTGTACACTTCAGTCCTAGGGTTACATCATACTCACATTGGGACTCATGCTTACACTTTGATTCACATTTCTGTTCTGAGGCTCATAGACTTCCATTGAGACCTAGAGCCCATGCTCAGAATCTCACAGGCATCCTAGAGTTTACACTTGGATTCACACTAAGACCCTGGACCTCCATTTTGGGTTCTCACTTGCGTTCTGGGGCTCATAGCCAGAGTCACATTAAGACTGAGGACTCACACTCAAACTGTCATGGGGAACCCAGGGCTCACATTTGAACTCAAGGATTCACACAAGACACTGAGGTTCATAGACTCATCCTTCCATCTTGGAGCTCACACTCAGATTCACACTAGCAAAATTCTCACTTCCATCCTGGGATCACTCAGGGACCCAGTATTCACACTCAAGACGAGCATTCCTGGTGATTACATTAAACTCACTTCTGTCCTGGGGCTTAAACTCACTCTAGACTTTTATATTCACATGGGGACCCAGGGGTTCACACTTGGAATCACACCCCGTTAGTCTTCCATCCTGGGACTAACATTCAAACCCAAACTAGGGTTGTGGTGAACTCATAGTCAAATACACCCATGCTTTTTTTGATTTATGGTGTAGAGCAGGGCAGTTGGGTAAGCCAACAGAAACTGCTACAAGACATGTCCCCTCCAAAGGTGGGAAGGAAAAGAGGATACATGTTTGGTCATGTCGCTCACTTGGGTTGTGGACTGATGGAGAGGGTTGTGGGAAACACTCACCCAGTTAAACCTTTTTGTCTTTCTTTCTGCAAGGAGACTAGGCTATTGGTAGGAAGATCTGAGTGGCTTTTTGGTACAGGAGTGATATATACCCTTAAAGTCCCCATGTGCCATGTACAAGCATATCCCCATTAAATAGTTTTGGGTATCCCCTCTGTGATAAGGGAATCGATGTGGGGAAAAAACACTCATGTCCTCCCAAGACATTTCTCCCATCCCAGTCATCTTTAGTATGGGAGGAGTGTCAAGATTGACTTGGTGAGAGGGCAGACCTCTGGCTCCTTCGACCTTTCTAGGGTATTGAATCTCTGATTCGAAGGGAGATCGGAGCCTGGATCTGTGGTGTGAAGGTAGCTGAAAGAGGAGACTGGACTGAAACCCACCCTCTTTTCTCTTCTGCCCTGGCTGGAGAGGGGTAGGGGCCAAGTTATGTTATATCTCATAATGTCTCCTGGAGTGTCTATGGAGCTCTTATCTTGTCTCTGTGGTATGACCAGCGTTCTCTGCTGTACCCCCTAGAAAAGCAGTAGCCCTGTGGGCGAAGGTTGGGTTAGGTTGTAAACTATGCTGGGATTCCACCTGTCCTTGAGACACTGCTGGGCTTATATATCCTTCTGCTGTGGAGGTCAGCAAGTTGGGGCTGCCTGAGGTGTATAATCACCCCATGGGCACCCCAACAGCAGTACAGATCTGGCTCTCAGGCTCAGATGGCTCCGTTGGATCAGCTCCCTGTTCCTGAAGGGGACACATGCTCCCCAGCTTCCTTATGGGGGGGTCTTGAAGGACTGGCGTCCTGGTCTCTGCCCCGCCATGGTGAGTTGAAGTGTAAATGAATGGAAACATATGGAGCAGATTTTCTTTGAAATGCAGATGGGTTGGGGGGGGGAACCATGTGTGCCTGGTTTGGGGGGGGGGTGTCCCAGAGAGCAAGGAGGCTGAGAAGAGAGCTGACCCCTCCTCCAGACCCACCATGGAGTGAAGAGAGTTGGGGAGACCTCAGCTGTGTAAACTGTGGCCCTTGGTGACCATACCCACCCAGGCTTTAGCTTTCTGTGGGAAGGGGCTGGGGAGGCCAGTAGTCCCTGTGGGCTGAGGGTGCTGAGGTCATCACCCCTCTTTACCTCTGTAGAGGGTAAAGAGAGCCCCCAAAGCACAGAGTCATGTTAGGTTGGGGGGTCACCAGAGCCAGGAACTCTGGGGGCCAAGAGGTGGAACGGGGAGCTGGGGCAGATGTGGGGAAGAGTTAGACACTGCTCCTTGCAGAACCAGCTCCTGGAAGCTGGGAATACAGCTACAGTGGAAGGAACTGAAGCTAGACTATAATGGTGACTTCTGGTCAGTGCAAGGGCTCCTGGAGTTTAAGAATGGACTGAAGAGTCTCAATCCTGCGGGAGTTTTTCCAGGCCTGGGATGGTCAGTATGCCACACCATACACTATAATTTTCCCTCACAAAACTCAACAAAGTTACATAGTAATTGCCTGTGAGCTCTGTGGGACCCAGGGACTGGGTCTCTCTGCTCACTACTGTACCCTGCCCCTGGCAGACCTGGTACACTCCTTGGTAAGAGGGTGATGCTGAGTAAATGATACATCTTTTTCTTTCTCATCAGACTGAGTGCTCCATGTAGGCAGGACCATATCCTCAACTGCCAGCACAGTACCTGACACGGATTAGGTGCTCAATAAATGTTGAGGAATGAATGGAGTGGGAGAGACCATGGGGTGAGGGGACTCTCTAGGGTTTGTGGCTTGAGACCCAGCAGCCACTATTGTATTACCCCTATTTGACTTGAAAGGCCCCTGAGTGATTTGCAGTCTAGACTAAGAAGGACCTTCTTGCACTCAGGGAAGGGGTACAGAGGATAGGTAGCTTCTTCCTTGAAAAGTTTGGGACTAAGGGAGACTAGGGCAGGGCGATGACTGATTCTGTGGCAGAGGTCAGAGGTCACTTCTGTCGTCTCCTAAGCTTTAGGATTTTTCAGGTGGGAAAGCCCTTTTCTTCATGTGGTTGTGAGTGTGTCCCTTGGTCTCTATAGGTCGGGGTTTCTTGGACTCTAGCCAAGGCAATGGACCCTATCTCTGAGCCGCTGAAGCTAGGCTCTGAGGTTGTTTAGCTGCTGTGGGCACCACAAACTGTCTGTATTGGTTATTAATGTCTGTCTGAGAACATGGGGTTCAGTTCCTAAAAATACCCTGTCCAGCCAGAGCCTGGGAGTTGCCTATGTGGGCTAGTGTAGCAGTGACTGCATTTTGATAAGATAGACACAGAGCCAGGAGAGACTAGGAGAGTATACGGAAACTGAGGCAGCATGGGCAGGAGATGCACAGGAGACAGAGCTGTTGTATATGGAACAAAGGTTTATAAAACTAGTGATGCCAGTTCTTCAAATTATGGTAACATTTAGGGTAGTGTGTTATCTTATACTGTAAAGAATTTCCTTCCTGGAGAGTTTGAAGATACATTTGATATCAGATGTAAAAATTAAGTAGTCAGTGGTAACCATTTCAAGTCCAGCTTCAGGATATTCCAAAATAAGTATGTGGCAAAGAAAAAAATCTTCCCTAAGTAGCCTTTTCTGAGCCACTGCCCCTATCCATACCTCCTAGAGGCCTTCCTTGCAGCCTGAGTCCTAGTGGGGTTCTTGTACACCCCCTTTTATAGGTCTGCACCTCACTTCTGACCCCCCAGGCCTTTGTGTATCCCGTCTTCCCCAAAGATGGATGCTGCACAGTGGTTCCAAAAAGGTAAGAAGAGCCTGGCCTTTGAGGGCAGATGCCATGTGACCTTGGCCTATAAGCTGACCTTTCTGGGCCCCTCTGTGAAATCACAGGATGGGGGGGCTGGGCCCTGGCCCAGGCTCGGAGAGAAGGCGGTTTTGGCACCCATCCAGGTTCCTGACGTCAATGATTCTCCGAATAATGGAATCAATATTGGGGGGGGGCAAGCGTGAACCAGGCCCCAGCGATTAGAAACAGATCAGCACAAACCCGCAGCTGATTCTGATAGAGCTGCCTTGGAGAGCTAGGGTGGGAAGCCTGGAAGGAGGTGGACCTCGGGGGGCTCAGGAATGGAGGCGGAGCCACCCAGTGTCCAAAGCATGAGGATACACAAGTAGACAGAGATTCTGGGTTGGAATGATGCAGTGGGGGCCGCTGAATTAGTTCCTTCCTCCTTTGAGTGTATGGGGTTCCAAAGCTAGGGGAAGTTTGTGAATGGAGACTTCTTTCAGCTAGTGAGTGATAAAGAGTGGGCAGTGGGCAAGGGGAGTTTGGAGTTTATCTCTCTGCTTCCTAGATTTGGGCCCCTAGGCCATGTTAGGGGTCACAGGTTATACCTAGGATAGGGGAGAGTGCTGAGTGACACCTAAGGGAGATGGTCTTTTACTTGGAGGCAGAGGGTATTAATCTAAGATAGATGGGTATTCCCTCCTCAGATTGGGAGTCTGGTCTCTTCCATCAGCTGTGTCCTCTCAGCCTACTAGAAGGCAGCAGGTGAGGATGCAGAGGGCCGTGGGGTCCATAAGGGGCTGGCCTGGCGGCAGCTGACAAAAAACAGGAAGGAGGGCTGGGGGAGCAGCTGTAATTATGGGGCATTTATTATTAATCAGATGAAATTGCTGGAACAGCTGGTGTAATGTGTGTAGTGATACAGACTCTGCATGCACCCCCAACACGTGTGCATGCACACATACACACAAGCCATGCACAGCCTGAGCCTTGTTTGCTTACACAATTTTTTTCTTGTGAAGGTTGGAGGGCTTTTTTTTTTTTTTTTTTTTTTTTAGTAATCTCTACATCCAACATGGGGCTTGAACTCACAACCCCAAGATCAAGATCAAGAGTTGCATGCTCTACTGACTGAGGCAGACAGGTGCCCCTAGAGGGCTCTTTATGTGTGTCTGTGTCTTTTGATGTTGGTACGTATTTGTCTGCGTTTTTTCATGTCCGTACTGTATCTTCCTCTCCCTCTATTGTCTCGTTTCCCAAATGTCTGTTATTCTTTGGCCTGATGTGTGTGCCTCTGTCTTATACCTGTCTGTCTCCCTTTGTTTGCCTATCTCTTGGTATGTCTGTATCTAGTATCATCAGCCATCCTATCTCTAACACCTTATTTTAGTTTGTGGCCATCTCTGTCTAGTTGCGTCTTTGGTCAGAGTTGGATGACATAGATGACCCTTTCTCATGGCTATGTGTTTAGGCACCTGATCATGCCTTTGGCAGACACAGTTGGGACCTGTTTTTTTGGGGGGGAGAGGGGAAGTTGGATCCTGAGGATCTTTTCTGTTAAGTGACTGGAGCCCATTGAAGCAGCCCTGAGTACAATGCCAGCTCCCTTATCAGCTACCAGTTGTGGGACTTTGGACAAGGTGCTTTTGTTCTCTGAGCTTCAGTTTCCTCATCTGTAAAATGGAAACAGAATTAACTCTAAAGTTGTTTTGATGATTCAGTACAAAATGTATGTTAAGTACTTATGATACCTGACTCATTAAGACTCTGAACAAGTGTTAGCTGTTACTATTGTTAATGGGAAAGGCATTGTGCAGGCAAGAGACAGAACTGCAGAGGCAAACCAGTATAGCACAAAGGCTTTGGAGCTAGACTTGGACTCAAATCTATGCACTGGAACTGATCAGCCATATGGTCTTAGGCAAGTTACTTAACTTCTCTGAACCTCGTTTTTTTCAACTGTCAAATGGGAATAATAATAGAACCTACCTCATGGAGAAGTCATGAGAATTAAATGAGATAATGCATATAAAGTGCTTGACACAGTTCCTGGCATATAACAGATGCTCAATAAATCACAGTGGTGATGAGGAAGAGGATAGTATGATGGTGGGTGTTTTTGCCCTGCTGGTGGCCGCATGAGAAAGTGTGTGGTGTGGAGGTACTTGTGCTTGTGAATTGCTTGTCGGGGGACTTTGGATTGTCTGTGGGTATGAGTATGTATCTGTGAGTGGTGTTAGGCTACTTCTGGCCTCCCTTTGTCCCTGTGGTTTAGAACCTGAAGTCAACTTAGGATGCTGGATGGAGTCTGGACTGTTCTCAACTTTCCCTTTTCTAGATACTTATCTGTTGCCTGCTTCAGACTCCCCTTCTCTCAGTGGCATTGTATGGAATGAGTTCTTAGTTGGACTAAGGCTTGTGGGTGCTCTGTGACCTCTGATTTGTGCCCTTTGGCCTTCTAGAATCCAGCCTTGTCACATCATCCCGCCCCCTTGGTTTTGGAAGTCTTGGAAAGAGTTGGTCTGGAGAAGGAGGACATTGATGTGCTCAGTGTACGGCCAGTGGTGAAGAGGTATGTGCTGGGGACCTAGATGAGCCAAGTCTGTCTCCGGCCCTGCGGCCGAGCGGCCACTGACCTGGGTCCCCGAGCAGGCGCCCCGTCGGTGCCTCCTGCGCTCCGTGGGTCCGCCCGGCAGCCCGCGGGCATCAGGCTGGTGTGGTGTGGCTATAGGTTTGGGGATGTGAGTGAAGGAGGGCCTGAGATCCCTTCCTTCTCTTCCTCTGTTCTTCCTCCTGAGGCTTTTCATGCCCCTATGATAGGCCCACAAAAGGGAAGGGACTTACCCGCAGTCACACAGGCAAGGGCAGAGCCATGTCAGAAAACTGGGTTCTGTACTGAGAGGGCTGAATCCTGGATGTGGGAGTATGTTTCTGTCTCATTGTCAGGCTCCCTCTCTGCCCCCAAAGCATCTCTCTGGCTTGATTAGGGAAGCAGCTGGGCTTGGAGTAGATGGGAAGGGGGTCGGAAATTCCAAAATCTTCTGGGGCCAACCATGGGGCTGGGCTTGACTCTCCCTGCCTTTCATTAAGGCCAGCCAAGGCCCCCTATTGGCAGCCCGGGGTGGGGGCGTCCAAGGAATCAAGGCGGTGGAGCGGAACGGAAGGGCCTATTGTCCAAAACCCGCCAGAGGCCCACAAAGGCCAGCCGGCTTTTCATCTCAGCTCCCAAACAGACTGGCCATTTTCCTGGCCCAGGAGTAGGGGACTGACTGACCCTTCAGAACCAGGACTGGGATGTTTTTGAGGGTGGGGTGGGGTATCCCAAGCTGACACATGGCCATAAAAGGGACTTAAAATGGAGGTGGGGTTCTGAAGAGAAGGGAGGCTCCAGAAAGCTGTAGAGATTTAAGCTTCCAACCCACTGTTCCCAAAGGACCTAAGGACACAGGGTAGGGTATCTGATAGAAGTTAGGATTTACACAACAATAGATAATAAATATTTATAGGGGGCACACCTGGGGAGGAGTCTCTTGGCTTGATGATAAAGTAAGCTACTTCTATGAGGGCACATAATCCTCCCCCACAATTGGGAGCACCTTATTGAGTTGGAACAGGGGCTGGAGAAGAGAAGGCTAGTAGTGATTGGGCAAGAGACTGGGCTCCCTGCAGCAGGAGGGACTGAGGCCAGACAGCAGGAAGGACTTCCTGCCAATGAACAGTAGCTCTGATGCCCTGACTGTGTCTCTGGGGATCCCAGAGGATCACAGAGAGCAGAGGAGCTAGAGAATACCCCTGGGGTTAGTTAAGGGTTAGGCAGCTTCTGTGGGAGCCTGAAGAGGAGGCTGGGAGGGAAGACTTGGCAGTTCTGTCCACCCTCCCTCCATAGCACCTCCAGCATCACTTTAAAAACAGCTTTTTAATTTAACAAAGTGGATGAAAAACTGTTTTTGGAAATAAAGATATCTGCCGTCTCCCAGGCTAGCTCTCAGCTCTTGCAGAGAGCCTCTCTCCAGGTTTCTCCCCACCGCTGGTGGCTCCTTTCCTCTCTCTCTCTTTTTTTGTTTGTTCCTGCTCTGCGGGCCCCCCCCCCAGCTTCCCCTTGGCCTCCCATTACCCCCTCCCATATCAGTCTCCCTGAGAGTCTCATCCTCAGTCTCTTATCTCCATGTCTCTACATTTCCTTTTGTCTCTCCTCTCCCAGTCTCTCTTCCGGGGCTTGTCTCTCTCCTGAATCATCTCTGTCTCCCAGCCTGTCTCAATCTCTGTCTCCCTTCCCCCCTTCTCCCCCAACCCTTGCTCTAAATGGGTCTATTTAAAACACCCGACGCTGCCAAGTCAGAAAAGCGTCTCCTGATAAAGCGCATTAGGCCGAGGGAGGGAGGAGGGGGGAGCAGGGAGCAGGGAGCAGCGGGCGGATGGATTGATCCAAGCCCGTAACCCCATTAATCAGGCATCGTGGATCCTCCTCCCTCCCCCAGCTTCAGCCCCTTCTGAGCTAAAAGCCCCTTAAATATTTATCACCCCTCCCCCCATGGGGTGAGGGGAGGGGTGTGTGGCCCTTGGTGTGAGCATCTCTGGCTGGCTGGTGCTTCCCACTGTGTGTTTACACATGTGCACATGTGCTCATAGGTGCATACATGGGTGTGCATACCTAACTGGCCCAGGGCCCATCTTGTCCCCCTTCACCCCCCCACCATGGAGTAGTCTGGTTCTTTGGGCAGCCCCTAGGGACCCTGGGAATCTGGCCTGGTTCTTGCTTCTCTTAGAGTTGGGGATGTAGAGTAGGGAGATATTTGGGGTCAATTGAGGGTCCTCATGCCCCCCAAAGTACAGTAACTGGAAGATTGGGTGGCATTGCACTATTATCCTCAGAGGTCCGGAAGGTGAGCCGGGGTTCAATGTCCAGATTCCCACAAATTCCCAGAGCAAGAAGTAACTTAGGGAATAGAACTGGGGACTCCATGCTCTTAAAGTGCAAGAAGGTAACTTGGAAGCCTGGCTGAAGTTTCCCCTTTATCCTCAAAGGGCAGGAATGTGACCTGGAGGTGGGTTGGGCGCCTACCATTATCGTTAGAAATTTAGTAACCGTGACCTGGGCCTGGGTGGGGGTCGCTATCACCCCCAGAGAGTAGGAAGGTGGCCACTCTCTGGGGGTGATGTGGGACTGGGTCCCACAGCTCACGGCTTGTTGAACTCCCCTGGCTACAGAGGTCAGTCAACCCTGAGACAGGCAGGGGTCCGCCCGAGTTGGCCTGAGGCAACTTCGCCCTGGGCGGGGGAAGGGAGGCCCGGGCCGCTCAGGGTGTGAGGAGGGGCAGCGGCTCAGAGCCGAGGGTCCCTTCCCCGTCCCCTCCCCCAGCATCAAGTGCCACATCTCCTCCTGACTCAGACAATTAGATTCAAAGGATGACCTCACTGCCTGCCGTCCCTCACTCGCTCCCTCTGCTAGCTCGCCTCGCTCGCTCGCGGCGCGCTCCTTCCTCCCCTCCTCCCGGCCGGCTCGCCGCCTCGCTCGCTCGCTCGCTCGCTCGCTCACAGCTCGGGCCGGGCCCTAGCCCGCCCGCCCGTCCGGAGTCGCGGTGTTGCGGGGGGCTCCTGCCCCCGGGCCGGCCCGGGCCTCCTGGGCCAGAGCCCCGGGCGCCCGATGCCCGCGGGCTGCCGGGCGGACCCACGGAGCGCCGGAGGCACCGACGGGGCGCCTGCGCGGGGACCCAGGTCAGTGGCCGCTCGGCCGCAGGGCCGGAGAACTTGTCACCCCCACTGCCGCGGCTGAGACGCCCCCGCCCGCCAGCCCGCCTCGGAGCTTCCCGCTCCTTTCTCGGCCCCCGCCCCCCGCGGCTGCTCGGCGCGCTCCCCTTGCCAAGCTGTCTCTCTTCTCTTTCTCTCCCCCCCGCTTCAGCCCCCCTGCCTCTACAGCCGGTGGGAGGGACTGGGACTTCCTGAGGTCCCAGGGATGGGGCTGGGGCCCATTGGCTGAAACCGGCCCAGGCCTCTGAGAGAGGAGGGGGCTCGGGCCGTGTCCATTGGCCTGGGGGAGGGGACCACCACCTGGGTGGGAAGGGGACTGTGGAGAGAGAGGTCCAGGGTGTGGGGGTGACATTTACACAGAGGGGATGAGCTCTTGATATCTTTCTTTTCTCACATCCTGTGGGCCTCTTGCCTGGCTTCATTTGTCCCCACCTCCTAGCAAACTTTAGTCCCCACTGCCTAGTTTCATTTGGTCCCCACAGCCTGTGTTCTTTCGGGCTCTGTCACCTGGTTTCCCCAGACACTGCTGCCTGATTTCTTTTGTTCCCACTGTCTACCTTCCTTAAGTCCCTATCACCTGGGCTTTATGGGATTGCCCTACCTGGTTCCTTACATCTTGCTATCTGGTGTTTGCTCCCCCACCTGGCTTCCATGGAGCCCTACCATGCTCCCTTTAGGATAGATTATTAGGACCCAAGCTACACCTGGAGTGGCAAGTGGTAAGGATGTCAGCAGCATTGCCAGTTGTTCCCGTGTTGGGGCCTGGCCAGCACAGCTTGGATTCCATTCTGCCTGGACAGCGACAGAGCGTCCTCTCTTGTGATGGGGCGCAGGGCTGCAGGGTCCAAGGACACTTTGTGATTCTTGTCCTCAGTGGTTAGTTAGAGCACTTGCTTGGCCAGTGCTGTCCCCATCTCTCTTTGGGCCTAACAGTGATGACAGGGCTTTGGCAGGGGCTGGGGGTTGAGGTCTGAGCCGTATCTCCTTCTCCTTACCTTGCCTCTTGCAGCCAGCCCTGACACTCAGGTGCACTATAGATAGTTGTGGGCACAGAGAGGTTTTGAAGAAGACTGGGATCACACAGCAGGTGGCTAAGTTGAGAACCTTGCTGATCCTCATCCTGGAGAAGAGGGGGTGCTGAGGGGAGGAGGGAGGGGTCTGGGGAGTGAGCTGATTTCTGGGGTTTTCTGGCTTTTGCTACCAGTACCACCATCTCTTCACCCGGGGGCTTCCTTACGCTGTCTGGCCTGGATCTACGCTTATTTCGGAATGCTGGGAAAGCAGGGTCAGCGAAGGAAGGAACCACCTAGGAAATTATCAGATATTTATTTGCTTTTTGGGGACAAAGTTCCTCCTTTCCTTTTCCTTCCTTCCTCAGGCTACCCTGAGCTTTAGCACCCTCCCCTCAAGAGCAGAACCCCAGGCAATCCAAGGTCCCAGCATGGAGTAGCTATTCTGAGTGTGTATCTTTGTATTTCTCACTGCTGGATGTGGGAGCATGAGAGGCTGAGGGTGACTGGGGGACTCTAAGTTTCTGGAGGTGTGATGATATCTGTGTGGAAGATAGACTGTTCTGAATGTGTGATGGCATCCATATGTGAGACCGAGACCGTGCCTGTTTTGAGTGAGCGTGTGTGAGAGTCTGTGTGTATGACTGTGACTGTAATATGTGTGTGCATGCACAGTGTGTGTGAAGCTGTGGCAGTGGGCGTCCTGTCCCCGTGGGAGGGCCAAAATGTGTGGTCACGATGGTGAACTCTGGGTGCCAGTGTCTGGGAGAGGCTGCCTGGGTGTGTCTGTGAATCTCTGGCTGTGTGTGTGTAGAGGTAGGGAGGGCTTCAGGGAGCTCTGCGAGGTGGTAGTGAGAGTCCCCAGTGTGTGCTACGTCTTGGGGAGAAGTGAGCACTGGGTGCTATGTGACCCTGAATTGCTGGTGTGTGTGTGAGCATGTGTGCGCACGTACTCATGCCTGTGTTTACCCATCAGGAACAGATTGCTCTGGCTTCCCCACTGTGAGGAGGGAGGAAGGGGGAGGAAGGATGGCTTGCTTTTGCCCAGCAGACCAGAAGCTTCCTCAGAAGTAGTGTGTGCAGTGTGTGTGAGTGTTAGGGAGGCAGGGAGAACAGGACATTGTTACATGAAGACAGGCTAAGTTTCTGTTCCTCCTAGTCCATTCTAGCTCTGTTAGAAAGACCATTTTCAGTTCTTTTTGTTAGAAACCAGTGCTTCACATGCAATGTTGCCCCTGCCCCGCACCCCACCTGTGTGTGTGCATGTGTGTGTGTGTGTGTATGTATGTACACAAGCTTGCAAGCATAGGCCTCTGTGTATGTATTAGAGGGTGTGTCTGCACCATAGCACTGATGGGGCCAGGGGTGGGGTGTAATGAAAGATGCTGAGGCAGATAGGTCTTTGTCCCTGCTCCCAAGTCTGGAAAACTATTCTGTCCATACTTCTGTTTCCATGGAGGTCCTTGCAGCCTCCTTCCTGCCCTGCCTTATCAGCTGAGATGCCCCCCCAACAACCATCATTTCTCTGCCCATCCCCCACCAATGAATGGGAGTTCTTCCAGCTATCTAACCTCCTGCTGCAGCCATCTGTCTCTCCAAGAAGAGCAACCCCCACTCCCTGCAGACTTAACCTGACTGGCGCATGGCCCTCTTCTAGGTAGAGGGGTCCTCCTGATTCTCCTAGAAGCCAGAAGAGATTCTGGACTGAGGCTAGGGGGATGGGGAATTTGGCGCTTGTGCCCCAGGTTCTCTGAAGGTATCCAGAGACCATGTGCCCAAAAGGAAGATATGCACTTACCTGCCTCCTTCCTGTTCTCTATTTGAAGAGCAGGGGGTTGGACCAGATGACTTTTGAGGGAGAAAGCCAAGACCTTTTGCACCTAGAGGGCTGCTTAAGCCCAAACCCGCATATATGTGCATATACAAGTCCGTGCCAGGTCACCAGGCAGCATGCAGGGCCCTGAATAGGGCTCTACATGTGGGCATGGACTGGTGGGATTCAGATTCCCACCTCTCCAGGACACCTCCCCGCTGTCCAGCCAGGCCCATCATGGGAAGGCCCCAGGCTCCCCCCACAACACGCCTGCACACACGTGCAGCAGGGCACGCACATGCTGATCTCAGGGTCCCCACGGTGCAAGAGGCTGGAGGTGGAGGGTTTGAACACTCAGAGTCCTGGCTGCTGCCAAAATCCATTGGAATCTTGTCCACCCCCCACCCCAGGCCCCCATCTCCGGCTGTGGAGGTCACAACAGCAGGTGCGGATACCCCCCCCCCCCCCGCCCCTAACTCACTTACATTGGGCCGCCTCCTTTTCCACAACCTCAGCCAGAGGCTGGAGCTAGGGGACTGCTCCCCCCTCCCTCCTGGCCCCCCTCCCACTGGTGCTCAACTTCTGCCCCCTTCTATGGAGGGAGATGAGGGCCTATGTTTGGGTGGGATATTTTCCCCTGAGCATTGGGGCTTGACCCTGGAGTGAATGGGGATGTGGTAGCATGGGAGGAGATAAGACTTGAATCCTGAACTCAGGCATGGCTCCTATGCCCCTCAGGGTGGGGGCACCAGCAGCTGAGAGGAGGGCCAGGTCTGGATTTAGAGAGAAAGCAGAAAGTCAGAGACAAGAGACTCAGAGATAAAAGGTAGAGATGCCACAGGGAGTGGGAGCCTGCCCAGTGGCCAGCCAGCTCCAGCCCCAGAAGCTGGCCCCTGACCCAGGCCCGCCCCCTCCCTGGTGGGGGGTCTGCCGGGCCAGCTGCCAGGGGCCAGGCTTCCCTCCTCAGCCTGTACCCCCCTCCCACCCTCTGGACTGCTCAGGCCTCTGCCCCCGCCCCCACCGCCCACGCTGTCCAGGCTGCCTAGGCCTGGTGGGATTTGGGGGCCTCTCGGCCTTAGCCCCTCCTCCCCCTCTTAGAGCTTCCAGCCAGCCCTGACTGTCTCTCCCAGGCTCCCCTTCGGCCATTGCTGCTCCTCCTTGCCCATCACATCCTTGTCCCTGTTACTGCCACTGCTCTTTCATTTTCTCTCTCTACCTCCAAGTAAAGGTGTCTCTTTTCCTTGCTCCACCCTAATTCCTCTGCAAGTCTGAGGCCTCTAGAGTTCTCTAGGCTTTTGAGTCAGTCCATGCTATGTCCTGTCCTGTGTTCTTGCCTCTTCTCAGGATGGGTCCTCTACAGCTGCTCTGGGGAGAGAGGAAGGGGACGAGGCCCTAGGACAAAGTGTCTTTTCCCTCAAACTGAAGGATTCTGGAATCTGGGGTTGCCTAAGGGGACTAGAAGCTGTGGAGATGTCACCTTGGCCATGCCATGGGTCAGATGCCCCCCAGCAGATATGCATGTTCCTGAACTCACCCTGGTGCAAGTCCCTGTGAGGGAAGTCCAGGCCAGTGACTTTGGTTAGATTTCAGTTTTGGGGAGTACCACATTGGCCCTCCTCATTCGTTCATTGTTCAGACCAGATTGAGCCTTCCTGACCTCAGCATACCCACTCCAACTAATGCCTTGAAGCTCAGAACATATTGTTGCACAATACTCACACACAGAGCTGGGCCCCAGCCAGTGATGCTCAGAACCCCCCAGTCCAGCCCTGGATGTAGCAGGGATTCCTGAGGGTTGGGCTTGTGTAACCTTCTGCAGGGATAAAAAGGAGTTCTTCAAATTCACACCTCCTCTACCTCTGGTTCTGCCATTAGCTGGGCAGGGGGTGAGGGTGGGGGGCACAGGGCACCTGGAAGTTTGCTGGAGCTGGCAAGTTTGCTTGCCCCTCATAAGCCTGACTCAGAAACTGAGTAATTGAGGCCCCTCCCTAATCTGGAGTCTGTCGTGTGTCTGTCTGTGTCACTGCTAGTGACTGTCAGCCTCTTGGTGCCAGTATTACTGTGAGCTGGTGTTATTCTGTATGACTTTCCATGTTACTGAGTCTGACTGTCACCATCCCTGTGTTACTGTGGACACACCATCATTGTTACTTTGAGACTGTCAGTCTCATTGCTTCTTTGATTCTGAGATTCCTGTCACTGTGATTGTGTCAGTGTCAACAGGTATCATTGCCCCATTTGTTGGCGTCATTGTATGTGACTGCCACTCACTGCATTGTTGTCACCGTAGTGACTGTTAACACCCCTGTGTGTCATTGTCAACTATGGAAATGTGTCCTTTTCATTGGGTGTTGTTATCACTGTGTAATGGTGTCTTTGTGTCACAGTGGGACAGTGACAGTAAATTGGGGGCCCAGGATTTGTCTCTTGATGTGTCACCCGTGTGTGTATAACGATGACACTGTGAGATTCTACATCAGGAGAGGTGCTGGGGTCCTTGTGCTAATGGGGTTTGGGCTGCTAGGTACTGGCCTCCTTTCTTGTTAGTGGAGTGCCCTCTGTTGCCTCCTCATTGTGGGGCTGGGCCTGGCTGGAGGCCAGGTTGGCCCCCTGGAGGGGTCTACAGAGAGCCTCAGCCGGTTTACATAGACCCTATCTGTGGCTTTATGGGATTTATCTTCCAGATCTATCCCAGAGCCATGGGGTGTGGACTTGGAAAATTCTTGGGGAAGATGCTCTTTGCCCTGGAATGGGTGGCCTGAGGTGAGCTAGGGCAGGGTGGAGGTATAGCCTGGATGCCTCTGGCCTCAGCTTCCCTAACTGGGAGTGGACCCAGCTGGGACTTTGAGGGAAGGGGGAAATGAAATTGGCTTGGGGCTTTTTGGATCTGCAGGGGCAGAGATGGGGTGGGATAGGGTGGGGCTTTAGTCTACCGGATTCCCTGAGAGCTGTGCTCTTGGATCTCCAGAGAGAAAGAAGCCCTATAGCCCCCAGGAATGCTGCACCAATACCATCCTTCCTTTGCCCTGGGGGAGATGGATGGGCTTAGAGAGATGCTCTAGGGTAGACACAGAGACCCTCTGGGTCTATCCCTTCCTCTGCCCTTGAATCCCTGCCCAACTCCTGTGGTCTCTATCTCTCTTCCTGGGTCTCTTCTCCCATTTCTCCCTATCTTGGTGTCTTCTTGTCCCCTGGGTCTTGGCTCATGGCTTTCCCTCTCTCCCTGTCTCTCTCTTCCCCACTCCCTGGGTCTTTCTCTTTTCTGGGTGCCCCTAGCCATGCAGTGTCTGTCTTGGTACCCCATCCCCCACTCTGCAGCACTTGCTCTCGGCAGCGCCTGTCTCCCATGGCTGCAGCCCCGTTGGCCCAGGGCCCGGCCCTTACAGTAACTCATCGGGCTGATGGAGGCGACTTTGATGAAGAAGCCACCCCTCCCCCTGAGGGGGCCTGAGTGTGTGTGTGTGTGTGTGTGTGTGTGTGTGCACATGTGTGCATACATGCATGCTTGTATGCATGCACACTCATGCCAGGCTGTCTCCTTGCCCCTGCACCCCCAACTGGGACCAGGAAGGAGCTGGGAGCAGAGGGCCACCCTGTCCTTTTTCTTTCATCCTGTGATCTAACCTTGGTCCCCTCTGCCTGCCCATGGCCTGGTTCTTGCTTCTATGTGGTAGGCAGTGGGGCCTGGCACTGAGGTAGAGTATTTTCCTGGCTGTGTGGAGAAAGGCATGGACAGATGGCAGAGGTAGTAGGAGAGTATCTGACAGGTACCTGCAAGGGTTGAAATGGAGAACTAGGTAGGCCTGTAGCCTCTTGCCTCTCTCTTTCTCTCCCTCTCCCTTCCTCCTTAGCTCCTTCTGAATTCAGACAGTTCCTGGGTTCATTTCCTGGCCCCATTGCTTGCTCACGGTGACTTTGGCCATTGTCTTAACCTTCTAGGCCTGAGGAGTAGATGAAGATAGGGGAGTGGCTGAGGATCAAGAGGAGTCAGGCCAAGTGGTAGCTAAGGCCCTGGGAGTTACTGATGTAGGATAGGTAGCCAAAGCCACCCAGGGCCTAGAGAGACTAGCTGTGCCAGGGAGGAGCAGTCAGAGCACCTGTGGCTGTGGCTGAAGGAAAACCAGGTGCAGATGTGGGGACTCGCCTGGTGAGGGGTTAGTGTAGCAACAGGCAGGCAGGAACCGTCTCCCATAAAGGAGCCCCCAGAAGTCAGAATCTCTCCAGTTCTCCCACCCGCTGCTACAGGCTGACACCCACATTTGTCTCCTCCCTGCTATAGTTCTGTTTGCAGTTTCTCTGGCAGTTCTCTGGCTGTATGTCTGGCTGTTTGTCTGGCAGTATTTCTGACAGTGTCTCTGGCTGTGTCTGGCAGTGTGTCTGTGTGTCTGAGTGTCCCTGGCAGTGTTTTTAGTGGTGTGGATACTTCCTGACTGAGCATCTGGCTATGTCTCTGGCTCTCTCACTAGCTGTATTTTTGGGTGTATGCCTGTTTGTGTCTATCAGTTTCTCTGGTATTTCTCTGCTTGTGTGTCAGGCAGTTTCTCTGGCATGGTTTCTGACAGTGTCTCTAGCTCTCTTGCTATGTCGCTGATGGTTTCTCTGCCTGTGTTTCTTGCTCTTTCTCTGGTGGTACATCTGCTTGCCTGTGCCGAGCATTTTACAGTGTTTCTGGTGGATTCTTTGGTTTTGTGTCAGTTAGTCTCTGACCATGTCTCTGCCTGGTTATCTGGTTATAGCTACCTGTTTCTCTGGTTTTATCTGATTGTGCCTCACACAGTATCTTTAGTATATCTTCAATTGTGTGTGGAGCTCTTTCTCTGGGATTTTGTCTGGTTGTTTTGGACACTGTCTCTGGCCAGTGTCTTGGCTGTATGTCAGGCTATATCTCTGACACTACCACTCATGGTGGTTGAGTGTCTGGCAGTATTCCTCTCTAGATCTCTGCTTCTGTCTGATGGGCAGTCCCCTTCTCTCCTCACACTACTGTAGGAGAGTCATATTTGAGGCTTTTTCTGCAGGAAATAGTTATTTCCCTGCCCTCAGGTGTGATCATGTGCTGAGGCAGAATGGGGTGCTGTTGGATCCATCCCTGAAGCAGGATAACAGATTAGGGGGCCACTGGATCCATCCTGGCTTCTGGGGACATATCCTCACTCCTCACTGTGCTTTGTGAACCTACATAGGTGTGTGTAGACACTGATGCATATCTGCTGGGCTGAGGGTCTCAGGCTCCTGGGGCATACGTCTGGGGTGAAGGATGGGCTGGGTCCCCTGACAAGGACTTATATGTGAAATACCCTCTTTCTCTCCTGGTCATTGTACACTAAAGCAAAAGCCACATCTGACCCTGGTACCCTGTTGCTGTTAACATCCCAGAGCCCAGTGGCAAGGCTCATGGGGGGTGGGGGGAGTGCAGGTATGAGAGACTTCTAAACATCCAGGTTTCAGGCTCTCTCCCTAGGAGCACAGCAGGAGGCCTTCCATTTAAGGCAATTTGGAGAAGTATAGATCTCATGTTAAGTTCAAACATTACCCTTTCAGTTTGCAGTGTTTATAGCTAATTAGCCAACCTCACCAGTAAAGTTATTTTTGTTTTTAGAAAAATGGTCCCAGCATATCCAATGTTCCATAACTCATCCGTGGTTGACTACATCCTGCAACCAGCAGCCTTATCGAACAACAAACCACTATAGGTTGCCTTCTACCATCTTAACAAATGTTTGCCTACAGATGCCAATAATGTTGCTTTCTATTGCTTGGAAGAGAATCCTGAGTCCCATTAAGAAGGGCATTTGGGGTCAAGGTGTCCTAGCCCTTGGGCTGGGATTTCCCAGTCTTGCCTGAGAATAGGGAGGGGCTCCCCAGGAGGTTCTTGCCTGGGCTGATGCTGCCCCTTCCCCCACCCCCGTTTCTCCCAGCAGATGGCTGCTCCTGTCCCGTGGGCCTGCTGTGCTGTGCTTGCTGCTGCCACTGCTGTTGTCTACGCCCAGAGACACAGTCCTCAGGGTGAGTGCTGGAGGAGAGGATTCTGGGGGGTGGGATGGTGCTCCCTGCTGACCCCTACCCAGAGCTGAGCATGAACCCTTCTCAACACAGCTGTGTGCATCCACCCAAGACCACACACTGGCACTTGCTGGCATTGCCACACATAAACACACAGAAGGACATGAGTCATATGACATTGATATGCTGGGTGACCCACTGATGTTGTCTCATGTGCACAGTCCTCTAGTCACTCCATGTGGTCCCGTGCTGATGGTATCTCTGGCTTGATGATCTCTTCCTTTTCCTACTAGAGTGGCTATAGGGTAACAGGTGAGATGGGAGTTGGGGGCTGCTATGGGTAGGGTCCTGTATGTTATCTGACGAAATGGGATCCTCTGGGGGTTTGCGGGGGGTGTAGTGGAAGGCACTGAGAGAGACAGTGGCCAAGAATGCCTTCCCCTATCCCAGAGGGAAGATGGAAGCAGAGATGATGGACTGAGGACAAGATATGGGCAGGGTGACAAGTGGGAGAGGGCTGGCATACTAAGGAAGGGGACAGGTCAGTCAGCTAGAATGATTGGGGGAGGCAGGGATTACTCAGGCTGGGCTATTGGCAGCCTTCTGCCCTTCCCCTGCCATTTGTCCATTGAAGGCTGAGTTCTTCCCAACACCACAGAGCAAGATGCTGCACCCCTGCTGGGAAACAGGTGCCCTCTTAACTTGACCACCAGCACTCAAACTGCATTTGACACAGCACCTCACATAGCCACATCAGTATAAGGTCTGACCCCAAAACTCCTTGAGCAAGCTCTGAGTTGTTGGGAGCTTTCCCCTTGGGTGGGTCCTGCCCCCACCCTAACCTTGGCTGGGTTAGGTAAAGGCAGAGAGGATGGGGCACCTCTGGGGCCCAGGCACAGAGCAGATCCTGCCACCCTCAAGGGTGTGGGTTCAAGGAGGGCAGTGGGTCAAGGCTCTGGTGGCTTCTTCCTTGTAAGAACGACACTGAGACCCAGAAAGAATCTAGCCCACCCCAGGGCTGCTCCCCAGTGGGCAGGGACTGAAAGGACCACAAGATGAACCCATTAACCCCCTGCTGTAGTCAGTTTGTCTTGGGCTCCTGTGCTGACCTCACTTGGTTAGACCTGCCAGTGGCCACTCCCATTGGCTTGGCCCCTACCCTGTATTGTGTGTAAAGGCAGAGCCACATGTGACCAAGGGCTTGTGTGTTAAGTCTGTATCTCTGAGAGTATAACTGTCTTTGTGCATTAGGCTATGCTCTTGTGTGGGTGAGACCATGTCCTTATTCAAATGCATATCTCTGTGTGGTTGTATCCTTGGGGGCTGTGCCCTGTGTGTGACATTGTCTGTCTATGCGTGACCACACTCTTTGTGGAGCTTTGTCCTTGTGGTTGAGATTATATCCTATGTGTGATAGTGTGATAATTTCTATCTCTTTGTATGCTTGTGTCCCATGTTAAATTGTCTCCCAGATGTGAGACTGTGCCCTTATTTGTAACTGTGCCTCTGGGTGACACTGTGTACACCCTCCCTGTGTATGCATATGATCATCTTGTATCAGGTGTTAACCATCCCTGAAGTGGGATGGTGTCCTTGTGTGGCTGTGACCTTGTGGACAGTTGTTCTGTGTGTGCTTGTTCTTCTTGTGGTGACTGTCCTTATCCTATGTGTGTGGCGATGTGAAGTTGCTTAAGACGCCCGGGGGGATTGTTTCCGGCATGTGGTCCCCATGTGAGCCTGTGTGCGCAGGTGTGAGGGAGCCGTCAGCTCTGTCCTTCTGTGTTTTCCATGTCCATGACCTCATCCTGTCTCTGTCTCTCATCCTGGCTTCTAACAACCTTTTCACAGCTGATTCCTTTGGAGCATTTGTCACCGCGTCAAGGCCAAGAACCCCATCCTCCCCCTGCTGCTTGATTTAATTTCTGAAATGGACAGCACATCAGTAGGGGCACCCACAGGGCGGAGGAGAGCTATCCAGAGACAAAGGATTAAATCATTGCCATCTCTGGAGCTGTTGCATGGCTGTGTGTATTGCCGTTGTGTTATTGTAGCAGTTGTGACAGTGTGTCGTGTGTGATTGTCATGTCATGTTGCCCCCTCTACCTCTGCATTGTGGCCTGTAGTTGTTTTCTGTCATTGTGTTGTCCTTTTTTCATTCTTGCCCTGCCCTTACATTGTTGGTTTGTCATTGTTGTCAGGTTGTGTTTTTTTGTGTCCTTTGTGAGGCAGACAGGGTGATTTGGGAGTGTTATCCCATTGCCATTATATTTGTTGTGCTGTTAGGTGGCTGTTCCCTCATCTTATGGGTGTACCTGCCCTGCAGTACTAAAGAACCACATTGGGTCCAAGTTAGTTCTGAGCTGCTGTTGGTCAGTGTTGACGTGTGGCCGCTGGGACCATGGTGGCCACACCCCCTCCCCTACGGTCAGTTTTCAGCCTCCTCCTCAGGCAGCTGGATGCAGAATGTCTGTTAGTGAGGGAGGGGGCAGGGCTCAGAGAGAGGGGCTTGGCATGTTTCCTGGAAGCTCCAAGTTTTGAGAAGGGAGGTTGGAGGGGGGCTTAATGGCTAGGGCTGGTGGATGGGTGGGGGGTGGGCTCTATGGCTTGGGCCTTGGACACTGGGCCTCTGGTCAGGGGGAGGCCCCCATTCAGTCTCTGGTCCAGCCTCACAGCTGTGGCCTCCAAGGCCCCCAGCCACCGCCCTTCCGTCGTTCATCCTTTGTTTGGCTGGTCCCCGGCCCCTATAGACGAGTGGTCAAGGCTGGCTGGGTTTCCTACTTCCCTCTCCTCTGACCGGGGACAGGGACCGAGAGGCTCAGAGAGGGGCAAGACAGAGACAAGCAGCAGGGGAGAAACCTGAAGATACAAGAGACCCTGGCACTGGAAGGGTGACAGAGGCAGCAAACGGGGACAGATGTTCTAGCACAGAGAAAAGCAGTACTGGGGAGGGGGCTGCGATGGAGGGGCGGGGGTGGCTGGTGGCATAGGGGGATCCCTACCCCCTGCAGTCCTGGTGGTGTTAACAAGTCTAATTAAGAGGCCACTGGCCCAACTTAATTGGCTCGTTAACAGGAATTGCCTCTGAAAATCCCCCAACTCAGCGGGGTGGCTCTCTGAAGGGGAGATGTAAGCAAGTGTTAACGAGGATCCCGCAGCCCCCCCCCCCACCGCTGCCCCCCTCTCACTTTGCTCTTCCCCTCCCACCCTTACTCCACAGATCTGGCTGAGACCTGGGAAGCATCTGTCCTTCCTGGCTTGGGGGGCAGGATGAGGAACGAGGAGATTACATTCACATCACCCAGCTCTACATGTTTGCTTCTCTGCTGTTGTCTGTAGATCAGTGTCCCAATTTTCTGTGTCCTACTCACCTCCCCCATCTACTGCTGCCTCTTGACAGGTGCTCCCTCCCACCCTTCCACTCTAGTCTCCTGGGCTCAGTCCATCACGCCTGGGTTGCTGAGGCCAGAACTGGGGTTTGCTTTTGGCTCTGACAGGCCCCCTCCTGGGGGCAGGAGAGGAATGGTCAGAGAGCACTCTTGGTCCCAGCACTCCCCCCAACCCCCATCTCAGCAGTTCCTGCCTCACAAAGTTGATAGCTGCCAGGAGTTCCCTAGGGCTCCCATCCTGGATCTCCCTTCTCCTGCTGTTGCCCAAGCCCTGGATGGCTGAAGCAGGGCAGATTAGGGGACAGCTTGTCGAGGGGGCCAGAGTTGGGGAGAGGGAGAGTGGCAGGACAGGAGACAACAGATGGGGACAAGAAACAGAGAGAGGAGTCTAGAAGGAGGGCCCCTCAGCTCTAGCTTGCCTGGTAGCAGATGTCAGTGATTGGGGCCTGGCCTATAGGTGGCAAGAGGTTAGGGTCACGGGGGTCAAGAAAACTTTCTAAAGGACCTAGTGACTGAAAGTGACCTGGGTTTTCATTGAGATTTAACCCCTCCCAGCACGCTACACAAACTTTCTTTCTCTCACACACGTACACACAGAAGATCACCCATCTACGCACAAAATCCCCAGATGTGCACTCACACATACAAATTTGGAGACATTCACATACCTATACACTTGCACAGGCACAGAGAACATTTACACATTCCTTCTCTCCTGATAGGCCATCAGACACAGAGCCTCTTGGCCTAGACTCCTCACAGTGTCTCATCCATGCACATTCACCTGGTGGTGCCAGGCAGGTCTGTGACCTGTGACTTTTGCCCTGTGCTCTCCCCACTCCCCACAGAGGCACCCCATGTGCAGTACGAGCGCCTAGGTTCAGACGTGACTCTGCCGTGTGGGACAGCAAACTGGGATGCAGCGGTGACGTGGAGGGTAAATGGGACAGACCTGGCCCCTGACCTGCTCAACGGCTCTCAGCTTGTGCTCCGTGGCTTGGAACTGGGCCATAGTGGCCTCTATGCCTGCTTCCACCGTGACTCTTGGCACCTGCACCACCAAGTCCTGCTACATGTCGGCTGTAAGTATTGCTCCCAAGCCCTCATCTGACCTACCACTCCACTCAAGAGGACTGTCCATGAGGCCCAGACCCTTAGCTCAGATCAAGTCCTCTTCCTTTAGGGGAGGGGGGCTGTAGCACCCTGACCCTTGTCCTCTGATCCTATCCTAGCCTTCTCTTCTGACCTCTGAGCCCAGTGTTTCCCACTGAGTCCAGACCCCTGGGCATTTTGCGCAGGTATTTCAGCCCCACCCCACCCCCGGAGGTCTTTGAGATCCAGAAATCATATTCCTTATGACAAGATGGGCAGGGGAGGGCCAGCAGGGCATGGCCTATCTGGGGCCTTGTAGGGAGGAATCTTAGGGTCACAGCTCCAAGCTGGAGCGAGCCAACTTCATGGTGTGCTCTCACAGAGGCTGGTTCTGTGGGTATAGGAATGGGCACTCTGGGAGGCTCCAGGGAAAAAAGAAGGCTTCCTGGAGTAGAAGGCACATGGAGACTTGGGAACTTTGGAGGATACATTGAAAAAGTCACTTCTGACAGAGAGCTAAGAATGACTATAGGCTTTCAAGGCTGGGAGGGCATGAAAAGGCCTCCAAGGCTAGGAGGGCTGGTGCAAATGAGGAAAGGGAGTTAAGGGAGGGGATGATCCTAGAAGCTAGGGAGTGACATGATCAGGGTTATGTTCTTAAAAGATCCTTCTCACTGTGGTGAAGAGAGACAGGTTGGATGGGGCAGTGCCAGGGCAGGAAGCAGGCTGTTGCTGGGTGCAGGAGAGATGATGAGGACCAGGGACTGGGACATGGAGTTGGGAAAGTTGAGAGGGACTGGTTGGACCTCCAGGAGTTGGTGGTAGATTGGAGGTAAAGAGGACAGGAGAGTAGAGAGCGGGAGGAGTCAAGACAGCTAGTGCCAACAATCACTGTGACAGAGGCAAGGTGGAAAGGTCAGTGGAGGAAAAGATAGTGTATTCTATTTGGACAGTAATATGCAGGTAATCTTAGTTTGGGTTTTCTGAGAATCAGATTCCAAGATGAGAATTTGTATGCAAGGAGTTTATTTGTCAGGTGGCAGAAACACCGTAAGGAAATGAGAAAGTGATAGAAAAAGGAAGTTAAGGTGACCAATAAAGACAGAGTTATCCAGCCACCAGTTATTCAGTTACCCTCCGGGCAGCTGCAGCTTAACCCTGGGAGAACTCTGAGAGCCCAGGCAGACATGTACCTCGGGAGTTCTCCTGCCTGGGGGGTGAGGGAGCTCAGAAGCTCCTGTCCATCCTTGGTTGAAAGAGTCTTCTGGGGGTGGGGGCAGGGATGCTTTAATTCCCCTGCACTTTTGGCCTAATGCCTCAGCAGGCAATGCAGATTTTGGTGACCAGTGAAAGCTCTTAGGCAAATAACTGCAGAAGAGGGCAGTAGGTATGGGCCAGGGATCTGTTGTAGCACCACCAACATCTGCTGTAGTTGGGTTGGGTTGGGATCCTTGGGGGACATTTGGGAGTTGATAGCTGTAGCCAGTGGATCTTAAGGGTCGAGGACTCAGGAGAGGCCTGGGCTGGGGATGGGATGAAAAAGGCCTTGGATGGGGTGAGATGGCCAAGGGAGAGACTCTGGGATGAGGAGAGAAGAGGACCCAGAACTGGGCCCTCAAGGCCATCACTTTATAAAGGGTTAATGGAGAGAAAGCCACAAAAAGAGATAAGGAGCCAACAGGAAGTAGAGGGAGGAGTGAGTGAATGTGATTCAGAAGACAGGTTTAGAGAAGTTGGAATGATGAGCTTATCAGTGTTGCTGAGAGTCAGCTGAGCAAGCACCCGGATCTCAGCCAGAGGCACCCACCAACAGAATAAATATTCTGAACACAGGTCCATTTCTTTTCTCCTTGATCCAAAGATTCTTATTTTTCTGACCTCATCCCATTTTGCTGATGCACCCCACTTTCTAAGGATGGTTCCTTTATTCCCTGGGAGCTGCTGAGGGGAGGAGATGCTCGAGGGAGCAGGCCCTTTGCCCATTGTCAGGAGATTGTTATGGACAATGATGGGAAATGTTAGACTGAAAGGTTGCTCATGGTCTCTCATGGTCATCCACAAAACACTGACCCACTAGTGGGATTAGAGGAGGGGTGAAAATATGTTTTGGTAGGGATATTCCTTTTCACACAGAAAAGTTTTCTATGTGTTTAAACTGGAAAGATGGCAGTCATAACCAGCTGTCTTAGTTGCAAGCCAAGGGTGGAATGACCCCTGTCGGCCAGCTTGAGAAATACAGGACCAGCCTACCTGAGTTCTCTTCTGGCCCACCATGAGGGCCATTGGAAGTGGAACTCTCAACCTAGCCCCAGGTCCTTACACACAGAAAAGGCCATACACTGAGTGCCATGGGAGAAGGATGAGACCAATTTGACACCCTTGTCTTCTCAATTTGAGTCCCAGAAGCCCTTAGGATGGACAAGGATGGTCATGATGGCTAGGCCTTGGTGATCATGGGCCCCCATTCCTAATGACTTGATCTTTGAGAGGCCATTGGAGGTAAATTCGGTCTGGAAGTAATGTCTATAGTCTGTACCCACAGGACATGCTCACAGCTGCCCTGTTGTCACCAGAGTCCAGACCTTTTATATATAGTGCTGACCATTCCCCAGGCCCTGCCTGTCAGAGGACAGCTAGCCATGAATTGGCTATAGTAACAGGTACTTATCTCTCATTGCCTTATTTCCTTCCAAAGAGCTGGTGGTCAGAGGAACAGGGGACATTAATCATGATTGTTTCAGTCACTTTATATTAGTAACAAGAGACTGGGTTTGGCAACACTCAATATCAAATTATTCTTCTAGCCAGCACTCAGAGAACAGGACAGTTACCCTTGATTTGTAAGTCATTCAAGCCAAAAAATATTTCATATTTACCCTAACCATATATGATTTTCATGTTTCTATTTCCAAGGGAAACTGATCATAAAAATATCCACTTGAGGGGCGCCTGGGTGGCTCAGTTGGTTAAGCATCCAGCTCTTCATCTTGGCTCAGATCATGATCTCATGGTTCATGAGTTCAAGCCCCAAATTGGGCTCTGCACTGACAGCACAGAGCCTGCTTGGGATTCTCTCTCTCTCTCTCTCTCTCTCTCTCTCTTTCTCCCTCCCCCCCCTGCTCGTGAACATGCATGCTTTCTCTGTCTCTCTCAAAATAAATAAACATTCAAAAAAATGTATCTCTTTAAAGTCCCCTTAACCAGACTTATCCCTGAACTATTTTCACCTAGTCCACCTTCCTGCCCTCAAGCAGGTGCTCACAAACAGCCCAAAGGAATCCCCACCCAGGATGAAGAAAGGACTGCCCACATTAGGAAATGGGATCACAGGGTTACCTTTTGTAGCATCCTTTTGTTTATTAGACATTGTTGATTCAGTGTCTTTCTGATTTTAAGCTAAAACAAATCAGAGTAATTTACTAATTTAAATGGACAATTCCTTATCCAGTTTTTAAGTATCTGTATTTGGTTGGTCAGGACAGGAACTCCAGAACCCCTGGTTCAGCATTGCTTCCCCCTCAGGCCTGTTTGGCTGAGAAGGAAAGAGCAGCTTGTGGTTGAAGATGTCGGGGAGAAAAGGACAGGTGGAAAGGCAGGACAGGGGTATGTGGGAGTCCAGAAGTTGGGGTGCACTGAGAGATATCATGAGATAAGGTTGGGACAGGCCTGGGTTTGATGCCAGACAGGAGGAGTGTGGGTGGGCCTGGGCAGGGCTGGAGCTGGAAGGGTCATCCTGCCCCGCCCAGCCTGATCTGGCCTGGCCAGGGGTGTGGGCAGCCTGTTCTCCTCCTCTCTGGGCCGGCCGGCGGGCAGGCCTCGTGCGTGCCGGGGGCTCCAGCCCAGGCAGGCTGGCGAGATGAGAGGAAAAACATGCGGTTTGGTAGACTGGACATGGAAAAATAAGCCAATTAGGAGGAAAACAAACAAACCCTGGGCCAGCAGGGGCAATGTACACGCATACACGGCCCCGCATGGGACCCAAGGACATTCTGCCACAGGCTGACACAGTCACTTGGGCATCTCAGGAGCCCCCACAAGGGGCAACTTGGGATGCCTGGGCATCCAGGAACATGTCTGTATGCCCCGACTGTGACATGACACAAATACATTTGAGCTTTTGCTCACACAGAGCCACTAACATGTTCTCACGTGGTGTTCAGCTCATACGTGGGAACACACTTGAAATTCTGGGTACTTTCCCACACCCACAGTTTGAAAAAATATATTCAGGCTTAAGCTCCATCTCCTATATAGTGTTTCAGGTATATTGTCTTGCTGTCACTGCATTTCAGACGCAATGGCGCACTTACACGCATTCTCAGAGAGTACCGCAGCCACTTGGCTGTACACATACAGACAGTCTTGAAATCAAACAGCCCTGCCCGGAATCACACACAGCCAATTGCAAAGTTACACAACTGCCCAGTCTCAGTCACACACATGAAGCCTCTCAGAGTTAACACATGGCCTCACAATTGCAGTGTCTTAAAAACAGTTTCTTCCCCATCTTGCAGCACACTCACAACAGGCCTGATCACACACTGTCCCACAACCTCACACTTGGTCTCTCACAGCACCCCCACCTCCGCCCACCCGGCCCCTCAGCTGGGCTCCAGCTGCAGAAAGTCACTCCTTTTCTTCCTTTCTTTGTTTTTCTTTCCTCCTTTTCCCTCTGAGAAACCTGGTCCCTGTCAGGAAACCCAAGCCCTTCCCTACTCAGGGCCCAAGGCCAGGCAGGAGTAGCCAGATGACAGACAAAGCCCTGCCTGGCCCCCTGGTCCCCCATGACCTGCCCAGTCAGAGAAAGGAACTAGTTTGAGGGGGAGGCTGGTCTCGGGGGAGGATGGTCAGAAGGAATGGAGGGGACTGGTCGGTGGGGAGGCTGGCTGGGGGAGGGGGCATGTGAGTCCAGTGCCATGGCCCGCTCTGCCCTCCAAAGAGTCCCAGGCAGCAGGGAGCTGACTCTGCAGCCTTCAGTACCCAGCCCCCCCCCAGCACCCTTCTCCTTTGAAGCTGGGGGTAAGGGGGGGGTGGTGGCAGGAGGGGGGAGTGGAGGCTTCTCAGCCGACCTCGGAATGTCCTTTCCTCCTGGGGTGGCTGCCAACTCTGGCCTGGCCTACAGGCCCCCACAAGGCACTTCCTGTGTCCTTGGCCACCCCCCACCCCACCCCCATGCCTCTGCGCCCCTGGGCAGATAGGGAAGGGATAGGAGAGGCAGGATGAACATGGAACAGACACAAGATGGACACAGGGCCAGGAAAGCTTCCCAGGGGAGGCAGACAGCAGTGGATAGAATGTAGGTTGACCCTTGTGGGGGCTCAGCTGGGCTCTGGGCTCTCCCCTGCAGGTCTGGGGCATGGAGCTGCCTTTGCCCACAGCATAGCCTACTCTAGCTGCTACATATACCCAAGCTTCCCAGATGCCTCTCTGACCCCCTCATCTTTCCTGCTGCAAAGCCAGATTGGGCCCTGGGGGTTTGGCCCCAATACACATATACTTCACACATATTGGACATGTACACACAATCACACGGAGTCAGTCACGTGTACACTGTGGATGAAAGCCCACAGTTCCCTGTGTGTCACCATCGCCACTCAGCAAGCATAGACATGCACTCCCTCCTTCACAGTCCCTGGCTTATTGAACTGCCCCCTCCCATTTCCTGTCCACCTGTCAGGCAGGGGGTGGGGCGGGGGGGCACGGGAGGGAGGTGTCAGTGTCCCTGGAGCCACTGACGGACATTCCTTGCCTGGGTCAGATCACAGAAGTTGCCTCCTTCCAGGAACCTGAGCCGGCTGTCCTCACGCCTTACCCAATGCCTGAGGGTGGGACAGCTGGGCTAAGTGCTCACAGCAGCAAGAAGTGTGGTTAGATAGCAGAAAGGACTTCCCAAGTGTGTATGTGTGGTCATGTAGGTGGGTATCTCCATCCTGGGGTTTAATCCCAGCTCTAGCTTGCTGTGTGACTCCAGGCAGATCCCCATCCCTCTCTGGGACTCCCCATTCTAGAGTGAAGGCAGCTGCTGACCAAGTAAAGAGCTTCTTAAAGGGTCTGTGATGGAGGAGCTGGGGGCTAGGGCTTGGAAGTGTGGTATATACCAAGGGAACAGTAGCTTCCTCTCAATAGGCATATGCACACACATGCAATCCTCTGTGGCCACACATTGAGCCATGCCCATAGATACCTCTACATTCCATCATGGGTTGTTCATGTGACATGTAACATATATACCCATGCAGGTAGACACCTACCCAGAGATAAACACATGTACAGCCACTCAGTGCCATTGCTTCTGTGGAACCAGCAGGCCTGTCCTTGTGTTTCTTAAGCTCTACTGAGGGGAAGCCTGGGATGACTCTTCTCCAGGGAGCATACTCTGATTACTCCAGTAACTAGAGGACCCAGTCAGGACCATCTGCCCCCCTCCAGCTTCTGTTGCACAGTTTTTCTCTGGGAATGGACACAATGTGTCAGGAGATGTGGGGCTGGGGCTGATTCCCCCAGACATCATCTCCATCCTGTGATTGATGAGCTGAGGCCCGCAGCCCCCTGTTCCCCCACAGTTCCCACCTCCATTGAGCAGGTGGGGGGGGCTCCCTCTTCATATAGCCCTTGTTTTTCTTTAATTAAACATCTGGCTGTCTGCGGCCTGGGAAGCCTCAGACCCTTGCTGACAGCCACCCCTCCCCAACCTCTGGCATTGCTGATGGGTTGAAGGGGGGAGAGCTGGGGTTCTGGGGCCCACCTGTCCCCACACTAGCACAGGGGACTAGGAGCTCCAAGAATACCCTGACCGTGCTGTCCTCACCCCCAGTGCCGCCGAGGGAGCCTGTGCTCAGCTGCCGCTCCAACACTTACCCCAAGGGCTTCTACTGCAGCTGGCATCTGCCCACCCCCACCTACATCCCCAACACCTTCAATGTGACCGTGCTGTGAGTAGACTTGCCTGTGACCCGGTTCCAACCCTGTCCTCTGACCTCTCCTCTAGCCACCCACTGTGCCCTCAGTCCAGACCCTAGCCCAGCCGTGGGCTTGACCTTCCCCCAACCTCTGCCCCACCTGACCCTTGATGTTGGTAACAGTGCCTGGGCCTCACCCTTCCCCAGGCATGGCTCCAAAATTATGGTCTGTGAGAAGGACCCAGCCCTCAAGAACCGCTGCCACATCCGCTACATGCACCTGTTCTCCACCATCAAGTACAAGGTCTCGATAAGTGTCAGCAATGCCCTGGGCCACAACGCCACAGCTATCACCTTCGACGAGTTCACCATTGGTGCGTGGGGAGGGGGTGGTCCCTGCAGCATACTCTAGTGGGAGTGTGTAAGTGGGTGTATGCCAGAGGTGTATATGAGCATTGGTGGGGATAGTCACGTGTGCATGGGTATATGTTGCATGGATATACATGTGTACATGTGTTCATGGCCTGTGAATATACCTGTGAATATTTGAGTGTCCTTTACCTGTAGGGTCCAAGAGACCTTTCCAGCAGCTCTTCCCATACTCTCTCTGGCTCTGAGAGTATTCAGGAGGGGGAGGGGGACAGGCTGGGCCAGACCCTTGTGCAGCTGCAGCCTCCAACCCCCCCCCCCCCCGCCCCATGCTAATGGCTTCCTTACGGCCTGTGATGAATGAGGTGTCAGAACAGGAGACAGGACTGGGACAGATACCGCCCTCATCCCCACCCCCACCCCAGCCAGACCCTCTGCCTGTCCCTGTCCCACCCCAGCTAGATCCTCTGCCTGCCCCTGTCCCACCCCAGTTAGACCCTCTGCCTGCCCCTGCCCCAGCCAGACTCTCTGTCTGCCCCTGCCCCAATCCCAGGAGACCCCTTGTCTGCTTCTGCTCCATCCCAGCCAGACCCCTTGCCTGCTTTTACTCCATCCCAGCCAGGCCCTCTGCCTGCCCTCCATGCCTTGGCTGAGTCCCCCAGCCAGATTTTTTCTACATGAGCTGGGCCCTTAGACTCCTATCAGGAGTCCAACCCAGATCTGCCACACCTGTGGACTGTCTTTTAACCTTGACCCACAGAGCAGCTTCAAACCCAGACTCTTCCAGGGTAGACTGTCTCAGTTTCAAACGGGAAGAGTTGAGGTGAAAAGCTGAGCTTGAGGGGAGTGTGTGATGCTGGTGCAGGAGAGGGTGATCCAGATGACAATGGAGGTGATGCTGGTAATGGCAGAGCCATCATTTAGACTTGGTAATTGGGATGCTGGTCATCTTGAGCATGGGGCTGGGATGATGGGATGAAATTTGGGATATCGTTATCATGAGATGGTGACAGTGACTGTAGTGACAGCCTTTGATGGGAACAGGGATGTGAGAGGTAGAAATAATGAGATGGTTGTTAATGGTTGTTGCCAGCATTGACAACAGAGAAGAGGGGTGGCAACCATGACAGTTATGACAAGAGTTGACAATATGAGATGGTGGACATGGTGACTGGGGTTGACAAAGTGGGCTTGTTCCCAGAAATTAGTATGGTAATGAAGCTGTGTCTCCTTAACAGTGAAGCCTGACCCTCCAGAAAATGTGGTAGCCCGACCAGTACCCAGCAACCCTCGCCGGCTAGAGGTGACTTGGCAGACCCCTTCAACCTGGCCTGACCCTGAGTCCTTTCCTCTCAAGTTCTTTCTACGCTACCGACCCCTCATCCTGGACCAGTGGCAGCATGTGAGTGCCCTGCCCTGCCCAGATCCCAAGTGCCAGAATCAGAGCCACATGGCTTGGGAGATATCCATATGACCCATGTCAGCTGGTAGCTGTTCCAATGTGAAGCCTGAGGGCAGTCAGAGAGGCTTTCCTCATGGAGAAGGGATCAGATAGGCCTGGGAGGACAAATGGGGCTGAGGGAAGTATCCTGATCTGAGGCCCTAAGGAGTTCCAGTGACCTCCATTAGTGTGATGGGAACACATCTGATTTTGTGGCACCTAGGGTAATGGGGAGAAATCCTGGAAGGGTGTTGTTAGGGAGGGCAATTAGTTTTTCCCTTTCCTTACCTCCGGCTCTCCTTCCTGATCAGGCATTTCTCTCTTACACTGGGGCCCGGGCAGTGGGCTTGTGCTGGACCCAAGGAGCAGGACAGTCCTTGTCCTCAAGGACTCATAGTCTCAAGGGCTCAGGGGGTCAGAATCAGGCAGTGGAGTCAAGCTTGTTCCAGGGTATGAGTGAGTTCAGGCCATGATAGTGTCAGGGCTCCAAAGTCAGATGTAGCTTAGGGGTCAGCTCAAGGTTATAGGTCAGAAGGTAGCCTAGTCTGGGAACTAGGCAGTGGATAAGGGCTGGTATGGGGTCAGGCTGTGGTCTGGGATATTGATCAAGCTACAGTAGCTCAGGGGAGCAGCCAGGGTGTTGGGGCAGACTTAAGGGTCTCTCTCCTTTGACAGTGCTGGGCCCTTAGGGCTGTAGGCGCTTTTTATGGCCCATGAGGTCTGTGGGCTCAGACTGGGCCTGGGCCACAGACCAACCCAGGCTGGCACCCAGGGGGTCAACCCACCCACCAGGCTTCAGCCCCATCTCCTCATGCCTCCCTTCCAGCTAGCCTTTAAAGTGCGTAATTCAATTCCAGGGTGCCTGTCCGGGTTGCAGGCCTGGCCCCCACAAAGGCTGCTCACATATTCCCTGACAGAGTCCGGAGTCCCTCCCGCCTGGCCAGCTGCCCACGCCTAATGCATTGCTAATAACCAGGGTCTAGTTTCACAAGCCCCCCTCCCCTGCTAACGAGCTACAGGCAGCAGCCCTGCGCATCGCGGCGCACACGCCTCACAGTGGACTTGGCATACTGCCCACCACACACATGGGAACATGCACACATACACGTGGTCCCCAGCAGGAACCATGCTCCATACATGCATGTGACTAACATGCCAAGGCCATGCACTGCAGAACTGACTCTCACACTGATGTGGACAGAGCAAACTATGCAGACTCTGTGGTAAAAACATGTATGACCTGGCATGTGCTTTCCCTGTTCCATTTCTCACTGGCATTGTGGTTGGGTAGATTTATGGCTTGACTTTTGCTTGACTTTTGCTCTGAATACAATCTACTCTCCCTCATCCTTAATATTGGAGAGAAGCAGGTGTATGATTGGGAGGGGATAGAGAGGGATGAGGAGAGAAAAACATTGTTTGGATTTTCAGGAAGAAATGAGACAGTCCAGGAATTAGGGAGGCAAGTACAGGGACCCAGCATGGGTTCCCTGAATCTTCTACTCTGGCCCTAACTCAGCAGGGAGGCTAAAGGACATGTCTGACATGTGCTACAGCAGCCTGGATGGAGGACTCCGAGGCTAGGCAGATGCTAGTTACTAGAGAATTCCTGCCAATTGAAGAGCCATTCTCTTAAGGGGATGGATTAAGGGATCAGTGATAACCTAGCGAGAAGGGCCCAGGCTTAGGAAATGTGGCTGCCAAGAAAGGATTGGTCTCCTGGGTCACATTTCTAGAGGTATGGTGCCCACCATAAGTCCACCAATAAGGTGGTAATTTGATCTGCTCCTCATAGCTCTCTCCCTTTGGGGAAAGACAGATGTGAAGATCTGGGGGGATAGAATCAGAGGAGAGGCCTGAGGGTCAAATCCTGACAAGAGGGAAAAGGAGCTGAAGGAGCTGGGGCTATTCTCCTTTAGAGACCAGAGGGGGTCTTTGCAGGGCAAAAGCGTGTAGGAGACCAGAGGAGGAACTGGGCCCCAACTCCAGGGGAGGAGAGTTCATGGGGCCCACCTATCTTCCAGGTCTGGGAGTAGGACTTACTGAGCCCAGGTCTGGGCCCCAAATGACTTTCATCCTGAGCCTGACCTTTACCGGTGCCTCCCACCTCAGGGCCACAGATGGGGGCTGGAGGGGGGATTATTGGAGGGGCTTCCTGCTCTACTTAGACCCACCTTCACACATAGGAATGCACATACACATGCGCACATGTATTCACAGCCTGTCAGGTAGGTAGCCCAGACCCCAGTTTTCTGGGAAGGAAGATTGGAACAGGGACCAAAAAAGCCCTGAAGCCAGACGTGGCCCAGAGCAGCCCCTTCCTCCGCTCCTGCCGGCTGCCCCTGTTTACGAGGAGGCTTAATGAGGCGGCGGGTGCCGCTGAGATGAACCAGAGCCCAGCCTGGGACTCGGAGGGGCGCCGGACAGACAGGCCAGCCTGAAGGGTGGGGGAGACCAACAGAATAGGGCTGGCCTGGGCGGGGGTGGGGTGGTGATGCCTCCAAGAGGAAATGGAGCAGCTGTCCTGCTGTCCTGCCTCTTGGGAGCTGCCCACCCCACCCCCTTCCACCTCAGGCAGGGTGATAACCAAACTGAGGTCTTCCTGAGTGGGAGGCCTAGTTGGGGCCAGGCTGGTGGGTGCACTGGGCATCTGGGAAGCCAGGCTCTGAGCTGGAACCCATGATAATGACAGAGCTCTCTGAAGTGTGTTGGTCCTCATTATACCCCTGTGAGATAGATGGTTAATGCCATTTTACAGATCCAGACAGCAAGGCATATGGAGGTTAAGTAACTTGGTCACCTGGCTCATAGGGAGTGGAGCTAAAACTTGGACTCAGGCAGTGTGGTTCCATGGCTGTGTTTGTAACCTTCCTTCTAAGCTGCTTTGTTTTGTTTTGTTTTGTTCTAATGTTGCTTCCTGATGGGAAGCGGTAGCATATCACCATCCCCTATCTTACCCTGTTACTCTTGTCACCTCCAGGCAGGGGCTGAGATCAGGGCTCAGGTTGGGGGCTGTGAGGAAGCGGGGATGACAACAGAGTGAGACACTGAGCAAAGTCTTCCTTCTGCTCCCTTGGAGGTGCTTCCAGTCTCCTTAAAGATTTTCTTACTCTCCTTTAGGATCGACTTCCCTCTCTCAGGGTCTCCTCCCTGAGATGTCTTACCCTCCTTCAGGAATATTCTCAATCTCTCCTTTCTCTCCCAAGGAAGTCCTCATTTCCTCTAGAGGGGGTCTTTACTCTTCTGTGCTCAGAAATGTTCTCAGTTCCTCTGGGGGTGCCTCACTCTCTTGACCCCCAGGACCCCCTACCCCCGTTCTGTGGTCTGGCTGCAGGTAGAGCTGTCAGATGGCACAGCGCACACCATCACAGATGCCTATGCTGGGAAGGAGTACATCATCCAGGTGGCAGCCAAGGACAATGAGATTGGGACATGGAGTGACTGGAGTGTGGCCGCCCATGCCACGCCCTGGACTGAGGAGCCACGACACCTCACCACTGAGGCCCAGGCCCCAGGTGAGCCCATCCCCCACCCCCTGTTCTCTCAGTGACCTGCACTGTTGCCTGGTTCTATCTTGTGCCTTCCAACTCCTCCCAGGACTTAGAGCCTCTGCCCCAGGCACTCTGTGGCTGCCACACTCCTGTCTTGTCTGTCCTGCTCATGCTGTTCCTGGTCCTTGCTGTCTGGACATTCTTGGTAGGGGCCATTGGATGGAGGGGTCATCTGTGAGCCTAGGGGAAGCACGATCTGCCTGATGGGTGAGGCAGGATGTGTTTGAGAGAGGAAGCAGGGGCTGCCTGATAGGAGACAGAGCACTGTCTAATACAGGGAGCAGGAACAATATGTCTCATGAAATCCCCCAGAGCTGGGTTGGACTGTAGCCCTGGCCCTGCCCTGAGTTCCCCCCATGTTCCCCAGAGACCACGACCAGCACCACCAGCTCACTGGCACCCCCGCCCACCACGAAGATTTGTGACCCTGGAGAGCTGGGCAGCGGCGGAGGACCCTCGGCACCCTTCTCGATCAGCGTCTCTGTGACTCTGGCCCTGGCTGCTGCTGCTGCCACTGCCAATAGTCTCCTGATCTGGTAAGTCGAGTAAGGCTGTGTGGCAGAGGGGAACCTGAGGGGATCCCCATCCCACCCTCATCCCTCACAGCCCCCTGCCCTGTCTCCCCAGAGCCCGGCATCCCGTGAGGACATGCCAGCGCACCTGCAGAGGAGCAGGAGGCCGGAGCTGAGCCCGCAGACCCCAATTTCTATTTTGCACACGGGCAGGAGGACCTTCTGCATTCTCTTCAGTCATAATTTGTAGAGACCCCGGCAGGCCCGGGCCTGCCGCCCCCTAGCCCCGCCACACCACACTGGCCCTCCTCCCTCCCTCAGGAGAGGAGGACCCTGCAGCCATCCCACCCACCAAAGACCAAGCACCACCCCTACCCTGGCCCCTTGGGCTGGACCCTCCAATGCCAGCGACTCCCAGGAGCCCTTGGGGGGGTCTGAGGGGATCCCCTCACATCCATAATTTCTCCTCCTGCCCCAGCCTCCTGTCTGTCCCAGGGTCTCTGTTGCCACCATCAGATTATAAGCTCCTGATGCTGGGGGGGCCCAGCCATCCCCTTCCCCCCAGTGCCCACACTTTTTCACTCCCCCACCTCTGCCCATTTTGTATGACCCTCCCCTTTCCCTGCTCCTACCCTACAGTATTTAATGCCCTGTCAGTCCCTTCTAGTCTGACTCAATGGTAACTTGCTGTATTTGAATTTTTTATAGATGTATATACAGGGGTGGGAGGGTGGGAGGTTCTCATTAAACGTCACCATTTCATGAGTCCTTGGAACAGACCCACTTTGGGAGGGTTTCCTTCTTCCAAGGATCCCTTCCCTTCTAGGCCTGGAGGAGGGAAGAAATTCTAATTGGAGAGAGACAACTCTCTCCATATAGGTGGGAAGAGGCAGTTTAGCTCTCAGGCAGATGTGTGGTGCTTTCTGCTTCTTTGGAGGATAGGGCTCCCTGGAGGCCAGGAATAGAGTTGTGGGGAATGAGGGGTCCCAGTGAGGCAGGTCCCACATGGGGATGTCCAGTCAGTCCTAGAGGCTGCTGAATCCTGACAGGGGAGCGGCCTGTCAAGGGTCATCTCCAGAGCTACCTTCCATGAATGCCTAGGCTTTACCCATAGAAGCAGAGATGCAAGAAGGTGAGGTCAGACTTCATCCTTGGGGTAAGAAAGGTTGTCAAAGGTTGTCATCCCTGCCATCCAGGAGACACAGTCCAGGGCTTCTAGCAGGTCAGGCCTGGGGCTCATCTCAGCTACAAGGCTCAGAGTGCAGAGTGTACTGGGCCTGGGCAGGCCGGGAAGCTGCCTGAAGGAGGCCACTTGGAACGTGACTAGGGGTTGTACCTGTGCTTCAGGACTGGAAATGTGGGGTACAAGGTTTACCCCAGTGTCAGATTACAGTCAGGACTCTATGTGAGCGGGAGAGGAGTAGGCTTGGGGTTTACAGGGTGCTCAGTCTTTGGTCTGGCTCTGTACCCTGCCCACACCCTTCTAGTTCTCAAACTAGGATTCCAAGGTCCCTTTGATTTCTTCTCAGAGGAGGGGCTCCTGGCTGCCCCAGGCCTGCTCAGGTCCAGCCCCCTTGTAGAAGCCACCCCACTGCAGCTCCTCAGCTGAGAATGCCTAGGGCTGGGGCCAAGTTGGCAGGTACCTCTGGCCTGGGGCTGGGAGCAGAGGGTTAGACCAGAGCCCCAACCTGGGGAGCCAGACTTGGCCTTGCTCTGGGTTGCTGTGACGAGAGAGAGATGGAGTCAAAGCCATCAATACACTGACTTGTGTACACACTCCCCACAGCAGGTGCTGAACACCAGACCTACACTAAGCTGCTAATACCGTGAAGCCATACACACATACCCCAATTCAAGCCCTTTTCTTCAGACCAGGGTCAGAAAATGGATATTCCTTGCTGGTCTCACCAGGCCTGCCCCTGGGAGGAGGCATCCATAGTGCCTCAAGCACTGATGGGTTAGGCCCGGATAGGAGCTGGGGCTGGGTGAGGGGCTCAGAGTGAAGGTGGCTAGCTCTCTTTCCAGACCAGGCACTACAAGGAGGAGAGGGGTGTTCCAGGTGGTAGATCCCATGGAAAGCAAAGGCCTGATATCAGGGTAGAGGGGCCTGTGGCTTTTCAAGCTGAGTAGTCTCAGCTGTGGGAATGCATGACTCCTCATTCACAGGAAGAGGCTCCCAGGATGGACATACTGAGAAATGGCTGTGGACCTGCCTGAGTACCCTGGACCCCCGATTTGCCTGTTTGTCTGGTTCCTGTGAGGTGTGGCTTGGGCCTGAACCTATATTCCGGGTTTAATGGGTGGAGGGAGCAGGGGGTCACAAACTCTCGCCCAGGACATTGTATTCCTGGGATGGGTCTGAGCCTTCACCTTCCCTGTCTTTGTGGTAGTGGGGCTAAAGTTCAGGGATCTCTGGCCTGTGCTGCCTTCCTGTCTTGAGAGCCTCGGTCAGCCCTGACCCACCCACCGCCCACACATGGCTTGGGCATCAGCAATCTGGCCTCCATTAGCAACATGGGAAAGCAATTATATGGGGTCTCGGGAGGGGAAAGAGAGTAGGGGGTCTGCTGGTGCCTCAGAGTCCAATGGAGAGGAGAACTGGACCATCTCCCTGCCCCCAAACTCAAGAGAGAGACCCAGCTCCGTAACTACGCCCCGAGGTGTCTGGAAGGTCAGTGTCATTGCCTCTGATGGGCCTGGGCTTGTGGGAAGTCATTCCTCGTTGGGAGTTCTGGCCCTCAACCTCACAGAGGCCACTTGCTTTGGAGGAGCTTGGGAGTGCTGTCTGCTGCCTCTGAGTACTGTCCCTCCATGTCATTATTTCCCATCGTGGTTCTGGGGAGCTCAGGTAAGTATAGATATCAATTCTTAATGCTAAATCAGAGCCCAGAGATTTAAAACACTGCTGAGGGGGGCTGCCAGGTGAGGCTTGGTTCCCAGGCCCAGTGTGTACAGCAGCCCACCCTCTCAGCTCACTAGTTTCCTTTGCTCCACCAAGGGGCATTGGGGATAGGGCCATATTCCTGTAAGGCTGACATGTTTCTGCCCCCATCCTCTTCTCACTGAACCCATTTCCATCTGTCTCTGTACCATTCCTATGTCTTAACAACTCTTTGTTCTGGCTACTAGCTTTGTGTTTCTGTATGTTTCTGTCCTGCCCCTTCCTCTGTGTATGTCTCTGACTCCTATCTCTGTCTCCATCCCTGTCTTTGCCACTCTGTCTCTCCTCCCTGTCTCTCAATCTTCCCTTTTCTGCCTTCCTCCCTGATCTCTGCATGTCAATCCCCATCTTGGTCTCTGTGCGTCTCTCTGTTTGTCTCTGCATGTATCTCCACCCCATCTCTTGGGTTTCTTTTCCTCTTCCCTGACTCTATCAGTCCTTTTCTCACGTTGCCTCCCTCTGTGTATTCCTGCCCTGGTCCAGACCCCAGCCTGAGGCCACTGTGCTTCTTTGGCCTGAGCTGGGGGCTGTCCTGGCTTCTGCTGCCCCCTCTCGGCCACCTGCCTGCCCTTCATTCCTGCTACCGGGCAGGCGGCTATCAGCCCCCTAACCCCACATCTGCCTTCCAGCAGCCAGCCAGGAGAAAGGAAGGTGGTCAGGAGACACTAGGCAGGAATCCCTCGGGGCAGCCTCTGGCTTTATGAACTCCCCAGAGCCAGTGGGTGAGCTCATTAACTCCCTAGACTGGGACTTTGGGAAAGTTCATCTTACATGGAAAGAATGGAATACCTGGGAACCGAAAAGATGGGGGTGTAATCCTCACACCTTTCCCTGTCCTCAGAGGAGGTCAGAGAGAAAGGAGGTCTGAGGAGGGGAGTCCGATTGAGCCAGCATGAGGAGAGGCTGGAGAAGAACTTACCTGACAGGGGTACTTCAATGGGGAAGGCTAACCTGAAGGTGAGTGGGCCAGACTAACCTCAGACAGGGTTAGTCTGAGGGGAGGCTGGTCTGGGACATGTTACTATACAGCTCTTGGTTGGAAGGGCCAGTCTAGGGGGTAGACAGAGAGTGTCTGAAGGGTCCAGTCTAAGGAGAGACCACTCTGAAAGCACACAGGTCTGAGAACAGGATCACCAACTAGTCCTAGTTTGCCTGGGACTTTCTCAGTTTTAGCACTGAAAAAATATCTCAAGTCCTGGGAAACCTCTCAGTCCCAGTCCTATTTGAGAAGGCCTTGCCTAACAGTGCCAGTCCAATGGGAGAGTTGATCTGTGGGCTAGTGGATCTGAGGGGTCCTGGTTTGACAGTGCCAGTCTGAGGGGAGAGGCTATTTAAGGCTGGAAGCTTCTTTGGGCAGGAACTGTGCCTGCAAGGGAGTGGATGATTAGGGTCCTTGCAGAAGGGCAGTGGCTAGGGGAATGGCCACCAGGGGGCAGAGCAAGCTCTCAGGAGAAAGAGAGGTAAAGGCCCCAGAGTTGGGAGCCAGACAGTACAGAGCTGTGTCAAAGTGTACCTTCAACATCATGTGTCACTGTGCCATCACCTGAAAATTTGAGGTGATGATGTACAACCACACAGTTACGTTTTTTGTGTGACTGGGTGACCAGGGGCATATCTGTGGTATGTTAGCATGTAGCCTGTAATGGAGAATGTGCCTAGTTTGGCCATGGCTGAGGCCTTACCTGTGGCTATAGGGAAGATAACAAGAGCACCCTGGCAGAGAAGTTATCTTGGGATAACTGAGATGAGGAGAGATAGGAACTATGCTTCCCTACCTGTACCTACCCTTGTTCTCTATAGTGTTCCCTGGGAGTTCAAAAGCTAGTTAGTACTTTGGTTGTATGTAAGGGCAGCTGCCAGGCCAGACTGCATGCCTAGGCCCTGCCTGCCCTCCTCTGCAGCTTCTCTCTACCTGCTCCCTTCAGCTGGTACTCCTCTAGCTGGATACCATCCTCCTATCCCATTCCCCAGTCACTGTTCCAGTCTCTCCTACTTCTATGCTTTGGTTCACACTGTGCCCTGCCTGGATGCTCTCTTGTGAAGCATTTGAAGTCCCTCTGATGCTGCCTCTTGTTCATTCCTGTACCATGGACTGAACACCCCCTATGTACTAAGGCCTAGTTCTGTGGGTCCCTGTTTCACTGCAGGGACTTCAAAGTGGTAGGAGCTGCTAGGGTCTTGCTCAGAGGAGGGCTCTGAGGGGAGAGGTATGGACAAGCAAGGCTGGGGATCTCGGTTCGGACAGCAAAATGAAGCCATCACAGAATCACCACTCCATCCTACCCCCCGCTAACAAAATGAACAAAAACCCAAACAAACCAAAACAAAAATGCTGCTGCAAACTCAGGTTGAACCAAACAAGCAAATTCTTTTTGTAAACCTTAAAATGTGATAGCCAAGGAAAGTAACAGAAGATTCTGGTGCAACAAGTGAGTGGTATGTCTCAACCCCATTGCCCAAAAGGAGCGTTGAGAAGGGATGAGTCAACAAAATATCAAGAATTGTCACTAATAGCCTGTAATCTGTGGAAGATGGATTGTTGAGTGAGTAGGTAGCCTTAGGAAAAGTCTGCGGAAAAGCCTTTGTAAGTAGAAGCCTCTGTGTTCCTCCAGGAGACCTCAGGAGAAGCAAGAAGAGCTGCCATGGCTTGGCAACCTCCAGGCTGAGGTTAGGGGGACAAACCAGGGCCTACAGGATAGGATGTGCATCACTTCCCAGCTGGAAGAGGATATCTAAGGGGGCCTCAGAGGAGAGACAGTACTTAGGCCACATCAAAGTCAGCAGGTAGCCCCAGCCAAACCATCCTCATAGCACAGAAATGGGGTAGGTGAGTTTGGAGGCAATAACCAGCTTTCAAACCATAGCTACCAGGGGAAGATAAATGGGTCTAGATGGGAAGGGGCTCAAAGAGCTACACTCCAGAGAAGGAGAGGTCTGCTAAATGTGAGCCATGGTAGATAGTTGAAAGTGGAAAGAGAACGGCCTGGACTTTAGGTATTCAGACCACAGCCACAATATAGGTAGGAAGGAAGTAAAGAGGGAAAATGGGAAGGGAGGGAGGGAAGAGAAAGGAACACGGAAGACAGGATGCAAAAAACAGATGAAGAACCCAATCTAGAAGAAAACAACCAAAGGAATAAGAGATTGCTGGCAAGTTCTTCTGTTAGAAGCCCTTAATAATAGTATGAAATCCAGAGAACAAGAACTCAAAGACAAGATGATGAAACAAAAGAATGAGATGGAAAGGGAGATTACAGGGACACGTGGGTGGCTCAGTCAATTGAGTGATCGACGCTTGATTTCAGCTCAGGTCATGATCTCATGATTCTCGAGATCAAGGCCCGTGAGATCAAGCCCTGCGGTGGGCTCTGTGCTAACAGTGTGGAGCCTGCTTGGGATTCTCTCCCTGGCTTTCTGCCCCTCCCCTGCTTGTGTGCTGTGCAGTCTCTCTCTCTCTCTCTGTCTCAAAAACATTAAAAAATGAAAAGGGAGATTACAGAATTAAGGAAAAATAATAAAGGAAGAAAACATTAGTATTAAAGATATAATAAACTAGCAATAACAAAACAGAATAGATGTGGCTGAAAATCAAAGTAATCTGTAGGAAAGGCTTCAAGATACTGAAAGTGAATATGATGAGAAAAGATAAAGATATTTACGCAATTAAGAGTGGAGTTAATAAACAGGACAGAGACAAGCTACTATAACATAATTGTTGGCAGCCCTAAAGTAGAGGCTCCAAAAATGGAACAGAAAAAGATACTAAGATATGAAATACAGAAAAGCTTTCTCTGAAATTAAGGAAGCACTGAATATCCGGACTGAAAATAAACACCATATACCAGAAGAATTGATACAGAATAACTGACGTTAAGACATACTGATTTAGTTACTAAATTTTGAAGATAAAGTAAGAATTCTTTAGGAACCCAGGCAGAAAGAACAAGTTGTTTATGGGGGAAAATTTAGTCTGATCTTAGGTTTTCTGCAACCTAATATTCAACAAACCAAAATAGTGAAGCAATATCTAGTTCTGAGGGTAAAAAAGTGTTACCCCAAACATAATCCACAAACTGGTTGATCTCAATCATGAATTTGGGGATACAGAACTCATGAGAACTTATGAAACAAAACGACACAGTGACAAAATCAGTCAGCCAAGAGACTAGTCAAAATAAGCTGTTCAGGAAGGGAGATCTATGGTGAAAGGACTGGTGAACATTCGTTCCACTTAGGTGAAGATTAAACTGGGAATTTTAGCTGCAGAACAGAATGTAAATATAAATCCTTATAAAGTGAGAACAACATTGGCAACATAATCTGGAATGGAGAGAAGCGGTGGGAAGGAAAGCAGACCTACTAATCACGTTTTCTTTCATAGTTCAGAGCAATAGCTCATAAAACTGACACGATAAAAATCCTACTCCAACCTCTTAATCAGAATTGTTCTTAATTTGAAAAGGGTCTATTAGGAATGACTAATTTTTGAGGTGAAGAAATGCTTAGCTGAAAGTTCAGCTATTACTCCATTTTCACTTTATTTTATTTACTTTTTAAAGCAGGCTTCATGCCCAGCACAGAGCCCAATGTGGGGCTTGAACTCATGACCATGAGATCAAGACTGAGACACTTAACTGACTGAGCCACCCAGGCACCCCACCTTCATTTTCACTTTAGTTTCTTTGCCCTCGATTAAGGTCAAGTAAAAGTCTGTTTTGTATGTTAAGTTAGAAAAACCACTTCTGTAGTATGTCCCATTCATCTATAAGTTTTGTCTTCTCGTTTTAGATACCTTAGTTCTCTTCACTCCCTGCCTCCACCCCAGTACTTTATTCTTAGCAGATGTTAACCCTGACCATCTCTGGGTGGTGAGATTTAGTGATAGGTTGCGTTTTTCTTTTGTATGGCTTATAATTTTCAAATAACAAGCGTGTATATTTTTTCAGTCTTTTTTTTTTTTTTTTTTTTACAGACTATCTATCTATCTATCTATCCATCTCTTTTGTTTTAAGGTAAATCACTTAACCTCTATGAGCCTCAGATTCCTCATCTTCAATCTGGGGACAACAAGATTTACGTTAGAGGAGGTTTTGAAGATTGTGAGATAATGTGTGGTAAGCTTAATAACTGGCCTCCAAATATGTCCAATTTCTTAATTTCCAGAACCTGTGAATGTTAACTAATATGGCAAAGGGATTTTGCAGCTATGATTAAGTTAAGGATCTTGTGATGGGAAGATTATCCTGGATTATCGGGTGGTCCTGATTTAATCACAACCATCCTAGTAGAAAAGAGGCAGAGGGGTCAGAGTCAAAGAAGAGGTGATGGAATGATGGAATCAAGAAACTGAAAGATGGAGTGGGGGCGGTCTACAAGCCAACAAATACAGGCAGCCACTAAAAGCTGAGAAGGCAAGGAAATTGATTCTCATCTCAGAGCCTCAAGAAGGAACCAGCCCTGCCCACATCTTGACTTTAGCCCAAAGAAACATTTCAGACCTCTGACCTTCAGACTGTAACAGAATAAATCTTTGTTTGAAGCCACTAAATTTATGGTATTTGGTTAAAATAGCAACAGGAATTGAATACACCTTCCTATGTGCTGTTCCCTTGGCCTCCCCATCCATCTCTTTCATCCCTCCAGTTCCCACTTGTTCAATATTTGATTCAAGTTTCCCTAACGTTGCCTATCTTCCACTGCTGCCCAGAGATAGGGTATTCGTCTCCCATCACAGCACTCACCACTCTGGGTTTCTGTTGCTCATGGATAGGTCCCTCTCTCTCACACAGACTGGGCATGGGTGCCAATAGAGCAGGGCCCAGTTCTCTCTGTCCACCTAGCCCAGCAGAGGACCCAGCTTGGCAACTATTAAGTTAACAGATGAGTGAATGAGGGCTAGGTGAGTAGTTGGTACCATATAACCATTATTTTATTCCCATAGTGTTAGCATCGCTCCCTTCCCTATTACAACCCGGCTTTCTCTCCCACCAGCCTGTCCTCTACATACACATACCCTTTCATCTCTAGAAAACCGATCTGGGTCTATCTATGACTTCCTTCTTTGGTCGTTGGTCTAAAATATACCCACTGACACCTGTTGTAAGTCTGTCAGTAAGTTTACCTTTGTACATGCATGTGTGTGCATGTGTGTAGGTTATGAAAACCTGTGAACCTCTTTATGTGTGTTACCTGGATATGTGGCATGTGTGTAGTGAGTGCAAGACCTGTCCATCTCTGTACAGATTGTTTTCATGTGCACGCCTGTGGTCTGGACAGCCTTGTTTCTGTATACATAGGTCTTTGCTTGTATGTGTGTGTACCTCTGTTTGTGGGTTGTGTATACGTGTGTTAGTGTGTGTTTGTATATGCAGGGAAGGATACCATTGATTTCTGCCCCGAGGGGATTTGATGGCCTGAGGCAGGAGTTGGTGTGCCTGGATAACTTACTGAGATGTTAACGGAGCTTTGTTCCAGTGCAGTCTTCCTTTCTTGTCTCAAGCAGAAGGCTGGGCCTTTTTTCTCCCTGTCTTTTGGGGTAAGCATCGCAGGCCCAAGGCTGAGTCAACCTCAGACATCTTCCTGACTCTAGCTTTGTGGAAGCCTAAGTGTCTTCAGGGGATTATGCTAAGGAGAGAGGAGAGGGGGCAAAGCAATCTAGAGAGTACCCCTAAATGAAGAGCGGATCTGTGTTTGCATGAGTAGGTGGGACCCACAAACACTGCCTACTGATGCCCTAGGAATGGGGGCAGGGTGAACTTGGGAAGGCAGGACCCTGGATATTGAGCTCCCAAACTGGGCATCTCAGCAAAGAACATGTGAATCTCAGCATAAAATACCTAGGACTTTTGCACAGGTGGGGAAGAAGGGGTGAGGAGGTTCTCCCAAAATGACCTTACTACTAGTTCTAGGGGCAAAGACCTGGGAAAGGAGTTACAGTTAGTTTTGTTTTGCTTTATTAACCATTTTTTAGGTGTACAGTTTTGTGGTATTATATTCACATTGTTGTGCAACCATAGATTTCATTTTTATAAAATAGAGAAACATAACTGATTTTATACACCTGAGTACACCAACCACTGGGCTCAGTGTCACAGGAAAAACACATACCAGTTATGGGGGCACTATGGAGAGGCAGAGGACACCTACCCCTGGGAGGAAGCCCAGGGAAGGATGGGAGGGAAAGGCAGGAATAGTGAAACCCTCCTGTGGTCAGTAGTGGGCCAGGTGCGAGCTGGGGCTGCAGAGGAGGTGGGGCCAGGCATTCTGGGCTTTGAGAGTCATGCTGAGGTTCAGGAACTTCTACTGAGAGTCAGAGGGCCCTGGGAGCTGGGGAGATTTGGTTAGATTTGTGTTTGGGAAAGACTGCTCTGGTGGCCGTGCAGAGGAGGGCAAGGAGGAAAGAGAATGCAGAAGCAGTGGTAGCTGAGAGGTGCTTTGAATGAATAATGTGGAAGGCCTGAGGGCAGATAGGAGAAGAACCAAGGCCTGGTCAGTGAGAACAGTGCTTTGTAGAGCACATAATCTCCACATCTTGATGAATGTGGAGGGGAGGGGAGGGAGTGGGAAGAGCCTTGTACAACCCTGTTGACTGGGAGATGGTAGGACTGTTTATTGAACTAGTTAGCAAAGGGGGAGGACAGGCTTTGGGGAAGTTGATAATAATCCTGGCTCATACATTCAATCACTTGCCTATAGTTATACAGCAAGTAAGGGGCAGATAGGCTCATATTAGATATGTCAAGTATAAGACACTAGTGGGACTTCTTGGTAGAAGGTCTTAGGTCAGTAGTTAAGAGAATGGACTTGGGTCAGACAAACCTGGGCTCCTGTTAACCTTGGACAAAGTGGTTAATCTCTCTACAGCTCAGTTTCCTTAAGTGGAAAATGGGAAAAGCTTGTACCTCATAGGGTCCTTGTAAGGATTTAATGAGATGATGTATATAAAGAAATTGGCACAGTGCCTGCCATGTTGTAAATGCTCCATAAATCTTAGCTTTTAATAACAACAGCAGCAGCAGCAGCAACAGCAACAAACATACCAGTCTGGACTTGGGAGTGAGGTCTAGGTTAGAGTTAAGGCATTGTCAGCACAAAATGGACACAGAAGCCATAATTCAGAGGAGGACCTCAGTTAAGGAGGAGGAGAGGAGAGTGGGTGCAAAGAGCACAGCCCCAACAGAGAGGAGGGATTAGGGAGGTGAGGGGGACAGACAGAATGCTAAAGTTGAGGGCAATGCAGCAAATCAGAGTTTTAATCCAGACTGTATCACTGCTGCTCTGGGGCTTCAGGAAAACCTGTGGATTACCTTGAGTCCCAGTTCCTTCATCTGTTCCATGGACCTATCTTGCATGCAGGTGAGGGATATCCATGATGAATGTAAAGCTCTGACAGAGTCTAGATGCTTAATTAACAAATTAACAATAGTTGTTTTAGGAGGAGGAATAAATGTTCCTAAAGAGGGTGGCTTCATGGAAGGCAATGAAAAATGGAGTTTCAAAAAGGGATCAACAGACTCAATGCTGCCAAGAAGTCAACAAAGATAAGCACTAAAAAATATTCATTAGATGTGGCAAGGAGGTGAAAGTGACCTTGGTGAGCCAGCTCCAGGGATGATGAGAGCAGAAGGTGGGGGCAGTGGCTGAGGAGTGATGGGGGGTTGGGAAGAAGATCTGATAAAGCAGGTGACAGCTAGACAGGGATGCTGAGGAGCGAGTAGGCGGGTAGGGGGCAGCAATAGGCACAGTTTCAAGATAAGGAAATCAGAGCAAAATCATAGCAAGTCTGCCTGTCCCAGAGTATGACTGCCTTATGCTCACCCTGCCCCCACCAGCTGACAACTGGCTCCAGCCTTGGGATCCTTTGCTCTCCACACAAGGCCTCTCTGTCTGGGTACAGACCACAGTGCAATCCCAGAGCCATGGGTGTGTCCTGGGACCCAACCTGGGTCATCCAATGCTGAGGTCAGTCAGTCACCTTCTCTCTCTGTCCTACTTGCTGGTACAGCCTAGGAAAAGTTGAAATGGTTCATACCTTCTGCCAGATCTTAACTTCTGTCCCTGTCTTTTTGCCTGCCTGGATCTGCAAACCCAGGGGAGATGGACAGTAATAACAAAAATAGCTACCAATTATATTCTTTCTCCATGTTCTTTCCCACCAGTATTTAAACATGCCCATGTAAGAAACATAAAAGAAATTTTTAGAAATTAAATATAAACTTCCACTGATTCCACTTGTGTATCTATTTTCCTCCCCCCAACTTTTTACAATCATCTTGAGTCATCTGTATTGTATTAGCTTCTTACTAATGAGACCATTCAGATCTGGTGGCCACCACATACCCCATCACCACTGCCCACTTTGCATTGCCCACTGGAACAACTTCTTGCCAAGAATCAACAGCATCCTTTCTTTTAAGTCCAATGGTCCCTTTTCTATAACTACTGGACCTCTCTGACATTCTGGATTGCTGACCTCTCCCTCTTTCTTGAACCTCTGTCCTTTCTTGGTTTCTCTGAAACAGTGTTCCTCTCTGTTTTCTTCTATCTCTCTGACAACTACTTCCTTATTTACTTCGCAGATTTATCCTTTCCCCTGCATCCATTAATGTTAGTATGGTGGACTCCTTTATGTATTGTTTGGACAGTCCTCCCTTCTGGTGGGAAATGCCTTTCATTCATATGGTTATCATGGGAGCCACCGTATAATGACCTCACTATGCCACCACACCCATGAATCACTAGTACAGGGAATGGCACCTGACCAAAACTAGGCTCATGAGAGCAAGTCCCTAGGAATTTTGAAACTGGAACTGAGAAGGGTAAGCTGGAACTAGAACTGAAAGAAATGAGCCAATATCTTGTTGGGTATACTTGGATTTAAGCTATAAAGCTGAGAATTGCCAGAAGCTGGATTTATTATTATATGGACTGAAGCATAGGAAGCTTGTCTGGAGAGAAAATAGGAGAGAGAGGAGGCAGGGTGGAGACAACAAGCAGGACTTCCCAATTCCTCTGATTCTCCAGGTGTACCCCAATCTTGATTGCTAGAACCTTTCAGTTTCCTAATCATCAGCGTTAGAGAACAGCCAAGAACTCAGCTTCTGCAATTCAGCAAGGTACATAATGATCTAGCTTCTAGCAGTCTGAGGTTAAGACTGAGACATACTTCCTTATCCAAGCAGAATACTTACACTGTTGTCCCCTGCTTGTGGCCCACCCATTTTTGATGTTCCTACCCTGCCAGGCAAATGTGATGGTGCTTCTCATCGCAAAGGTAAGTTGATTGGAATGCAGGTGAGGCAAGGGCATCAATCCAGGGCAGTTTGAAGAAGAAAGTCTTCCAGCCCTGTCACTCCAGCGTATGATTTCTCATGAAGCCAGAGGCAGATTTAGAGGGATTGAAAGTGCCCCCTGTTAGCACTATGAAAAACAGTACTAAAAAAGAGAAATTACTCCAAGAGCTTGCATAGGCCCTGCATTTTTGTGGCAGACCTGAGGATTCAGAGAGCATGGTTCTACAAATTTCTAGTATTGATTATGGTAGAAGAAATGCGTTGTACTCATAGATGTCCTTCACCTTTTAAATAGTTTTCCTATATGGGAAAATTCACATTTTAAAATCCAGCTTCCTGGGGCACTTGGGTGGCTCAGTCAGTTAAGTGGCCGACTCTTGATTTCAGCTCAGGTCACTATCTCACGGTTTGTGAGTTCTAGCCCTGCACTGGGCTCTGCTGACACTTCGGAGACTGCTTAGGATTCTGTCTCCCTCTCTCTCTGCCCCTCCCCTGCTCTCTGTGTCTCTCTCTCTCAAAGTAAATAAAAATAAACTTAAAACAATAGGGGTGCCAGGGTGGCTCAGTCACTTTAGCATCTGACTCTTGATTTCAGCTCAGGTCATGATCTCACAGTTCGTGGGTTCATGCCCTGTGCAGAGCCTGCTTGGGATTCTCTCTCTTCCTCTCTCTCTGCTTCTCCCCTGTTCATGTGCGCTCTCTTTCTCTCCTCAAAAAATAAATAAATTAAAAAAAATAAAATAAAATCCAGCCTCCTTAGCATAGAAGTCGTAACTAAAATTTCCATCATCCTATGCAGCTTGTGTATAGGCATACTCCTTCCCCCAAGTGACGGCAATACGTGTGAGGTAAACATCATTAAAGTTCAATATTTCTGGTTCTCCTCTCCTTCCAAACACCAGGAGGGTTGTACTTCTCTTGTCCCCTGATGTTAGGTATGGCCATGAGATTTGTTTTGATCAGTGCAATGTGAGCAGAAGCCAGTGTACATTTTTACTCACTCTCTTCTACCACAGCAAACACCGAAGGTTCCTATCAAGAAAGTGGTATCAGGCGCCTGGCTGGCTCAGTTGGTAGAGCATTCGACTCTTGATCTGGGGATTGTAGGTTTGAGCCCCCAGTGGATGTAGAGATTACTTAAAAATCAAATCCTTTTTTAAAAAGTGGCATCATCATAAGATGGTGAAGCCTCCATGAGCCTAGCTCACTGAGTGATTACAGTGAGCAGACTCCTCCTCCCAGCGTCACCCATGCTGGACTGTAGCATGCAAGAAATACATCTTTGTTATTTTAAGCCAGTAAGATCTCGAGGTTGTTCATAACCATTGTTATCCAGCTGATTCTAGGTACCTAGGAAGGAAGCAGGTTGGACATAAGACTTCAATTTCTGCTATTGCTGGTAGTACAAGTGTCCACTTTTTGGGGGTGGTGGTAACGGTGGTGGTTTCCAAGTAGCTGCAATATTTAGTTCTTACCGCAGAAGTGCTACAGAGCTTGTAAAGTTGGCAAATTAAACTCTTGGTACTTAGTATTTGGAGTGGCGATGGCTGTGGTTTCCTCATCAGGTTGTGCATGGTGGTTTGAGTGTTGTTCCCAGAAACTGAGCCTCAAATCCATTTCCCCAGCCCTCCGAACATTTCTGAGCTAAAATATCTTTTAACAAATCCCTTTTATATTTTAACTATCTAGGGTGGATTCTATTATTTGTGAAAAAGAACTGATAAAATTACTATATTTAATAAGTCTCATGTTCCATCAATTACAAGAGGCAAGTTATTTTATGAACTACAGTTGACCCTCAAACAACACAGGTTTTAACTGCACAGTTCCACTTATATGTGGATTTTTTTTTATTGTACTGTAAGTATATTTTCTCTTCCTCATGATTTTCTTAATTATATTTTATTTCTCTAACTTACTTTAAGAATACAATATATAATATATATACAAACTATATGTTAATCAACTGTTTATGTTATCGGTAAGTCATCAGTAACTGATTAGTAGTTAAGTTCTGAGGGAGTCAAAAGTTACACACGGAGGGCGCCTAGTTGGGTCAGTGGGAAATGCGTGTGATTCTTGATCTCGGAGTTGTGAGTTTGAGCCCTATGTTGGGTGTAGAGATTACTATTTAAAAACAAAAACACTTTAAAAATGTTTAAAAAAAAGTTATACATGGATTTTTGACTGTGCAGGGGGTTGGTACCCCTAACCCCTGCATTGTACAAGGGTCAACTCTACTAGGAAAAAAGAAGCTACAAAACTATTACATGCCACTTTTTGTAAGACTATATTCTGATTTCAGTTTAAACTGGGGTGGGGGGTGGGGATATGCTTTGGGATGAATAAGCTATTAGCCAAAGGAATTCTCCTCCAGATGAAACTGACAGCTGATGATGATTTTAAAAGAATTGTATCATCTGGGAAGAAAATAAAACCACACCCAATCTTCATAAATGCAGAGATTTGTGATTGCTCAATCCCAGGATAATCCCTAAAACACCACCAGAAAGTGTAGTACTAATCAGTACAGTGCCCCACAGAGAAATCCTCCACAATTATGCTCTCAGAACACTGGATAAGAGATCACATCCTTGTGGGCAAAACCTGGGGCAGCCAGATTGGCTTACTGAGAAACTGTAGCTAAAGAAGTGAGTCAACAAACAGATGCCATGAGATTTCCTATCTCACAATTTTCATTGTCGTTCATGGCCAAAAAATATAGATGATAGCCTTTCTCCTTCTTTCCTTCCTTCCTTAATATTATTTATTTTTGAGGTGGGTGGGTGGGCAAAGAGAGAGGGAGAGATCTCCCACCAACTGGGAGATCATGACCTGAGCCATGATCAAGAGTCAGATGCTTAATCGACTGAGCCGCCCTTACTGTGCTTTCCTTTTACTCTATTTTATTCTTTATTTCTTCTATCTCTAGGTATCAGGAATTTGGGGTTAGGGTTTTTTTGGGGGGCGTTAATGGTTTAAAGGGGTTCAAAGGCAGTTCAAACAAAGGTAAAGTGATTATTAGAAGTCATATTCACACCTTATAGAAACTTGACTGGAACATGAAGGGACAATACCCAGAGAACCTATATATGAAGAACAGTGGTCCTATGATATAACCCCAGAAGCAGTAGCTGGATGTGTTGTTGATCTGCCCTACACTAGAGAGGAGGTAAATTTATTGGCATATATATAATGGAATAGCTGGAATATGTAGGTGGGGACATTTTTGGAATCATATATATAAGAAAACAATGTGTGTGTGTGTGTGTGTGTTGGGCAAACAAGGGGTGGACTAGAGTGAACACCTGCCGTTCTGCATTCTTTCTTCTAGGACCACCACCCCTCCCCCAATGCCATTTTAGGCAATTTGAGCCTCATCCATCCCCTGACCACAGTTGATTGGTCCAGGATCTAACTAAGCTGAGCCAATCAGAGTACTTCCTGAGGAATTTGCAAACTGCAACCAAGAAAAAGAAGCCAGTGTCTTGTTGGATGCCTAGACAATAAAATTTTTAAGCTTTGGGACTGTCTGAAGTGATGTTTTTCACCATGTGGACCAGAAAAGCATTCAAAGCCAGTCTGGAGATAGGGATGATAAGGGCAGCGGAGGGCAGAGGAAAGAGACTGGTAGAAAGTAACAGAGATGAGAGATGAGCACCTATGGCTTTTGTGTCTTTTAGTTCCAGTTGTTCCTGAGGTCTTCCTGTCTTTAGGTTTCAGTACCTGATTATAAATGTATTTTTTTTTAAATCCAACCTTATTCTTCTTCAGTGAGCTCATCTACTTTTCTGATTGGACTACTACTCATTTTCTGAAAACTCACAAAATGTCTTGAGCCTGAACCTCAGACCTGCTTACTCAACTATCTATGGGACATCTCAACTTGGGTGTCCAATTGGTATCTCAAATCTAGCATATCTAAAACAAGTCATCATTTTCCACCTCCCCACCCCCACCACCCCAGGCCCTGCTGAAACTCACCGCTTCTCTCGCGTTTTCTATCTCAGTAAATGGCATCACAGCATCCCTAGTCACCAACCTGGGAGTTTTCCCAGACTTTATTCTCCCTCTTACTCCTCATGTCCTGTAAGTCTAAGTTTCTAAGTCCTGCCAGTTTTAATTTCCAAATATCCTCAGTGTTCTCTTTTTCTCTCCAGTCTTCTTCCCCTACATCATTTCAGTCCTTTGTCATTACTCTCTGCCTTCACTCTCAAATGCCTTCAATCTCTCCTTCCACCCAGCAGCCCAAATCATCCCTCTAATTTCTGATCACATTTACTAATATGATCACATTTACTCCTCTGCTCAAAATTTTTCAATGGCTCCCTGCTGTTTTCAGGATAAAATCCAAACTCCTGTAGCTGGGTCACAAATTCACTCACATTACACTCAGATGTGCAACAATATAAGTCTCCTCTGTTTCCTAGAACTAATTGATCTTGCTCACAATGCCCCCACCCTGCTGGATAACAGGAGCAGGGGAACTAAATCCATTCTGGTGAAGTCAGTAGGGTCTAAAAATTTATTTTAGACAGTCTCTAAGTAATTCAGTAGGTTTGGATGACCCAGTCTTTCAGATTACCTTACCCTTTCCTTTCTGGTTTTCATGATAGCATTTGGATTTAGAGGGATCTCATATGAATTTCATGGCATTGAGGAAAGGGGCCTCTTAGCTATATGGTCCTTGGGGTTGTGTCAGTTGGCATTTGCTGAGATGTAGTTGGTCCAGTATAAATGAACTGGTGAATTACAACCCTGAGAGGTAGCTAATACTAAAACAACTTTACAGATGAAGAAGCTGAAGCAAAAAGAAGTAACTTGCTCCAGGTCACAAAGTTAAGTGGCAGAACCAGGAATCAACACCACCCTTATTCTGGAAGGCACTTGGATCTACATTTAGAATTCTAGAGATAAGTTAATGCTGGATTTGGGAGCACTGAGAGTCTTTATGGTATAGTTTTACGGTTGTGCTCATCCATGGAGAATATGTTTAGAGTAGGATTAAAAAGGGATCCAGTTCAGAACACTTAGAGACCACTGGTGTATGAGGTGGGTAGGAAGGCCTACCTGACAGCTCCTGCCCAAGCTGATCTTCCTCTTAGGAGAGACTCTAGGATGGAGAGTCAGGAGCTTCTAGGATGGAGAGTCATGCCTGGTCCTGTTCCAGCCATGGATGAGCGATCTCTGAGTACCCCATTCCTCTCTGTCCTAGGCTCCCCCACAGCGCAGCAAAGCACGAACCCCGGACCAATACTGGGTAGGAACTCAATAAATATGTCCAAAGAACTTGTGTTGGCAGAGCTGCTCACATCTCCTGGGGCCAGGGAATGTAAAGCCGCCTACAAACCCTTTAAGGTAGGGATGCAGAGTCCACCCTCAGGTGGGAGTGGATGTGCAGAAGTCCAGGGGGGTTCCCAGATGAGGAGGTTCAGTCTCCCCCCAGATGTGGGGACCCAAGGCCTTCCTTCAGATGACCGCGGCAGAGGCAGATATGGAGGGGCAGTCTCCTCACGTATGAGGGTACAGAGGCCTTTCTCAGATGTTGGATGCGCAGCTCTTCCAGGAGGTGAAGGTGCAAGAAATCACCAAAAGTAGGTGGGCTTCGTGCCCCCCCCCCTTCCCCGGGAGAGATGGAGCCTAAGTAGTCCCTTCGGTCTTCTCCCGCCCCCACTCCACCCCACCCCGGCACCAAGGGTGAGCCAGTCCCCACCCCAGCGCGCGACCAATCGCCCAAGAGCGTGGCGCAGCCAGCCAATCGAATGACAGCAGTGGCGCGGGTATGGCTCCGCCCCCCACAGGCCGCCGACCGCCGGCCTCCCAGGAGGCGAGGTTCTCCGCTGTTTTCGCTGCCTTCCGAGCCCAGTCGAGCCCAGCCGAACCCAGCCGAACGTAGCCGAACGCAGCCGAGCCTAGCCGAACCCCGCACACGGGCCACCGCCGCAGCCCGAGCGCCTCCGAGCGAGCTAGCGAGCTGCCGCGGCCGCGGAGGAGGCACCGCCCCAGGGGGAGGAGGTGCCAGCTCGCCGCAGACCGCCCGCGGCAGAGGCCGCCCCGGTCGCGCCGCGGCGGGAGCGGCCGGCGGAGGCTGCGCGGCCGAGGGGGAGGGCCGGGGGAGGTGACATCGCCACTGCCCGCCTCCCGTCCCCCCCCCCTCCCGCAGGCTCCTGAGTCTCAGTCGGCGCCCAGCATCCCGCTGCCCCGGACCCTCCCGCGGGCGCTCACCGGGCTCAACTCAGGTAAGGGGGGCCCTCCCCCCACGGGCACGGGGGCCGAGAACCAGAGACAGAGATAAAGAGACCTAGACCCACATGGAGACATAGCGGCACAGCCGGGGGAAAAAGAGACAGACACAAAGAGACGCACGAGACTCACAGAACTACAGAGACAGACCCCACGGAGAAGGGGAGAGAGACACGTCCACGGGGACAGAGCGACACACAGCCTGCAAGAAAGACCGAGAGACACAAGACCCCTACACACAGAGACGGATACAGAGATACACAGATAGACTGGGAGAGAAAAGAGACACACTCAGACACTCAGAGACGGGGACAGCAGGAACAAATATGAAGAGAGCCACATAGACAGATGCATAAACATAGAGGTGGGTATACAGAGGCAGAGGCACACATCTAGGCAAGGGAACCTAAAGACAGATTAAGAGCCAGACACACAGACACACACAACTGACCTGGAGACACAGTCCCAAAGAGAGGCACACCCCAGTATACAGCCTTGGATACACAGACCCACACATGCTTGCCAGGGCCTCCACAAAGTTCCCTCTGTCTGAGCTGGCACCTCTGGAGGTCTCCCGGGCTGGCTGGCTGGAGTCCTGAGAAGGGGGAGGCGCCCAGGCCACACCAACACTGGTCACAATCCCCATCCTCCAAGGCCTTGGGCTTCCTCATCTCATCCATTCTCATAGCACTTTTGAGGGCTGGAAGCTTGGTGGGCAGGGCCAGGCCATGCCCACTGGTTCTAAGGAGAATGAGATATAGGCTGTCTACTCTAGCTTCCCCACAGTGGCTACACCCCCATCCAGGTGCCCAGAGCCAAGCCTGAGGATGGGGGCGTTGGCTCTGTGGGTTATTTGGGCCTGCCAGGACCCAAAGTCCTCTGCCAAGGAAGCCAGAGATGTGGGAAAGGATTCTCTTTTTTATCCCTCTCCTCCTAGGCCTCACCTTATCCCTTCCTCACCACCCTTTCCTCTGCTGTGTATCTGCCACAGGCTCAAGACTGCAGGTGGACATCTCCATTGCCCAGGAATCACTGAGTGTGTGGACAGGACAGCCTCTTTCGAAGGCCAGCTGTACTGGATTCCTGCCTCGGCATGGGCCTTGCCATCGAGCCAGCCCCGTGGTCTGTGCTGGTCTGAGGGTGCTGCCTGTCATGGGGGCAGCCATCTCCCAGGGGGCCCTCATTGCCATCGTCTGCAACGGCCTTGTAGGCTTCTTGCTGCTGCTGCTCTGGGTCATTCTCTGCTGGGCCTGCCATTCCCGCTCTGCGGACATCGACTCCCTCTCCGAATCCAGTCCCAACTCCAGCCCTGGCCCGTGTCCTGAGAAGGCACCCCCGCCCCAGAAGCCCAGCCATGAAGGCAGTTACCTGCTGCAGCCCTGAAGGCCCCTCACCTAGCCTGGAGTCTGGGACCTAAGTCTACCCCACCCAGAGCCTGGAATCAGGATCCCAGGGTCTAGCCAGCCTGGGGTCCAGAACCCAGAGTCTAGCCTGTCTGGAGCTGGACCTAGCAGCCTGGCTCCAAGAGGGGCTCTGGTGGCCCTAGGTAGACAGGCCTGGGGTGGGGGTTCATGAGTTGGTGCTAGGGCCAGGGCCATCTCGACTCTGCTCCGTACTGAGGGCCAGGGGCTGGGTCCACCTCTCCCTAGGCCAGTCACCTCCAGGCCCTTGAGGTTGGGGAAGCAAACGAATCCATGGCAATAATGGGAGGGTGTCCAGGCTGGGCCCCTCCTTGGGTCCTCCCACTGTTTGCTGGATAATAAATGGAACTATGGCTCTACCCTGAGATTTTCTCCTCTTCCTGGGGACCCTGTGATAGCAAAATTAAAGGTGTGGGGTGAGCTTCCAGACACAGGTTTATTTGTGTAGAGTAGGATGGGATAATGGTTGAGGACCAAGTCCTGGGGTGAGGTGCTGGGAACAGGGCTGAAACAGAGTGCTAAGGGTAGATGCTGGGACCTGATCAGGGGTGGGGTCACATACTGGGTGTTAAGGCTGGGCTTAGGTACCAGGGTCAGGGGTTACAAGTACCAGGTTCAAGAAATGGGACAGGGACTGGGACCAGGCTCTCAGGTCTTTGTTTTCACTTCCCTCACCAGGTTCAGCAGTTTATCCAATTTTGCGATCTCCACAGCCGGACCCTTCTGTACCTCCTGCCCCTTCTTTTCCTGGGGAGGGGGAAGTACATGTCGGGGAGGAACGGTGAGGGGTGGGCCACCTTTCTCTGGGTCCCAGCTCTGCCTCCTCTGCCCAGCCTGCCCCAGCTTTGTCCCACCTCTCTCCCACCCAGTTAAATTCTGGATCCCTGCCTCTCCCCACCCCCACAGGGTCCTTCCCCAACTCAGGTTAGGAGACATGGGCCTAGCTGGGGCCCTTGAGAATCTAGGTGTGACTCTGAATCTGAGATCAACAAAGGGTCTTAATGCCGGGAGGAATGGCAGAAGGTTTCCACCCACTGACCCTCACAGGAACTAGCCATTCAGGCTAGGGAGAGCTGTAGCTCTGGGGTGAGGTGAGGCCTCTACCGTTGGGACCACCCTTCCACAGGAGTCTCGGCTGAGTCCTAATAAGGAACTAAGAGATGTATGTTTGTGGAGGGAGAGAGGTGTGGACAAAGCCACAGGTGCCCTCATCTAGTACCAAAACTTTCAGGTCAGGTTTGGAGTGGGGTGACATTTGGGGTCAGGTCTGCTGTATCAGACATACCCAGGGTGGAGGAGGTTGTCACGAGACCCAGGAGGGCAAATGAGATATCCCATGTGATTCCAGATGTCCTTAGCTGGGACTGTCCCTCAGAAGAGCAGATCCTAAATTTATGACCCCTCACCCCGGTCTATAGGGTACTCTAACGCCCTGAGAAAAAGAGAATTGGGACACTGGGATATGTGTCACTCACTGCCAAGAGCTCCATGGCAGACCAGCACTAGTCCCATCCTCCCTTCTGTCCAGGCAGTGGGATATGGGCTAGGCTGGGGCAGCTGCCATTTCCTGCCTTCCCTCTGTTCCTGAGCCCCTTCCCTACCTTCTCAGCCACCTGTGCCCACTGCTCACTGGCACCTGCTCCAGCCTTGCCTGCTGAGGGCCCAGCCTAAGTTTGGCCTGGGCTGTGAGGAAGGGAGAGAGTGCATGGCCAGCAAACCCCTTCCTGGCCCCATCCCAGCCGCTGACACCATGCAGAGCTTAGATTTCCTCCTGGTGTGACTGCTGCACCTGCTCCGAAATCTGTCCCCCTCTCCCCTTGTGGCCCAGTGCCTTTGCCACTGCCCAGCTCACCTCTACATTCTCTAGGCAGAGGACAAAGATGTCTTTCTCTAACTACTCTCTCTCCCAAATCAAGTTAGTGTTCTCTTCTTGGCTTCACCCCATCCCCCTGGAAAGTTCGGGACCTGGCTTTTAGTTTCAGCTTTGTCATTAATTCCCCATATGACTTCGGGCAAGTCCCTTGCCTTTCTGGGCTTCTGTTTCCCATCTATACGGTAGTTAGGGAAGGATCGTCTTTGACCTCTGACAAGTTGTGCTCTGACACCAATTATGGGAAGCTTTCTGGGTCAGAAAGTTGGGCCTCTGTAGCCAAACCCTCCTGAGGAGGGCAGGGACTACAGCCCGAAGAAGGGCAGGTAGGGATGGGGCGGGGGGTGCGGTAGGGATGCCCAGAAGACTTCCTTTTGCACAAATCATTTAACTACTGAGAGGATCAGATGACAGTTTCACAGGAACCTCCAGTCCACTGAAGTACTAGCCCCCAGCTATGTCACCCGATCAGGTCCTCTTATCCCCTGTATCTATTTCCTCAGGTCTTCAGAGTTACAGGTCCCCGGATATACAGAGCCCAGATCCCTAAGCTATGACTGACCCTTGCTCTGAGAGGAGTTGGGACTGTGGGAGATCCTTGCCTCCCTGGGTCAGAGTGCACAGGGCAGCCCTCCCCACCCCCAGATCTACCACCCTCATGATGCCATGGTTGTATCCTTGTCTCTCACTGGGCTGTCCAGGTCTGCCAGCTCAAGCCTGGGTCTCTCTCCTCACTAAATTAAGAGCAGATTTTATCTGTTCCTTCCCTCCTTGAGACCAATTAGCTGGGCTCAGCAAAGAGCTTGAGACCATGCCCAACTCCCCCATCCCATCCCACCCCACCCCCAGCCCACCACAGCCTCTAGGCCACAGCTGCAGGCGCTTAGCAGCCTTCTGAGTATTTATAGCCAAGTCTACCCCCTCCCCCCGCCGGCTACAATTGCAGGCCTGGCCAAACTTCCAGCCCTTGCCTCCTGGTCATGGTGGGGACTAGACCGGCAGGTACCAGAGTTACGTTGAGGTGGCCCCTGCCTTGGTAAGGGTGCAGGGAGGCAGGTATCGGTAGTTGAAAGAGGCCCCTGCCCTTGCCTCAAACTGCAAATAAATGCCTCATATTGCAACCAAGAGGTGTAGTCATCAAGGCAACTTGGCCCAGCCCTGGCTCAGCTCTGATCCTGGACTAGAACTCAGCAGAATATAAATTCCATATCCTCTCTTAGCACTCAAATGGGCAGTACTGGGTTCTGGATTACTGGGCTCTGGATTCTAAGGCCTGGATTCTTATGTCTCATTCAGGACTCTGAGATCCAGACTTTGAAGTCTGGCTCTGGGCTTCATGGCCTGTTTTCAGGGCCTTTGGGCTCTGGGCACTGTCTCCAGATCAGTACAGATCCCAGAAAGGAACCAGAGCTCAAAAGGAGGACTGCCTAGCTGCTGACCTAGTTACCCTTTTTTCCTTTTTACCTTCTTCCCTGTGTGGACCCGCAGCTCCCAGCACAGGGACCACTGGAGCTGAGGCCCTTTAAGCCCAGCCAATGACTAAGTGACTAAGCCGCAAGCTCCCTACCTGGATAACATGGTCTACACCAAATAAGCTAATGATGTCCATGTGCTTCCCCAGGCTTTGGACCTGTACAGTCACCTGCTTACTGGATGTCTCTACGTGGGAGCCCCACAGGTAACTGAGATTCAGCATTTCAAAACTGATCTCATTGTCTCTCCACAAACCTACTTCTCTTGTGCTCCTTATTTGGGCAATGACACCACCCTTACCCTGGGTTTTCCAAGCCAGAAACCTGGGGGTCACCCCCTGGCTCCTCCCCTTTTTCCTCAACCCCCACCATCTTGGAAACTTTATTTCTTACAGTAGCCCATACTACCCAAGACTGTACCTTTGGCATCTTGCGCAAGTTGGGTGAGAGCTTGAGGCAAGTGACGTGCCCACGGTCGTCACCCACAATGATGATAGGGTGGATGGGATTGAACTGCACGTGGGTGATCTTGTTTTTCTTTTTGGCCACCACGGGCTGGTTGCAGATGGCCTCATACTTGTTGATGGACAAGTCAAACACATGAGTCTGTGGAGAGGCAGATAATGGGGCCCCCACTTCAGAAGAACTAGCACATGGGTTTTCTGGGTAACACAACAGAAGTCTAGCACACTGGAGCTACAGACAGTGGGAGAGGGGATTTGTGTCTCTGATTATGTTCTTCCTTGGTTGAGGGAGTGAGAATAAAAAGCTTAGGAAAAAATTTAAGTCTATGCAGAATTAACAATAATAGCAGCTACCATTTGTTGAACACTTACTATGTACCAGTCTTTGGGCAAGCATATACATAGTTGTATCACCTAATAATCCTCCCAAGCCACTCTATAGGGTAGGTTCTGTTATTATCCCCATTTTATAAATGAGGAGATAGAGGCCCTTAAGGCTAACTTGCTGGTAAGTGGCAGACCCAGGGTTTATATCAGTTAATATATGCAAGGTGCTCAGACCACACTTGTCATATAAGTGCTCAACAAATGTTTGGTCTTGTTTTTACCATTCCCTAAATCCAAACCATTAGTAACTCTTGTCTGGACAACTGTGGCAGTTTCCTCATGGGTCTCTCTGCTTCTACTCTTGCCCTTCTACAATCCATGCTCCAAGCAGCCTCTAGACTTACTTTAAAAAATCTAAAATCATCCAATAGTTTCCCTTGGTGGTATATATGCAGTGCAAATTCCTGACTCCAGATCCTCCACTCTCCACTCTCACTTTCTGCTCTCTTCCCTTTGCTTCCTAGACCCAGCCATATTGCCTGCTTGTCCCTTAAACACCTTCAAACTCATTCTCACCTCAGGGCATTTGCACTAGCTGTTCCCTCTGTCTGGAATGCTTCTCTCTGTCTTCACACAGGGCTGGCTCTTTTCATTCAGCTCTCAGCTTGAATGTTACATCTTGAAGAAGCTTTCCTTGGCCACTCTAAGAGACCACACAGTCCTTTTCTTTTACATCACTCTCTTTCTCTCTCTTTTTAAAATGTCCTTCAAGTAATGACTTTTATTTTTATTAAGTTTATTTATCTTGAGAGGGGGAGAGAGAGAGAATGCCAAGCAGGCTCTGCACTGTCAGTGCAGAGTCTGATGGGGGGCTTGAACTCATGAACTGTGAGATGATGATCTGAGCCAAAACCAAGAGTTGGGTGCTTAACCGACTGAGCCACCCAGGTGCCCCTTTTCTCTCTCTTTTAAAAAATATAATAGCTTTACTGAGATCTAATTCACATATAAAAACATTTACCTGCTTCAAGTATACAATTCTTGGTTTTTAGTATATTCACAGTTATGGAACCGTCACCACAACCAAATTTAGAACATTTTCATCACCCCAAAAGAACTCTTGTACCATTAGTAGTCGCTTCCCATTTTCTCCCACATCCCCAGTCCTAGGCAACCACAAATGTACTCTCTGGCTCTATAGCTTTGCCTATTCTAGACATATGTAAGTGGAATCCTACAAATGTGTGGTCTTTTGTGACTGACCTCTTACACTAAACATGTTTTCAAGTTCATCCATGTTGTAGCGTGCAGTATCCAATACTTCATTGCTTGTTATTGCTGAATAATAATCCTTTTGATATACCATATTTTGTTTATCCATTCATCAGTTGATGGACATTTGGGTTGTCCCACTCTTTGGCTAATACGAATACTGCTATGAACACTGTGTACACATATTCCTCTTTTAATCTCTGCCTTGCACTTAACACTAATTTTGTTGTTGCTCTTTGTCTCTGTCCCTTCACAAGAATGTGAGCTCTTAAAACTACAGGGATCTGAATTGCCTGATGCTGGGCCCTTAGTAAAATTCTGTTCAGCAAATAGGTGACTGACTTTAGGGTGATGCCTTAAACTATAGTCTTTCCTTGAGTAGTTGCCTCTGAGTTTATATCAAAGTCCATAAGAAAAAATGGATTTGTATCCAAGAATTTTCTAAAAAAAAATGTTTGTTTCTGAGCTTTTATCAATTCTCAGTGTTACACAGACCCCTCTCACCTCCCCTTCTCAGACTTGGCTTTCACACTCCCAGGGATGGAGAATTTGCTACCTTTTAGACATTATTTCCATCACAGATAAACTTTGTCTCATAAGTGTTCCTTACATCAAGGTTGTCCCTGCCATCCTGTAGCTCCCTCCCTAGGGCCCTCTGACAAGATAAACTCCTCATGGCATCTTATCCCCCAGAGTGTTCTCTCCTTTAAGATGAACAGCACCATGTTCTCCTCGAGGCCTCATGGGGTGAATGATTCTTTTTTTTTTTTTTTTTTGATAGGGCCCTGGGTGGCCTCACCCTTGAAAATACAGAATTCTTATGTCCCACCTTCCCCTACCTGAGCAGGCCATTGTGTGGGCTCTCTATGTTGGAGCCCCTAAGATACTTCCTCCTATCTCTAGTAGAGGGTCAGCAGGGGCACTCACCTTCCCATTGGTGGTGACCGCCGCAAACACAGTAGAAGAGTATGGTGCCCAGGCCACATCGCCCACAGCTGAATTTAGATCATAGATGAACATCGGGGTCCTGCAGTGGTGGAGGGGTAGAAAGTTCACCATACAGAGGGTTCACAGTGCTAGAGCCCCACAGGCCCCAGCCCACGGTGGGGCCTGAGGGAGGGCATGTGTCTCACTTGATGGTGTGGTCCCAGATCTTCACTGTCCAGTCGGAGCTGCAGGACATGAAGACCTTGGTGTGGTATGGGTTCCAGGACACAGCATCCACTGCCATGTTGTGGGCATCATAGGTGTCAAGGAATTTGCTGGAGTAGGATTTAGAGCACTGGGTCGAGGGTAAGGGTGGTGGAGGATCAGGAATGAGAGATAGGTCAGCAGCCACCACATTTCCCTGGGTGCCCTGGAGGGTTAGAACCTAAGACTCCTCTTCTGTCCTCACATTACTGTCACCATTGAGCTGGGACCAAGCTGCTGGCTGCTCTTCTCTGTGCCCTCAACACAACTAGAGAGAAAGGAGGGGCTTACTGGGCTGGGGGATGGGTGGGCTAAGGAGTTTTCCTGGAGGGTGAGAGACAGTGCTGTAGTCTGCCCAGAGGATTCCAGGCCAAGTAGAAAAGGCTTTCTCTCCTGGAGCCAAGGCTGAGCTGGTCTGGGGGCTATGGGTGAGGTGTGGCCTAGCCTTTGTCCAGGCCAAGATATGAATTCACTCACAGCCCATAGATAGAATCCTTGCAGTAGTGATAAACATTCCACCTTGCCCAGGTAAGAGCAGGTGCAGAGCCAGGAGCAAGTCCCAGCTCATGATTTCCCATTGTGTTTCTTGCCCAGACCAGCATGCCCTTCCCTCTCTCCCTCCAGGAGACTATGTGACTGACTAGTCTCTTCCCTTCTGCCTCTCCCACACTGCCTTAGGGAGGGGTGTAGAGGAGGGTAGGGACCTCTTTTGCATTCAGACCAACTCCTGCTGGGCCTTAGGGGCTCCCGGGAGGCTGCCTGTAATTAACATTCTGAGTCTTTGAGCCTAAGAAAAGCTTGCAGCAGAGCTATTTCTGGATGGATGGAGGTTCAGAAGGATGTTCACCTACTAACACTGAGACCTTGCAGAAACTGGCTATGAAGTTCCATCCTACTGGCTGGGGCACACGCAGGATTCAGAGATCAATTTTCTTGTTACCTGGCTTTCAAAGCTCAGCTGAAGTTCACATCTCCTCCAGGAAGTCTTCTCAGAATGTTCCAACTCCCCCCAACACCCACTCCTACTTCTACTTTCTCTACTCCTAGGAAGGGAGGGAGGGCCCAGAGGGAAATGTTCCAGACTGGGTTACAGTCATTCTCTAGATTTTCATCCCCTTTCCTGCAGTCATCCCCTCTTCCTGCCACCCAAACAACTCAAGAAATACATTCTCTTCTCCCAAGAAGCTTTCTAGAACTGGTTAACCGTAAGATCTATCAGAATAGGGTCTATTGAGAAGGATAAACTCCCATGGTTCTCAGGTCAGCGGCTGCCTCACCTTGTAGATTTTTCCCTCCTCTGTGCCCACTAGGAACATATAATCGATCTCTTTGTGGAAGTCAAAGGCGGTGCCACAGCCTTGGGAGAAGAGGTAGAGCAGTGTTAGCCCAGTTCTGGGAGGGAGGCCCAGCACCTCCTTTATCCAGCAGGCCCCTGTGACAGCCAGAGCCTCAGCTCTTGCAGCCTCTTGCAGGGGCTGGGGCTAGGCAGGCAAACAGAAACCCCCTGTCTGGCCTGCTGCTTGTCCCAGGCAGTTGGGACTGCAAACGGTCAGGGCTTCTGCAGACAGGAATGGGGCCTGGGTAAACAAGGAAGGAATTGATTTAAACAGGGTCAGGGTCAGGGTAAACAGGGCCAGGGTCTGCAAACAGGGACATGGTCTATGCAAACAGGGATATACTCTGCATAAACAGGGTAGGAATTGAGTAAACAGGGACAGGATCTGGGTAAACAGGGGCCTGATCTGCATAAACAGGCATGGATCTGAATAACAGCACCTGATCTGCATAAACAGGAACAGGGTCTGCAAACTGAGATGGGACCAGCATAAACAGAGAGGGTCTACAAACAGCCAAGCACTGGGAGGACAGGACCAGGCTTCCATCCAGCACTAGTGAAGGGAAAGCTTGGTAAAGCGGGAGGGCTACCATCTCTGACCCTCAAGAGGCCTGAGTGAGGTGGCTGGGCCTGAATGTGAGTGGGCTGGGTTTCCTACCCACTGTGTGTAGCTGCAACCCATCGAGACCATCCGTGGTGCTGCCTTCCACCTTCAGTTTGATGACATCTGTGTGAACCAGCTCGCTCTGCAGTCACAAGGGATGGGGAAGGATACATGGGTGGGGCCACATCAGCAGGGTTGAGGGCAGACTTTGCCATTCAGCTCCCCCCAAGCCCCATCTCCACCCCATATGACCCCTTCTGGGAAACAGGCACCTTCAAGAGCGTCCAAGACACAATCCTGCCATCAGATGACACAGAGAAGAAGTTAAGGTTGTTGTCCATGTCATCCTTCTGCCACCTGACCTGAAACATCCCAAACCGTGAGCTGTGGGACACTGGTATGGTGTCGAGTTAGGGCTGGGAGCTGAGCAGGGCTCCCTCAAGAATCCATGTCAGGTTCAGAAGCAAGTTCTGGGAGCCCATTTCCCAGAGTCCTACAGTTGGCCTTCCTCCCATCTCTGTCTCTCTCGTTCCTCTCTCCCTGACCATCCTGGGATAACAATGCCACTCAGGGCACTGCCCTGATCCCCTGGCTTGGTGTTGGAGGTGCCCAGTTCCTCCCTGGGTTGGGTTCCACAGCCAGTTGTAGGGGAAGGTGGTGTTTTGGGCTCAACCTCCTTATGTAGACAGGGTCTAGAAAGGACAGGGTCCTTCAACCAGTTTTCTCATTTATAAAACAGGAACCATAATAGCACAGGTTTGTTGTAAGGACTAAATGAAACAATGAGCATGAGGCCCTGACGTGAGAACATTGCAACTATTAAATGTTCAATAAATGTTAGCAAATATCCTCATTATGACCCTCATCCTAAGAATGAGGAAGCCAAGCTTCTGCAGGAGAGTTTTTCCTGTTCGCTTGGGGGGTGGGGAGGAGAAGGCCCCCTCCCCTGCTCTCCACTTCCAGGTCAGCTTTTCTCTAGGTGGTCTCTCCTCTGTTCCCACCTTCACTTCACCACTAGCTCCTGCTCCCAGAATCTTGCTCCCACATCTCAGATTTGAGCTGCATTTCTGGATCTGCAACTCGGGGTTAATAACCGTGCCCCACCCATCTTCTCAGGGCTGGAAGAAAACATATGGGAAAGTGTTTTGGAGACAGAGCTGTTGTCTTATGAAGATGACACGCTTGAGGCTCAAGTTTCTGTTGCCAGATGTGGAGGCCTGGCCAAGCCGTGTCCCAGAGAGCTGGGGTGGGGCTGGGTGCCCAGAGCTTTCCATTCTCCAGCTCTCTCCAGACCTCCCATGCTGGGACCCTGTCCCTTCCCCCTGTCACAAGTAGAGGCCCAGTGAGGGAGGATAGAACCCAGCGCAGCTTCCTGTGACCACAGCTGTCACCATGGCTGTTGAGGGGTGTGGTTTAGGGGAGAGGGGATCGCCTGTCCCCAGCCAACCCCCAGGCCTGGCTGATCAGAGCTACAGGAGGGCGGGCCCAGTCCTGCCTGGGCCTGTCTTGTCAGCTGGCTGTTTTTTCCACTGGGGGGCCTTGAACACCACAGAGCCTCTGAGGTATAAGTCAGAGCTGGCCCTTAGGCTGAGACCAATTCCCCTTCTGTGTAAAGGTAGTCTTTTTAAAGGGGGGAGGGGACAGGGAGTGTCAAAGGCCAGGCTGTAAGAGGCGCTAGGGAGCTGCAAAGGGAAGTGTTTAATGAGCAGCCGCCAGCATGCATGGAAATTGTATTTCACACCCCACTTAGCAGCCTGATGCCCAATGGGGGTTGCTGTGTGCATTTGCAAGTGAGCCTGGTGTGTGTGTGTATGTGTGTGTGTGTGTGTGTGTGTGTGTGTGTACACATGCTCCTGGGGTGGAGGTGGTAGTGTAGGAACAAAGTGGGGGGCGGGTGTCAGGTGGTAAGGGGGATTAAGAGAAGGCAAGAATGCCCAGGAAAGTGGTAAGGTGCTAAGGAGCAGATGAAGCCTGCTTGATTGATTCCTTCTCTTCTGCCTTATTTGATTAGGGCAGATATGCTTGACCCCCATCTCTGCTCAACTATCCTTCCCTGCTCTCTTCCCCAGTATAACACAGGACACACACACACACGCCCCAAAGATTGTTGCTGGTTAAGGCTTCACAGTGGGGCTTGAATAGTGCTGGGCTACATAGATGGGCTCCCTTGGGAAGTAGCCTGTTCCATGGGGCAGAAACCCAGTCCCCTTTGAGCAGATAGTTTTCTCCCTGGCTCCAAAATCTTCCATGGCTCCCTGCTGCCAACAGAACAAAGTCCTTCTATCTCAGCCTGGCATTTGAGATCCAAAATAACCTCTCTGGTCTCCTCTGAGACACAGTTCTTTTAAAAAGGACCTAGACTCTGATGTCTCTGACCTGCCATTAACCAGCATAGCTTTTCTCCCAGCTCCTGGCTTATACAACCAACTGCCTATAGGACACCTCCTCTGGCTTCTTCTTCTTCTTCTTCTTTTTTTAATTTTATGTATGCGTATATGTACATATATATGTATTTAAGTATAAATAATGTATGGTGTTATACTGATTTTAGGTGTTCCTTTAGCTTCTTGGATTCTGCCCAAACCTGCTCCTGCTCTGTCATTCCTACCTCTGTGGATGCTCTACTGGGTACTCCCAACCAGAGTGCCAGGTAGCATCACCAGTTGTTCCCCTTTCTCATATCCATCTAGTTTCCTTCTTTGATTTTATTGCCTCAATGGCGCTCAATCCTACCTTCTCATTTCTATCTCCACTGCCCCTGCTGTAACTCAAGCTTCAATTCTCTCATGCTGCGGTGAGAGGACATCTCCAAGACACAAGCACCCTGTGTTAGTCCTCTGCCCTGCACTCTCTGATGGCCTTAAGTACCTTGTGAAAGTACCTTAGAGGACAGGGGGAGTGACAACAGGGAACCCTCAGCAGGACCCTGATTCACCAAAGCAGCCCCACCCCCCACCTTTAATATATCAGACTTCTGTAGTAACACTTATTTGAAACCACTACCTTACAAAGTCCAAGATTCCCACTGGCTACAGAAGCACACTCACAGCTGGGTGACTGTGTTTTCTCAGGTCCTGCTCCACCCTCCCTGTCTCCCACACTGTGCTCCAAATGGTGTGTTGCTTCCCAGCAGGCCTCTCCATTTGATGCCTCTGTGTCGTTGCACATATAACCCCTTTGTACCCTTCCTTATCTGACATACTTTCTTTTTTCATTTTTAACTAAAATCTATACTTCATTTGATTTTCTTAGTTTTCTCCTCATACCCCTTTTTTGTCCTAGGATCTCATATTACATTTAGTTGTCCTTAACTAATGTTAACTTTCTCATGCCTTACAATTCAGCTCAGGTGTTGCTTTCTCTAGGAAGACCTGGCTCTCCTGCCCCTGCTTCCTGTCCTGGATAATCTAGATGTCGCTCCTCAGTGCTCCTATGAGCCCTCTTTAGCATTTAGCATATTGCCCTGTTCTGCTTAACCTGTGGCTGTGGTTATCTCCCCACTAGGAACCCCAGGGACCAAGCCCCTAAGCACCCTCAGCTCCCAGAGGAGCAGAGAAGAGTTACTGAGTGGAGAGATGAATGAGGAAAGGGGGAGGGAAAGAAGGGAACAGGAAGTCAGGAAATGAGTGAGAGACAAGCAGGCCCCTCCCATGTCAAAAGCCATGATTCCCGCCAAGAACTCTGGAGTCTTTGGGTTTGCAAAGGCAGTAGGCTTGCTTTCCTGACAGGATGGTGGGAGAGCAGAAGGCCATCCCTGTCCAGGTGAGTTCCAGTCTCTCTGGCACCCACCCAGTGAAAGTGATAATGTGTCTTCTGCATGCCCCATTTCCTTTCCCAACCTGCTGTCTAACTCAGAGAACATAGCAGTGTAGTAGTGGGATGGTTGGCCTTGGCCCCTTGCCCTCTCCTGGGCTTGAGGAGGGTGGTCAGGCCAATCAGAGATGCTCTGTGCTTTGCTCTGGGCTATGTGAGCTGGGACAGGAGTGGGAGGCCTGATGCTGGTTTAGTCTGATCTAAGCAGGTCTTTTCTCCTCTCTTGGGTCTTGATGTCTGCAGACAGCCTCCCCTTGTCTGGAGACCTCCATGTGCGAGGCAATGAACTGGAAGATAGGATTTTCAGAGGAGAGAACTCTTGAGACTGTGAGCTTTGGCCCCTGCTCTGGTGGAGAGTAGGAGAGAGGGTGTCTTACAGGAGGGGATATCTGAGCCCCAGCTCTGGGTAAAAGATAGAGCAGAGAGGACACCATGTCCCCTGTGCCTGGACAGTCCTCCCTCTGCTCAGGCCTGTCAGGGAGCTGAGAGCCACTTCTTATGGCAGGTGTCCACATGACTCAGGGAGCTCAGGGGCAGAAATGCAGGGTGCAGAGCCTGCCTGTAGACTCTATTAGGGCAGGGGGCTGAGGAAGATGAGAGGACAGAGTCCCAGCACTGCCTGAGGAGCCCAGAGACCTTGGGGAACTTAAGGCAGAAATTTATCCTTAGATTTGCCTAGACTGCCCATGGGTAGGGGTATGCAGCCTCAGAAGGAGGGGGACTTTTGGAATACAGTAAGGAAGAGTCTGCAAAGCCAGAGCTAAGAGACTTTCTGAAGATGAAACATGAAATCCACTCCCAATGCAATAAGGTGGGAGACAGAGGGTGAAATCTAGCCCTAGTGTCAGGGTCATGGTCCCATCCTATGCCTGTCTGGAGAAGGGGGGTGCTACAGAGAGGCCTCAGGGACAGATCTTACCTACCAGGACTTACAGTTCCACCCAAAGGGCAAACAATGGGCAGCACCTACTCCTGTCTGGGAATTCCTCCAAATTTAGGCCAAATGGCAGAGGAGAACCCTCATGGGGAGTTTAGGAAGCCCACACACAGGGAACTAGAGAACTGGAGCCCTTGACATACTCAGCAGAGGCCTGTCAGGCCTTAGAGTCTTCTAGCCATGGGCTATGAGTCACTGATCACTGTACCTAAGAGATCCTTAGCTGACAGATGGGAGCCCTCCTGATAGCAGCTCTGGAGGAGCAGACCCAAGCTCACTGCAGACCCCTTACCTCCTGATTATCACCTTTTGCCCTCCTCTGCACCCTCTCACACCCAGCTCCTCAGCCTCTAAACTGGTGTCTTTCATCCCCATCCCCCTGCCTATGGCCTGTCCTCCCCAAGATCCCTCCTCCGGGGGTCCTATACCCATTTTTCCCACCCTGGTTCGAGGCTGACCTGCCACACAGGGTCCGTGTGCTTGCCAGACTTGGCTGAGCTGCGGAAGGAAGGCTGGGAGTGGGGCTTCTTGAGGTTGTAAATGGCCACATTACCGTCGTAGTGGCCCACCACCACAAGGTAGGGGTGGTCCACGTGCATGTCAAGACACATGATGCCACTCTCGCTGCTGAAGCTGTATTCGGGGAAGCTGGGGTTCTTCATGCTGTAGAACAGCAGCATGCCCCGGCTCTGCTTCATGAAGTCATCTGTCCCAGGGAAGATGCCAGGTTGTGGTAGGAGGATTCAGTTGCCCCCATGCCCCTCCCCCACTGGATGGACAAGATCTGCCTGCTCTGCTTGTCAGAGAGGGTGGGATTCCTCTCTGGGCTTCAACTCTCTCTCCGAAATGGAACCATGAGACCTGGCTTACCCCTTCTTAGGGTTGATGGGAGGGCCCAACAGATAAGGTGACCAGGTTTATTGAGGGACAGACAATCATTCTTCTTATTCTCCCTGGGGTACAGGAAAGAGGGGTGCAAACTCAGTTGCTAGGTGAAGAATGTATGTGGGCTTGGAAAGGAGCAGTAACCTCAGAGAGGGTTCAGGGGCCTGGCCCAGGGGCAGGATGTTGTCCTTAGATGCCTAGATAATGTCCATGTGTTCCCTACCCCTAGACCAGGACAGGAATTCACTTTGGACTAACATGGAATTGTCTCTACAAGTTCCAAACTAAACACCTATGGGGATCTTCCCATATCCTCTGGCCCCAAAGTCCTCAGCTGCAGCCTGTACCCTAGCTGTAGGCATGTTCCCAGAATTGAGAAGTCCCAGGACATCCAGTCATTCTTCTGCCACTCATCTTCCTCCCTGCCCGACCCATGTCAGTGGGAAGCATCCTGCTTACTTTCATTCTCTGCTCATGTGGCACCCATCCTCATAATGTAGTCACTGAACATTATAGTCCCAGCGCTCAAGTCTAGCTCTCTTGCCACCAGTCCAGGACCCTTCCCAAGCTCAGAAGAGGAAGTCTAGACAGCCCATCTCAGGAACCCTATGCTAAGGGAAACTTTTAGCTGAGATGAGGGCTCTCCTACCTTCCCCGCCAAGGTTACCTCTTTTGTGCCTGGCAAATTCAGGCCTGGGCCATCCAGACAAAGTGGCCAGTCCTGAAGTCTGGAGCCCATGGGTGGGAAAAATAGGGAGGCCACTCCAATATGACTAGTCTTGCTGAGTCATTCTTTCTGTCCCATTTCTAATGCTGCCCCTTACTCAAGGGAGTAAGTGCCTGGGCTGGGCTCAGGGACAGTCTGGGTTGGGTTCCCTAGGCTCTGGGCATAAGCTTGGCTACAGTTACCAGATACCCCCACCCCAGGCACTCTGCAAACATCAGTTGGTGCACACTGGGAGCCAGGACTAGGGAGCAGGGTATAGCCAGGAGCCAGGCTGGTGTTAGGTGGGTAGAGTTGGAAGCTGAGGCAAGCTGGCATGCTCACCACAGCAGCTCTCTATGGGAGAGCCCACCTTCCCTTGCTAATCCTTACCAACTCTGGGATTCTTGTTAGGAACCCCTCCACTGATCGTTTGCAAAGGAGGCTTCAAGTGCAAGGAGGGAGTTGTCCCTCTGGTGGAAAGTTCCAGGGTCCAGCTTGAGCCATGGGGAGGGTCCAGAGTGGTTTAAGAAGGAACATACTTCTGCTCTGGAGAAAGCGAACCTCCCACAAAGAGGAGGAATGGGGGCTTCTAGATCTCCTGGAGTCAGGTGGGTCACCCTATGCCTGGCACTATCTCAAAGCCAGTAGGGAGCTGGCAGTCCCACACCTGTAGGGCTCCTCCTGTATGGGCCCCAGGGATGACTCTCAAAGGGAGAGATTTGAGCTGATGAAGGAAGTATCCCACCCAGACCACGCAGAGCTTGAATTGGGCAGCACGACAGTCATTTGTAATTCCTTTTGTTCATCACACAAATCCTGAGCACCTGACTGGGCCTCCCCTTGGGCTGGACTGTGGCAGGGACAGAGACACTTAACTGTTTATGTGGGCTTGCCCTCAGCAGCCCTTAGTTTGATTGAGGCCAACCCCTCAATGGGTAGTCAGTGGTAACTGCCAGGCCACCGGTGAACTATTGATGCCCTTAATGTTCAATCTGTCCTTGATGCTGGGCAAGACTGACAGGAGATGAGTGGGTAGGCACACAGGTGAGTGAGTGAACAAAAGAGTGACTGAAAGCATGAGTAGGTGAGTGACTGATGCTTGGACTGAGGACTCAGATGCTCTCCTTATTTCACTAAGGGGCAAAGGCAGGTATGACCCTCACACTTGCTCCTACTGTGGCCTAGGACCCTTGAGGGACAGCAGTGGTGACTCAGTTTCTCTAGACAAACTTTAAGCACTCCCTGCCCCTGCTTGTGTACACAGGGTCTTCATGACCAGTGAAATGAGAAAAGGAAGGTTGGAAACCCTAGCCTGGCTTAATAATTCTGTAGTGAGGACATCTCTGGTCTGCTCACAGAACCACTGAGACTAGAGGCTGCACTTATAGCTTTGGAATTTTATAGATGGGTAAACTGAGGCCAGAGGGGAGAAATAGTGTGCCTGGGTGCAACAGACCCATCACATGGTGTTTGCCTTATGCAATATCTTGTTTATAGCTGAAATTACACTGTACTCATGTGGTCTTCACATGGAAATGGAGAAAATAAGGGACACCAGATCTAATGGGGTGGTGGGGACTGGAAAAGCCATTCCAATCTCTCCAGAATCTGGACTAGAGAATGTGTAAGGGACAGGGGAGTCAAGCATGAGAAGGGGAAACTCCTGGTATAGAGAAGCATGCATTTCAAGAGAAGGAGACATAGAGAATAATCAATCACACAGAGATCTTAGACCTATCTTAGTTCCCAGGCCACACGCATCCTGACAATAAGCCCCTGTTTCTTAACCCACCTCTAGTGGCCTCTATTACTTGCAACCAAATGAGCCCTCCTGACATAAAGATCACAGTTCTCTTCTCTTCTCTTTTCTTTTTTTATCTTTTCTTTTTTCTTTAAGTAAGCGCTACACCCAACGTGAAGCTTGAACTCACAACCCCGGGATCAAGAGTTGCATCATGCTCTACTGACTGAGCCAGCCAGGAGTCCCAAGATCACAGTTTCTAATCATGGCTAGACTATGTGTTTCCTAAATTCCAATTCAGGGTTCTGCCAAACCACAGTGGAAGAATACAGAAAACTCTCATTTAACTGGGGCTTCTGCTGCATTCCATCTTATTCTATGATCTTCTCATCCCTGAATCCAGTGGCCCCTGTGAGATCTCACTATTCCATTATCTAAGTATATCCTGTGTGACATCACAGCCCAAACCTCCAACAGTTAACAGCATGATATGATCATCTTGTCTTCCAGAAGTCCTAAAATGACATCACTACTCAGGCCACCAGGGGCCCCCATGTGATATAATCACTCAGGCTACCAGCAGTCTTAGTGACTTGTTCAGTGATTATTGCCCAGCTCTCCAGCATTCCCATTATGTTATCACTGACCAGCAGCCTTGTGATATCATTGCTCGGTCCTCCAACATTCCCAATACAATGCCACCAACCAGGAGTACAACATTGGCATCAAAGCTGTCTACAGTGCCTCAGTTCCCAATGAAGACTAGAATCTAATTAGGCTCAAGGCTCACAGGACCCTGGGCCCTGGGGTACTTTGTCCTGAATCCTACAAATTTCCTTGTTCCTCAAAGTAGCTCCGGTGACACAGATGGGAGCCCCCACCCCCACACTACATTGTATAGAGGCAGAGACTGATGTCTGGGCCCCTGAAGGAATTCCAGGTTCCTCCAAGCTACAGATTTCAGTAAGTATATGTGGTTCGGTAGAAGGGGAGGAGGAATAGAGGAAAGTAAAGATGGAGAAAGAGAAGGAGAGAGGGAGGGGGAAGCAGAGAGAAACAGAAAGAGAAACCACCTATCTGTGACTCTGAGACAGAGGGAGAGAGCTGCTGGCCTGGCCTTGGCTCCACTTCATGCTCTTGCCCTTCTCCAGCAAGCCTTCCAGATCATTCAGCCTCTCCTCTGCGTGTGCCTCCTCACTCTTCTCTACCTATATGTCATTATGACAGGTGGTCATGAGCAGCTCTTTCCCTTAGCCTGCCACAAAGGCCCCGTCAATGAATGCAGTGAGCACGGCTCGGCCCAGCAGGTTTATTCTTTCCAGTGGGAGGGTTGCCTCCTGCTACTCCTGCTCTGCTGGATAATCTCTAAGGCCTCCCTGACTCTGACTTTCAAGGATTCACAGGATTCTGGGAAGGAGAGTCAAACCCCTAATAGAACCTGATCTGGCAGCTCTCAGAAAGCCTTGGTCTCAGGGGAGGGAGTGCTTAATTCCACCACAGACCAAAGCTCTCACTCCCTCAGCTGCTTGTGCAGGGGTCTGGCAGAGAAGTGACCAGGGAGGAGCAGTTCTTCTTGAACGGGCAACCACCAGTGGGGGCCACAGTCCCACAGCTCCACCCCTGTCCTGCAAGCAATAGCTTCAGATCATAGATGGACCCTCTGGAGAGTTGTGGCCGTCAGGGGAAGCCTGGGCTCTTGCTCAGGATTCAGGGAAGTAAGGCAGTCAGAGGGCATGTTGGGCCACCAGGCTAATGCCAGGTCAGTGGCCAGAGAGAAGTAGATGCCGAGCTGCAGAGACCAGCTTACCAAGCCAGCCTCCACAGCAGGCCTCCTCCTGTCTTTACTGTGGCTTTCCAAATGAGTCCATCCCAGGGCTGAATCTAAGGCAGCAGCTGTTTAGTGACTCCCTTATTAAGTCATGCAAGAGGCATTTGGAGGGGGGCTGTGGTAGGCAGAATAACACCCCCTAAAATGTCCATGTCCTAATCCCTAGAGCCCATAAATATGTTACTTTGCACGGCAATAGGGGTTTTACAGACGTGATTAAGTTAAAGGCCTTGAGATGTGGAGATTATCTGAGTGGATTATCTGGATTATCTGAGTGGACTCAATGTAATCACAGGGGTTTTTATAAGGGAAAGAGGGAGACGGGCGAGTCAGAGGAGATGCTAGAATAATGCAATTGCTAGCTGGAAGGGGGCCACAAGCCATGGAATATGGGCAGCTTCTAGAAGCTGGAAAAGGCAAGGACATAGATGTTCCCCTAGAGCCTCCAAAAGAATTGAAGCCCTGCTGACAACTGATTTTTTTTTTTTTTTTTTTTTTTGCTAAGCGAAACCCATTTTAGACTTCTGACCTCCAGAAGTGTAAGATAATAAATTTGTGTTGTTTCAAGCCATTATGTTTGTAGCAATTTGTTACAGTAGCAATAGGAAACAAATGTAGTAGGCATTCAGGGAGGTTTGATCCAGACTCTACTTTTAGGAATCAGAGGGAGAAGCTGCATAGGTAGTAATTTTTCCTGGGATGGTTTGGAAGCAGTGTCTCTAGAAGTCAGGAGGATGGATGCAATAACCCCCAGCTCTTCTAACAACGGTAAGGACACCCTCCCTCAGTTTCCCACACCTGGCCCTTCTGCCTTGGACTCCAGGAACAGAAATGCCCTTTGGGTTAGGATTTTCAGTTTCCAAAGGCAGGAGACTTCCTGCCAGGGCTTCCCCAAGAAAGGGCATCAGTGCTAGAGGGTTCCAAACCTCCAGGATGGCCCAGAGGCCACGGTGCCAGGCTGGGTTCAGCCTCGCAGGCACCTGGGCTTTGCTGAACACTCATCTGATTAGAAGTCATATTTAAACAGTGTAGGAAATAAGAGCAAGGCCTTGGAGACAGAATACATCAAGCGGGACATTTAATTTGATTTAGGGAAAATGAGGCAAACATTTGAGAACCTAAATAACTAACCAGTAATTAAACTAACAACGGGAATGCCCTTGCACTACAACCCAGCGAGCACAGTGGCCTTTATGGACTGTATTTACAAAGAGACCTGACAACATAATTAGTCCTGTAAATTTTACGCAGCCTGCAGCTGAGGAGTGATGGATTTTGTGTGTGGAGGATGAACAGGGAGAAATGAGGTGGATGAATTTCCATTTTCAGTAAATGAAATTAACACTACTTAATTAGTGAAGCTGACAAATAAATGATCAGGAAAGATTTAAATCCCTACAAGTGTATCTCTGGCCTAGGCAGGCTCAGAGACAGGCCAGGATGTGATGGGACAGAGCGGGAAAGGGTTTAGTGCTGAGACTCAGGGCCTGCCTTTGGCCCCTTTTGAAGGCTGCTCCCAGAGGGAGATGGGGATAAGGGACAGTTGGCTCTTCTGCCTTTCTTTAGATGTAGCTCACTGGGAAGCTTCCTCCTCATCTCTGTGTGATAGCCAGTCAGGACCACACAGAGTGCCCAGGATCTGTTCCAGCATCTCTGCCCAACAGACCACGAGGAGTCCTCATTTCCCTGCTATCAACTGGCTAACAGGCTGGAAAGGACCCCTTCAGTACAGTAGGCTGATAGAATTACATCTCAGCTTTGCCCCATGGGCCATCCCTTCCTAGACTACTTTCCCCTGCCCTCCAACATTCCTCCATCTGCTTTCCCCTGCCGACAGCCTCTTTCTCCATTCTGCTGAGACAGGGAGCCTGACCCTAGGGGACACTCTAGTGTCAGCCTTATATGCAGCTTGACATACCCACCCCCTCATACTCAGTAGCCACACAGGGGAGACAGGTGCAAATGCGTCTGTGCTATGGCAGGCAATTGCCTGGACTCTCCCCACCCCCCACCCGTTTGATCCTGGCCTGGCCTTGCTCCAGCCAACCTGCTCTGTGCCCATATAGGAGACTGGCCCCAGTCCTTCTTAGGTACATGCCTACCCCTGCCAAAGTCCTTATTGGCTGTGTTATAGAATAAATATCTGGAAATTCCAGGCAAAAGGAGGTCTGGGCTGAGCTCATCAGGGTCAAATGCAACAACAAATCCAAATTCTCACTTCAGTGTTTGTCTGCATGAGGCAATCTGATGATGGGAGGCTGGCATTTGGGAGTTTCCAAAGACAGTGTGATGGATGCTGGTGACCCAGCTGCTCCTCACAGTGACTCCATGTGGTAACTAGGGTGCCTAGTGGTTTTTTTTGTGTTTGTTTGTTTTGTTTTTGCCTGCTTCAGCTTTGTCCTCTTTCTTCTAGGAGAGTATCTGGTTATTTGAGAGTACAGGACTCCCAGAGGTAAGGTCAGAAGTGAATGCAGGAGCCCTTCTGAGTCCCAGCTCAGCCTGGCTCTGCTCAGGCCTCTGCAGAATGGTGCTGAGATGTGCAAGGCTCTGGAGAAAGATGCCATGTGCCAGCTGGCCAATAACTCCGGTGCCAGGGGCAGCAACAGCAAATACCACAACCGCCACTGCTGGGGCCTGCTCTCTAGGGTAGGCAGAGGCTTGTCTGATTCTCCTTCATCCCCACAGCCCCCTTTCTCTGCTTAGGTCTCCTGAGACTCCTGCAGGAAAGTGAGGGGACAGAATGACAGACAGATCAGCAATGATTGTCCTTTATATGTGGGTAGTTCTTATAGTTCACAGGGCTCATTTGCTTTTCTTTCAAGCGTGTCTAGCAACAGCCCTGAGTTGGAAGTCTGGCAGGTGTCAGTTTCTTCATGTCACCAGTAAGGAAGCCAAGGCTCAGAAGACATTTCTGGCCCTAGGTCATATCACTGGGAAGTGACCCTCCAGCTGGAAGGTCTACAGTGTGGCCAGCAAGGGACAAAGAGACTTTTCCTGGGTGCATGTCTGCCTAAAGGAGGCTATTGGGCCTGTCAGGCTTGGAGTAATCTATTTCTGAGGGATGGTTTACTCTTCTCCACTGTTCCTGGCTAAAACTACCCCTGTGGACAGCCTCTGCATGATCCCAAGCAGCTGACCCTGCTTCTGGCCGTGGGTGAGAGGAGGATGAGGGTGGAACTGATGTAGTTTATCTTCCCACCTGCTAGGGAGCCTCCCTCACCCCTGCCTCAGTCCTGGGCAGAGAGCCTGGGCTGAGAGCAGCCTCATAGGGGGTCCACACCCACTCCTGGGAGGGCCTGCTCAGCCCCCAGGCCCTGTTCCAGGCCCAGTAGCTGCCACAGAGCGGGGGGAATGTGCTAGTTCCCTGCCAGAGGAGGAGGGTGCTTCCAGCTTGGCAGCAGCCCACCCTCAGGAGTGGGGACACAAAGCGGGCATTTAGGGCATCCTCAAAGGCAGCCCAGACCACGAGACTGGGAGCAGCTCCAAGGTCTCCTCCCTGAGAGGAATGATAAACACCAACTCCTCCTTGCCCTCCCTCCCACCTACCGCACCCTGGTCAAAGAAAGGGCTGGGTGCACAGGCAGTCTAAGGGGTAGAGCCCAGGAGCTTGCATGTCTGCCAGCCAGGAGAAGCTTGGAGAATGGAAGGGCTTTTCTGTTCACAGAAGCTGATCCTCCCAGCCAGGGAATACGCTGTTAGCCTGGGGAGCTGCGCTAACATGAAGTATGGGGCCCTCTCCTGTTAGGAAAAGGGAATGTCCAGGACAGCTCAGAGGTAGAGGCTTCTGCAGGGAACATGGAACATGCAGGCTAAGCAAACTACCACACAGTTACTACAGTGCTGCCTCCTGCTGCAGGGGTGAGGGTGGGGACAGAGGGGAACTGGCAGGGGCGAGAACACCCTGGACAATAGTGGTCTTCCAGGGCCCAGGGGCCAAGTGATGAACATCAAGCCCTTGCCCCCACCCCTGCCTGTTCTAGGGCCAGATCAGGAAACTTCCCTCTCTCAGCCTCACCATCCAATCTCTTCCAGGTCTGGTCCAGCCTACCTTCTCAAGCTTACCAAACCTACTTCTCCATCCCCACTCCACAGTCATGCTCCAGATACTATCATCTCTTCTTGGGGTGCCTTACCAGCCTCCTAACTTCCCAGCCCCCAGTCTCATGCCTGTAATTCCCCCCTGTGCTGGTTCTGTCCCTGTGCTTCTCAAATTCCTTCAGTGATTTCCCCTCAGGAGAATGTCGTAAGACTGCCCTCAGGATAATTTCCAGGCTTCTTGGAATGGCTTCCCAAACCCTTTGGGGGCCAACCCTGACTTCCTCAACAGATTCATTTCCTCCCATATCTCTTGTGCCTCTGGACCTCTGCATATGCTAGTCCCTCTGCCAGAAGGGCTCTCCCCTCTTTATTCACCACAATAACACCTTCAAGGTTCACTTTGGTATATTCCTTCTCCCAGCACTAATTGCTGATATGACTGTCAGTCTTGCCCATTAGACTGTGAGCCCCTTGAGGGCAGTGACTATATCTTCTTTCACATCTGGCAAAGAGCTCTGCACTGAATAGGTACTTAAGTGTTTGCTGATTGAGTGAGCAAATGAACAAATAGATTACTTACAGGAGCCATGTCCCACTGCAAACAGATCATTGTACTTTGGATTCCTGCAAAAGAAATAGGAACCCATTGGCCCAGGAAATGAACATGGCTTTCCTGTGGACATGAGCCTTCCCATGAATACTGGTACCTAACTACACTGCAGATGTCTACTGTTGAGTGTTGAGACCTGGGCTGATCCCACAATCCCTTAAGAATCCCAGTCTCTCTCTTTTTTTTTTTTTTTCCTATAATGCTACATGTCATCCTCAAGGTGGTTAAGTGCAGTAGAAGTGCCCCGCTCAGCGCTTGGCACCCAGCAGGCGCTCAGGGGCTCGGGTTTCCTGCAATGTCTATACTCACCAGCAGAGGGCGGTGACGGCCAGGTGCTTGGCTTTGTCGTTTTGGAACTTCCAGAGCGGCAGCAGCGTACCCTCCTGGTCTCGGTATTCGTCAGCAGCATCCTCATAGTACTTAAAATCTTAAACACACATAGGCTGAATCAGCCCTGGGACTGCCATTTTATGGCAAACCCAAGTCCGCCACTTTCTGTCTGTACCTCCTTGGCCAAAACAATCAGACTCTTTGTGTTTCAAAGTGGGAACAGTAATAGTACCTATCTCAAAGGACTGTTGTGAGGATAATTGTTAATATATGTAAAGAACTTAGAAAAATACCTGGCACCTAGTAAGCCCTCTATATGTGTTATTGTTACTGTCATCCCTGTTGTTGGGGGCAAATTACAATAAAGTAGCCATGTCCTCATAGATAAAATCCCAGGTTTGTCCAACCTCATATCTGCTGCTAAGCTCCACTATGGTGAAGCTGCCTGGATCTCTGATGGATTCTCTGAACTCAAATTCATCTCCAGCCTTAAATCGTCTCTGCCTCCCATTTCCTCTAACTTAGGCAGAAGCTCCATCTGTCCTTCCACTTGTCTAAACCAGAAATGTGGGTAATCCTTGACTGATCTCTTTCCATCATCTTTCATATTTTCCTTCTGACTACTTTTTAATCCATTCACTTCTCTCCAAACCCCTAGCCACTGCCCAGGCCCCAAGAGCCTTCACCTGGATTATTACACCATCCTCCTAACTGATCTCCCCACCTCTAATAACTCCTTCTCCAGTCCATGCTCCACGGAGCTACCTGAGTGCAAATAAATAAATCACTTCACCACACCACCTCCTCCACCTCACTGAAATCCCTCAGTGGCTCCCCTTGCACATGGCTCCCTGGTCAAACCAAGGCTCCAGGCCATAACTTCCATGTCATTTCTAGCCAGGTGTCACATAACCTCTGTATCAAACTGTGTCTAAAATGTCCTGCTCCTCCATCTTCCTGGCAAACTCCTACTCATTGCAGATCCAGATTAAACTCTTTCTCCTCTGTGAGGTCTTCATTTTCCTGTTAGGCAGAATTCATTTCTTCCTCCATTCCAGCCTTGTCTCTACTGAAACGTCTGTCATGCTGTGTTGCTTCTAATTATTCTTTTGGCCTTCTCTCCTACCAGACAGCTCCTGGGGAGCAGGAAGCATGTTATATTCATCTCTGGACTTGCAGTGCCTAGCACAGGGCCAGCCATAGAGCAGACAGCCAATGACTGTTCAAAGAATGCAATGAAATAAATCAACAGAAGTGAAAAGTTTCTCAGTCAATCAAGGGTGACCCATTAGAAAACTAATCCTCTCATCCAACACGGTCAAAGACATGCCCAGGCACTGCTCCCCAGCCTTGAGGTTGTGGGACTACATTCAAACCTCACAAATGTCTCAGAATAAAAAAAGACTAGAGTGATCAGAGGCATGAGGCTTGATCATATCACAGCTCCCTGAGCTTAGGCTGTCTTTGAAAATACTTCATTTCAGAGAGGAGATTAATTGGTAATACTTCTCTGTTTTCACTTCTTCATGATCATACTTTCCCAAAGGGAAAAAGAGTATGCAATTAAAAAAATCAAAGTTCAGTGCATTTTTATGTGATTGTGTTCTTAAAAATGAAAAAGGTTCACCAAGGCCAATTTCTCCATGGATATTAATTGTGTTTGCAGCCCTTTGGTGGGGCTGGTTGCAGAGGCTGGGTTTCAGGAAGCCAAGCTGTGTGAGTGACAAATTCATTCACAGCTGCTGTGTACTTTGACAGCTTTGAAAAGCACTCAAGGTCGTTTTCCAGCCTGAATGATAACAAGGGGGCTTGTTTAGGCTGCTGGTCTTGGCAGCCCTGGTTTCTGTGTCCCATGGGTGAGCAATGAGCATCAAGTCACCACGAAGAGCCCTAGGCTGTCAGCAAAAGAGACCAGCCAGCAACAAGGAGCTGCCAACTTCGGGGAGGCAGCTGCTCCAAATAAATGCACAACCTCTTAGGGAAATACAAGCCACTTGGGAATGTGCTGTTCATGCCATGGGAAGGATTCTGTTTCCCTGGCTCTGTCAAAGACACCAGAATTTCCCAGGCCCCCAGGATTTAAGTGTTTCTGAATCAATCTCTTTCTTCACTTCATCACTAATTAATCACTAGCATAGACTTATTGAATGTTTTTTTTTTTTTTGAAATGTCTCTTCCAGCCCAGTGGTTCTATAGCCTTGTGCCGAAGTGCTTCGGCTATGTTCTAAGGGGCCTGTGTTCAAGTCCTGATTGTACCACTCATTCCTCATACTAGCTATGGTTTTGAACAAGTAGCAATAGCCCAAATTTCTCACCTATAAAATGGAGATAATAATGGCATTCACCCGACAGTGTGGCTGGCAGGATGATATAAAGTAATACATGTAAACTGTACTGCACAATGTCCAGTACATAGGCCATTCCCAGAGAATGTTGGTGCTGGCTTGTCACTCTTATAACTGCTTCCTTTTCTCCATCCCCTGGAAAAGGTGTGGTGAGGCCCACTCCACCCCACACCTGAACCTCATCTTCACCTCTGTCCCTGTATTCTGCCCAATTGCATCCATGCTCTCACTGGGCTGTGTTCCTGCCTGGACTGTCTACAGAAAAATCTCAGATTCCCTGAGATATTCCACGCCTTTCATTAACTGGCTCTAACCACCTCTGTGGCCTGAGCTTTCACTACTTTCCAACAAACCCCTGTTGGAATCACTGAGCCTGCTGCACTTTATCCCCAGAGACCATTCCCATTTATTTTATCACCGAGTCACTGTTTATGCTGTCCCTTGCCCAAAACATCTGCCCTTCTGCCAATCTCCTACTCAAACTCTGCTTATCCCTTGGCACCTAGCTTAGCCCTCCCTGCAGTCTTCCTTGACTGCTGCCACTCATCCTTCATTTCTCTTCTTCCATTCTTGAGGATCCCAAGAGCAGTTTTAGTCTGCATTCTAGAATTTATATTGCCCCCAAGCTGGATGCAGTAGAGAAAGAGCACAGAATTAGGAAACTCAAGACCTAGATTTGGGTCCTCTGCCATTCAATAGCCAGGTAGACTTGCCCTTAGCTTCCTCTTGGGTAAAGTAGGGGTAATACTCTCTGCTCTGCCTCCCTCCCCGGACTGTTGGGAAGATGACATTGGATCACTAATATGCAGTGTTTTGCTGCACCATTGTCAGATCTCATCACTATACCCATTTTTCTTATTCCATTGTTTGTAGTTGACCTATGTATGCCTTGTCTCCCTAGTGACATCCAGAGGAGGAAGGGATTAGTTTTTCTCCCCTTGCACCTATAGTACCTAGCACGGGACACTCAAATACTTGCCTTGTATGAGGAATTTTTAATACAGGCAATAATAGGAGTTGCCAGCATTTCAAATCTTACCTTGAGCAACATCATCAAATGTGTTCTGGTTGACCATCCGCTCCACGATTTTAGCAGCCTGAGTCACTTTGGTGATGTCATCACTCTGTGGAGATACAGAGGCCACAGGCCCTCTTAGCTAGCACCTGGAAAGGTTATGTCTCAAGCCACAGCCCAGACTTGCAATTTTCTCTCTGACACCACCCACCCCAGATAGCTCTGTAAAGATATCTCTTCATGCCTCAAAAGCCAGCTCACTTCACCTCACCACCCCTTTTGGGGAATTCCCAGCTCTTAAACGGCACAAGGAGTCTGCACTGCCATACTTGGCCCCTGGGCACAGCCTGTCTTGTGTTCTTTCATTCTGAGCTTGTTCTGGAGAAGGTATATCTCAGAGCACAATACAGGACATTGAAGAACATTGAAGGGGAGAGTAGAAAAGGGGAGCAGAAAAATGCCACCTGCATCTGGGGTCATTGTACTATACTAGCAACTGTATATAATCTTGGGTTCTCACAGCAGTCTTGCAAAGTAAGATCATTAGTATATTTTTACAGATGTGGAAACAGGTTAGAAAAACCTAGCTAATAAGTAGCAAAGCCAGGATATAAACTCAACTCTGTGGACTCCAGGTCTATTGCCCTCAGGCCCCACAGAAAGCCAGTCTGACCACCCTTGTCTGGTCCTGGGAGACTCATGGTTCCAGATGCGTGGTGGACCACTGCCTCCCTTGTTCTGGATACTATACTACTTGAGCAGACATTGCTTTTTATTGGTTCTGGCTAAATTTGTGGTCTCTGAGCCCCTTCTGCCATTCCAATCCTAATCTTTCAGATCAGACAAGCTTGCATTCATTTCTGTATATTCATCCAAATCATTAATCAGACAGAAATCTGAGATATATTATTGCAGACTTTCCTACAGGGTATCATAGAGTTATTATGCTTTCCCCCTCTCATTCACTTGAGTTTTATACCAACCGTGTCAGATGCAGGTCTCTGAGAAAGGGGTGTCACTCTGTACATGCACTGGGCCTGAGCAAAGGGTCACTATATTCTACACCCAGGCCCAGTACTTGAGATTCCTAGTTAAAACTCAATTTCCTTGCTTACAGGTCCCATACTAAGGTATTCACTGGTGTTAGGGGATATCTTATACCCCACAATGTTATGTCTCCACTGTAGCTTCTTGGTCCAGAAGGCTGGACTCTACCTGCATCACAGCCTTCAATGTCAACCAAGCTGGAAGAACCCTGTGTAGTCCTACTTCCCTGGACATGTTAGACACCAAGTCTGATAGACATGTTAGACCCCAAGGGCTTAGACCCAAGGACAATTTTCAGTTTCAGCCACAGGAATATTTCTTCTCTTTTCTGGGTCCTGGTGGCTGCAATTAAAGTGTCTACAATAATAGTCCTAGCACACAGCCTATAGCCAAACCTTTGATGGATCTCCAAGTGAACCTTGACCCAGGCTAACACCACTCCCTCTGAAGCCCCTAACCTCTAGGGAATAGTACAGGGGAAGTCAAGGGTCTGGACAGGGCAACCCATGGGACAGGGACTTCATCTTTCACTTCAGAGTTCCAGTACTCAGCATGATCATGATCACAAGTGCTTGGTCTGTAATTCAATGAAACTGAATTGGGGCAATTAAACCTCCCATAGAATGTGACTTTTATCAGGGACATGTAATTGAGTGGAAGTGGGAATACCTCAGACAAAGGAAGTAAAACTTCCTTTAACTCATCTGGCTTCTGTAGCAGAACCACCTCCGAGAGAGCTGTCTGGGAGCTCTCCAGGGTGCTGAACCCAGACCTCATCTTTCTATGGACCTCATATTTCCCATCCCATTATAGGTCAAACTCATCCATACTGGGACTCTGGCTCCTGATTCAGCTTTCTCTCTGTTGAAAGGACAAATATGGCCCTTCAGCATCTCCCTGTGGTGATCCTTCTTGTGGTGACCTATCACTATAACTTCCATAATACCCCCAAACTTATGCTGGCTACACTCACAGTGAGCCCACCAAATAGACCTCTATACTGACTCCTATGATGGTTCTTCACAGTAAATCCAGCCCAGAGTGGCCACACCCATCAGCCTGAACCTGTTGGTGCCTGTGATTAGCTCTGACTTGGCTCCTGGCCCATAAGACTCACCTAAAAAAAATGAGCACAAGTAAACCCAGGGACTGAAGGTCAAAGAGCAAATCACCCTCCAAAACCCCATGAGCCCTTAGTCAGGGAGGTTGTGCCTTATTCTTACATCCCACCGAATCCTGAGAAGACTCCTGAGCTCTTTCAGGGTGTGTAGTGGGCTTTCAATAACATCCATGTCTTCTGTTGGCCCCTAGCCCCAAAACCCTGAATCCCTGCTGGCCTCCAGACCTATATAAGATTGGGAAGAGGTGTGGAATGCCAGAGGAAGCTGTAGCTTTCCTCACACTTTCCTACAAGGAAAGAACTATTCATACTTCAACATTAGCTCCCCACTTAAGGTCTGTAAAGACCTTCCAGATAGCCAGGTTTCTCTCCACCAAGAGACCAAGATCCCACCAGTTATTCTCGTGACACATCCATGAGAAACCCCACCAAACCTGGGACTCCATAGATGCCATCTTCCTCATGGCCATCTTCCCCATTTTTTTAGCCACTGGTGTCTTTGCCTTCTCTTTCTCTTTGGTCTTTTCCTGCCTCTCAAGCTCTTCTACGTAGGCGTCGTAGATCTCCCACTAGGCAAGCGCAAGATGAGAAGGATCATTGCAGGGCAAAATCTTCATCCAGCCAGCTCCTATTAAGCTTTTAGAGCTTGAGAATAGATTATGTCAGGCCCCATCACATGCCTCTATAGCATCCTCTACTTGGCCCACTGTAATTATGTATTCAATGTCTGTCTTCTCTGCTGTCAGCTCTAGGGCAGGAATGAAGGAGCTATCAGGGCACCTCTGGAATGGGCTTTCCACTCTGCAGCTCAGGGGCTCTGTTATCAGCTGGAGATCAGTATTGTTCCAAACTACAAACCCCATTAGGCAAAACAAATGGGCAAATATCAGGGTGGGTCACATTTTTCTTGGTGATTTATAGGACTCTGAACTAGGAAATTTAAAAAATGTTTCCCCCAGATAAACTTTCTAGTTCATGTTGGCTGTCTACAGTACTGCCCACACCTTCTGAGCATAAAAAGATAAACAAAAATTAAGGGAACTCCTTCTAACTGCATCTGAGAGCAAGAGAATCCCAAGGATAGTAACAAAGGAAGCAGCAAGGATCTGGGGAAAAAACCCAGATCACACTGTGTGCTCTCCAGAGTTGGGCAGTCACTGCCACCTGGAGGCCAGATACACCTTCCATTAACAATTTACCCATGGGCCCATACTCCACACTACAACATAATTCAATGTTTATCATCTCATTCAGAGCTTTCCAAAAACCCTGTAAGGCTGCTTGTTGTCCTCACTTGACAGAGAAAGAGAAATTGAGGCATTAAGGGTGACATGGTTTGCCCAGGGTCTTATAGTATGAGCAGCAAGGTTGGGGCTCAGCTCAGGTCTCCTGGCACCATATCCTGCCCAAATCAGCATGGATATCCAGTAGAATTTGAGGGGTAAGGGGGGGTCTGCAGAAACAATTAAGACTGCTGGAAGGGCAGGTTAGAGTGCTAACACTTCAGAGTCAGCCATGGGGTGACTACAGAGAGTTGGAAGCCATGCCTGTTTCCCTCTTTGACAGCCTTGCCCCCAAGGGGCATGTGGCTGATCCACAGCTCATTAGGTGGGGACTACTGTCTCATATGCCTGATATTCAGAGCCTGGACAAGGAGCAGGGAGTTGGGTGGATGAGGAAGGCAGGCTGCCAGAGGAATCTTTGACAAGAATGCATGAGGTGGGAAGGTGGGGGTGTGGTGATGACTTTTAGACTGAGCCAGGGTCTTACCTGATTAGCTGTGGCTGAAAAGTTTGTCCTGGGAGGAGGTTCCATCTGGCATTCTCGGTCCTAGAGAACAATGACAACAAGAAACCCACAGAGAGCCCTCAACTCCTCACTTGACCCAACAGTATATCCATGGGTGAAGCATTTCAGTTTGAGCAGAGGGAGGGATGGGACACCGAACAGGGGAAGTAAAGAGGGGCTGAACAAAGGACCAAATGATACAGTGAAAACCTACATTTTCCTTCCAAGCTTCCTTCAGAAGAAGTCTAAGCTAGAAATCGGGGGCAATGAAACCTGATTGTGCCAGTTTCAACTAAGCAGGGGATAGGCAGGCCTCTGGCCAGCCTCTAGATGCAAGACACAGAGGTCAGCCCCTGGCAAGCCACTGGGCTAATATCCCTCACCCTGAGAAGACTTCTCTCTAATACTGGGGCCTCTGGCTCCACCAGGGGAATGCACTCCCTCCTCATTGTGTATCATCCAGATTACTGAATAGGGAGCACATAGTGTGATTAGGAGCTGCCAGAAACCCACCTTGTAGACTTCTGCCCTCCATTCACAGATTCATTTATGTAAAACACTGTTTTACATATGTAAGTCTCTCCCCTGAAACCCTGAGAGATTCTTTCAGCCTGGTACTCAGGGTCCTCCATACTTATGAGCCAGGGAACTTTTCTAGCCTTTTCCAGTTAGTCTATCACAGAAACCATCAACTTCAGTCAAAGCGGCTCTTAGTCCTGTCTCCCTGGCACATCTGGCCTCTCCTCTCTCCCCCAGATCTTGGCCTCTTCTTCAAGGCCCTTACATGTTTCAGTCTCAGTTGAAGGGCTCTAGATTCCTTGTTATCCACTCTGAACTCCCATGAGGATGGCTTACAAGGACCTGAACACATGCTCCCAGCTCTCCTCAGAGAAATTAACTGTGGTGTGTGCCTGTCACCCTTCCAGGCCAAGGGCTGCTGGGGCTGGAGTCAGGCCTGTTCCTTTTCTGCCACGAACAGTGAAGATCTGTAAGGTAAAGGGGCTGGAGTGGGGCTGCTCTACCCGGAGAGGGTTGTTTATGGTCTGTGAGGCCCTCTCACTGAAGTTGAACTGGTTGGTGAGCTTTTGCTCCTTGGGCTGCTTAGGAGTCATCAATTCTTCTTCAGTCACTTTTTCAGCTGCCTGGAAAAAAAGATTCATAGGACCAGGGCTCAGCTGTGAGAAGGAGTGGGGAGCTGTGAGTCAGGAGTGGGGAGAAATCATGTCCTAGGATAGGATAGAAGTGGGAGAGGGTGATGGTACCAGGAGCATTGGCACCTGCAGCCTCTAACATCTCATTTTCAGCTCCACCCCTAACAAGTTACCCCTGAAACTTCCATCCTTAGCTGGAGCTGGAAGGTGAGAGATGAAACAATATTATACTGTACCTCAGCTGCAGGCATATCTGTTTGACTTCTAGCTTCAGTTTCAGCTTCAGCTTCAGATTCCTTAGGCTCTTCTTCTTCTTCAAGGATTTCAGTTTCTGAAATCACCACTTTGGTGGACTCCTGAGAACCTTGGTAGGATATTGCAAATGAGCCCAAAGTCCAGGCCTCCTCCCTTGTCCCCTGGTAGGGCAAGGCTTTCTTGGTTCCTGCCTTTGAGACCTCGCCTACCCCATGGTTCCCATGGGTTAACTCCCAGACCTATCCAGGACAGCCAGCTATTGGACTTTATGTAAGTAGAGGCTCTGCAAAGTTATGGCTTGGTGATCTGCTCCCTAGGGTGACCACAGAAAGGGGACCAGGCTCTGGGCTGTAGCTTCAGGTTGGCCCCAAGGCCTACCTGCTGCTACCTCATCACGGTAGTGCTGCCGCCGTCCTTCATCCGAGTCTTTGGGGATCAGGTTCCCAACCTGGCTGAAGTGAACTGCCAGTTGGTTGGCAACGCCAATAAACTTATATGTGCCTTCCTAAGAGGAGAGAGGATTGAGTCAGACCAGGGGTCCCGAAAAGGACTGCTGGAGTTAGAATGTAGTCTGCCTTCATTCTATAAGACTTAATGTGGCCCATCTGCTAACGATATATATAGATCTCATCAAATCCTCAGTTAACCTGAAGTTTTCATTGCATTCCAGCTTAAGAGGAGGCAAATGAAATAAAAATTTAAAAAATTCTCATCAAAGACATAGTTTTAAATATCTTCTCTTTCCAACTTTGACTAGCCCTGGATTTGTCTACCACTGGCTCTTATATCCATGCCAAGTGATTCTGGTGTACCTGTCTCATCACAGATTTGAGGCAGGTCACTCATAGTCCTCAAACATACCTGGCCTGGCCTACTCTGAACTGTATTTAGTGAATGTGAGGGCTGGATAGATCCTCAGAGAGGCTAAATCCCCAATTCCCCTGTTTCCATACAGGAGGCCACAGATACCTAGAAAAGGTTTGAGTTTGGTACTTGTCCAGTTCATACAGCAAATGAGAAGCAGGGCTAGGCTTAAAGTCTAGGCAACCTTGTTCATTTCTTCTTCAACAACTAATTTTGAAGCAAACACAACATGCCAAGTATTTCCTTTTGTTTTCATTTTTTTAATGTTTATTTTTGAGAGAGACAGAGAAAGACAGAGCATGGGCAGGGGAGGGGTAGAGAGAGAGGGAGACACAGAATCCGAAGCAGGCTCTAGGCTCCAAGCTGTCAGCACAGAGTCCGATGTGGGGCTCGAACCCAAGAACCATGAGATCATGACCTTAGCCTAAGTCAGATGCTTAACCGACTGAGCCACCCAGGTGCACCAACATGCCAAGTATTTTCTAGGTTCCAGAGATATCAAGCTTAGTAAAAGCAGATTATGATCCCTGCTTTCATAGGGCCTATTAGTCTGGCTCCTCTTATCAGCCTCCTTATTGACAAGCATCTTAGTTGTACCATTGACTTTGAGACCAAGTTTTCCTTCCTTCTTTCAAAATGTGTCTTCCCAACCCTTTTAAAATCACATAGAAAATTATTACATTTGTATGACACACTAGGGTAAACTCACTGGAGAGGAAACCAGCTCATGGACTCCAGCTGTATCAAACCCACCTGTCCCTGGAGGGCTAAAAGAATCACTATTTCTGTACATAGGTTGGGACACTCTGCTTTAAAAATTCACCACAAACCCCTTCTTCTCTCAGTAACTCAGATGGATGGGAAATGAAACAGTGCAGTTATTAAAAGCATAGTCTATGGTGGTGGGCAGAAAGGATTCAAATCCTGATTCTGTCCCCTATTTTCTACATGACCTTGCGCTTAACCACTAAGCTTTAAATTTTTCATATCTAAAATGAGGATAATAATATCTAATTTTTAGGATAGTTGTAAGTATTGAAAATAACAAAAATAATTTATTTATTATTATTTTAAAAATTTAGATAGAGCACAAGCCCAGGAGAGGGGAAGAGGGAGGGAGAGAGAGAGAGAGAGAGAGAGAGAGAGAGAGAGAGAGAATCTTAAGCAGGCTCCACACTCAGTACAGAGCACAATGCAAGGCTCGATCCCACGACCCTGAGATCATGACCTGAGCTGAAATCAAGAGTCAGACACTCAACCAACTAAGCCACCCAGATGCCCAGAAAATAATTTATTAACAGTGTCTGACACGTAATAAGTACCCAATAAGATTTCAAAGGAGATTCATTACAAAATTTTTTTTAATCTCTGGAAAATTCCGTGTAAAATTTCAAGGTTCCAGCCAAAGACCAGAGTTTAAAGGTGATCTCTCTAATAGCAGAGAGGCTTTTGGAATGTACCAAGTCACTGCCAAACCAAGGGGCACCTAGAGGCCCCTACCCCAGGGGGATCACTTACTTTGAAGCTGTACCTGACAATGTTCTGGGGTGCATGTGGGTTGTTGGCTGTCAGAATGCGGGTGAACTCCTCCTTTAGCTCCTAAGGGAGAGAAAAACTGAGAAATACCAAAGGCCAGCACGTCTTCTGATATTTGGGAGGATTCCTCAGAGTGTCAACAGACATCTCACACCCAGGTTCTGTGCAGGCTCCTAATCAGTGCTATGAAAGAACACATCTCTGAGGGTGGAGGAGGTGGAAGGAGCAAGGGCAGGATGCTGCTCACTCACTGCATCAGTCAAATCCAGCTGGTCAGGAGGTCTAACTGTGGCTTTGGACTGGGCCCATTCATCTGCTCCTTCTCCCACTTCAGTCCCTGAATCTTCATCCTGCACAACAATGAGGATCAGCAAGCAGTGCTACAGAAAGCCCCTTCATTCACAAATCCTCCCAGAAGACAAGCTCTGCCCCTAATATGTAGAATACAAAATGCACAACAGACCACTCATGGAAGAGTCCAAAGGAACTGCTTAGGCCAGAGTTCTCATTGCCTGGAAGATCTTGGCCATGTCAGCCCTGGGGGTCAGGGCTTATCCAGAACATTGTGGTGGGCCTTCGGAGCCAGTAGTGAGACTAGAAGAAGTGGCCTCTCCCTACTTTTTCCCACACAGCCTGGAACCTAATGGTCAGGACCAGCTGCCAAAGGCAGGGCTTTATGCAAAATGAAAGAACATCCAGCTGTTCTTTAAGATGCTTCAGCTCTGATTCATATTTTATCTTCCACTTTGCCACCTTATGGTTACTCTTACAGTAATACTTTCAGTACTTGGTAACTTTTAGCCTCACAGTCTCATGAGATCCTTAGAGCAAAAAAATCAAGGACTAGAAGTTTTTCCTTTCCCTAATAGACAGTTAAACACCTTGCCAAACTGGCCCATGACATATTTTAAAAACTCACCCTTATTAGCAAAGATGTGCAAAATAAAGACTGCAATTTTCACTGTAAAACTGTTGGAAACTAAAACAACAACAACTACAAAAACCCAAAACAGAGACCCCTCAACCAAACGAAACTAATCCAGTAGTGGTGACATTGTGGGAAAATTGGTACCCATAAATTAGCACAACCTTTCTAAAGAGCAATTTGGAAATATTTACCAAAAACCTACTAAGCATTTATACTCTATGACTGGTTTCTATGTATAGGACTTTATATTAAAGAAATAACCAAGGACATGCCCAGAGACTTAAATGCACGAATGTTTGCTGGAGAATTGATCATAATAGTGAAAAAGAGGAAACATCTAAGTGCCCAACAATGGGGCATGGTTGAACAAATTACAGTATAGCCTTAAGGAACATATGGTAAAATATTGTACAGTAATTTTAAGTGATGCTATAAAAGTATGCATATTGGCAATGAAAAGTACTCTAAATATATTATGTAAAAAACAGATTGTAAAATAACTTACAGTTTGATTCCATTTAAAAACAGGGGCGACTGGGTGGCTCAGTTAGTTAAGTGTCCAGCTCTTGACTTTGGCTCAGGTCATGATCTCATGGTTTGTGAGTTTGAGCCCTGCATTGGGCTCTGCACTGACAGTGTAGAGCCTGCTTGAGATTTTCTCTCTCTCCCTCTCTCTCCCCTCCCCTGCTTGTGCTCTTTTTCTCTCTCAAAATAAATAAAATTAAATAAATACATACAATTTTTATATATGGACAGAAATATCTGAGAGAGTATAAGATCATGCATTAACTAAGAGGTTTCCCATAATGGTGGGTTTAAGGGTGATTTTTTAAAAAAAATAGGCTTCACACCCAGCGCAGAGCCCAACATGGGGCCTGAATTCATGACCTTGAGATCAAGACTCGAGCTGAGATCAAGAGTCAGCCATTTAACTGACTGAGCCACCCAGGAGCCCCTAAGGTTGATTCTAATGGTCTTTTTGCTCATTTGAATTTTCTAAAAAACATATAGCTAATATTTTCAACAGAAAACAATGCTGCTGGCTTCTTGCTGAGAGCCTGCAGTGGGCTCAGCACTTACTCTCTTTCTGGCTCCTCTGCCTATGTTGATGCTCTGAAAGAAAGAACAGAAACAAGAGGTAAGTCCCAGGCAAATCTCTGTGGGAATATCAGAAACAGTATTACAGGGAGGCTTCTTCCCAGAGATCTCGAAGACAATGGACATTGAGCTTCCCCAAGTCTTAAAAACAGTCCTCTCAGTGGGAACATGTGCTTTTTACCCCAGCCAAGGAGGCTCTATACCTGAGGCAATCCCATTCCAGCATCAGTGCCACTGACCCATGAAAAGCAACCAGGTAACTTAGCACTGGGCATTTCTTATTTGCAACTAGTTCCACAAATATTTTTAAAAAGCATATTCTATGGGGAGCCTGGGTGGCTCAGTCGGTTAAGCGTCTGACTTCGGCTTAGGTCATAATCTCACAGCTCGTGAGTTCGAGCCCCACATCGGGCTCTGTGCTGACAGCTCAGAGCCTGGAGCCTCCTTCGGCTTCTCTCTCTCTTTCTCTCTCTCTCTCTCTCTCTCTCTGTCTCTGCCTTTCTCCCCCTTGTGCTCTCTCAAAAATAAATAAAACATAAAAGTAAATTTTAAAAAAAGCATGTTCTAAGTGTTCATCTTTGTACTATGCATTAAGGAGATTTTGAGGTCAGATTATAAACACTTGTTTGGGATAAATGTAAGCTCTTTATAAGCAGATACTTTGTTTTGTACACTGCTGAGAATATAGTAAGTTTTCAAATACTTATTGAATAAATGAAGGAATGTCATCAAACCCATTAGTGATCATGATGCTGGGAAAAATGTTTTTCCTCTTTGGGCCTCAGTTTCCTTGTCAGTAAAATGCATAGGATTGGATGTGATGACCTTCCAGTTCTAACACACTAAAGTTTTATGTTCCCAAGAGCAGCGTGATCTGTTCAGCTTTATAAGCATTTACTAAGCATCTCTATTTGTGTGTCAGGGACACACCTAAGCAGTAGGACACAGACAAAGAGAGATGAGGTCCCTACTCCAGTTTGCTCAGGGTCCATGGAGGACAGAGGAGTGTAAGCAGTGTTCATCATTTACTCTCTCATTCATTCACTCACTCACTAACTCACTCACTCGCCCTCTCATTCAGTGTTCCTTTGAAAGCCTCCTCTGTGCCAGCAACAGAGATATACATGCCCAGGGTGCTAGAGGAGTACAGAGACACCTACTGAGCACAAGAAAGGCTTCCAGAGGTGGCTGTTTCCCAGTCGGCTATCAAGGAACCAAGAACCCAGCTGGGTTGTCTAAATGGAGAAAATATTTTTCAGAAAAAGAAAACAGCATAAACAAAGGCAACAGAAGAACAGTGACAGAGCCAGTAAAATGTTCCACCAAACAAATAAAAACTCTGCTCTCTCTCTCTCTATATATATATATAGGTGTTTCAGATGATCAAGCAAAAGGGAGATCAGTGGAGGCTAGATATGTGACAGAAGGGCTCTTGGAAGAAGCAGGTTTAAAGTATTGAAAGAAAGGCCAAGGCAACATGGTGGCAGTACAGCACATTAGACAGAGACCTCTGCTCCCAGCTCTCACAGGCCACCTGTGTATTCTTGGGGGAGTCTCTTGGGCCTCAGTTTCCTAAATACAAAGTTGAGAGAGTTAGACTAGATGGGCTCTTACAGCTCTTACATAATATAGTCTATGGGAGAGGATTTGATGATGGAGGGGAGGAAAGGGATTCTAGGGAGAGGGAAGAGCATGTCTCAGTTTGGGCTAGGATTGTTACTGGTAGAGCAGGCAGCAGGATTCAGATCTCTGCCAGGTTGCCAGGGTTTCCAGTGATGGAACCCTTCTCTGAGGCTAAGCTGCATGAGCCAGAAAGTTGTTTTTTTTTTTTTTTAAGCACCTCTGATCCCTAAGGTGGAAGCGTCACAACTCCAACAGCTTTTTGGCCCACAACAGAGCACTGGAGGGCCAATCCCAACCCAAACTGCCAACCTTAAATAGAAAACGAGATCCAGTTACCACTGCCCCCCGTAAATATGTCTGTAAAACATTTATCTGGCAATAAAAGAACTGACAAGGCAATTTGAATGTAATTGTTTTTGGCAGTTGGAAATATTTCAATTAACACACTATAAAAGCCACACTATAATAAATGCAAAACAGGCCAATGAAATCAGCTGCAGCCCTGACTTCCCAACCATGGCAAAACAGATTGAATGTCAGGCTGCCACTTTGGGGCCTTGGTCTTCCAAAAGGAAAAGCCTGAGACAGACAAGCCTGAATTCCTGGAAAGCTTTTGATAGTTCCTCCCAGAAACCATCAAACCACAGAAGAACAAAGCTCAAACTCCCTCCCCTGGCCCTCAGAACTCTATCATCTGGCCCCACATCTCCATTCCCCATATCCTGCTCTCCAACCCTTTGTATGCTAGCATTTTGAGATGCAGCTCAGCAAGGCTACCCACATTTCCTGAGCATGGCCTGTACCTTCCCACCTCTGCACCTTTGTTTTTAAAAAAAATTTAATTAATTTATTTTTAAGTAATCTCTACACCCAACGTGCAGCTCAAACTCATGACCCTCAGATCAAGAGTTGCATGCTGTTCCAGCTGAGCCAACCAGGTGCCCTTGTACCTTTGCTTTCTACTGTTCCTCCTGCCAGAAACATCATCTTCCCTTTCCCTCTCACTGCTCCCACTATCTCTGCCTAACAAAACCCTACCCAACTAACCTCTGCTAGTCCTTTATCTAACCCTGATTTATTATCACTTTTCTCCTAACTCCCTCTACTCTTCCAGTCCTCACTTTAAAAAAATTTTTTAAATGTTTATTTAATTTTGAGAGAGAGAGAGTGGGGGAGGGGCAGAGAGCGAGGGAGACACAGAATCTGAAGCAGGCTCCAGGCTCTCAGCTGTCAGCACAGAGCCTGATGCGGTCTCGAACCACGAGACCATGACCTGAGCTGAAGTTGGACACTTAACCAACTGAGCCACGCACAGGAGCCCCACTTCCAGTCCTCACTTTGAGCGGCTGTTATGAGATGAAGGATGAAATGTATCTTCAAATAGATACTCTGTTATCTTTGGATTTTGGTCTGCAAAAGGGAATAGTATTATGAAAAGAAATATAATACTGCAGTACACATTAGAGGCAGCTTGGACATTTCAGCAAAAGAGGTCTACTATTCTTATACTATTGACCAAAAAATATCCTCTACTTTTGGATAGGTCATTCTATCTGGCTGAGGGAGGATGTCTGTGGAGTGATGCAGGAAGAGGAAACATTCTCCCCCCCCATCCCCAGACCACTATGGCAGTCAAATTAACCCTGATGATCAATGGGATAACAGATGTCTCAGTCTGAACTCCTTCATAATAGATCATTTTTCTTTACTCATTATTACAGATTTTAGTATAAGCATCTTGAGGGAAGGAACTGGTAAAATATCAGCTCCCTAGTGAGTACTTTTCATTTCTCTTTCAGAATGAGGGCTCCCTTGCTCTTTCTTGAAACTTCTCCACCTTCATTTCCATGTCACCTCTCCAGTAATTCCTTCTTAAAATCCTTGACCAGGAATATATGCTTGACCCCCCCCCCCCCAGTCTTCTTATTCTACACATTCCTCTTGGGTGTTCTTATCTCCACCCACAGCTTCATCTTCCACTTTATGATGAGGTTCAAATCTATTTCTTTTTTTTAATATATTTATTTTTTTATTTTTTGAGTAATCTCTATTCCCAATGTGGGGCTTGAATTCACGACCCCAAGATCAAGAGTCACATGCTCTACTGATTGAGCCAGCCATGTAACCCAAAGCTCAAATATATTTTTGTAGCTTAGACTTTGCAGAACCCCATGTTCAAATTGATAACAGAGTACTCAAACTCAGTATGTTTAAAAGCCAACCTCATTATGTTTTTTTTCCCACTCCAATCATTATACTCTTTTTCTATACCACATTTCCATTTCTTCTAGTTATTTCCTATCTCAGTCAAGTGCATCCCCATCTACTCAGTCACCCAGGTTGGAAATTGGAAGCCATCAAAGATGCCTGCCTTTCCCTCTCTCCCATTAGCATCATTTCAAAGTCTAACAATTCTTTCTCTTCAATATCTTTCATAACTATCCTCTTCATTTGCACCTCTCTTAATTCAGGCCCTTACTATCTTTTGCCTAACTACATTTGATTTCCCTGACTCCAGTTTCTCTTCACGCTAATAATTGTATCATTATCATCATTCTCAGCTATTGAACCCTTACTCTGGGCTAGTCATTTACTAAGCAATTTATATGCATTATCTCATTTAACATTCAGAACCACCCTATCAGGTAAGAGCTATCATTATTCTGTTTTACAGATGAGGACACTGAGGCTTAGAGAAATCAAGCAAAGGTGACCAGAATTTGAACCCAAACTAATCACTATCTATAAGTGATCTTCCTGAAACATTAATCTGATCACATCACTCTCCTGTATTAAAGCCTCCAAGGACTCCTCAACAATTATGAGATAAATCTCAAACTCTAACACAGCATCCACATCATCCCCTACTCTTTTCCTCCCACAGCTATGGGAGGGTGATTTGAAAATGAAAATTCTGGGGCGCCTGGGTGGCTCAGTTAGTTAGGCATCCGACTTCGGCTCAGGTCATGATCTCACAGTTCATGAGTTTGAGCCCCATGTTGGGCTCTGTGCTGATAGCTCAGAGCCTGGAGCCTGCTTCAGATTCTCTGTCTCCCTCTCTCTCTGCCCCTCCTCCACTCACACTCTGTCTCTGTCTCTCTCAAAAATAAATAAACATTAAGAAGTTTAAAAAAAGAAAATGAAAATTCTGGTTAAGGTAACAGATGATTATTTTTGTCACCTACTGGGCATTTAGCTGAACTTAGATCTGTTTTAGTACATGGCTCCCTGAAAAGCATAAGCAACCCATTTGTCCCTGAGCATATTTTAGGGGTAAGGAGATTTAAAAAATTCTTAAACTGTTCCCTATTGTGAAGATGTAAGATTTATAAAACAAGTACATGATCAGATATACTCATGGAGTCCAAATGTGGGCTCTGAAGTCAACCATACCTTGGTTTGAGTCCCCACTCTATCACTTGCTAGTTCTATGACTTTAGGCAGGTTACTTGTCTTCTCTGAACCTCAATATCCTTATCTTTAAATGGGGCATAATGATATCTTCTCAATCATAGGCTTGTTATGAGGATTAAATGAGTCAATGAACATTTTATGCATATGTGGTGCTTAGCCAGATTTTATGCTCAATTAATGATAGTAAGCAGCATTATGTTCCCATTTATAGACCCTGCTCTGCACTCAGCCACACAGAATCCGTGTGGCCCTTGCTTACTAGGAAGCACCTACCCTAGGGATTAGAGCCTTTAGCAGCTCACATTTCCACCAAAGAGTTCAATGCTGAAACATGTTTGTTCCTGGAAAGAGGGGCTCTTCGAAGCGTGCAAACCCACAGATGCAGCATTCTCCTTCCTGGAGCCCAGGAGACTTCGTTTACCATTTCAGTTGTCTTGGTCCTTATTTTAAAACTCACTAACAGGTTTCCATTAAGCTAAATTGAAATTAAATACCTCACCAGCTTGCAGTTTCCATTTTTAAAAGAGTAAAACCTCTTAGTCTCAAAGGAACAGTAATTCACCAACAAATCTTTCTCTGACTATACTCACTACATTTTAAATCTCTGAGCCTAGTGCAGTGTCTAAGGCACACAGAAGGCACTCAATAAATGTAGTTGAAAGAAATCTCAAAATTTTGAAACACTAGAGATGAAGGGTAATAGACATTACCATACACTATTGTGGGAGTGCCAACTGATGCAAACTTTTTATAGGGCTATGTGGCAATACCTACCAAAAATTTAAATGCAGATACGCCTCAACTCAGCGACTACACTTTTTTGAATTTTTCCTGTAGAAGTACTCATACACATGCATAAGATGTATAAAATTGCTCACTGCAGCATTATTTATAATATTTTTAATGGAAAAGACCTAGATATTCATTTGTAGGGGCCTAGTTAAATAAATTATGGTATAGCCATTCAATAAGATACTATGCATATTTTTAAAAGAATGAGATAAACATTTATGTACTGTTATGGAAAGCTCTCCAAGGTATGTTGTTAAATGAAAAAGCAAGCTACAGGAATAGATGACCCATCTGCTTACTTTAAGAATATGTATATATGTGTATTTGAATATACATAAAAGATTTCTGGAAGAACATATAGACTCTGTTGATAGCAGTTTTGTTTAGGGATTGTGACTGGGGAATTGTGGGGAAGGGGACCAATACTGTTACTGTATACTCATTCTCATGGTTTTAATATTTTTAATGTGAATGTGCATTACTTTTATAATTTAACATGCTAATCAAGAATTTTTAAAATCAGGGGCGCCAGGGTGGCTCAGTAGGTTGAGCCTCCGACTCTTGATTTTGGCTCAGGTCATGATCTCACCATTCATGGAATCGACCCCTGCATCGAGCTCTGGGCTGACAGTGTAGAGCCTGTTTGGGATTATCTCTCTCCCTCTCTTTAATGCCTTTTCCTTCTCATGCTCTCTCTCTCTCAAAAATAAATAAACATTAAAAGAGAATTTTTAAAATCAACAAGGTACAGTTAAAGAGGTTTTTCTTTGCTATTAATGCAGTGTTAGCACAGTGTTCTGAATGCAGAAAAAGGAGCTATGGGACCAGGCTGGTGCCTCCCTGGAAGCCTATGGGACCCTTGCCAGATAAGGTTACAGAAAGCAAGAAAAGTAGGATTTAAAAGCTGACTCTCTAGAGTACACCTTGGCTAGGTTCCTGACTCAGCTATGAACTATATGTGTGACCTTGAGCAAAGTATTTAGTCTCTAATCCTCATTTTCTCATCTTTAAGGTAGAAAAAAATATTAGTGTTCTCCTCAGAGTTGCTCAGAAGATAAAATAAAACAATGCGTGAAGAGCATCTAACTCAGAGCCTAGCACTCAGTAAACCAAGTAACAGTGGCAGTGTAGACTTTGTGATTGTCATTATTTTATTATTCTATCATTGTCTGCTATGCATGGCAATCGAGTCCCATTCAGAGGGCATTTACTGAACAATTGAAAAGTGTGTTATCCAGGCCCCAAGAGGTCCTTATCAGAAAGGAGCCTATAACCCTGAGAGTGTCACAGAGGGATGACAATAAAAACACCTTCTGTTTATATAACATCTTTCAGTTTACTAAACACTTTTGAGTACATCATCTCATTTGACCCTTATACTAATCTTTTGTGGATGGATATTAAATTTTGTCCTTTTTCCCCCCCTGAATCTATTGAGATGTCATTTTATGCTATTTCTCCTTTGTTCTGTTTTGTTTTGTTTTTTAATTTTTTAAGTTTATTTATTTTTGAGAGAGAGAGACAGAGTGAGCAGGGGAGGGTCAGAGAGAGAGGGAGAGAGAAAATCCCAAGCAGACTCCACGCTGCCAGCATGGAGCCCAATGTGGGGCTTGAACTCACAAACCATGAGATCATTACCTGAGCTGAAACCAAGAGTCAGACACTTAACCAACTGAGCCATCCAGGTGCCCCTGTTTTGTTTTGTTTTTTAATGTTTATTTTTGAGAGAGAGAAAGACAAAGCCTGAGCAGGGAAGAGACAGAGAGAGAGGGAAACACAGAATCTGAAGCAGGCTCCAGGCTCTGAGCTGTCAGCACAGAGCCTGACATGGGGCTTGAACTCATGAACTGTGAGATCATGACGTGAGCCAAAGTTGGACACTTAACCAACTGAGCCACCCAGGCACCCTGTTCTATTAATGTGAAGAAATACTTTGATTTATTTTTTAATGTTGAGCAACTTTGCATTATTGGGATAAACCCCACTTGATCTATTATTCTTTTTACACATTGCTGAAACAGGTTTGTTAATATTTTGTTGGAGTTTTTGCATTTATGTTCATAAGGGATATTGGTCTGTCATTTTTTTTTCTTGAAGTAACTTTGATTTTGATATCTGAGTTATTCTGGCATCATCAAATGAGTTGGGATGTGTTCCCTTCTCCATTTTCTGTAATACTTTGTGTAAGATTGGTGTTACTTATACATTACGTATTTGATACAATTCATCAGTGAAACCAGTAAAACCTTCTTCATGGGAAGGTTTTAAGTTAAGGTATGGAGTTTTCATATTTTCCTTTCCTTCTTGTGTCAATTAAGGTAAATTGTGTTTTTCAAGAAATTTTTCCACTCCATCTAAATTGTTGATTTATTGCCATTAAGTTGTGATAGTATTTCCTAATTATCCTTTTTAATGTCTGTCGGATCAGTAGTGTTTTCTCATGTTCCATTCCTGATGTTGGCTGTTGTGATTTCTTTTTTAAGTTTACTTATATTTTTGAGAGAGAGAGAGAGCACAAGTGGGGCAGGGGCAGAGAGAGAGGAAGGGAGAGAATCCCAAGTAGGCTCTGTGCTATCAGCACAGAGCTCAATGTGAGGCTCGATCCCACAAACCGTGAGATCACAGCCTGAGCCAAAATCAAGAGTTGGATGCCTAACTGACTGAGCCCATCCAGGCACCCCTGTTATGACTTCTTTTTATCTTGATGCGGCCTGATAGATTTTGTCAATTTTATTAACCTTTTTCAAAGAATGTACTTCTGGCATTGTTAATTTTCTCTGTGTTTTTCTTATTGTTTCTATGAAACATTGAGTTTAAATTTTTCCTTTTTTTCTACAACAGGCATTTAAAGCTATGCACTTCCATTATGCACTTTAGAAGCAGCCCAAAATTTGTGATGCCATATTTTCATTACCATTCAATTAAAAATGTTTACTAATTTCCCTTGTGCTTTTTCTTTTCTTTTCTTTTCTTTCTTATTGAAATATAGTTGACACACAATATTACATTAGTTTCAGGTGTACAACATAGTGATTTGACAATTAAAAAAAATTTTTTTTACATTTATTTATTATTGAGAGACAGAGAGAGACAGAGCATGAATGGGGTGGGGGGGGGGGCAAAGAGAGAAGGAGACAGAGAATCCCAAGCAGGCTCCCAGCTCTGAGCAAGCTGTTAGCACAGAGCCTGACGCGGGACCCGAACCCACGAACCGTGAGATCACGACCTGAGCCAAAGCCAAATGCTCAACAGACTGAGCCACCCAGGTGCCCCTGATTTGACAAATTTATATATTATGCTATGCTCACAAAAGTGCAGCTACTGTCTGCCCTTGTGCTTCTTTTTACTACCTTTATTTATAAGTGTGCCTTAATTCCTAAATATTTGGGTATTTTAAAGATATTGCTATTTATTTTTAATTTAATTCCATTTTGTTCAAACTATTCCTAGTATGCTGAGATTCTTTCTCTCATGGATGGATATTGAATTTGAACTGAATTAAAATCTGTAAAATTTTAATCTTATTATATGTCTTGGGACTTAACTTTATGTCCCAGCATATGGTCTATTTTTATGAACATTCTGTAGTTCTTGGGTATAATTTTCATTCTATAGTTCTTGGCTGTAGTGTTCTATAAATGTTAATTAGGTCAAGTTGGTTAACAAAAATCTTCTATATCTTTCAGTTACTGAGAGACAAGTATTAAAATCAACTATCTTTGTGTATTTTTCTTTCTCCTTTTACCTCTGTCAGTTTTTGATTCATATATCTTGAACTTTTAAAAATATTTTTTTAACGTTTATTTGTTTTGAGAGAGAGTGTATGCGTTCATGTGTGCACGTGCATGTGTACAAGCCAGGGAGGGGCAGAGGGAGAATCCCAAGCAGGTTCCACATCATCAGCACAGAGTCCCACATAGGGCTCCATCTCATGAACTGTGAGATCATGCCCTGAGCCAAAACTAAGAGTGGGCCGCTTAACCGACTGAGCCACCCAGGCTCCCCAATGAGGGGTTGGAATTTCATCATTAAGTTATTTTAAATTTTTATTTATTTATTTTTGAGAAAGAGAGAGTGTGGTGAGCAAGCAGGGGAAGTGCAGAGAGAGAATCTTAAGCAGGCTCCATGCTGTCAGCATAGAGCCAGCCACAGGGCTCGATCTCATGAACCGTGAGATCATGACCTGAGCTGAAATCAAGAGTCCCATGCTCAACCAACTGAGCTACACAGGAGCCCCCTTTTTCTAGAGAGAGAGCACACACTCAAGATGAGTGGAGAGGGAGGGAGGGAGGGAAGGAGAGAGAGAGAGAGAGAGAGAGAGAGAGAGAGAATCTTAAGCAGGCTTCACGCTCAGCACAGAGCCTGGCTCAAGGCTTGATCCCACAACTCTGGGATCATGACCTGAGCCAAAATCAAGAGTCCCACATTCAACCAACTGAGCCACCCAGGTGCCTCCATATATCTTGAACTTCTATTAATAGGTGCATACACATTTGTGATTTTATGACTCCTCTTGAATTGACCATTTGTCATTATGAAATGTCCCTACTTAATCTTTAGGAATACTCCTTCTTTTGAAGACCACTTATTCCTGATAATACTATAGCCACACAACTGTCTTATGATTGCCATTTGCTGGGAGAATTTTTAATACTCTATTATTTTCAACCTTTCTATGACTTTGTGTTTAAACTGTATCTCTTGCAGAGCTTGGGTGGCTTAGTTGGTTAAGCAACTGACTCTTGATTTTGGCTGTCATGATCTCATGGCTCGTGAGATTGAGCCCTGCTTTGGGCTCTGTACTGACAGTGCAGAGCCTGCTTGGGTTCTCTCTCTCCCTTTTTCTGGCTCTCTCTCTCTCTCAAAATAAATAAACAAACTTAAAAAAATAAACTGTATTTGTATCTCTTATAGGTAGCATTTGGTTGGGTCTTGCCTTTCCTGCCCCCCAACTTAATAAACTCTGCCTTTTAATTAAAGTAAAAGTAAAGTAAAGTATGGTTGTCTTAGTATGTTGCTCTTTATTTTCTATTTTTTTTCCATCTGCTTTTGTTCCTCTGTTCAACTTCTGCCTTCTTTTGTGTTAACTGAATTCTTTTAGTATTTCAGTTTATTTTCTCTATTGGCTTTTTAGCTGTGCCTTTTTGTATTAATTTTAGTGGTTACTCTAAGGTTTATCATATGCATCCTAAACATATCATAGTCTACCAAGAATAATTAATATACCACTTCATATTTCACAATGTAATAACCCTGTAACATCTTAATTCCACTTACCACCACCACCTCATCTTTTGGCCTATTGTTGTCACATATTTTGTTTTTATGTATGTTATAAGTCCCACCTGATAATAGTATTATTTTTGCTTTAAACTGCCACATATGTCTTTTTAAGAAAATAAATAGAGGGAAAAAGAGCTAGTCTTTCATCTGTAGCCACATATTTATCACTTCTAGTACTTTTTGGTCCTTCCCAGAGATAGAGCTATCAAGTATAATTTTTCCTTTAGCCTGCAGAACTTCCTTTTGTACTTCTTATAGTGAAGGTCTGCTAATGACAAATTCTCTCAGCTTTAGTTTATCTGAAGATGTACTTATTTCACCTTTCTTATTTGAGGGATATTTTTTGCTAGATGTAGAATTCTTTGTTGACAGAATTTTCTTTCAGTGCTTTTAGTATGTTGTTACATTATCTTCTGACCTCCATTGTTTACAATGAGAAGTCAGCCATAATCATATCATTATTCTCCTGTATGCAATGTGTCATTTTATTCTGACTACTTTCAAGATTTTATTTTTATCTTTGTTTTTCACTATTTTGACTATAAGGGACCTACGGTTTTCTTTGTATTTATATTGCTTGGGACTGAACTTCTGATAATATTATATGTTTTCCACCAAATTTAGGACATTTTGACCATTATTTCTTCAAATATTTCCCCCCTCTTCTATTTCTTCTGGGGTTCCAATAACATACATGTTTCAAATACATATGTGACATATTTCCAGAGGTCACTAAGACTCTTGTTTTTTAATCTTATTTCTCTCTGATCTTCAGATTAGATCATTTCAGTGGACTCATTTTCACACTCAACTGTTAAGGCCATCTAATAAATTTTACATTCCTTATATTTATTTTTCTATTGTTCCCATTTTTCAGCTTAGATTCCCCATCCATTAAGTCAATATTTTCTGTAAGTCCATAAATATATTTATAACAGCTGCTTTAAAGTCATTGTCTGCTACTTCTATCATCTGGGTTATCTCACTGGTATCAGCACACTTTCCTTTGGGATCTACCTCCCTGAGCCATTGTTAAGAAATTGTTCCTAGCCAGAGAGCAAGGATAAACACATGACTCATGCTGGGTGCTTTCCTTCCCTCAGGAATCACTGTCCCGAAGGAAAGCAGCATTGTGTCTAGAATTATAGCTGTTTACAGTGGGAGGGCAAGTTCTGTATGGATTATTCCATCAGAATATAGAGTCCCCTATAGACTAGGGGCTAGAATATAAGTCCCCTATACCAAGGTCTTTAAAAGTTATATATAGTGTGCTGCATTTTAAAACTCACTGCAGAAATGGGATGTTTAAAACATACAAACAACAACCCTAAAGTAAAGTCTTTTGTAAAGGACAGAACCTTTTGTAATGTAAATATCAGCCCTGAATAGAGCCCCTGGATTGGAAGAAATCAGAGGCCCTTCCTGCACAATGTATGAGAGATTTTTCAGAAACAATGTAGAAGTTACTTTGGAGTAAAGCAGCTTATACCTTCCACTCCTTGTAAGGCAAACTGCCCTGCTCATAGCTTTGGCTGCTTGGAAAGCCATTAGGATCTTGTCCCTCCCTGATACAGTCTAGGGTGAACAGATAAGCTAGGGTCAATCAGCTTCCTTCTCCAAGAGTTTGAACTGGGAATACTGCGAGAAACAGTGGCTGGAGAGAGATAGTGATGAAGATGCTTATGAATCAGATAGAGGCTAAAGTGGCATGATAAGCTGGAAACACACAAAAGTTATGAAGGAGCAGAAACCATGGAAAAGTTTGCTGATTAGGAAATGAAAATAGGGAATGAAACATAGAAGCTAAGAGAAGTAGAGAGACCATGAGAGAAATGAGAAAGTAATTAGTACTTACATCTGTTTCAGAACCAGTAGTCTTCCAATTCTGATGCTTGGCTACTTATGTATTTATAATATGCACCCACAATCCCCCACAAATACCCTTTACCCCTTCACCCACCCTCCCTTTTTTTATTTTATTTTATTTTATTTTATTTATTTTACTTTTTTTTTTTACTTTTGAGAGACAGAGAGAGACAGAGCGTGAACAGGGGAGGGACAGGGAGAGAGGGAGACACAGAATCCGAAGTAGGCTCCAGGCTCCAGGCTCTGAGCTAGCTGTCAGCACAGAGCCCGACGCAGGACTCGAAACCACGAAGCATAAGATCATGACCTGAGCCGAAGTTGGACACTCAAACGACTGAGCCACCCAGACACCCCACACCCACCCTCCTTTTACTTGAGGTAACTTGAGTGAGCCTCTGTTCTTTGCAATTTAAACAGCTTAACTGAAATTTGTGTGCCTTAGAGTTTGCCAGGCCCATAAAGAGCAGAAGTAGGAAAGCATTGGGTATTCCAGGCCAAGGGTAAAAAATCATTAACAAAGAGCAGAGGGTTGGAACCATGTGTCTGTCTAGGGATTAGCAGATTTTTTTATCCATTTATATTCTAATTTGTCCCAAAGCAAGATTTGAGGCTGACTATATGACACATGGAAAAAAAATAAATAAATGAGAAAATGGATGTGAGGTAAAAATAAAAGTAGAAAAAATGCTTAACATCAGGAGTAGGGTCCCTACATAATTAACAGAATTAGATTGCTGCTTTGACAAAGACAAAGTCATGAGCCACTTCTGCTGCAGCCCCAGAAAGAAAAGTTAGCATTCAGGGTATTGTAGTATGTACCTTTCCATCATTCATTTATTTTCTCATCAACTAATCCATGCAGTCATTATTCATTCATCCAATATTTATTAAGCATCTACTATGTACCAGATCCTAGGATGACAGCTAAAGAAAAACCAAGGTTGAGTTGGTCCTACCACCAAGAGTTCTCAAATCTGGGAGGTGAGATAAATAGAGGACATAAACCCCTATAAATCAGAATCCAGTGGCTCCATTAGTAGGACAGTGTTCTGAGACACAAAACAGTGAAAAAGTTTGATCAACAGCTGTGTCCTTTACTTGCTTCTTCCATACAACTCTGTCTCAGTGACAGACTGAATACTCCATTCAAATCCCTAACTGGCAGAAAACAATTTCATGTCACTTGCTCACAGCTGGAGCTAGAGAATCAAAATTACTCTTCAGCATCCGCTTGCAGGCTGCAAATCCCAGGGATAAGCACAAGAGCCCTCTGCCATTGTTATTCGAGTACCTGGCATGTATTGAGTACTAACAATGTGCTAGGCTCCACACTAAACAGGGGAGGAGACTAAGTTCCGGCCACAAATGCTAACAGCTGTTTTGTAATCTGATAATTGTGCATGACAAACCTCAGACTGTAACTCTGAAAACAGCATGACTAAATCATAACAAAATGGAACAGCCATTGGCAAAATTTGTTTTCTAGTTATCACTTCCAGAAGGAATTCCATAACACTACTAGAGTTAGAGAAGAGTAAATTTTCTCAACTTCCTGCCACTAAACCTCTAAATTATCATCATCTGCATCCATCCCTTTTTCCTCTCTTCCCCTATTACAGTCTCCTGTCCACAACTGATCCACTCTCACCTCCTCTTTCAGAGACTTGGCTCTAGTCATTATGTTATCTGTTTCCTGATCTCCAATCTCTTCTTATCTATGCATGGGTCCCTCCCCTTGGCATTTAACAGTCAAGTCTTAGTCATCCCTTAAAAAAATCCTTGTCAACATGGTCTTTATTGTCTTCTTAGTTCCATTCCGTCTGGCTTTTACCTCAGAAATGTTCTTTCCAAGGTCCCCAGTGACTTGCTAATTATTATATCTAATGGCTGTGTCTAGTTTTTATCTTTGTTGACCCTTTAGCAGCATGCAACATGGCTGACCACATACTCTATAAACACTGTAAATTCATTATAAACACACCCTTCTTTAGGACATTGTTCTTCCTTGTTGTCTCCCATGTATGTTCTTGTATGTCTTCTACTCTGTGTTGTCTTCTAACTTCTCTGATCACTTCTTATCCTACATTTTGAACACTTCTTCCTTTGTTCAAACCTTAAATCATGGTGCTCCTCATCCCCCTAGAATCAGTGTTAGCATACCCTACTACATGCTTTCATACCACTCTATGCTACTTCACCACCACATTCTATTATTCACTCAAAAATCATTTATTGAGAGCTCCTGATGTGATGGCCACTGTGTTAGGAACTTGAGAACAGATGTGAGCAAAAAACATCCACAGGTCCCGCTCATAGTCTAATGGGAGAGACATACAATAATCAGATAATTACAAAAACAAGTAAATAATTACATACTAGGATGCAGGCTAAGGAAGAAAGGATCAAGGGCAATGAGACTACAAGATAGAGGAAACAATCCTATGTTCATTAACAGGACAGCAGCATTGGGGCAGGTTCTAGGGATTGATGATTGGGCTGAAATCTTATGAGCACATGTATGAGAAAGGATTTGATGAGTGTTCCAGAGAGAAGGAACAGCACAAAAGCACAGCAATAATAGGGGAAGAGTGGCAAAGTTAAGTTAAGGCTTAGAGATCCAAGCAGGCCTCAGCCCATATAGGCCCCTGAAGAGTTATCTAAAAAATTTTCCCTATCCGAAGAGCAATGGGACACCACTGAAGGATTCTGAGTGGGGGATGACATAATCTAATTGACAGGTTTAAAAAAAAAATGTTTATTTACTTTGAGGGAGAGAGAGAGTGAAAGCATGAGCAGGAGAGGGGCGGGGCGCGGGGGGGGGGGCGGGGGAGAATCTCAAGCAGGCTCCCTGCTGTCAACACAAAGCCTGTGGGACTCCATCCCAGGAACTTTGAGATCATGACCTGAGATGAAATCAAGAGTCAGACGCTTAACTGACTGACCTACCCAGGTGCCCCTCAAATTGACAGTTTGAAAAAAAATCACTTGATGTGGTTGTAGAGAATGGATTGTAAGGTGTATGAGTGGATGAGGGAAATACCAGTGTAAGGCTTTTACAGTACTCTAGGTGAGAGATGATGTAGGCTGGGGTAGGAAGGTGGCAGTGAATATGGAAAATAAATGGGGTTTGATTTGAGAGAGGTATTTATGGATAAAGGATATCTAGGGCTTGAGGAAGATAAGAGGTACAAGGATGACACTGAGAAAAAGGGTCACAAGAGTGTGGCTATCTTAGTTTGAACATATAGAAACACTATAACTGCCCTTAGATTCTGCTCACCTCCTCTTGTCCTTTCTTCTATGGATCCCAGGCCCAGTCACCAGACTCAAAATCTCTGAATCATCTAAGATTCTTTTTTGGCCTTGTATGCATTCTTGCCCATTTTCCCCTACCCTAGTCACCTCTCATCAAGATCATCAGTTCTAAAAGTACTGTCCCTGAGGGGCCTCTAGAGAGACCATAAAATGATCCAAAAATGCAAATGCAAGTCCTTTCTTTGGCTCTCACAGGCAAATGATGCAAAGTTCCAGACTGATTTTTTTTTTTAAGGTAACTAACTGAGTTATAAAGAAGTACTAAAATTTGTTAGTCATAAACTAAAATTAGCTTTTAACTGGAGTTCACAGAAGACTCTAATTCAGTTCTCTACTAAGAAGTCTGGCTGCCAGGCACTGTTTGGCAACGTTGCAAAGCTCCTCCTGCACATATACACATTGCAACCAGTTGGAATTCTCAAAATTTTGGGAAGGACACTTTGTTATTGGGGTATTACCAGTGATGTTTGAGCTGGTCATGGTTTATAGTGCCTGACATTCATGCATTTTAATTACAAATTATGATTCATGGAGCTCTATCACAACAAATTTAATATGCTGTGGGTTATTTGATTAACCCTATGGAGTAGAGGGATACACCTCTCTGATCTTATGCCACCCTCCACCCCCCACTGCCTTGCTGATCCAGAACATGTACAGCAAGCTTCCATCTCAGGAACTTTACTCTTGCTACGCCCTCGGTCTGGAGGCTGATTTGTTCATTTCCTTCAGATCTTTCTTGAATTTCACTTTTGTGAGGCCTTCTGTGACTGCAATGTTTAAATCATAGTCTTCTGATACTCTGAACTTCCTACTCCATTTCCTTGCTTTATTTTAATCCTTGACACCTATCACCATCTGATAAGTTGTATATTTTACTTATTTGTTTATTGACAATTTACCTCCAACTAAAAGATAAGCCCCATGAAGCAGGGATTTTTGTTTGTTTTGTTTGTTGCTATATCACCAGTGCCTGGAACAGTACCTGGGATATAGCAGGTGATCAATAAATAATTGTTGAACGAGAATGACTATGGCATCAGAATTATTGACCTCTTAAATCTCTAATACTCAGCTCTTAAGGCATGGGTACATGTGATTCAAATTTGAATCATTCATAGTCCTACTGCCAAAGCAGATATAAACATGAGCCCAGAAAAACATGCTTCTACAGTGACATTTTCTTGTTATCACTCTCCACTAGTCTCTTCATCCCAGGCTTTCCCCTTTCTATACTTTAAATACACTCAGATCGAAATTTCTAAAGAATAGCTCCAGGCATTCAGAACTCATATTCATTTCATTTTCAGAATTTAATATGTTCCAGGCATTGTGCTAGGTTCAAGGGAATCAACGATGAATGAGACAGACATTCTCACTATGCTATCACATAGTCTAGGGGGGCTATCACCCTATCCTGCCTCCAAAAAGGGGACTTAATCCCTTATAGAATATGACAGCCAAGCTCAGACCTGATGTATGGCTGGAAAATGAAGACATTTGAGGTAGAGTGGCATGGAACAGGTGGCAGCAGACAAATGATTATACCAGGCAGGTAGAGGAAACAACAGTTTCAAAGGGCTAGAGGAGAAGAGTGTATGGATGTCATTTTCCAGAAAGTGAGGGCAGTTCAGTGTGCTGCAACTATGGAATTTTCACAGAGTAATGGTGGGATCTAAAGTAGGTTTAGTAGCCAAGGCTAGACCCTGCAAGGCCTTGCAGGTCATACAAAACAAGTTGGACTTTTGGGACTTTATCCTGAGAGATAGAGGGAGCCACTGAAAGGTCTCATCAGTGGAGTGACATGAACAATGGAGTTTAAACTCTTCTCTGTCCCCTAACAAGCTTAATCCTGACCTTTCCTTTCCACTGCAGGCAGCCAAGCCATAGATATGTCCTCCCTGAAGCTTAGGCTGCTTCAACATGCATGTCTCTCTTCCTGCCAGTCCCAGGGAGCCCATCCTCTCTTATCTTTGTATGCCTGTGTTCTGTCTCCCCCATTGGACTGAGTTCCCAGAGGAGAGGCACAACTTCTCAAACCTCTCTAGACTGTCCCACACCCAGCTCACCAACGACCCTGACTGGCCTTCACTGAGACAGGAGAGTGAAGAACACAACCTAGCACAACCCAACCTTTTCTCAAGCCCCACTCACCAATATTTACACAATATTGAAAGAACTATTCCCTCTAGGGGGAAGCACTGATGTGCCCACAGCCAGTGTATACACATGTGAATATAGGGTTGTTTCTATGTGTACCTGTGTATATGGCCAGTTGACCCAGGCTTTTCTGCTTCCTATCTGCTGTCACCTCTCTCTGCTCTCAGTAATACTAGACTCTAATGTCTCCCCTAATGGGCTGGAGAAACTGACCCCAAGCTTGTTCAAACTCTAAGTGCCAGAAAACACAAATCTCACCTGCAAGTGACAGAAAGCAATGGTTACCTTTGCCTGCAGGGTTAGGGAGAACTGACTGGGATGAGGCACAAGAAAACTTTGGGGGTAGAGGAAGTGTCTTATGTCTCAGTTGTGGTGGTGTTTCACAAGTATATAAATTTGTCAAAATTTGTCAACATGTACAACTAAAATCTCCATTTCATTGTATGTGAACCAGACATCAGTAATGCTGAATTTAAAACAAACTTCATGTAAATTAAGTCAGTAGGCCCAAGCACAGTACATGAGCTTCTTCAAAACACAGCTCAACTCCGACATAAAACTAGGGCATGGCCATACAGGAACAACAGCCTCCTTGTGGTTGCAGAGATCTAAGAAAGATGAGTCCACCTGCTCTGGAAGGACAGGTGAAAGAAGCAAAGTAGCAAAGACTAATATGGAGAAAGCCAGACCAAAATATGTAAAGTCACAAACAGCATGGACACAGATTTGCTCTCCAAACCTCAAAATACCTAGATCTGGGTGAGGGAAATTTAGAATAAATAAATAGAAGTCCTGCTTCACAGAGTCAGAAACTGCATATTAGTCCCAAGGTGATAATTCATAAAGGGTTTGGAAAAAGTGAATTCTTAAAGGACTGAGTGACAACCACAGAGGGCTCCTTGAGAAGCTGGGCCTTACCTCACCTTCCAGAGTGATGCTGGGGAGGAAAGCAGAACTCTGTACTTGGTGGATGAAGGGGCTAACTCTTGGGTATCCAAATTACCCACGGGATAACATCTGCCCAGGTGGCAGCAAGGACACAATGCTCACACAGCTGAATGAGTCACAGGAGTGGTCCAGGGACTCAGAGGAAAGAGAGACATATGAGGCTCCAGAAATAGTTGGGGGCCAGTGTTTGGTGTGTGCAAGTGTGTGAGGTGGCAGTGGGGGGCAAGAATGGGGAAAAAGATCTCTGTTCTCTTCCTCTTTACCTGACCTCTCTCTCCTCACAAGTCTCCCAGCACAGAAAATCTAAGCCAAACTCCTGTACATAATCTGTTCTGTGACTCCTGTACAGTTCTCTTGCACTCTCTCTGTGGGGTCTCAAAGGCCTGTGTCCCCACCTAGCCCAGCGCTGGGCATACAGCAAAGGGTTGGAAAAAGAATTTCTTTGGGACAAGAATGTGAGGGCAATGAGGAAGGTATCAGTGGGGGTGGGGGTGGGAGGTAAGGAGGATGGACTGGTCAGGAGGGTCTGTGGTATGAGTGGGAGAGAAGGAATGGAATGGCGAGGGGAGGACAAGTGAAAGGGAAGTGGGAAATAGTGGGCCGGGGCAGTGTGGGAGAGGAAGCTAGGATTAGAGGGAGAGAGGACCGGGTTAGAGGTCAGTGGAAACACAGGCCAGGGGTCACAGGGAGAGAGGGTAAGGGTCAACAGAGAAAGGAAGATGAAGATCAGCAGAAGTATAATCAGTGGCCATTGGCGGCAAAGGTCAGAAGTCATTGGGAGAGGGCAGTCGGGGTGTGTGGTACCTGCTTTCCAGGCGGCTGTTTATGGGGCATCTTGGAAGAAGCGGGAAATATCTCAACACTTGGAACACCTACAAAATGCTCTCTCGCCTGAGGATTAGGTATTTGTCCCCTCGATCACGCACAGGAAATCCGGATTCTCTTTCGCTTCAATTCCCAGTCGCAGGGGTTCTTTGGGGACAGCAGTCGTTGTGGGTCCCCGCGCCCTTGCAGTATAGAATCGGCTCCTCCCAGACGCGGTTGCCCAGCAACCAACCCTTAGCCAAGGCGCAGGCGCCTCTGACGGCCCCTCCCGGCTCGAAGGAGAGGCGGAGCTGGGCGCGCAGGGAATCTCCGGCTCCACTAAGACACGCCCCCCCTCAGGAATAAAACTACCCGCGGGCAGAGCGCATTAGAAACTCCAGCATGTGGGAGGGGCTGGAGCACCCAGGCACCACCTCCTCATGAATAATGCAAGTTCAGGCGGTGTCCCGGACCCGGAAGTGGAGTTGCCGAGTCACCGCAGTGGCTGAGCTGCTGACAGGAGGCGGCGGCGGAGGAGGAGGCGAGGCAAGACCTGCGCTCCGCCGGGCCCCAGCCGCGGTAGCACTAAGGCAAGCCCACGGAGCCACGCTGGTCTCAGTCAGCCAGTGAACCTCCCGCCCCGCGCCCACCCCTCCATCTGCCCCGACGCCTGCCCGTCCGACTAGTCCCGGGCGGCCTAGTCTACACCACCCACCCGGCTGCTGGGGCCGCCTCCCCGCGCGGTCCCGTCGGCGTCCCTGGCCGCGCCCGGCCCCGGGCCCGCTCGCCCGCCGGCACCATGATGGAGGAGATCGACCGGTTCCAGGTGCCCACCGCGCACTCGGAGATGCAGCCGCTGGTGAGGGGGCGGGCGGCGGGCAGGCCAGGACCGGGAGGGGGCGCTGCCCGAGGAGGGGGAAGGAGAGAATCAGGCTTTGGTCGCTGTGCGGAGGGGGCGCCTTGGGATGGAGCAGAGGGAACCTTGAAATCGCATCGCCGGGGGAGGGGGACTTGCAGGACTAGAAAACCGTGGGAGAATGAGCGGGGTGAGAGCAAAAAGGCATGTAAGGTCTCAGAGCATAGTCAGCAGAGACAGGCCAAGGGAGCAACGGGGAGGGCCGTCTGATGGAACGTTTGGGGCACAATGGTGCACACCGCCAGTGGAGGCCCTTAGCTGGGAAAAGAAGCAAACTGTCATAGGGCACAGCCTCCAGCAGGCCCAGGGGCTGGGATGAGAGATGAGGAGCCGCTTAGCCTTAGAGGCCTGTGATGCTCAGCGCGGGGGAGGGGACCAGGGAGCAATTAGGCTAAAAGGAACTGGAATAGGCTTGCAGAGGAGGAGGGGGTCTGCCTGCCAGTTTGCTGGATACGGATGGGAACGCAGGGCCTTGGCCAAGGATCGGTGGGTACGGGGGGGGGGGGTCGGTGCAGGACCCCTGAATTACGTTCTTCTGAGGAGAGCGCAGGCAGTCTAGGCTGGGGGTGAGCGCCGGAGTCGTGGAGGAGAGAGCTCGGCGGCGAGGTGGAGAAAACAGGGGTGCGGATGAGAGAGCTCAGGAATCTACGGGAGAGGGGGCGGGGTCGCTCTGGAGCCGCCTGTGCCCACCCTTTCGAAGAGCCCCCAGCATCCTGGGCCTACGTGCTTTGAGTCTTTGCTGGGCGCCCATCCTGCTGCCTGTCCGCGGTCCGGGAGTCTGGGAGGAATGATGTCATCGCTGCCGGCGCGTAGGGGATGGAAGGGGGAGGGCGACGCGGGCGACCGAGGCCAAGCTTAGGGGAGACCATGCCCGATGGCCACCGCTCAGGTGGCTACCTGACTGGCTTGTACGACCCGCGGTGGGCAGTGGGGCGAGAGGCGCCGCGGAGGCCTAGCCAGCTGGTACTGGGAGAGGGGGAAGGGAGGGAGTGCCCCGCTCTGTTCACTTTCCCTTCTCCCTTCCTCCTTGGGGCCTGAGGGGGAGCTGGAAGGAGGCAGGGCAGGCCAGGAACCTGAAGGCGTGGATGCCCTATTCTCTGAGCTCTGCTGGAGCCTAACAGAGCTCTCCAAAGCTTGAAGATCTGGGGCTCCCTAAGGCTCCTCCTTATATGTTAGGTGGGGAGGTGAGGAATATGTTCCCCTTTTGGGTCCCTAGCCCCCTGGCTAACAGATGTGCTTTGTAGCTTCCTGAGTCAGTAACCTGCCCATTACAGCAGACCAGACAGACTTTGGCAGGGACCAGTGACCACCTCTAAGCCACACCTTTAAGGGGATGGTAGAGAGAATCATTAGGAGTCACCTAGCAGGAGATGAGTGGCCTTTCCCCTTTTTTGTTACTACTTAGTTCTAGAAGCCCAAACAGAAGCTTTACAGAAGTGTACAGTATTAAATTGGGGAGAGAGATGCTGATGGACTTTTTGTCCTAGCCTGATGCCGTCTTTGGAATATTTGGAGGCCAGAAAATCCTGGTGAGAAGTCTCCCATGAACTTGAAGAACTTTAGGCTGGTTTAAGAGAACATTCCTTTCTGGATTATCTTTCCAGCCAACCTGGCTTGTCAAACTAGTGGCCCTTCCAGTTCTAAGCATCTAATCAAGAACCACAAGGGAGGATGGATGAAATAGGAGGTAAAGGAGGTCCAAGTTAGTCAGGAGAAAAAAGCAATGAGTTGATTCTTGCCTCCCATCTGGGGTTCCTAAGAAGGTAATCAATAGTTGTCCAAGGAAAGGGGGGAAGGAATGAGGTCACAAGGCCTTCTTAGTTGTCCTTGGTACCTTTGTTATTGCCTGAAATTCTCAATGATAGTTTGAGTAAATAGTGACCCACCAGAAGACTCCTGAAGGGCTCTGGTCTGTGTGACTCTGGATTAGAAGTGCTTATGCAAGGAGGCACTTATCAGAAAATTTGTGGTTGCTCTCAGACCCTTTTCTTGAAGACTAAAGGAGTCTTTCTCTGCAAAAGGATATTTTGAGGTTGATAAGAGCCTTTCGGGAATGGCAATACAGTCATCCCCCCATTTAGGGACATAGACATTGCCCTGTAGATTTCTGCCTCGACCTCTATTTCCAGATTGAAGTCTAGGGGATCCCCAGAACTCTTTAAATACTCTGTGCATTATTGAGACTAGCATATTCTTTTGTAGCATTTCTGAAAGATCCTTCATTTCAGGGCATAAGGAATCAAAACGGTATACCACAGAAGAGAAGAGCAGAGTGGCTCTTTAGAGGTATTTAGGTAGACCATAAACTAGGGTCCCAGGCTCAGACTCAACTGTGACCTATTTTATTTTTTGCCATTATTTATTGAGACCTCTAGGAAGTCTCTCCTCTTCTCTGGATTCACTTTTTTTCATTTATGAACTGAAGACAAACTATCTCTTTAAAATTTAAGCAATAGCTCTTCACTCTGTCTTCTAAGGAATACCATAGGGAGTTGATACCACTGATTTAGTTAATTCATTCACCAAATAGTTATGTAGTATCTGCTCTGTTCCAGATCATACACTAGGTATTGGGGACACGGTGGTTAGCAACACAGTTTGGCAGAAGTTTATTGTTCATACTCACTCCCTCAGTGTGGGCCTGCCCCTCTGAGGGCAGAGTAGGGACTGTCTCCTTTAGCCTTAATGGAAACAAGGCAATGCAGGTATCAGCATCATTGCTCCTTTCTGGACCAAGCTGTTCTGATAGAGGCCTGTCACAGGGACTCCATCATTAAATAACCCTCCCTCACCCATAGTGGTGGAAAGAATCCAGAAAGCATTCCTTACTTGAAAAGCTCTTCTAGGGAAGAAGATTTTTATTTTTATTTTTTTAATTTACTTGAAAGAGAACCTCAGGCTTGAAAAGGAGGTCTCAGAGAGTGGCAGGAGCTAGGAGAGAAGGCACAGCCAGCAGATCTGGGTGTTTCCAAGGTGCTAATTTAAGCATTAGTTCCCAGCTAGTGGGAAGAAGAGGAAGAGATCCCTGCCCTGTTGTTGTTGCTGCTGTTGCCACAGCTGCATGGAGCCTCCTGTCTGGGGTGGGAGTTTGTCTGAAAGGAATGGCTTTCTTTCTTTTCCCATCACAATTATTTAATTGGCATGGCTGCATCTTGGCAGCTGAACCAGGCCTGGGCCTATCGCTGAGAGCTCCCCATGGTCTTTTCCTGTCTCCTTATGAAAGGAATAAGAACTGCTCTTGGAGACCTAGTCCCTGTGCTCCACTCCTGCTGTGTTCATCTCCTAGACAATCCTGAGTGTTTCTGAGCACAGATTTTCTAAAGAAACTTCCAGGGATAGGCACACCTTGTACTCAGTTCTGTGTCCAAGCCACACACACACCTCACTGATCTAAGGAAGCTCCCAGATGTCCAAGACTCTCTGTTGAGCAGTTGGGTTGAATTTGGGCTGTTGTTTTTGTGAGTAGCAGGGATAGCCTCTCTGGCCCTATTTGTCTGTTGGGTTGGTTGGTGCAGCCTCACAGTCTATGTCTTTTCTTTGGCTGCAATTGGAAAGGAAGAGATTTATTGGGGGATGGTGGTGGAAATGGCGCTTTTAAGGACTTAATTAGGTCAGGCCAAACCTTACCTCCTGTGCTGTAAAAGACCTAAGAGACCCCGCCCCCCAAAAAAGCATATGGCACCAGATGGGTCTCTGTACGCCTGAAAGAAAGGCTAGTCTGTCCTCCTTGAAACCCATATTATCCATTAACTCATTTGTTTAGTTCACAAGCATATGCTCATTTCTGGATACTTTAAGGATAGAGACAAATGAGATGTATCCAGTAGGTGGCCAGGAGAAGGATGGGCTGAAATAGCTTTAGGAAGCTCTTAGATATATGTCAGGAAAGAGTGCAAATCAGTGGAGGGTGCTCCTGAGCAATAGTGGCACCTCCCTTGGGAGAAGATGACGAATGCTGAGGTTTTGACCCTTTGACCACGTGAGTTTGGAAAGATATCTCAGACTCTTCTTGCCTCTTGACACTCAGGGATGGGGATGGTCAAGACAGTAATTAAGTGAGTGGGCCACAGCAGCTCCTGAAAGTGGCAGAGAGAACATTGTAAAAATAGCAGGAAGCCTCTAAATGAAATTGACCTATGTGTGTCCTGTGGTCTGGGACTATAACCCAGTAGTATTTTTCAGGTTTTGGGAAGAGGAACATCCTCCTCTCTTTTCCTATATTGCAAAGAGAGGATCAGTTTTTCTCAGGCCTCCACCTTCTCCTTTACTACTCCTCTCTTCAGTCAACAAATCCTAAGAACTTACTTTCGGGCTTGATAACACAGATTCTTGCTTCAGGAATACACACAGTCAAGATGGCTTGAGGTACTATGGGTAATTAGCACTGCACAAAATAAGAACCAAGTCAAGCAGGGCCAAAGGAAAACAGGAAGGGCTCTCATCAAGTGATCAGGGAATGCTTCACAGAGGAGACATTACTGAACTGGCTCTTAGAAGAAGACTAGCAGCTTGGCAAACCAATAAGATGTGGTGAGGGTAAGGGTTCCAGGCAAAGGGCATGGAGGAAGAAACAAAAGGGTTCATTTGAATGAATGAAGTGTTGTAATTAAGGGAATAACATGATCAAATTTGAGTTTAGGACTATCACTCCAATACTGGATGAGAGACAGGAGAAGGTGACAGTGGAGATTGGAAAACTAATATGGAGGTGGTGCAATAATAATCCAGGCAAGAGATGATGAAAGCCTACACTAAAGCAGAAAGAGAGGAGGGACACATATACAGATCCTAATACAGCGGAATAGGCAGGATATGGTACCTGTCTGGAGGTCTGGTGGAGAAGTAGGAAGTCAAGGTTGACTCCCAGGTTTCTGGCATGGATATCTGAAAGGTAAGAGGCACCATCACCACCCCAGGAAACTGTGGTGGTTGGGGGAGTGGGGGTCTGTGTACTCCTTGGCTTTAGGGACTGCTTATATGGGAGAAGGCTGCTGTTTTCCTTTGCTCTGCTGTTGAAACTGCATTCTTGGGGTTATGAGGGACCCAGAAGGCCTGGAGCCAAAGACCAGAGTATCACTGGCCCCAACGGTCTCAAAAATGATACTGAGACATGTACTCACCTACCAGTAAATACTTTTCTCCTGAAAACTGCTTTGATGAATGCAAGGGAATTGGTGGCAGCAAGGAGCCATGGTGTTTTGTTGTTGTAGTAGTTGTTGTTTCCCAGTAGCACTTTGATGAAGGAAAAATAAAATCCTTTTTGGCTAAGAGACTGCTTTATGTTGCAGTTTCTGGCCTGGGCTTTTACCATCATCCTGGTTAAGCTTATAACAGTTTTCTCTATAATTGGTTGAGCTAGACTCTTTCACTGATTTCTTTTAGAATGGATGTGTGTTACTACTTCACTTGCAAGAGTCAGAATGGAAAAGAACACATACCTCCCTTCTCTGAGACCAGTCTGGAGAGCTGTACTTGGGAGAGAAGCAGTTTCCAGGCTGCTATCTTCCAGGCAAGGTGTGCCAAGGGAGTAGGCTTCTAGAGTGAGATTGCTCAGAGGTGACTTGTCTTCTTAAAGGCCCCAAGCGTAGTCTCTGTTGGCAGGTGCTTCCATGGGTAGCTGGGTGTCAGGCTGAATCATTTCCAGCCCCTAGCTGCCTGCTGCTTTTGACTATTGCAAAGTGAAAAGAAATGTAAAACAGAGCCTTCTTCACTTGAACCTGATTCTCCTCACGCACCGTCTCCCCTATTTGAAAGGGCAGATGGAGCCTTGTGTCTGGAAAGGATATAGGAGACTCAGCTTCTTGGGCTTATCTGTGTCATGCCTTCCAGCAGACCCTGGGAGAATGGGTACAGGGAGCCCCAAAGGGGACAGGAAGAGGAGAATCAGGCTAACAGCAGATACTCAGAGATGCTGGCTGAAGCAAGAGGCGTGGCTCAGCAGGCTCTCAAGCCATTGTTTCCTAAGGAGACTCTAGTGAGAAAGTGGCCATCTGGGCCAGAGAAAGGAAGGAAGGAAGGCGGCAGACCTGAGACCACTTTGGATCTGGTTCTGCTCTGGAGTTCAGAAATTGGCACATGACCCAAAGGCTTCACTGTGGGGCAGCCAAGTGAACTCCTAGGCTCTAGGGAGGGACTCTGGAGCGGAGAAGCCCACTAGAAAGGAGGCTCATGGGGTCTGGCCTGGGGGACAGTAGACAGGGGCCAAGTAGGAGTTACCTCTAGGTGGTATATTCTTAGGAGCTAGTTCAAGCAGATATGTCATTGTATTTGTTGTTGCTGCTGTTGTTATTTAGCAATGCAAGTTGAGGATCAGGTGGTTGTGGTTCTTGAAGGTCAATTTTAAGCTTCTATAATGACAATGATGTATTTATGTGCATAAGATGGGACTAATGGCCACAAAGGGTGTTCTCTGACCATTCCAGCCCTGAGAAATATATGACAAAAGGCCACACCCAGGCAGAAACAAGCCCAGCTACTGTGGTACCTGGCCTGGTTTTTCCTGTTTTCATCACCAGACTCTTGGCTGTCCTAATCAGAGTCCACCCCACGTATCTATTTAGAACAATACCTGAAGGGGTACTTTAACTAAGATTTATTGAATTAACTGCATCTGAATCATGGAGTGAGAACCATATATATTTTACTGTGTAGTTAACTTAAACATAATTATGTGCAAACTATAAATGATTTATAGTTCCCATATTAATTTCCAATTTTATCTTTGTAAAGGAATTGGTGAAGTCCTCAGCCAAGTATGGCTGCATTTTCTATAATATAATTCTTAGAAACATTGGTCCTTTGAGATACTTTATGGGGGAATAAAAAGGATCTACAGACAAATTCCTTTGGGAAAAGTGTTTCCCATCACAATGTTTACTGGTGTTTTAAAGGCTCTGAGAAGTCCTGCAATAAAGAAACCTTTCCAGCTTTGTTTAACCCAATGTTTCTTAAGTGTGTGTATCTATGGCACCTTTTAAAAAAATGTTTATTTATTTTTGATGGCGAGAGGGAGAGTGCAAGTGGGGGAGGAGAGAGAGAGAGGGAGACACAGAATCTGAAGCAGGCTCCAGGCTCTGAGCTGTCAGCACAGAGCCTGATATGGGGCTCAAACTCATGAGCCATGAGATTATGACCTGAACCAAAGTCAGACGCCTAACCGACTGAGCCACCCAGACACCCCATGGGGCCTTTTCTCATGTTACATCTATTAACATCTTACAGAACAAATGTGGTTTATGGAATACTCTTTGGGAAATTCTGTCTTAGAAATTAGCCTCTTTTTTGATTCAGTCTAGATTTATTAGACTAGTCCTCCCAGTTCTTTTAAGTCTCTTTTATAACCCACACCATTTTATCCCGTATTAGTCTGTAATGGGATGTTGCTGCTTTATGTCAAGGTCTGGACTTACTGCCATCAGTAGGAAGTTCCTGGTGAACATTGGTCAATGTAAAAGCAAATACCTAGTGCCTAGTTTTCCTCATGATAATACTAAAGGCATTTTACTTCCTTTCAAGTCCCTCTACTAAGGTTGGTCTGGTGAAACCAGTATTTTTACTTTTAACTTTTTTTTGACAGCTTCATTGAGATATAATTCATATACTGTACACTTTACCCATTTAGTACTTTACTTTTAATCTTTGTGTGGCTGCTGCTTGCCTCGATTCTGTTTCTTCTTTTTACCTGTGGGCTGTGCTCTGCCCTTTTGTGTTCTGCTAAGCAGGAGAGACTAAAAAGATTATAGTCATCAGAAAGAAATCTCTCATCAGAAGGAATCCCATCTCAATTGGGATTTAAGCTGAAAAAATGATGCCTTGATTAGGTAGGGTGCTTCAGTACTTCCTCTGTAGTACTATTAAATGTGCCGCCTGGTCGCAGTATCTCAAGAGGCATTCCCAAATAATCATTTTACACTCCCTCCTCCATGGGCTATATAAAGAATGAATGATAAGCAGGTTTCACCCCTTGTATCAATGCCCACTGATCAGTAGTGGCTGCCTGGACCATGTGTTAAGGTAGATTCTGAAGCAGAGTCCTGGTTTAGTGAGAAAGAGTAATGTGGTTGATCTTCCATGTCTGCCATGGTCTTCAGCAGGGGAAACATCATTTCTGCTTGCCATCCTGGCAGCCTTGAGTCCTGAGCCATCATAATTATTTTAGGCAAAGAACACAGGAAAGGAAGAATCTTAGAGATGTTAGCCAGCTCAGCAATCTATTTCATGGAGGGACTGGACTCTTATGATATGGCTCTCAAGATATGAATGGAGAAAACTGATCTTTCCTATGCTCATCTTTAGCATGGATTTTTGAAGTATTGACTTTAGATAGAGTTAATAATCCTTTGGAAATAGATAGGCCAAGCAAGAGGAAGTAACCTTGACTCCGCTGACCCAGTAAGAGGGGAAAAGAGACAGATTTAGAAAGAAACCTCATAAGTACCATATAAGTAGTTGGTCACACTTCAGATGAAACTATAAGCCCTTGACTAAAGGAGCAACGAGAAGGAATAGGCTACAAGACGAGACCCTTAAGCCAGGAGTTACTGGAGAGGAAGGACCCTACTTTAGCACTCTCTTTTTCCCAGGCTAAACAGGACCTGCTTTCCCTCCTACCATTTTCCCAGAGACTGGTTTCCACATCTCCAGTTATCCTGGCTACTGTAAGTGGATACTTTGAGGTTTTCGTCCCTGGAACTAGACCTAGACCTCCCCATCTGGTCCAACCGATGCAGACTACTATGGGGCCAGCTGCAATCCATAATATTGATAACGTACTTCTATTATTATCAGTTGAAGCTTCATGATTGTCTTTAATAGCTGTACCTATTGTTACCTTGTTGAACTCAAGATACATCTGAAATTGAGTAAGCCTTCGCCTTAGCAGTGTAGAATCAAGGCAAGAACCTAGAGTCACATCTTGGGCTAGGCTGGCTGCTAATACAAGTAAGGATTCACTGGGGGTAGTGAGATGGTGGTTTCATATTTATTAGAAACTATGCCATGGGGCACCTGGGTGGCTCATTCAGTTAAGCATTTGACTCCTGCTTTTGGCTCAGGTCATGATCTCATGGTCTTAAAATTGAGCCCTGCATCAGGCTCTGCGCTGAGCAGAACCTGCTTGGGATTTTCTCTCTCCCTCTCTCTCTATGCCCCTTTCCTGTTCTCTCTCTCTCTCTCTCTCTCTCTCTCTCTCTCTCTCAAAATAAATAAATAAACTAAAAAAAAAAAAAAGAAACTATGCTACATTTATGTAATTGATTCTTACTCTCAGAGAGGGAGCTGGCTGGATTCAGCAATGTGGAATTTGAATCTAGGTGAGGCTGTGTGATTGGCTAGGCTAGGATAGACCTTCAGAGAGCTAGTGCTTATATGGACAGAAGACTTCATGTAAACCTACTATGTGACATGGCCACGTGCAAAGCTAATGTGCTGTTGAGCTGCATTCAGGACCTTGGAGGTAACAGGTCAGTGCTGTCTGAAGTCCTGTGTTCTATGCTGATGCCTTTATTCAAGAGGGGAAGTGACTGGAATGAAGAAATGAGTCAAAATCACACCACGTGAGAACAGTTGGAAGAACTGAGGCTGTTTAGCTGTAAAAAAATATATATAGTTGCAGGGAAAGCATTTTAAGGTTTTCAAATGCCTAAAGTACTGGAGTTAAGAAAGAAAAAATAGTTAGACTTAATATTACCTGTGGCTTCACAAGGAGGAACCAGGGCCTTTGGGAAGGGAGCATAAACATGCTTCTATCTCTGGCCTTCATTGCTTCCTGTTCCCTGTAGTAGCAGTTCTCAAATGAGGGCCAGAGGCCAGGGCACCTGGAAGACATGTTGCTCTTTGCAAAATGCCGCACTAAAGGAGGAGTTAGGAACAACACTCTAGCAATAAACATGGCTGTATTATGTATGTGCAATATAAACATGCCGAAAAAATCCGCTGTGGAATTTAGCATGAGCAACAACTTTCCTACTTTTCTGTTAATATGTGTTTGCCAATCTTTCCTATCTTTCAAGGCCTATCACAAAAATGCCACATTCTTCATGCATCCTTTTCTCTCTTTCAATAAAGTATGAACTGTCTATTCTACCTGTCCTGTGGTCCTAATACATTCTCTTTAGAATTTGAAGTTTATAGATGCAATTATCCTTATTGTAAATTTCTTTCTAAGGTAGATGAAAAGATGTTTCCAAAGCACCTGAATCAACTTGTGAAGTAGATTGTGAAAGTCATTTTTGCCCATTTTACAGATATGCAAGCAGAATCCCAGAAAGGTAAATAGGCTTGGCTATTACCCAGCTAGAGGTTGGCATGGCCTAGACTAAAACCCAGGCATCTTGACTCCCAGGCCCATGATATTTCCTTTACAATTTGGGACCTAATTAACTTCTTCACTGGCTTTTGAGGCATCTACACTAAGTTTTGCCCCTCCTACCTGGCCATATTTTCTACCATTCATGCCAACTTTCCTTATGGTGGATCTAGCCAGGCCCCTTACCTCCTCTTGTCTATTGGCATCTTGAGGCCTCCTCTCCCCACCCTTTTTGTTAGGTTTATTTATTTAAGTAATTTCTATATCCAACATGGAGCTCAAACTTATGACTCCAAGATAAAGAGTCACATGCTCTTCTGACTGAGCCAAACAGGAACCCCAAGGCCTCCTCTCCTCTTAAGAATTTTCTCCCTTTCCTTCTCTGCCTATCCTACCCCTACCTATCCTTTAGAAGACCATATAAACTCCCTTTCTCCAGGGGAAGCCTTCCCTGAATATTCTAGTGAATAGTCTAGTGAATAGTCGAGCATCCCTAAAGTCTATATAACCTCTAGCACATAACTTGATACACATGATATCCTAATTTGGTGGGCTCAGTTTTATGTGCTATGTTGTGAGTCTCATCACCCAATGCTCCATTTAACTCCTTAGCAGATAGTTCTGCCCCCAGGACTTATAGTCTAACAAAGAAGAGACTTGCTCTCATGAAACAGAACTACAGAAGAGTGCAGCTGGTTTCTTTAAACATGAGTCAAAATGGAGAGGATGTTGGGAGGTGATTCTAAGGAAGGGACCAAGTAGAGACCCAGAGGAATATAAGTAGGTGGGAGTTAATGAGTGGGATAGAAGGTACATATAGAGAATTGTGGGAGATTCAAGGAGATACATGAATTGGGGGCATTCATTCATTAATCAAAAAATACCATTGGGGGGGGGGCTCCTGGCTAGCTCAGTCAGTAGAGCATGTGACTCTTGATCTTGGGGTTGTGAGTTCAAGCCCCACCTTGAGTGTAGAGATTACTTAAAAATAAAATCCTGTGGGGCACCTAGGTGGCTCAGTCTGTTAAGTATCCAACTCTTGATTTTGGCTCAGTCATAATCTCACAGGTTTGTGGGATCGAGCCCCATGTCAGGCTCTGCACTGTTAGCATGGAGCCTGCTTGGGTTTTCTCTCTTCCTCTTTCTCTGCTCCTTCCCTGCTCATGCACATGCACTCTCTCTCTCTCAGAATAAGTAAATATTTTTTAAATCTTAAAAAAGTACCATTGGGCATCTGCTCTCTGCAAGACATTGTACCAGACACAAGGAATAATTTGATGAATAAAGCAAACATGGTCCCAGCCTTTATGAGCTGGAAGTCCAGTAAGAGAGACAGATACTAAACAAATGAAGTGTGCTAACAAAATTACAATAACAAACTACGACAAGTGGTGGAGAAGACAAGAACAAGATAACATGAGAGAGAATAATAAAACCTCCCACTTTAGACAGGGGATGTCAGGTAAGGCTCCAATGAGAAAGTAATGTTTGGGATACAAAATCTATAAAGAACTTACTAAACTCAACACCTAAAAAACAAATAATCTAGTTAAGAAATAAGCAGAAGACATGAATAGACACTTTTCTAAAGAAGACATCCAGGTAGTCAACAGACACATGAAAAGATGCTCAACGTCACTCATCATCAAGGGAATACAAATCAAAACTACAATGAGATACCACCTCACACCTGTCAGAATGGCTAAAATTAACAGCACAAGAAACAACATGTGTTGGGATGCAGAGAAAGGGGGAACCCTCTTGCACTGTTGGTGGGAATGCAAACTGGTGCAGCCACTCTGGAGAACAGCTTGGAGATCCCTCAAAAAGTTAAAAATAGAACTACCCTACAATCCAGCGATTGCACTACTAGGTATTTTTACCCAAAGAATACAAAAATACAGATTTGAAGGGGTACATGCACCCCAAATGTTTATAGCAACATTATCAACAATAGTCAAATTATGAAAACAGCCCAAATGTCCATGGACTGAAGAATGGATAAAGAAGATGTATTTATATACAGTGTAATATTACTCAGCCATCAAAAAAAATGAAATCTTGCCATTTGCAACGATGTAAATGGAGCTAAAGTGTATTATGTTAAGCAAAATAAGTCAGAAAATGACAAATACCATATGATTTCACTCATATGTGGGATTTAAGAAGCAAAATAGATGAACATGTGAGAATGGGGGAAAAAAAGAAAGAGGGGGAAACAAACCACAAGAGACTCTTAACAATAGATAATGAACTGAAAGTTAATGGAGGGAGGTGGGTGGGGGATGGGCTAGATGAAGGATGGGTATTAAAGGGGGCACTTGTGATGAGCACTGGGTGTTGTATGTAAGTGATAAATCACTGGATTCTATTCCTGAAACCAATGTTGCACTGTATGTTAACTAACTAGAATTTAAATAAATATTTAAAAAGAAAAAAAGAGAAAGCCATGGTTGGGGCACCTGGCTAGCTTAGTCAGTAGAGCATGGGATTCTTGATCTCAGGGTTCTAAGTTCTAGTCCCACATTGGGTGTAGTGATTATTTAAAAAATCTTTTTTTAAGTGTATTTATTTATTTTGAGAGAGAGAGCAGAGAGGGGAAGAGAGAGGGAGAGAGAGAATCTCAGGCAGGCTCTGTGCTGTCAGCACAGAGCCTTTTGCAGGGCTCGAACTCATGAACTGTGAGATCAAGACCTGAGGAGAAATCAAGAGTCAGATGCTTAACCGACTGAGCCACCCACGTGCCCCAAAAATAAAATCTTAAAAAAAATAAAAGCAAAAAAAAAAATCTTAAAAAAAAAGATTCAGACCACAGAATGAGAAGGACCTTGAATGCCCTGACAAGGAAGTGACTTGCTACATGTTCTCCAGTGGGGTCGGGGCTCCCAGATTTGGTAGTCTGAATCTTTTACAAATTGACCTTTCTTCATCCTCTCCCTTTGCAGCATTAGGCAAGTTTTCAGGAGTAAAGGACATAGGAGAACATAGCCAGCCTCTCTCCCATAGGTAGCAGAGCTGACTGTGCTGCTGGAGGAGCTATTAATAGAGTTGTGACGTGTGACATGTAATATTTCGTGAGGAACTTGACTCTCCCGATGAAGAGCTCCTACCTGAGTCTTTCAACATTATATGACTTGCACACATCCTCCTGGAGATGCAAAGAAATATCTGGAGCTCTTAGAGGGAGGAAAGAGTGCCAGCCTGGATGTCTTGTTCTTTGTGTGTTAGGCATGGGCTTCACACTCTCCTTAAACACAAAAGCCAAACACAAAGCCAAGCTATTCTGTCCAGGGGCAGGCCTGCCTCTAGTGGGAAAGCCAGCGGGCACACTGGCATGTAGATTGTAGCAGCTAGTGAGAAGGGCCTCTACTGTGTCTCTCACAAACCCCAAAGGTGTTCCCTAAGGATTTCAGCTTCCAGAAAGTCCTCTCTGCCCTCAGCTGTCCTGCTGCTTTCAGCCCTGGCTCAGAGGATATCATAAGCTCAGAGAAAGGCCAAGTGGGGATAATGATGTGGGGGAGGTGGTGGTGGTCAGTGGCTTGGGAAAAAGAGGAAGAATTATGTGGAGTCAGAAAGGGAGACTAAGTTGGGAGATGATAGTCAAGGTAGCAAACAGTGGCACCAAAGGGAACCAGTCAGGAACCATCTGTCGGCCTCCCTGTCAACTTCCTAATGGAACCTCATGTTTCAGATCCTTTATTTGCCAAGGGACTGAACTATAGCAGTGAGGCAGTCTCAGGGAACTCCTACAAGAATTGGCTTGTGTATCCTTGAAGGGCTATGGAGATCAGGGTGAGCTAATGGGCACTGGCCTCAGGGCAGGATCTGTACACAGCTGTAGTAGGAAGTTGGCTGGGTACATTCTAGCTTTGCCACTTTTGTTACAACCTTTAGCCAAGCTCCTAAACTCTTTCGGGCTATTTATAAAATAAATAAGATCATGTACATGAAAATGAACAGCAAATTACCCTATCATTTCTGATCTAAGTGTTAATGGTGATTAAGGGGTTGGTGTTTTCCATTTTTTTGTCAGTGGTTCCCAAGGGAGCTTTTATAGGAGAATGTGAAAAGATGGCTTATTCTTCTCATCATCAAATGAGGAGAGTCCCTGGCCTCCTTGACAGGGCTATGATACCAGGCTAGAGATGGAAGTGTTCTGTGCTCCCACTGATTCCCAAAGGGGTTCCGTTGACTAGAGGAGTCCTGCCCCTGCCCCCCAACCATGACTGTTGTAGAATTCTTTTGGCAGAGTGGGGCCTTCCTTGAAAGCCCCAGTACTGATGTTAGAGGAGGATGTCCTGCTGCTGTTTCAGCTCCCATGAGCCAACTTTCAGGGCCCAAGAAACAACTGAAAATGTCCACGTTTCTGCTACTCTCCCCAGTGGGGACTAGAGAAGGTAGTTTCTAGTCTGTAGACCTTCAAATTTTAAAAATGTTTTGTTATGGAAAATCTCAACACATGCAATGTAGAGGAAAAGGTAAAATGAGTTCCCTAATACTCACCCAACTTCAACAATGATCAACTCAGGGCTAAACTTATTCTCAGACTCCTGATGCCCCACCCCCTAGATTACTGTGAATAATTATTTCATTTATAACCCTGTCTTCTGTATTTCTGCAAACTGGTAATAATATCTCAAGGTCTGATTAGATTCTGATTCAACTTTTTTGTGAAGAATACTTCTGAGGTGTACTGTGTACTTCCTAGTGCATCACATCAAGAAAGAGGCCCAGGACGTATGGGTTGTCCCACCTTTTGTGAAATTCAGATTAATTAGTGGTATAGTTAGTCTAATCTCTCCATCACACATGTTCCCTTCAGGCTTCCACCTAATGTTTTGAGCAACCTTTGCTGGTCATTGCCTCAGTCCATTATCTAATCAGGAGCTTCCTTTACATTTGCACAGCAAAGAACTCCTGTCAATGCTCTGCCTATATCCCCCACAGGTATTACAGATAGCCCTAAGTCTTTCTCCTTTAGGTCCTACTTTTTCTACCACTGCCCTTATCCTATACCATCATTTCCTACCTTATCAGCTCAAGATGTCCCTAGAATGCCTTCAGACCACAGGTACTCACCTTGCTTCACCGCAGACCTTTGTTTCTCTGAAGGGAGAACGCTTATTTGGAGTCTCTTCTCACTGAGACAACACTATCTCCCCCATGAAGCTTCTGGTTCTGCTCTCTATGAATCCTGCTAGACTTATGCTTTACCATACTAGAGTGTGGAGGCAAGGCTAGTGTTTTCCTCTGGGAGAGAATTTAGCAGGGGCTGGATTTATTTTACCTTCCCAGGGATTTCTAAGCAGCCTTCTTCTATGCTGAAGTCAGACTTTCTCACTTGTTTCCTGAGCTTCCTGCCCCAGCCTGGGCAAGGACCCAGGCCTGATTTCCTGTTTAGCTGGGTTGTGGGCTGGGAGAAGTTGGAGGAGGGGTGGGGCAGGCCGCTCTAGCACTCTTAGGCCCTTTTCTCTTTCCAGCCAAGTTAAATAAATCTATGAGAGCAAGAACACAGCTATCACCTTCTGGTACTTTAGCATTCTTGTGCTGCTCAGGATCTCCACTCTTAGTTTCTCCCCTTACAAAGGAAAGATTGTGAAGACTGTGCACTCTGTGCGCATGTGCCCCAGACAAACACACTGCATGTACTATGGGTGCTGTGAGCTAGCTAACCAGGAAGGCACACAGAGGTTGGGAGCTGCTTCTTGCAAAGCTGAACCCACCCAGGGCCCTGCCCCTGCCCACAGGAGTGCTGTACCTCCACCATCCCATCTTAGTAGCTATTAATGCCTTAGTCACTATATCCAACAAATACAGTGGAGAATCTGAGATGTGGAGGCTGGCTAGGGACCTGGCTATGCAGCCACCAGAAAACATTAGGAGTTCTGTAGTGACAGCCTGTGACCAGTATAGGAATTCTGATGAGAGTCTCACAGCCCTGAATGCCCCACTCACATTCCTCTTTATGCCTAGTTCTTCCTTAGTCAATGAGGATTCACAGGGCCTCATTCTGTTTTGAGAAGAGACCTGTTACAGATTACTTTTTTGCTCCCTTCTTCTGAATGGCCACAGCAGGAATTGTGTGAAGCCCTATCCCTTTCTCCCCATGAGACGAGATATCAAAGAAAAGTGTTGCCAAGTAGTAGGGATGCCCAGTACAGTCCCTTACTTTTCAATAGCTTCCCCCTTGCTCTTATTATAAAGACTCAAGCCTTAACTTGGCCTCCAAAGCCTTATGTCTGGTTCCTGCCTTCTTCTCCAGCTCACCTCATACCACATTAACCCCCATCATTGCATTCAACCTTACTGGCTTTTCCTCCATTTCTCTGATGTCCCAGACTTCATTCTGTTTTAGTGCCTTTGCACATGTTGTTCCTTCTGAATGCTTTCTCTGTACCTTCTACCTTTTTTGGTTGACTCTTACTCATCATCTTTCAGATCTTAGCTCAGCTATAATTTCATCACAGAGTCTAGACTCTGTCATCTTTAGACTCTAGACTTTGTCAGTGGCCTTCTCCTTATTGCACTTTTAACATTTATAATTTCACATATGTTTGTATGATTATTCTATCCATATGGGTCCTTCTGAAGGCCAAGTTTCATGAAGGTAGAGATCATATCTACTTTCACTTCCCATTATGTCTCCTGTGCCTTGTAAGGTGCCTTACACACAGTAAAAATTCACTAGATATCTGTCAAATTAATTAATTAATTAAATCTTCTTGTCCCCTTTACTTAGTTACCTCATGTCATGGCTCTCATATTCAACTATACACCCTGTGATGTGTGGCCAGCTGTTTATGGGCACTTTCTATGTGTTTGCCACCAGAGACACATTTTATTTTATCCTGTCAACAATATGAAGAAGGCATACTCTTAATCTACAAAGAAGGCAAGTGAGACCCAAATGAGACCCACACAGCTAATAAATAGCAAAGCCCAGATTCAAGCCCAAGTGTGGAGTCAAAGCCTGTGCTCTTAATCATAACACTACACTGCCCCCTTTTGGCAGTTTGGAGAGTTATCACTGGGCTTTTTAGTCACTACTAGGTCCTGGTTAATTTCAACCCTAAATCAATACTTTTTGGAACTTATAGCCCTAAAAATCCATGATCCAGTTTTAGTCCTTCTGCTTTGGGGCCAGATTGTGGAAGTATACAGGGAAGGGAATTCAATCTGGACTCCCCAGTGTCCAAGGGTGCATGTGTCTCAGGTCTGTTTCCCATCTGTTTTCCATAGGACCTCTGTAGCCTCCAGGGCTTAATGCAGTGTCCTATTTTAAAGAACAGAAAGGCCAGCTGTTGAAATGGCCTGATGGACAGTGGTCTGGGGAATAAGAATGGCCTGATTAAGATTCTAGGAAAGATCATTGAGATGGGGAGAGTCTGTCTTTTTGTGATTTAGTCACCAAAGATAGAGCTCTGGAAATGGACTTCAAGGCTTTCCTAGGAAACAGACTCAGTAAGAGGGCAATATCTCTTGCTGTTGATTAGAAAAACTCAAGTTAGTATACTAACCTCTTTTTTAGTGGCCAGGGAATTTGGGACTGATGAATACTGTAGACTGGATGGAAACAAAGTAAATGAGGAGAGAGCAACATAAGACAAAACAGAACAAAACTCAGTTACCATTTGTTATATATGTCAGGCACACTGTGAACAATTTTACACACATAATTTCATTTCATTCTAACACTGGCCCTGTAAAATAGGTAATATTACATCCCTAGAAGGGAAAGGGATATTGGGGTGCCTAGGTGGCTTGGTTGGTTAAGCATCTGACTCTTGATTTTGGCTCAGGTCATTAGGCCGGAGTCATGGGATCAAGCCCCATGTTGCACTCCACACTGATAAGATTCTCTCTCTCCCTGGGGTGCCTGGGTGGCTCAGTCGGCTAAGCATCCAAGTCTTGATTTTGGCTCAGGTCATGATCTCATGGTTCATGGGATCAAGCCCACATCGGGCTCCAAGCTAAGATCTTGGAGCCTGCTTGGGATTCTCTCTCTCCTCTCTCTCTGCCCCTTTCCCTGCTTGCATGTGTGTGTGTGGGGGGGGCTCTCTCTTTCTCAAAATAAATAAATAAACATTAAAAAAAGATTCTCTCTGCCCCTCCCCCCCCCAAATAAAGAAAAGAAAGATAACTCACCAAAGGTCATATAATCAGGTGTCCTTAAAACTAATCTAGGTCTTTCTAACTTCAAAACCTGAGTACTCCCCACCTCCTATTGGGAAGTACTGTATACATTGTCACAGCCTCTCTGGAAAAACAGCTGGCAACATAATGTGTGTATACCCAGTGACCCCTCAGAAATTCTACTTCCAGGAATTTATTAAACTAAAGAAATAGGGGCACCTGGGTGGCTCAGGTGCTTAAGCGTCCATTTTTTTTATTTCTGCTCAGGTCATGATCTCATGGGTCATGAGATTGATTCCTGGGTCTGGCTCTGCACTGACAGCATGAAGCCTGCTTGGGATTCTCTCTCTCTCCCTCTCTCTCTGCTCCTTCCCCATTCACACACGCACGCGCACACTCTCTCTCAAAATAAATAAAAGATAAACATTAAAAAAAGAAATGAATAAGTGTATAAAGACTTTTTTTACAAGATATTATAGTAGCTATAAATAAATAGTAACAATATTGTAACATATTATACTATTATAATAGCTGCAACATAATAGTGGGGGGGGCGGGGAGAAACAACATAAATCTCCATCAATGGGAACTGATTAAGTAAATCATGGTACATCCATCCATCCCACAACATACATATAGGCAGCCTTTTTTTTTTTAACAGTTAATTTTAAAAGAATTTGTTAAAGTTTATCTGAGAGAGAGCGCATGAGCTTTAGAGGGGGAAGGGAGAGAATCCCAAGCAGGCTCTGTGTTTTCAGTGCGGAGCCCAGTGTGGGGCTCAAACCCACAAACTGTGAGATCATGATCCAAGCAGCAAGCAAGAGTCAGACACTTAACCAGTTGAGCCACTCAGGTGCTCTAGGCAGCCTTTTAAAAGGAGGAGGAGGAGACAAGATCCAATATGGATTGACATGAAAAGATGTCCAAGATATATATCTTTTTTTATTGTGTTAAAATGCATATAACATAAAAGTTACTATTTTCATATATCATTTGGAATATGGATGACATGATTCATCTCTGCCTACTCAGAAAATATAGCTTTTACCTCATAATTCCCATACTTTTCAATCAGGTATGCACCTCAACAAATTGGTGAAATGAATTGGCTCTGGAAATGCTGCCAGATACCTGGATTCCACCCCTCTGGCCAGTCTTATTCCTGCTGGGCACCCCAAGTTTTTACTTGACTGGCTATACTTCACTCAGTTCTTCTCACTTCCTTCTCAAGTTCTGTAGAGCCCCGTAGCTTTGGGAAGGCAGAGCATTTCTTTGAAAACAGAATGCCATCACACCGATCAGATACATTTCTGATTTTTATTTCCTTTTTAGAAATCTCCCCCAGTCTCACTTTCACCACTGGGAAGCAAGGGAATGAAATTATTCTCACATTCCCCAAGGTAAAGCCATGATCACTGATGTGTCAACATTCTGAGTGGTTCTCTTTGGCTTCTGGCCTTCCTCCCATTAGTGTTGTTGCTCATTGTGGTTTTCAGTATGGCCTTTTTATGAGGTAAAATAGGAAAGGGGTCAGGAAATTTGGGATGTAGCCCTGGCTAGGGGACTTTAGGAGAGCTGATTAGCTTTGTAGGGTTTCCTTTTTTCTTCTCTGTAAAATTGGGGTAAAGAATAAATGCTGAATTTTTAGGACAGTGAAAATATTCTATACGATACCATAATGATGGATACATGTTATTTTACATTTGTCCACACCCATAGAATATACAACACCAAGAGTGAGCCATAATGTAAACTGGTCTTTGGGTGATTATGATGTATCACTGTAGGTTTATCAGTTGTAACAGATATACCACATGGTGGAGGATGTTGGTAATGGGAGAGGCTATATATTTGTGGGAACAGGGGGTATATGGGAACTCTCTGTATCTTCCCCTCAATTTTGCTGTAGACCTAACACTGTTCTTCAAAAAGATAAAATTATTTATTTTTTTTTAATTTTTAAAAAATGTTTATTTATTTTTGAAGGAGAGAGAGACAGAGTATGAGCATGGGAGGGACAGAGAGAGGAGGACACAGAATCCGAAGCAGGCTCCAGGCTCTGAGCTGTCAGCACAGAGCCTGATGCGGGGCTCAAACACACAAGCTGTGAGGTCATGACCTGAGCCGAAGTCGGACACTTAAGAGACTGAGTCACCCAGGCACCCCTAAAATCCTTAATTTTTAAAAGAGATACTATTTCTATCTCTTAGCATTGTCAGAGATTTAATGAGATAATAATAAGGAAAAAGCTTTGAAAGCATAAGTTCAATACAAAGATAAAGATCTATATTTTCTGGATTTAACCTTTTCTGACTTGCATTATAAACTCTTTTTCAAACATATATTTGAAAATTATATTTTCAAATATAATTTATGGTCAAATTGGTTTCCATACAACTCCCAGTGCCCATCCCAACAAATGCCCTCCTCTATGCCCATCACCCACTTTCCCCTCACCCCCACCCCCCATCAACCTTCAGTTTGTTCTCGGTATTTAAGAGTCTCTTATGGTTTGCCTTCCTCCCTCTCTGTAACTTTTTTCCCCCTTCCCCTTCCCCATGGTCTTCTGTTAATTTTCTCAAGATCCACATATAAGTGAGAACATATGGTATCTGTCTTTCTCTGACTGACTTATTTCACTTAGCATAATGCCCTCCAGTTCCATCCACGTTGCTGCAAATGGCCAGATTTCATTCTTTCTCATTGCCAAGTAGTATTCCATTGCATATATAAACCACATCTTCTTTATCCATTCATCAGTTGATGGACATTTAGGCTCTTTCCATGATTTGGCTATTGTTGAAAGTGCTGCTATAAACATTGGGGTACATGTGCCCCTATGCATCAGCACTCCTGTATCCCTTGGGTAAATTCCTAACAGTGCTATTGCTGGGTCTATTTTTAATTTTTTGAGGAACCTCCACACTGTTTTCTAAAGCGGCTGCACCAATTTGTGTTCTCACCAACAGTGTAAGAGGGTTCCTATTTCTACACATCCTGACCAGCATCTATAGTCTCCTGATTTGTTTTAGCCACTCTGACCAGTGTGAGGTGGTATCTCAGTGTGGTTTTGATTTGTATTTCCTTGATGATGAATGATGGTGAGCATCATTTCATGTGTCTGTTGGCCATCTGGATGTCTTCTTTAGAAAAGTGTTTATTCGTGTCTTCTGCCTATTTCTTCACTGGATTATTTGTTTTTTGGGTGTGGAGTTTCTTTATAGATTTTGGATACTAGTCCTGTATCCAATATGTCATTTGCAACTATCTTCTCCCATTCCATCGGTTGCCTTTTAGTTTTGTTGATTGTTTCCTTTGCAGCGCAGAAGGTTTTTATCTTGATAAGGTCCCAGTGGTTCCCATTATAAACTCTTAAGAGGCATGTCTCTAAATCTGTTTGCTATGATAGCAACTTAAGAGGGAGATAGGAGAGATACTGAATAATCAGGAAAAGCCAATTCATTCTTTTTTTAAATTCTTATTTATTTTTGAGGGGGCAGGGGCAGAGAGAGAGGGAGACACAGAATCTGAAGCAGGCTCCAGGCTCTGAGCTGTCAGCACAGAGCCCAACATAGGGCTAGAGCTCACAAACTGAACTGTGAGATCATGACCTGATGGCCCCAAAAGCCATTTCATTCTTAAAACCAAACCTGAGGAAAGCAGAGGGCAGAGGAGAGTGAGATACTTATTTCTGTTTTAACCACTTAGATATTGTTTTAACTCTCCCCATTGAACATGCATTACTTTTGTAAGTTAAAGAAACCAATAAAGATTTTTTAATGGTGGGGCGCCTGGGTGGCTCATTCGGTTAAGCGTTTGACTCTTGATTTCAGCTCAGGTCATGATCTCATAATTCGTGAGTTGGAGGCCTGCTTCAGGCACTGTGCTGGCAGTGGGGAGCCTGCGTGGGATTCTCTTTCCTCCTTCTCTCTCTCTATCTGCCTTTCTCTCTGCCTCCCAGCTTGCGCATGCATGGGCATGCTTGTGCGCTCTCTCTCAAAAAAATAAATAAACTTAAAAAATTTTAATGACTTAAAATGATGTAGTTAGGGCTAGATAGAAATTGGAAGTCATCTGCATGTAGAGCTAACAGCTGCGGCAAAGAGAACAAAGGATTTAGAAAGATAAGCAATTGGAAAAGCAGCCAGATTGTTAAATTGGGCCATATTGTTAAAACTATTGAATGTCAGGTCAAGGAGTTTTTAAGTAGTGGGAGCCATGGAAAGGTCTTGAACAAGGGAATATTGTAATCAGAGCAGTGTTTAATTTCCAGAAGAGTAATTTAAGAGTAATGCTTAGGATGAGTTGGAGGAAGAAGAAATAGACTGGGCAGATAAGTGGGTTACTACTGCAGTAGGTCCTGAAGTAAGTTGATAAAGAAGAAATTGTTACAGTAGGTTCATGATTAGCTTGTCAGAGGGATAAGGAGGAAAGAGGTGGGTCAAAATGGCCCCCTAGTCAGGTCAAAAGAAGATAGGAGCCAACTTGAAAAAGGTTCCACTGGCCAAAGCTGGAACAATTTGAACAACAAAATAAATAGTGGTAGTATTGGATTATACCCCCCAAAAGAAAATATATGTGTGTTAATCCATACTGGTATAAATAAATGGCTGAATAAATAAATGAAGGAGATGGAACATATTTTCAAGAATTATGATTTTTATGTATTTAAAAAGTATTTATATTTATTTAAAAGGCTTTTTTTGTAGAAAGAATGAGGGGAATTTAAAAATTACCTTTAAAAAATAAAAAAATAAAAATTACCTTTAGGGGCACCAGGGTGGCTCAGTCAGCTAAGCATCCAACTCTTGATTTCGGTTAGGTCATGATCTCATGGTTCATGGGATCAAGTCCTATGTGGAGGTCTGTTCTAACATCACGGAGCCTGCTTGGGATTCTGTGTGTGTGTGTGTGTGTGTGTGTGTGTGTATCCCTCCCCCACTCATACTCTCCCTCTGTCTCTCTCAAAATAAATAAATAAACTTTAAAAAATTACCTTTAGAACATCATAGTAATAATTGCTGCTGGTAAGATCCACTGATTGCTAAAACTAGAGGGTGAAACTTTAAGGAGAAACAAGATATTCGCACAGCCTATAAGAACCTCAGCCAGGGGCACGTGGGTGGCTCAGTCGGTTAAGTGTCTGACTTCGGCTCAGGTCATGATCTCACAGTCTGTGGTTCGAGCCCCGCATCGGGCTCTGTGCTGACAGCTCAGAGCCTGGAGCCTGCTTCAGATTCGGTGTCTCCCTCTCTCTCTGCCCCTCCCCCGCTCACTCTCTGTCTCTCAAAATAAAATAAAGACATTAAAAAAATAATAAGAACCTCAGACAAAATATGTACTAATTACTGTGGTAGTTTTAACATATATCCACAAATTCTTTGATACTCCTCCCTCTAGAAAGTGGAATTTAATTCTCCCTTGAGTGTGGCCTGGACTTAGTGACTTGCTTCTGACAAATAGAGAATGGTCAAAATAAGAGAAAAATAGTAACTGTAGTGGAGAAATCTGGTAAACACCACCCTAAGTGATTAAAAGTAGTATCACCAGCAATAAGTCATATATCCCCTGATATGCTGCGATACAAAGGGCACATCACTTATGTGGTATTCTTCCCCGAAATCCATAACCACAGTCTAATCGTGAGAAAACAAGGCACATCAAAATTGCTGGAATGTTTTAGAAAATACCTAACCAATACTCCTCAAAACTCAAAGTCATGAAAGTCAAGAAAAGACTGAGAAACTAAGGAGACCATGGAGATATATCAATGAAATGCAATATGGAACAGAAAAAGGGATATTAATGGAAAAACTAGAGAAATTTGCATAAAGTCTATAGCTTAGTGAATTGTATTGATTTGATCAATGTACCATGATTATTTAAGATGCTAACATTAGAGGAAGCTGGGTGAAGAGTGTACAAGGATTCTCTGCACTGTCTTTGTAACTCTTCTATAAATATAAAATTATTTCAAAATAAAAAGTTTTTTTTTATGTGTTGAGTTTATTTAACTGGGAAAATTGGTTTGTGCCATTAACAAGATAAGGGTAGTCAACAGGAAGAATGAGGCTGGGGGGTACGAGAGGGTAATGACATCAGTGTAAGTCATAGGCAGTTGGAAATGTTGGTCTGGAGCTTAAGAGGTCAGAGCTAGAGATATAGATTTGGGGGACAAACCCAGAGAAATATCACTAGAAATAACAAGTTTATAATATTATATTACATTTCTATGCCAAGAGCAACATGTGTAAAGAGTCAGTGATCACACTGAAGAAAGGATCTATGTCTAGGATATGAGAGGAATAACACTAAGGAGGGTGGTCAAGACAGATAGGGATAGGATTTTTTTTATAAAAGCCAAAGGAAAATAGAATTTCCAGAAAGATCTGGTCAGCAATGTCCAATGATACTGAAAGGTTATGGAAGATCACCTGATAAAAGACCATTGGATTTTAATTAGGACCTAAAGTGCTGACCTCAAGGAGAACAGTGTTAGTAGAGCAAATATAGAGGGGGGGGGTGGTAGACATAGGAATTAAATGGCCAGGACTTAGTGAGGAAGCAGGCTTGTCTAAACCAGGCAAAGGGACTTGTGTGGGTGCCAGGGGGGAAGAACCCCCTGGAGGAAAGTGGGACACTCCTCAGCAGAGAAGCAGAAAGTGCCAACCAGGGTAAGTAGGCCAAAAGGCTGGGGCCCAAAGTTTAAGAAGAGGAGAGAACCTTGACCAAAAAGCCCTTGCCACTTCCTGGCTATGGAACACAGGCTGAAAGCCAGAAGCCCTAGGTCAAGAACTGCTTTTCTCCTTCCTGAGCCAGGAAGCCATTCTATTTCCCAAGTCCCAGCTTATCATCACTGTGGCCTAGAAAGTTAGGCCAGGAAGAAAGTGAAGTAAATTGAACTTATTTATCCTCTCTTCAGCTTTTCTCCGAGATGGAGAATAGTCTGTGTTTTTAAATTAGGCATCAAGCAGTATTGCAGAGTGATTTCTATGGGGGTATATATGTGAGTAATAAAAGCTACCCTGTATTGACTGCCTACCATGTGTCAGGAACTGTAGTAAGCACTTCATACACATTATCCCATTTAATCTTCCCAGCAAGTTTTTGAGATGAGTACTATTATATTCCTTATGTTAAATATGAAAAACAGAGTGAGGAAGCTGAGCACTGAGACCTAGAACTAAAACCAGAAGACTAAAGAAATGCAGACCACCAAGGCACTACTCAGTCTTCCAGCTCTGATCCACTGTTGTACCAGGGGTTCAGTCAGGCATGTGTCTGTCTCCTTCCTGGATAGGCCTGAGATCCAATCTAAATAGCCATCTACAGCAGCTCCCTATGTCATGTGGCCAGACGGGAGTTCCAGTTGTCTTCTAAGACCTTGACACAGTGGCCAACTGGTGCTGGGGCCACTACAGTTGGTGTGGTTGGTTCAGGGGCTGGCTTTGGAATAGGACTTGGTAGTTTTATATGATTGGCTAGGCCGGACACCCATCTCTCAAGCAGAAGCCCTTCTTCTATGTTATTGTGGGCTTTGTTCTATCTGATGGTCACCTGCCTTCAGCTTCTTCACCATGTGAGGCTCTGTGAGGGTCACCTACCCATCCCTGCTGCTTCAACTCCAGACAATGCCTGTACTAGAGTGAACTCAGTTTTACCATTAAACACAGTATTTCTCTAAACCTTCTCCTTCTTCCACCAAAAAAAAAGATGAAAAACAGACCCAGTGACGTTAGAAATTTGATCATAATTACACAGATAAGTAAATGACAGAGGTAGAACTTACTCTAAAACTTGTAGTTTTAACAACTGCACTATATTGCCTCTTACCAACTCTCATGCACATGCACACACACATATGCACACACACACACAAGGGCCTAGACTGTGTGCCAAAAAGTTAACATGGACTATGGATGGTAGGATTAAGGGTGATTTTTTTCCTCTTCTTTTGTGCTTATCTTAAATTTAAAAAAAGTTTAATGTTTATTTATTTTTGAAGGAGAGAGAGAGACAGAGGGTGATTGGGGGAGGAGCAGAGAAAGAGGGAGACACAGAATCTGAAACAGGCTCCAGGCTCAGAGGGGTCAGCACAGAGCCCAATGCGGGGCTTGAACTAACGAACCATGAGATCATGACCTAAGCCAAAGTCAGCCGCTTAACCGACTGAGCCACCCAGGCGCCCCTTGAATTTTTATAGTGACAATGTATTCCTCTTGAATTAAGGAAAAGAAATATTTTATTTATTTAAGTTTTAAGTTTTGGTACTCTTTGCCAGATTTCTGTAATATCCATGGTGAGAACAAAGCAGACACATTAAGCTGATGTGCAGACAAAGGAGACTATACCATCTCTGTAGCAGTATAGGCTCCTCAGTGACAGAGCAGAGAACCTGGCATGTGTGTATGTTCATGAATGCATGCATGTGTGCATGTGTGTGTGTCTACAAGCCGATGTGTGCAGTGGCCACTGAAGTGAGGGGAGGAGTGGCTGATCTGTCTGAGGATGTGCCACATGGAGACCTCTTTCCCTTCCCTATGACCAGCCACCTTGTCCCTGAGCCAGGCCCATGTAGTCCTGAGCTTCCAGAAGTACTGGAAGATACTTTTTTACGTACACCAACATCCTCAATCTCAACCTCATCATCCCTTGTTGAAAGTCTGGCCCTAGAGCCAGGTTGCTGGCATGAAGCTCAGGCTGCAGCTATATAGAATGGCTTGAGTCACTACTTCAGGCAATGGGTCCAACCATTTAAGGTCTGTTAACTGGCATGTGGGGCTTTTGTTCAGAGACTACAAGGTCTTCAGGTAGTTGCAGTTCAGGACCCTGGATAGCTCCTAGAAAAGCTCAGTCTATGCCAGGTCTGAAAAGCAAAGGTGCCTGAGTCCTTAAGTCCCTTGCTCCTTTAATTTTGAATAGCCTTCCTATACATGTCTCTGGCCTCTTCTGTCTCCAAGATATGCCCTGTGAATTCAGGGACTCCCCATTATCCTCTCCAGCCCTTACCCCACCTTCCTCCACGAACACCTAGCCTGACTGAGCTCTCTCTGTTGAGGTCACTATTACTCTGAAGGTGAAATAAGCTTTCAAGACAGCATCTGAGCTGTCCCTGGCTAGGGTCTCACACCCCGATACCTCAGAGCTGTAGAATTTTGGAGGGATGGTAAGAATCTAGTGGAACAAGGGAGTGTTAAAAGGACTTTTGTCTCTAATACACCTGCATTCTCATCTTTTGTTTTTAAATATTTATTTATTTTTGAGAGACAGACAGAGTGTGAGCAGGGGAAAGGCAGAGAGAGTGAGACACAGAATCTAAAGCAGGCTCCAGGCTCTGAGCTGTCAGCACAGAGCCCAACGCGGGGCTCGAAATCACAAACCGCGAGATCATGACCTGAGCCGAAGTCGGCCACTTAACCGACTGAGCCACCCAGGCGCCCCTGCATTCCCATCTTTAATCTGGTATGTGAGGCAGGGGAAACTAAAGAGAAGCACCAAGCAGATTTCAAGGTCTGAAGCTGGAACATTTCATGAGCTATCATCACTGTGCAATCAGCCTGGCAGTGTGTGTACACTTGACTTAAAGATTATATATATATATATATATAAAAGATATATTTAAAGATATTTATTTAGAGATAGTATAGATTTATTTGGATATATTTAAATAATATTAATATACACACACATAGAGGATATATATATATATATATAAAGATACATATATATACATATACATTAAGGAAAGAGCATTGACATAAGGTGGATAGGGGCAAGTATAGCAAGTAGAAACTGAAATGAAACTAGTGAGTCTGGAGGCTCTCAGCCTGACACCCTCAACCTAGCAATGCACTTGGGCCCTAGGCAGAAGAGAGGTAACATTGTAGAGGAGTTTCCTTCCTGATTCCCCAAATTATCTAGAGGAGGTGTGTGTGAGGAATCTGGAAGGGCAGAGGAATCACAGTCACCTACTAGGGATAGGATTTTCTAGTTGATAGTTCCTTTTCTACTTCCAGGCCTCTTCCATAAATAAATGAATCAAAGCCAGCAAATGAGGTTACTGTGTTCTCACTTTGATTGCTTCGTCTGGTGAGTGAGAAGGGAAGGTAAGTCTCCTGGATTAAGGCTGAGTGAAAGCACTCAGGATCCCATCCCTCCCAACAAGCCTTGCTCTGGGCCTTGTGTAAGGCTGTCCTCCATTGCTTTCTTCACCTCTCATAGACTTCTGGATCCCTTACTGAAAGAACTATCTGAGCTAAAAGGCCACTACATGCCTTAGGCCCCAAAGAACCTCCTGGTCAAAGAAACAGGTGCTAAACCAATATTAAGTCACCAGAGAACAGCTGCTCCCTCTCTTAATGCCAGACAGTCAAAATTCGACAGGCAAGGGCAGGGAGGAGAAAAGAGCATGTGGTATTTGCTGAGCCATGAGTAGACCCGACAGAGTTTGGGCTGGAAGGACTAAGGCTGCCTCCAGCCCACCTGAAGAGGTATAGCTGGATAACACTCCTGAAGATGGGAGTATTAACAATGTACTAACTAATTTATAGAGAAAAGATGCTCAGAGGATCTAAATCCAGACTGTCCCTCAGTCTGGCCCCTCTTTTGCCTGTGGAAACAGGGTTTTCTAGCTTCCGGGAGAGACCCTTACAATGGGATTAAGCACAGGCTATTGACATATAAGGCAGCCTAGACAAGAAACAAGAACAGATGAGGACTCTGTCAGATCCCAGGAGAGTTGTTTGTGTTGGTTTTTGTTCAAGTAGAACAGGCCAAACCTCAGCCAGAACTTGCTTTTGGCCTGTTTTCTCAGGGGCAAAGGCTTCCCCATGTTTTCCTTCCTCAACAGCGGATGCTCTGTATTCATTGTTTTATTAGAAGCAGTGATTATGTGACCACAAACCTTACTAAATTAAATATAATCCTGAGTGTTCAGAAGAAGAAACAGCTCAGGACTCGGGAAGGAGCAGCTGGCTGGAAAGAAGGGCCTATGAATCTAATCCCTGGGCTGCCATCTGGCATTGACCTGGGACAACTCATTTACTCTCTGCCCTGGAGGCTCTTTCTGGAATTTCAGGGCCTGAATAAAAACAGACCTGGGAACTCAGAGAGTGAAATGACCTGTCTAGACTCTCAAAGTCAGTGTAGTTCACAGGCAAAACTGAAATCCACTAGGCCCTACTCTGGAGGCTGTGCTTACTGTCCATGGCGGTTTCTTGTATTTTCCTTTGCTGTCTCCTTGCCCTTATGTATGAACTCCTAAGTGCTCCTATGCCTTGGATGGTTCACTGCCTGGTACACATGGTCATAAGCCCCAGGTTGTCAGAATATACAGGATCAGAGCAGACCTGCCCCTATCTCCCTCCAAAGGATTTTCTGATGGTTTGATTCCAAGCTAGCTTCCCACTACTCTGAAGCTTGACAGTAAGAGTTGGGCCTTACTCATTTCATGATGATGTATGTGTATCTGCAAGCAAAATCTGAGCCTGGCCCTTGAGTCTCAAAGAAAGCTGTGTCTGCTCAGCTGATGATCAGTCCCCACAAGTAGTCAACCTGGAGTTGAGCCGCTGCATTGGCCATGGACCTTAAGTGAGTTTTAACTAGGCCAAACCTTCAGGCAAGTGAGTGAGTAAGTGAGGATTTGGGGACTCTTACTTTGGCTCTTCTCCAAAATAACTTCCTGGAAAGCAATCTTTCAGCTCCTAGCCAGAGGCTTACATAGAAAAGTGGCCCTACAAAGAGTACACAATACAGCATCTGTCTGGGACACCATTAGACAAGGCTCTGGCACAGCCTGGCAGGCCACCAGACTTTTCCCACCTCTGTTATAGAAAGAGCTTTGCTGTGGCTCAAACCAAATAGAAAGCAATCTGTTTGTCTATTATCAGATCATAGCCCTTCATTCTCTATGCTAGGCACTTGGAGGACACAGAAGAACTAGGCACGGTCCTTGCCTTTGTGAACATTTATTTTAAAAAGTATGCAAGTATTCACTGAAGTAAAATTTGATAAGTACATGAAAGAAATGGAAGGAGGGTGGTGCTGTGAGAGTATATTATAGAAGGACAAAACCTATCCTGGTAGTCAAATGAAGCTTTTTTTTTTTTTCTTAAAATTTTGAGAGACAGAGATAGAGACAGAGTGTAAGCAAGGGAGGGGCAGAGAGAGAGGGAGACACAAAATCTGAAGTAGGCTTCAGGCTCTCAGTTGTCAGCACAGAGCCTGATGCAGGGCTCGAACTTGTACTGCTAGATCATGATCTGAGCCAAATTCGGATGCTTAACTGCCTGAGCCACCCAGGTGCCCCCATTCGAAGCTTTTTATGAGAGATGATGTGTCACCTGAAGCCTGAAGGACAATTAAAATGTAGCCAGAAGGGGAGCATGAGGCAGGAAGGTTCTTCATGCTCCACCAGCAATGAAGACCAGTGATGCAAAGTGTAGTAATGGGGGCTGGTAGGGATAGTGGCACAGGATGAAGTTAGGGAAATGAGAGGGAAAGTAAGTGACTACTTCTTTGCCACCATTTCTAGCCCAGTTTGAATTGCTCTTTAAAAATAAAAAAAGGCTGGTTGAAACCCACCCAAACTGCTATGGCATACCCCCCAGGGGAGGCTGGTGCCTCTTCCATCTCCCCAGCACAGGGGATTCTCACAGGAATGCCCTGGAGAGGTGCTTCTAGCCCCAGCTTGGGGTTCACAAAAATGGAGGAGTCTTCACCTGGCAGCATAGCTTGGGGGGTGGGGGGGCAGACAAGAAGAACTAGGCACTTAACTTTCCCTACAAATCCTCTCTGTGTGTTTTTCCAATGCTTTGAACTACTTATTAATATATGACAGAAGCCATTTCCTCATTTTGATGGTTCTGCTGGGAATTCCACCCCATCACCCCCCTCCTGTGGTAGATAAAAAATGTCAGCTTTCAAGATTTTATACTTGGATTTCAGAAACTAAATTGCATTACTACATCCGGTGAGATGGCGCCATTCCCTGTTCCTATCTATGTGCTCCAGGCACCATGAGGCTGATAACATCAGCGTGTCAAAGCAGCTCGATCCAGACAATTTGCAGCTGGCTGGGGCTAGGGCAGAGGGGGTGGGTGGCAAAATTCTCTCAGAATCCAGAGCAGCCCAGGGTTGGCTGGATTTTCGGGTTCTTTCTATAGACTATTAGTTCTCCTATCTGTAGAGAGAGAGAGTTTATCTTGGTCCCACCTAGATGTAACAGGGAATTATAAAGTACTCTCCTAAACATTGATAGGATAAAATAACCAAAGAGCCAATGCTCAGGTTTTCCTTGGAGTGAAAGATAGAAAAGAGGGAAGAGTAGAAGTCATAATATGAACAAGTGAATTAGGTGTCCATATAGAATCCCAAATACTCCTGGAAATGGTTACTCTGTGCTTCCTTAAAGCCCAGATGTGAGGCCTTGTAACTAACCTTCTGACTGCCTTAAGGTTGTGAAGGACATGAAAAGAAAGCATTGTTCCCCTGCCAGGAAACACAGGAATTTTTGGAGTTTCTTTTCTAATTGTAACCACGATTTAACTCTACAGGACAAACATTCCTTTCACAGCGAAACTTTCCAACTTATTGGATAATTTCAAATGCATCAAATGGCATAAAACATTCATTCAACTCTGGTGGAATTCACAGACCCATTTTTGTAAATACCCAAACAGGCTCTTCAACCCCAAAACATGATGTTTTCAAAATGCAGTCAGCACCCAAGATCAAGATTTTGGGAGAAGTCAGTCCAACCTCACTGAGGTTGCCAGTGCAAGTACGAGCCTGGCTTTCCTGCTCACTGCCCACTCACCCACAGGTTCTGGTGTTTGGATGGAGGAGACAGAACTAGAATCTACCCCCAATAATACTTGTAGATATCTTCTCTTACGGTGGAGGTATGCAGTTTACTGACTCCATTACTATACCTCAGGGATGCATCACTAATTAAGTCAAATGATTATTTTTAAGATTTTATTAAGTAATCTCTATACCCAATGTGGAGCTCAAACTTAACAACTCCAAGATCAAGAGTTGCATGCTGTACTGACAGCCAGCCAGGTGCCCCTAGATCAAATGATTCTTTAGTTTTACTTTTATTTGTTTATTTTTATAGAAAAGTGTTATTGAAGGTTTAAAAGTGAGAAATCATGATCACTACATAACCATGATCACTTGGAGTATAGTTTCCAATGCTGAACCTCTCCTGAATGTCCATGGTTGGTGGAGCAGGTGTTTCTGCTTCTAGGAAAAGCTCAATGCTGGCTTCTCCCAGCTGACCTGGATTCCCAGGCTGCTCTTGTTAGGTCTGTGCAGGCCTCCTGCCTAAAGGACTAGAAGTCCAGGGTCTTTGCTGCTTTTTGCCATGGCCTGGAGAGAATGACCCAAGGCTAAGTCATGGGACTGTAGTGCAGCCAGAACTTGGGGCAACTACAACCCACTCCCACTCAGTTTGCTGTTACTTTGAGATTCCCAAGGCCCTGGTCAGCCTCTCTTGCCTTTAAGCCACACTTGCCCACACTTTTTAAGAAATAGAGACCTGCCATGGTCTCTGGACCATGGCTTGATTTCTCTACTGGGACTTCTCTCTGGGAGTTTCAAGCTTCCCCAAGGATCAGACCCATACTATTGAGAGAAAAATAGAGTTTTTGCTGAAATGTCAGCAAACAACAGAAGAAACTGTGTCTTGAATTATTTCTTGACATCTTCAAACATCTAGCCCTTCTCCACCGTCCCCTACCTTTTAGCTTCAACCATCCTCCACTCCAGTCTCTCTTGTCATATAAGAGCCCCTTCAGGACTCTGGATCTGGTTCCTCCCTGTTTTACATTATCCTTCTCAAAACCTTATTCTTCCCAGACATCTATGACACCAGGCTCTCTTTGGCCCCCTGCTGCTCTGATCCGGGCTGTCATTTCTCTTCTTCCTACCCCTTCAACCCTTCAATGTTGGTGCTCCCCAAGTTCTTTTCTCTAATCATGCATATTTATAGGTGCCCCACCACCACCACCACACACACTGAGGAAACCTGGGAATCATCTGTGCCTAGGTTTTTTCCCCTAAAACCCAAATCCAGTGAGCCACTAAGCCCTGGCAGTATGACCTTGATATGTTTTTCTTCTCCGGTCCTATTATTTTCCATTAAAGTCCAAAGCCCCTGAATGTGATTTACAAAGCCCTTAATGATTTTAGGCCTTCCTCCCATTCTAGTCTCATCACCCTGCCACTTCACCCCACCATTTAACATTCTAGCAAAATTGAGCTATTCCTTTAGCCTGCTATATAGTCATGTGTGTCTTCCTCCCTACTTCTTTCTTTTCTTTCCCTATGCCTTTCTTAACCTGGTTCTTATCTATGTCTTACTCATGCTTCATGCCTCAGCTTTCTTTGGAGAAGTCTTCCCTAATTCCCTAGTGTGGAATAGGTGTTTCTGTTCTGTGTACAGACAATACTCTATACAAACATCTGTTGTAGCATTTGGCTTTTTATTAAAAATTATCTGCTTATTCATTTGCCTTTTGTACTGGCCTTTAAGCTCTTCATGGGTAGAGATCATATTATCTTATATCTGTAGCACCTAGCACAGTGTCTAGAATATAAGTGCCCCTAAAATTTAGGACCAGAACTGAATTGGAGGCTGAGATTCTTTCATCTCCTTTTTTTTTTAATGTTTGTTTATTTTTGAGAGAGAGAGAGAGAGAGAGAGAGAGAGAGAGAGAGAGAATCCAAAGCAGGATCCAGGCTCCAAGCTGTCAGCACAGAGCCTGACATGGGGCTCGAACCCATAGGCCACGAGATCATGACCTGAGCTGAAGTCAGCCACTTAACTGACTGAGCGAGCCACCCAGGCACCCTTCATCTCCTTTTTTTATATCGTACTCTGCTTTTCTCTTCTGGGTTCAGGACTCTCAGTCCCCAGTGATTTTTCTTGCTTTCTGCTTCCTGCTAATCTGTCTCTGTCTATCTCTGTCTCTCTCTATCTTGAGCTATTTAGTGCTCCAGTGACTTCAATATTTCCTTCCTATGGAGCACTTTTTGAGCAGGAGGTTGCTAATCAGAAAGCATCCATGCCATTTTCTAAAGAGGGGCTTCTAGTGTGTGCAGAGCACTGGAAATATGATGAGACTACTAGCAGCCTTCCAAGTGCCTGCTTTACAAGACAATAGTCCCACAACTGTGTAAGTTCTGATGTGTTATTAATCTCATGTCTTTATCTGATGTCTGTAAGAAGGGGTTGGGTATAAGAAATGACAACTTACATTCAAATTCTAGTGCTAACCACCTTAAAAGTATGATTTTGAACATATTACTTGATATAACCTGGTTTTTCAGTTTGAAAATGGGAATTATATTTACCTTACTCAGTCTTTTAGGAAGATTAAATGAGATAATATATTACAAAACACTAAGCACCATTGTTGTACATGTAGCAAAGTAACAGGTATTCAAGAAATATTAACTAAATGATCTGAATTCCAGAAGATCCACACATGATCTGCATTGTTCTGAACAACTCCCTATTGTGGCCCGGCCAGAGCTTTTAGCAGAGCAGCCTCCCCAACTTGAACTTTGGGTCCTCTCCTCCCTCCTCCCCCATCAAACCATTATCCTCTCTTGGCAATAAGAGTATAAAATCAGGTTAAGATAGGTACAGAGGGCTTTTTGAGAAGCTGTCTTAGGATGGTGTGGGTGTAGAAAGGCTGGCCTAGAACCTTGCTATTCAAAGTGTGGCTGCTGTACTAAGAGCATTGGTATCACTTGGGAGCTTGTGTGAAAATGCAGACATGTAGGCTCCATTTCAGACCCCCTAAATTGGGATCTGCATTTAAACAATATCCCCAAGTTATTTGTATGCATATTAATATTTAAGAAGCACTATCCTACAGGTACATACATAAGCTAGCAGGTATAGAGGGATGTAGGCTGTGCATGTATGTTAGAATTGTCTAGAAGAGATGAAGACTGCACAGGTGGGGAGGAGCTATGAGGGAGTATAGTCAGAGCAAAGGAGGTGTTCCTCAGAGGTGTGGGCTACAGAACTGTACAGGTGCTCTTTGGGTAAGTATTGCTTCTTTGTTGTTTCAGGGTCTCTTCCTGTCGATGGCTCAGGAATGAGATTGTATCTTTGAGTTAGCTGGTCAGTATCACTGCACTAGCCAGAGAACGATGGGTCAGTAGAGAAAGGCTCTCTACCACCCTGAGCTTGGAGAGACCCTCTAGCAGGGACTCCTCTCTGCTCCTACTACCCTTCATGCATTCCTCTCTCTTATGCTCCTCTCTCTGCCTTAAATGGGCTAATATGTGTTTCTGTCTTCTTTTTACCATTAGACAAAAGTCTTTTTGCAAAATCAGTATTTTTCCCTCCCCAAAGTACATTGTTCCCTGCCTGCCTCATGTTATATTCAGTGACTATCAAGTTTTTTAAACAAGTGGTGAACTTACTGATGTTTAATTATTGGGATGGCAAAAGGAAAGAAAAGACTTCTCTGTCCAGAGAGTTAAGCTTTAGAACTGCAAGTTGTCTTTATGAGCAAAAAGTGGTGCTTGCCAGTTATAATGAAGGTTAGAGTAGAGACATCAGACTGAAAAAGTGAGGAAGGCCAGGGGTAGGAAATGGCCACAGAAGGGAGAAGCTGTTTGATACCAGCCCTAAGTCCATTGTTAACTGCAGACAGGTAGCTCTTTACTCTTCCAAGGCTAGAGGAAAAGGATCAGAAATGGCAGTTGTGTGAGGACATCTCATAGACTGCGAGACTATTGACTTTACTGTCTTGAGAAAACAAGGAGTCCAAAAGATTCATGAACCAGTGCAGGACAGGCTTAGTCCCTTGAATAACTGAAGCTTACCAAATACCTTCCAGTGAGATTTGGGGCCAAGATCCATGTGAAGATCCACAGTCAGTCTGGCCTAGACCAAATGTTAATATCTGTTGAGATTTCTCCTGCTTCAGCTTCCTACCATATATAAGGCTGAGGGACCAGTCTCAAAGACTCTCCAAAATATGCCCTCTATTTGTAGGCAGCATCTACAGCATCTAAAGTGGGGCAGCATCTTTTCTCAATGTTCTGGGCCTCCTCCCTTACCTCTCCTTTGATTTTAGAATAATTACCCCTCTCCTATGAAATGCCTCATCTCCAAAGTCTGTGTTGGCTGAAACTCAACCAAGAAAGAGAGAGAGAGAAAGGGAGAGAGAAAGAGAAAGGAGAAGGATGGAAGGAAGGAAGGAAGGAAGGGAGGGAGGGAGGGAGGGAGGGAGGGAAGGGAAGGGAAGGGACAGGAAAGTGGATGGAGGGAGAGAGGAAAAGTACCTCCTTCTATCCACTTCCCACCCTCACACATTTTCTCCTTCTGCCTTAGGCCCTACCAGTCCATCTTTTATTTTCTTCAATTTTTTATAATGTAAAATTAGCCATTTTAACCATCATTGATCTACTTTTAAAGAACTTTATACCTTCACCACTTTCTCTATTAAGTGAAATAGTCTTTCCCTAAAGATGTTGAAATGGGGGCTGGGAGTGGTGTGGCAAGATAGAAAGCTCAAAAAACCCTCTAGGTCACAAGACTGTATAGGCGAGGACCTGTGACTCTAGCTGATCCAAAATAGGGCATCTGAACATCTGGCTCAGGGGATAAGCTTAAGGATAAGAATGAAAGTCAGGAGCTAGGTGAGGCCAGGTCTCCCAGAGGAACCAAGATTTCTCAGTTTCTGGCTTGGTTCCTACCTCCTGGGTCATGAGGCTTGTCCCCTAGGCCTTTATGCACAGGCTTCCCTCAAGCCACAGTTGATGTAGGGGGTGTCCCTGAGTTGAGGTATTTATTCTATCTCCCAAACAAAGGCTTTTTAGTCATAGGGTTTCCAGGAGAGTAGGAGTGGGAAGGAATAGCAGAACATCAATCTAGGACAAGCAGTCCTAACCATGAAGGAGGCAGAACAGGATTCTAAATCTTTTTTAAAAACTCACTGACCCCTTGTCTCCCCATTTAAAAGATGAATCTAGTTCTTTGTCATCCCAGTACTAGTTTCATATCTTTCACCATCCTGCCCCCCCACCCCCCGAGTAGTTTCAGAGCTATTTTTGAAAACTAAATAATGGGTAAGGGAGTAGGAGCTGCCATTCTCACTGTGATAACTCCAGAGCCATTTTGGTTAATTCTCCTACCCCAAGTCTGAAAGCAAGGGATTCTCATTCTGTGAAGTTTGCCTCCTGGCTCTGCAATTAGTCACGGTTCCTACAGCTGATGTACTGGCACAGGCTAAGGACCAGCTGAAGCATGGTGGCCAGCCATCAGGCAGTACTGTGCCCATTTAGTTTTTCCCAAGCTTCAGTGTAACAAAGTCTTATCTCCTTTTGTTCTTAATTGATGGCCTCAAGTCAGGCATATTTTTCTGGCAAGTGATGCCCAGAGGGAATTCTATTCTTTGAAAGAAGCTTCCCCAGAGGCAACCAGGTAAGTAAGGACTGAGGCACAGTTCTCTTGCAAAATGATGGATAGATGTGATGACCTGAAATTTCCTGGCACACAGTGAAAAATAAAATACTAAAAACCAGCTATAGCCCTCGGTCATGACTGGAGGCATTGTAAATTGGAACAGTCCTTTGAGAAAGCAGTTTGATGATATGTACCAAGGATCTTAAAAGTACTTCTGCTTTTTGACTTTGTAATTCTACTTTATTTAAGAAATTACCCTAAATGCAAATATATATGGATTTCAGCATTAACATTATTTATAATAGTGAAAAATTGCAAACAACCTGAATGTCCAAAATAAGTAAATGGTTAAAAAGTTATTATACATCCCCTCTATGGATATTATACAGCCCTTAAGTTGATGATTTCAAAAACTATACAAAAATATGGAGAGTTTATTATAGTCTGATACTAATTTTCAAAAATACAGAATATAAGATACAGTTTATTTTTCCATAAATGTTCTATGCATGTGTTATAGTAACAAAATTCAACTCAAACTAGTTTAAGCTTAAAAGGAAACTAGACTAGGGGCACCTGGGTTGCTCAGTTGGTTGAGCATCTGACTTCGGCTCAGGTCATGATCTCATGGTTTGTGAATTCAAGCCCCACATCTTGCTCTGTGCTGACAGTTCAGAGCCAGGAGCCTGCTTTTGATTCTGTATCTCCCTCTCTCTCTGTCCCTCCCCCGCTCACGCTAAAGACAGAGTGCTAGTGGGGGAGGGGCAGAGAGAAAGAGGGAGGGAGACACAAAATCTGAAACAGGCTACAGGCTCGGAGCTGTCAGCACAGAGCCCGATATGAGGCTTGAACTCTGGAACAGCGAGATCATGACCTGAGCCGAAGTCGGATGCTCAGCTGACTGAGCCACGCAGGTGCCCCCCAAATATTCTTTTAAAAAGGAAACTAGACTATAAGGTCACTAGAATTTCTCATAGTATTCAAGGGTAGATGTGCCCTACAAGTCTTAGAAGGGCAGAAGAAGTTCTAGAATTACAGCCTAGGAATGACTTTCTCTATCTCTTGTGTTTACTTCTTTCTGAACTTTATTCTTATCTCCCTGCCCAGTGGCTCTCTCTACTACCTAATCTATAGTCTTGAGCTTTACATCTCCTTTTAGTCCCACTTCCTATTCTGGGGGAGACCCTGATTGGCTCCACCTGGTCCAAACAACGGTGGGACCACATTGAACCAACATGGTACCTGGAGCCCACCCCATGGACTATGAGGAGAAACACCAGCTTCCAGAGAGGGAAACCACAGAGTGTTGCTACTGCGGTATACACACAAGATTTAAATACACTAGGACATTAACAGAGGTTGTTTCAAGACAGTGAAACTAAAAATGATTTAAAAAAATTTTAGCATATATTACTTTATAATAGAAAAATCTATTAATCTTGCCATGGCTATGATTGTTATTAGGCCTGAGATCAGCAGAACTCTTCTCCATTTTGGTTCTCCCAGTGAGAGCCACCACAAAGATAATAAACCTTGGTGGTGCTTGTTTTTGGTAATGAATTCTATCAAGCTGTTTAAGGAGACAGATAAGTCTCAGTTAATCACAGGACCAATTTAAGTTCTCAAACTCTAGCTGTAGCATAAAAATCCTTCCTTCTTTTTGGTTAAGTTCACCTTGCCCCATTGAATCTATTTCAATTTTTATTTTCCCAAGAATTAGTGCTCAGGGATGAGGAGAGAGGTTACCTTTCTTGTAGGAAAGTTATAACTGAATCGTGTCTCTACCCCAAATCACTTATGCAGTCTACAAGACAAAGGCAAAATTGTTCAGCACCACGGAGAGCGTCTTTCATCCTGGAGACCAGATCAAGGGCAGGTGAAAGATGAGGATTTGTAGCTAGAAGCCCAGCCAGTCTTATCTCCTTACACTTCTGGCTAGTCACCAAGTACCTCCTTGCTCCCCAAATTCTTACTATTCAAACCCTTCCTTCACCTAATTAGGCTTTTAGGAATGAACTCCGTTAACTTTCTACCCACCTTTCTGCCTCCATGTTATTTGCATTTCACCTTCCTTCCATTTCAGTAAGGAGCCTTTCTTCTCTGATCCAAGACTCTGTTTACATCTCCTCCTCAAAGACCATGACCTATCAAACATCTCCTTTTCTACCTAGCTTCCTTCCCCTCAGTCTAGGACATTGGTCAGGTGTTCCATAGGTCCAAAGAAATTCTTCAACTCCAGAGTTCCCTCTGACTGTCATTTATTCTCATTCCTTTTCTCAGTCCAGCTCCTTGAAAAAATATTCATGTTCACTGTTTCTACTTTCTCTTTTCCTATTCCCTCCTAAATCCTCTGTAATTGGATTCTGTTCCAACTCTTCAACTAAAACTGTTTTCTGAGGCCACCTATGACTTCCTTATCCCTAAATATTGTCTATATCTTCTGGGACTCATCTGGTTTTTTGACACTATTGATAATTATTGAGACCTTCTTAAGGATGGGACTCTTTTCCATTTATCTTCATGAACCACTGGCCTGCCATTGATAAATAAATGTAGAAAATGTAGCATATTGGAGTAAGGAGAGAAAGAAAGCAGAATGCCCCCTGGTCAGGTGCCTCCTCATCCTGTGGAAAGAGTACCTTTTCCATAGATACCTCCCCACATAATCTAGGTCCCAAACTGTGTGATGCTAGGGCTGCAGCTATGAGCCAGTTACTCCCAGAGCATACCTGTACTAATATTTTATAACTAGCACAGATACATTGCTCAATATATACTATACTAAAGTGCTTACATATATTAAGTCATTTTAGCCTCACAAGAACCTTTGACATAGGTATTGAAATTAGTCCCATTTAGGGGCACCTGGGTGCCTCAGTTGGTAAAGCATCTGACTTCAGCTAAGGTTATGATCTCACATCTTGTGAGTTCAAGCCCTGTGTCGGACTCTGTGCTGACATCTGGGAGCCTGGAGCCTGCTTCCGATTCTGTGTCCCTCTCTTGTTCTGCCCCTCCCCTGCTTGTGCTCTCTCTCTCTCTCTCTCTCTCTCTCTCAAGAATAAATAAAACATTAAAAAAATCAGTCCCATTTACAAATAAGAAAACTGAAGCCCAGATCACATAGCCAGTAAATGGAGGAGGAAAGATTTATTTAAAATAAAAATGAGTTGATGAGTTGAATTTGCTGAAGCTGATGATAAGTACCCAGGATTTCACTACGTTATTTTCTCTACTTTTGTGTTACTTTAATAATTTCCATTATAAAACATTTTTAAAGAACCAGATTGGATTAAATCAATGGATTATTGAAGATTTTATTTTTAAGCAATCTCTAAACCCAATGTGGAGTTTGAACTCACAACACTGAGATCAAGAATCAAATGCTCTAGGGGCACCTCGTTGACTCAGTTGGTTAAGTATCCAACTTCGGCTCAGGTCGTGATCTCACAGTTTGTGGGTTTGAGCCCTGCATAGGGCTCTGTGCTGACAGCTTGGAGCCTGGAGCCTGCTTTGGATTCTGTGTCTCCCTCTCTCTCTGCCCCTCCCCCATGCACACTCTGTTTCTTTCTCTCTCTCTCTCAAAATAAATAAACATTTAAAAAATTAAAAAAGAAAAGAGTCACATGATCTACCGACTGATCCAGTCAGGCACCTCAAATTAATGGATTTTAATTTTTTATTTTTAAGCAGCAGAACCCTTTCTCCAACCAAAATTTTATAGAAAGCTGGTATATAAATGAAATAAAAGAGGATCTCCATTCTCTCTACTCTTGCTTCCCTCTTGGACTCAGCCCCACCCATGGCACAGCATTCAGGAAACACAGTTTAATGAAAATCGCTGGACCAGACTAACTCTAACGATTCTCCTGGCACTTTTGCCTTCCTCTAATTATATTGGCTTTGCACTGGCCATTAGTCTATATATCCTGTCCCAGAAACAGTGAGACTGGGCTATTAATCATTTCTTCAGTCTGTGGAGAATTTGTTTGAAGGGTTGCAGAAACATGGGTTGCTGTTAGAGATGCATTTCAATGTCTGTCTCTGCTGAGTGTTTAATAATCTTGCTAATCCTCACTCTAGTTCCCGGATCTAGCTAACTCCTGTCAGATGTCCTTGGGGGGCATTTTAAATTCTCCCTGATTTCTTGGAGCCAGACGTTTCCTTCTGCCTGGATTCTCTCTAATACTTAACATTCATGAATATTTCACATTTAACCTGATTACATTTCCATGTGATGGTCATGGTGCATTGGCTGTATTTCTCAGGGAAGACATACAGGAAGCCCACAGTAAAGGCTTGAGTTTTCAGGCACAGTGCCAGACATCTTTGTTCTTGCCACAAAGATGGACTTCTGTCATGGCCAGTGGCAGGGGAGATGCTGTATGGTGGGATTTGCAAGGGACTTCTCAAGCCTCGGGTTCTGCACCCTGGCTTATGACCCAAAGGAACTGGAGGTTTCTCTCAGGAATCAAAAGCCACCAAGACCTGCCCAGTGTTGCCAAAGACCAAATGTGGGTCTCTGACCGGAATTGCTCAACAGCTTCCCAGGCCCCACTCAGGCCCTATTCTTTCTGCATAGTCTCCCTCCAATGTTACCATTTCCACCCAGTACCTCCAGCCAGAGAGAAGCAACTTTAATGAACTCACCTGTACTAAGGAGGGAAAGGTTAGCCCCAAATGCCTGAGGGGCTCATGTGTTTAAAAAGTCAGCCCCAGGGAAAGAACAGTGAGGCTTACATGGATAGATGGGGTGGAGCATTAGGGAGAAGATGCATGATTGGGAGGCCATAGATTTAGAATGTTAATCCAAACTGTAGAAGACATCAGGGCTCCCCAAGGAGAAAGAGGTGGGCTCCCCAAGGAGAGAGAGGTGGGCTGAGGGCAGAACCCTACAGAAGAGACAACGGGCTGTGGGAGAAGACAAAAACAATGGTTAAAGAGGCAACATAAGCAAAGGAGCACAGCGTCCTCAAAGACAGAAGAGGAAACCATATCCAAATGGATGGGATATGTGTGTCATGTGAGAAGTGCTACAGAAAATGTAATGTGACTAAGGAAATTGGAAAGGTGCCAATACTTCCCTGGTAGGATCCCTCAGGCATGTTTATGGGGGTTACCCTTTAAGAAGCCATCAGGCTGCTTTGAGAGTGAGTCCTACCTGTGGCCTAAGGGGAAAACCAGAACCCAGCTGTCAAGTCTTCATGCCCCCTACAGGTAGTACCTCAAAGCTGTTTTGGCTGCAGAGAGCTATGTCAGGGCCACCAGAGGCCTGCTTTTCTAAGTTTGTAGGGGACAAGTGCTATCCATAAGGAGTCTCTCAAAGAGAAACTGAGACAAGGAGGCAGAGAATAAAGGATTGGAGAGGATTGCAACATGAGAAGTTGCCTGAGATGCACACACTGCAGCACCCCACTTCTTTTGAGCCCTGTCCTCTACAATACCAGCTAAGGGGTGGGGATCAGAGCAGAGGACAGAGGCCCAGGTTTGCCCTCAGGAGTTCACAAACTACTGTGGTGACACAGCCCATCCAGGGTCACTCCAGATGCCCTGAAGGAACACAGGCAAGGCCAAGATTTCCCTCCCAAACATTCTAGACTTTTTCCTTTCCCCTTGATGACAAACATGTTTTCATCCCCACTGACTCATTCTAAATGGAACAGAAGCCACCATAATGGTTATATGTCCTTCCCTTGCTGGGTCACTCAGATCCCTGGGCCTAACACTGTGGGGCCAATCCTGAGGCATTCTACCTGTCTGTCTGTTGTCTGCATCTCCAGGGACAGAGCATGTACAGCCTTGGGTCCACTATGCAATTCTCAGACCTTGGGCTTACCATTCTTTAGTCCTAGGCAGCTGCCTAGAGTGGCAAGACCGTATAAATGATTGGCCATCAGTTTCTCAGGAAGAACGAGAATGACTCCAGCCCCTTCCAACTGACTAAAGCAGAGTGAGCCAGGGCCCTGGACCTTGTAGCAGAGGTTTAGCATGTTTTGGAGGAAACAGTGAGGCTGGATTACTGAGCAGCATAGGACTAGCTGGTCACCAGCTGATTTGCTGTTATTTGTCTTCTAACCTACCATACCCTGCCAACCTTTCAGGTTCTCCCAGGAGATACTCTTTAGGACTTACCTGTGAAATGGAGAAGGCCTCATGAGAATTCTTTTTGTCCAATGGCTGCAGCCTTGAAGTCTGGCCTGGCTTGGCCAGTCAGTTCTCTGGATCCTGTGAAGGGACCCATCCAATACTAGGGGAAACAGAAGAAGAAGGTCTAACTTAGGGAGCATTTACTCTGACCTTTATCCAGACTTAAACTCACAGGAACCTGGAAATACCTTACCAAACAAGTGCACAAGAAGGGCTCTGAGGAACAGGGCAACGAGTATGGGAGGTTGAACAAAGATATCTTGTGGGTTTAAGGAATCACGGTAGGCTTTCTGGGAGGAGGCTGGATCACACAGGACTTTGAAGACAGACACCCAGGTGGGTGTAAGTGGGGCTTAGATCCATGGTTCTTTACTCAGTTCAGGGTCTTCCTTCCAGGGTGTATGGATCTGCCCTTCCCTCCTCAAATCACCTGCCTACTGCCAGGGGTTAATGCCCCCAGAGGATGAGTGGGAGGACCAGCTTCAGGGCTAAGAGCAGCCCCTTTGCACTTCCTAACAATTCTCTGTCTCTCTGCTTTCTCCCCACAGGACCCAGCCGCCGCCTCCATCTCAGACGGGGACTGTGACGCCCGGGAGGGTGAGTCAGTAGCCATGAATTACAAACCATCCCCGCTCCAAGTGAAGCTGGGTGAGTGTGTCTGGGGGGTGAGGGAGATGTGGGGAGTGGACAAGGTGCTCTAGGCTGGGTCTGCAATGAGGTGGCACAAATAAACCAACTCAGGCTAGATGATTCCAAGACTCAAGCCACCAAGTCATTGACACTACCAGGCACCTTATCTCCTGCAAGGCAAAAAGCAAGTCATAGTCCTCTGCAGTGACTGAAGCTCTAGGAGGCATCTCTGAGGCCAAGAAGGATCCAGGTGTTCAAGGGGATAGCTTCCAAGATAAAACCATGGAACCCCAGAGAGAGGATTAGAAGTTCCATCAAACACTGGACAAGGCTGGGAAAAAGCTGCCTTAGAAGTGGGGTGTCAGTTACTATGTTTAAGGGGTAGAAAGGAGTAAAGATCCCAAAATCTAGAAACTGAGATCCTCTCCCCATTTCTTCCTCACCCATCTGGAGATCTCAGGGCCTAGTTGGCTCCTGTTTGGGGGTGCTTTCCCTCAGTTTTTTAGTAAGCCCAAATATTTCTCTACCTTCTTTCCAGGGTCTCCTGTCCCTTAGGGGTTTATTTCATGTCCACTCTGAAATCAGTCTTGGCTTCAGCCTGCTTCTTTGAAGTCACTTGGCTTCCAACCACCTCCCATAGCTCCTGCAGCTGCTGTTCTCACTTCACCCTCCACCTAACACTGCCCTTCTCCCTTCAGGGACCAAAATTTTGCTCACCAAAGGCTGCTGCCTATAACAGACTTAATAAATGTGGTTTCATGAAGAATTACAACACAGCGCATCCAAGAAGGAGTTTATAATTAAATACAACTCATCAGTATCCTTCAAACTTCTCTGCCATCCCTGCCATCCTCTTGGCCATTTTCTCCTCAGACTCCAGCTGCCCATGAAATACTGGACCTTTCCTCAGTCCCATTCATTGTAAAACTTCTCCCTCTGTAGCTGCCAGAGCTCCTTTTCACTGAGTACTATTCTTTTATTTAGCTTTTGGTGGTTTTGTTGTTGTTCTTGTGGTGTGTGTATGTGTGTGTGTGGGGGGGGGTGTTTTTTTGTTTGTTTGTTTGTTTGTTTGTTTTTACCTTGCTTCTCTCATTCCAGACTACATCTAGGGATCTCCTCATGCTGTTTTTCTAAACAAGAGAACAGTTCTCTCAGTGGAGTTTGTTCATCTTCCCAAGACAGCAGACTCAAACTGCAACCAGTTTTATTTATTTATTACTGTTTAACAAGTATTTTAACAAGTGTAACTTCTCCTTTTACTCTCCCCCACCACATTCTCCTCCCTGGAGACAATCATTCTAAGCCTTTTTAGTTTTTCTTGTTTTATTTTGTATTTAACACAAGTGGTATCATACTGTACACATTTTTCTAAAACTTTTTTGTTTTGTTTTTGTTTTCCACTTAATGGCTTGGAGCCCTGCCAATGTCAGTATATAGAAATCAACTTCACAGTTGTTGTTTTTTTAAGTTCATTTATTTTTTTTATTTTGAGAGAGACAGCACACACACATGCACACTCATGAGCAGGGAAGGGGCAGAGAGAGAGGGAAAGAGAGAATCCCAAGCAGACTCCACACCCACCCCAGAGCCTGACACAGGGCTTTATCCTACCACTGTGAGATCATGACCTGAGCCAACATCAAGAGTCAGTAGCTTGACTGACTGACCTACCCAGGTGCCCCTAACTTCACACTTTTAAATGGTTGCATAGTAGTCTATAGTTTGGTTTTGCCAGTTTATTATTTGCATTTTTTCACTATTTCAAACAATTCCAACATGCTTTTAAAATAACACTTTTAGGGGCGCCTGTGTGGCTCAGTCAGTTAAGCATCTGACTTCGGTTCAGTCATGATCTCATAGTTTGTGGGTTTGAGCCCTGCGTCGGGTTCTGTGCTGACAGCTCAGAGCCTGGAGCCTGCTTCAGATTCTGTGTCTCCCTCTCTCTGTCCCTCCCTCACTCATGCTCTGTTTCTCTCTGTATCAATAATAAATAAAAACATAAAAAAATAAAATAACACTTTTCTTCCTCCCCATTATATTGCCACCAAAGCTCCTCATGAAAATTCACAACCCTGTCCCAGTTGCACTCAAGATGATCACCACCAGAAACTTTAAAGCAAATTGCACCCCCTAGAGTCATGGAGTGGTAATGGCAGCTCCTGCCTGCTGAAAAGAAGCTGGGAAAAAAACTGGAATCAGATGAGCAGTGGCAGAGAGAGGGTCAAAGACTGAGAGATGAGAGACTAAGAGACATGGAGGTCAGGGGAAATTTAAGAGTCACAGTAGCTGGAAATTCCCATTCCATCTTTCCTCTCTGGAGCTGGTGGTTATTTTATGAGAGCTTTCCCATAGCATCCCTCTCCACTCATCAGTCCCTTTTTCCACATCTGGGCTTAAGATGAGTAGGAAATGGTAGACAGGCTTCCTCCAGGACCCAGGCAGCTACTGGCTACTGGTAACAGTGCCACATACCAGGCAGTGGGTCGCCTGGTGACCAGCCCATGGATTTGGTAGACGCTAGAGCCTTGGAGAACTCAGAGGCTGGCACCACAGTCAGAAGTATAGCCAGAGGTGCTCCCCAGCCTCCTGCTCCTTACCCTGCTAGCCACATTCTGCCCCTCTCACTCCACAACTTCAGTTGCTCGTTTGGCTTCTGCCTTAATCCCAAATGCCTTTGTCTGGCATTCAAGGCCTTCATGCTCTGGGTTGTAACCAGAGCCCCCAACCCCTTAGCACAGGATCTAAGACATAATGGTGATGGATGACTTTTGAATAAATGATTGAGTAAATGTATCCTAATTTTCTAACCAGACCTCCCTCCAACTTCACTCCTCCATCCCATCTGGACCCTTACTTATTCTCCTCACTTCTGCATGCATTTTTGCATATGCTATCCCTCCTTCCTAGAATGCCCTCCTCTCTCCTCTGCAAGAAGCCCTGACTTCTCCATCCTTCTGCTTCATCACTCCCTCTCCAGCCTTTCTTTGGCATCCAGCACACACTAACTGCCCCACATTGGAGTAGAGCTCCTGGAAGACAGGAGTCAGCCTCTTCCTGATGCCCCTCACTATCTGCCTCACATTGTGCAGGGCCAAGTACTGTCTCCACCAACCAGCAGGGCCAAGAGTTGGGATCTCTGCCTCAGTTCCTAGAGAAGCGAGGGGTTTCACAGTAGAGGCCCAGCCCAGCCAACCCTGAGCAGTAAGGTAGGGTGGCCCTGGGAGCAGGACACAGCTTCCTTCCTATGTTCTCCTGCAGAGAAGCAGCGGGAGCTGGCCCGGAAGGGCTCCCTGAAGAATGGCAGCATGGGGAGCCCCGTCAACCAGCAACCCAAGAAGAACAATGTCATGGCCCGGACAAGGTAGAGGCCCCCCAATCCTACCTGGACCCTGCCAGTCAACATCTATTTCTGCTGGTCCTACACTTCTCCTTCTTCCCTCACTCCTCAGTCCCAGTTTCTCTCTAAGAGGAGAGTCTCAACAGGATCCAAGGGACAGGAGGGAGTGGTGGGTCAGGGCCTAACCCCGTTCCCTCACCAGGCTATGTGCTCCAGTTGCCAATCCAATCCCCTAAATTTTCTACCCAGGCTCGTCGTCCCCAATAAAGGCTACTCCTCACTTGACCAGAGCCCAGATGAGAAGCCACTGGTTGCTCTTGACACGGACAGGTGTGTACAGGGATGTTGGGGCAGCCAGGCAAGCCACAGAAACCTGCGTGAACATACAAGTGGGCTGTACAGGCCACACCTGCTATATTGTCAGAACAATTGGGCTGTTCCTCAGACAGCCAGGAGCTTTCCAAGGATAAATTCTTCAGGGAATGGAATTTTTTACCTGGAGGTGGGAAGAGCAGAGAGAGGAAAAGGGGATTGGCACAGTCTGATGCTATCCTGGACAACTGACCAATAGCTGCCTCTTGAATGGGCCCTGATTTGATGTTCCCTACTGCTGGGAACACACCTGGGCACACTTGAACTTTGGGAGAACCCAACGAGTCAGGGATTTGAGACTAGACAAACGATGAGAGGTGGGGGTGAAGGGTGTAATAGCTCTATTTAGGAGGAGGTTAAAGGTGGCAATTTTAGAAGGGTGGGGCTAGGGAAGCTGGGCATTTGCAAGGCAAGCACCGTTTTTATTTAGATCTGCTATCATTTGAAAGCATGGGGGAGGGGGAAGTATTGACTAATGGGGTAGGAGGTGGGATGCAGGGAGTTTTCTATTTAATATCAGGGAATCACTACCTCTCTGTCTTCTTTCTTCCACCACCAGCGATGATGACTTTGACATGTCCAGATATTCCTCTTCTGGCTACTCCTCTGCTGAGGTGAGGCCCCACTCCTTAGGGCCCTACACACACCTGAGCAGGACTACCTCCATCCAAAGAAAGGGGGTGGAGCCAACACCAAATCACACCCTGAGAGGAGCAATGGGCAAAGCTAGATGGAGCCCCCATGGGGGTGGGGCATAATGGGGCAGGGCCTGGGGTGGGACAGTGTCTAAAAGAACCTGGAGGCTTTTAAAACACTGGCCTCAAGTGTGGGGAGCCCAGTTTTAGGGTCAGAGCTTGAGCTTGGGGTTAGAACAGTGTTCTTAAACAGAATGGAGTGTGAAATACAAAGGATGCTTTATGGGGGTCAGCCAAATAGAGACAGAAGTTGCCCCTAGAATGGGATGCTCTTTGTAGAGAGGTGGGGCCTCCAGGATGTACCTGTAAGAAGTGAGGCCAGAACTTAGGCCGGGGCCTAGCAAGCGGCAAAGCCTGGCGTTTTGGTGACATGGGATGGGAATGAGCTAGGTGCAGATGGCCTGGGGATGCAGCCGGCTGTGGGTGGTGCCTCAGGATTCCCCTGAGCCTGACCTCCCTCCCCTTTGTCTACAGCAGATCAACCAAGATTTGAACATCCAGCTGCTGAAGGACGGCTACCGGTTAGATGAGATACCTGATGACGAGGACCTGGACCTCATTCCCCCCAAGTCCGTGAACCCCACCTGCATGTGCTGCCAGGCCACGTCCTCCACCGCCTGCCATATTCAGTAGCGGGCGGGGCCATTGCGGCCGCCTGGGGCAGGGCCCCCGCGGGTCAGGTTGGACAGGGCAGGGGCCAACCCCTCCCCAGCTCGTCTGCCTGCCTTCGGCCCCGTGCCCCCTACAGCCGCCAACCTCGTAACAGTCATTGCTTCCTCCTATGGTAGGACGTGTACCTCTGTGTGTTCATGGAGCCGGAGAAACCAAAACCGGGTCTTTCTCCACCCCCGGGGGCTGAGGAGCGGTGGGGGCTGTTTGTTCAGTTACTTGGGGGACCTTGCTCAGCACCCTGCCCCCCTTCCCCAAAGCTGCGGTCCGGTGGGGGAAAGGAAGAACTAGACAGCAGGAAGGACAACACTAATGAGTAGGGGAGGGATCACGAAGCCGGGGGCTTGGCCCCACCCCAGCGAAGCCATGAGTCCCCCAGCCCAGCCTAACAAGGAAAAGGCTGGGAGGGAGAAAGGCCCAGGGCAGTGGGAGCAGGGCCCAGCACCTCAGAGCCCCCTCCACATGCCCGTGCCGGCCCATATAATTTTTGTGTTTCCCCCTCATCTCCAGATGGGAAGCCTGGCAAAGCTGCCCAGCGGGATACTCTCCCCCACCCATAGAATCACTGCCGCCTTCCTCCTTTTTGCCCCATTCACCCCCTTCCTTGCTCTCTGGGTCATGGAGAAAGGTAAGGTGGGCCTTAGAGACAGGCAGAGTTTCGGGTGATATGATCTGTCCTCACCCACCTCACCCCCCAACCAGTGCATCCATTTCCCTGCCAACTCCTCCCACCCCCTATACTTCTGTTCTTTGGTTTCCATCCCAGACTGGAAACAGGAGGTAAGGCTGGGCCCTGAATGCCCCATTCCCATCTCTCTCCAGCCCAAGATCCCAGACACTTCCTCCTAGTAAGAATCTTCAAGGAAGCAAGTTTAGGAGAATATAGTGGTTGCATTGCATGTGTATGGTAGGGAGAATCTGGCAGAATGGGTGTGTATCTGAGGCTGGCAGGGTGTGTATCTGTGTTGGGAGATGTCTGTTTCTATCACAGCTGTGAGTATCCATGGTGGGGGACGTGACTGTGTGGTCTGTTAACAGTGTGCGAGGCTGTTCAGCAGTGGACTGAGAGCCCTGGACCTGGAGAGAGGCTGGGGTTGTGGCCCTGGCCCTGGCCCCCTTTCTGTGATCTTCAGCAAGCCAGTTGTGTTCTCTGGGCTTCAGTTTCCTCACCTGTAAAATGAGCAGTGTCTGAAATTATTTTTAAGGTCTTTTGAAACCTGAAGGAATTTCCTCATAGGAATTTCTGTGGAGGTGTGTAAGAGGGTCTCTGTGTGTCTTTGAATCTACCTAAGGGGTTCTCTGAGTTGTATGTCTGCGTGGAAAGGAGAGGGGAGTTCCTAAGAGACCTGTGTATGTTTGGGATCTATTTGGGAATACATGTGTGTGTGTGAACATGTATGTGTGGGAGGGTGTATGTTGTATGTGTAACTATGCAGGGTTTATGAGTCAGAATGTGTGTACTGCTGCTTCTGCTGCTGGTGCTGGTGGTGGGGGAGAGGGCAGAAAAGCTGAGGATGAAAATCGAGAGGGAGGAGGTAACCAGGCCCACCCCCTACTCCCCACCCCCACCAACTGGGCAATATAGACCTGTCCCTGTGTGAAGAAAAATGATAACACAGATAGCCTAAGACTGCTCAGGTCTCATGCCCACAAACCCCATATCCCAGGACCAGGGTGTACACTCCCCATCCCTCCATGCTGATAACCCACAGATGCTGTTGTATCTACTCTCATATATACCACTCACGTGCTACAAGCATGCAGAGGACACACACAGCCCACTCCCTGATACCATTCCTGAGAGATGAGAGATGAAGGAGGGAGAAGGTAGTGAGAAGAGAGAATGAGGCTGCTGGCATACGTGCACCACACATATGGGCTGCCAACTCCAAAGTTTTGAGGTGCAGCTCTCTACCCTCAGTTCCTCCAACCCACCCCTACCTCCTCTAGCAGGGACTCTGGTTAAGTGATGAGAAAATGCCAAATGGAGGCAAGGACAAACAAGGAACTTGCAGGGCCTACAGGGTCCATACTGGCCCCCATCTGAGCCTATCTCTTCCACCCTGGTCAGCATCCCCATCCCATCATCTGGGCCCCAGAGCCAAGCTTCCTACCACTACTACCATCACCCTGGGATCCCTGATTCACCCTTCTAGAACATAGGTACCTCCTCTTTTCTGGACAGGGCACCCACGAGGGCTCATATAGACTACTGCCTTTGCTGCTGACTTGCTCTATGACTGGCCCACTGCTCAACCTCTCTGGCCCTGCGAAACCAGGGAAAAGCTCCCTACCCACAGGACATACTAGTTCCCTGACAGGCAAGGGCTTCCAACTGAGGCAGTGCACAGTGGTGGAGAGAATTAGGAAGCTGGCAGCCAGCACCTTCTGGGTCTAGGAGAGTGTGTGGTTCCCTCCTTCCCTATCTGGGATGTTGGAGGGGAGGAATCGAGGCCTTAGCTTGCCCCCCTGTCATCTTCCCCCTTGTAGATACTGCCTTAACACTCCCTCCACCCTCAGCTCTGGCTGCCAACCAGCCAGGTTTCTCCGTGCTCACTAATTTATCTCCAGGAAGGTGTGTGGAAGACATGAGCCGTGTATAATATTTTTTTTAACATTTCCATCGCAGTATTGACCATCATCCTTGGTTGTGTATCGTGTAACACAAATAATGATATTAAAAGCATCAAATAAGCCAGCCTCAGCTCCCTACCTGGGTTATGGGCAAGGGGCAGGTGGTCTGGAAAGGGGAGAGAACTGATTCTCTGAATACACATTTCACTCTGCCTCCACTCATGGGTTCCCAGGCCAGGTCTGCCACTGATCTTCTGCATGACCCTGGACAAGTTGCTTGATGCCTCATAACCTCCATTTCTCTTCATCAAAGTGAGAAGTTTGGCCTAGAAGATCTTCAGGGACCCTCTGAACTCTTGGAAGTTGGGCTTTTTAAAAGAGGCTTGAGGCAGTAAGAGGCTGGGGGTGGGAAGGGAATTGGATCTCCTCACCTCTCCAGGGATGGGGCTGAGCCAGGTGACGTCATAATGGGCAGTGCCCATCCTAGAGGGGAAAGCAGGGTGGGGTAGGAGCAGGAAGGTTGTAGGGGAGGGAAGCTGAGAGATCCTCCATAGAAGCGGGTCACAGCAGCTAGTGGCAACTGCCGGGCTGGTGGTGTGGGCTATCCAGGAGAGGGGGTGGTCACTGATGTCTTACAGGAGTCCTTGGTAGGTAGAGCCCACCACGGCATCCCCTAGACCTCACTATGTTCCTCTTCTCCCATAAGACCAAGACCCCCATCAGCACCTACAGTGACTCCTACAGGGCTCCTACCTCTATCAAGGAGGTCTATAAAGACCCACCTCTGTGGGCCTGGGAAGCCAACAAGTTTGTGACTCCGGTAAGTAGGGGTTGGGTGGGGTGGCAGGCCAGAGAGTATGGTCATGTGTGTCTGAATGACTGGTAGTGTGTGGATGTCATTATGTGTTTGTAATTATTTGTAGCTGTGTGTGTGCATGTGTGCGTGTGTGTGTGCACGCACGTGTGTGTTTTATTCATTTGCCTAGTCATGGAGTTTATAATAATATATAAAATAGTACAAAATTCTGCCCTTATAGTGCCCTCTTACTCCAGAGTAGGAGGAGGGGAAAGACAGATAATTATCAAGAAATAAACAAGTTTTATAAATTATCCAAAATGCTGTATAGGAAATAAACAGAGTAATGGAAACGGAAATGGAAAGTAACCAGGCAGAACTACTTAAAGAGACAGGTCATGGAAGAGCTCTTTGTCATGGTGACATTGAACTGAGACTGAAAAGATAAGAGAGAACAACTATCTCTGTGAAGAGCTCAAAGAATAGGGGTCCAGGCAGAGTGATCAGAAAATGCAAAGGCCCTGAGGCTGCCTGTGGGATATGCCAGGAAATGTGCTATAGGCATGTTTTCAAGCATGTGTAGCACAATCTTCTTGTGTCTGTATGTCTGTGCCTGAAGATAAGTGACCAAATGAGTCTGTGCAGCTTTCACAAAATGGAGACAAGATCTGTAAGTCTACTTGTGACTCTGTTTAAGGGAATTTATCTGTGTGTACCATCCAACAAATGGTGAGTGTCTACATGTGCCAGGCACAATGCAGATACAACAATAAAAGGCCAGGCTGTGCCTTTGAAGAGCTCTCAGCAAACAAGGAACAAAGTAGGGTTGCCCAGTGGATGTACTGGTTCAAGAGCTGGAAAGGGGAAACCATTCCTGGTTCTTGAAGGGCAGGTCTACAAAGAGATACTGAAGGAGGAGTCCTCCAGCAGAAAAGAGTTGTGGGAAAGGGCAACCTAGAGACAGGGATCCACCAGGTATTGAGAACCAGAGGAGAGAGGGAGGGTAGCTGAGAGGAGTCACAGTGGCAGGAGATTTGGAGGAGGAATTGGGGCTCAGGGCTGGAAGCACAGTGAGGTGGTGAAGGATGAGGGAGGAGGGTGTAGGTGAGAGATAAGGAGAGACTGGCAGTGAAAAAGAAATTTTTTTTTAATAGGAGAGAATTTTTAAAATAATGTTTATAAAATAAATACATGCTCAATGCAGAAAATTGGGAAAACTCAGACAAGCACAAAGAAAAAAGGCCTATAATCTCACTACCCAAATCAACCATTGTTAATTTATTATTATATGCCCTTTCAGGAAGCAAATATCTTTTATGAAGATGGTGTCACATTGTATACTAATATTTTGGATCTTGCTCTTTTCACATAACCACATATCAGGTACATTTTCTTGTGTAAAAATATTCTATAATGTCATTTTAATGACTCTATGGTATTTTATTTTATGAATGTACCAAAATATATTTAAGGAATCTTATTGGAAATTTATATTATTTATAAAATTTTGCTAGTATAACCATTTGTGTACATCTGTAGACTTCTATTTCCTTAGGATAAATTCTCAAACATGAAATTGTTGGGAGAAACACTTCAAAAACTTTTGATATATGCTTCAAATTGCTATAATAAGGGATATAATGATTTACATGCCCACCAGAAAAATATGACAGTGCCTGTCTGCTTTTTGACATTCAATAGGAGGGAATTTTAAAAAGTAGAATACCTCTTGGTTACCATCTGGGTATAAAGAAGAGAGGAGAGAAGGAATACTCCTGGGTTTGGGGCTCTGGCAACTGGAGGAAGAGTAGTTCTACAAACTGAGATTTGGAATTGCAGATTAGAAAGAGATTCAGAATTCATTTAGGGACAAAAATATTCAAGGACTTCCAAGAGGTATCTGGTGAGTAGTTGGATATACTTAAGTGAAGCAAAGGGAAGATGTTTGGCCTACAGATACAGATCTTGAAATCAACATACCAGTGGTAGCTAAAGTCATAGGAGTGAATGAGATTGCTGAGGAAGAGTAAAGAGGTGGTCAAGGGTGGACTTTAGAGAATATTGATTATGTAAGAGGAAAGTAAAGGAGGAAGGGCCGTAAACGGAGACCCGGTGATGGGAGGAAAATCAAAGAGAAACCAACAAAGGCAGCATTGTTAGACGAAGGTCAGAGTCAGATGTCGACACAGACATGGATCTCTTGGATGTAGTAACCCTTAGTAATCAGGCCAGACAGCTTCAGTGAATGAAGAGGTGTGAAAGCTAGATAGCAGTGAGATTAAAAATGAAGGAAAGTCTTCTCTTCCTGGTAGTATGGTGACCTAGAAACTCTAAAGGACCCTCCTGCTTCAAAACAACTAGGTCTTGCATAACAATTTTTATTTTGTTTTGGACTCTCATGGAGGTGAGTGGTAAGTATACTTAGAAGGATGCCCTGAGGATGAATGCTGATATCAGCACTATAAGCAGGAGTTTATAAGCTAGCTGAAAGGTGAAGAAACTAAATCTTAAACTCCAAATTGAACCAGAAAATTTAGTGATCTCTGGCTCCCTGCCCCCACAACACACATACACGCACACATGCACACATGATGAATGTATATCTTCTGTAGTGGAAAATATCCTGAATGTAGGCTTCCAAGTATCCTTCAGAGTAAAGTCAATCAAAGTTGAGTGCACAATAAGAGATAAAACAAAACAAACCACCATATGACAGTCAGCAGAAACAACAAACAACATACTAAAACCTCCAAGTACTTCAGATATTGGAATTAACAGTTAAAGAACGCAAAATAATTATTATGAAATATTTAAAATATGAAATCATCAAAATGAGCAAGCAACAAGTGAATATATTTTTTAAAGACCAGACAAAATTTAAAAAGAACAAAATGGAAATTTTAGAAAAAAAATATATGTGTTAAAACCAAAAACTCAGTGGATGGGTCAAAGGGCAGATTAGACACAGCTGAAGAGCATCAGTGGAATGACACAAAGAAATAGAAAGACATTCCATGCTCATGGATTAGAAGAACAAATATTGTTAAAATGTCTCTACTATCCAAAGCAATCTACAGATTGAATGCAATCTCTATCAAAATACCAACAGCATTTTTCATAGAACTAGAATAAACAATTCTAAAATTTATATGGAACCACAAAAGACCCTAAATAGACAAAGCAAGTTTTAAAAAGAAAAGCAAGCTGAAGGCATGACAATTCCAGACTTCAAATTATATTAAAAGCTGTAGTAATCAGGCACGCCTTGGTAGCTCAGTCCGTTGGTCAACTGACTCTTGATTTCGGCTCAGGTCAAGATCTCATGGTTCATGGGTTCAAGCCCCACATTGGGCTCTGCACTGACAGCGCAGAGCCTGCTTGGGATTCTCTGTCTCCCTAGCTCTCTATCCCTCCCCCTGCTTGTGCTGGTACTATCTCCCTCAAAATAAATAAATAAACATGTTTTTAAAAGCTGTAGTGGGGCGCCTGGGTGGCTTAGTCGGTTAAGCGACCGATTTCGGCTCAGGTCATGATCTCACGGTTTGGGGGTTCAAACCCTGCGTCGGGCTCTGTGCTGACAGCTCAGAGTCTGAAACCTGCTTCAGATTCTGTGTCCCCTCTCTCTGTCCCTCCCCCACTCATGCTCTATTTCTCTCTGTCTCAATAACAAACATTTTTTTAAAAAGCTGTAGTAATCAAAACAGTATGGTGCTGGCACAAAAATAGACACAAAACAAAAGAACAGAATAGAAAACCCAGAGATAAACCTACAACTATATGGTCAATTAATCTTTGACAAAGCAGGAAAGAATATCCAATGGGAAAATGACAGTCTCTTCAACAAACGGTGTTGGGAAAATGGGACAGCAACATGGAATAGAAAGAAACTGGACCACTTCCTTACACTATACACAAAAACAAGTTCTAATGGATTAAAACCTAAATGTATGACCTGAAACCATAAAAATCCTAGAAAAGAACACAGGTAGTAGTCTCTGCCATTGGCTGTAGCAATTTTTTTCTAGATATGTCTCCTGAGGTGAGGGAAACAAAAGCAAAAGTAAACTATTAGGTCTACATCAAAATAAAAAGCTTCTGCTTGGCAAGGGAACAATCAACAAAACTAAAAGGCAACCTACAAAGGGTGCCTGGGTGACTCAGTTGTTTCAGACTCTTGGTTTTGGCTCAAGTTATTATCTCACGGTTTGTGGGATTAAGCCCTGAGTGGGGTTCTGCACTGGCAGAGTATAGCCTGCTTGGGATTCTCTCTCTCTTTCTCTCTCTCTCTCTCCCTCTGTCCCTTCCCCACTCTCAAATAAATAAATAATCTTTAAAAATTAAAAAAAAATTGGGGCACCTGGGTAGCTCAGTTGGTTTAGCTTCTGACTCTAGATTTTGGCTCAGGACATGATCTCACGGTTCATGAGTTCGAGCCCCACATCAGGCTCTGCACTGGCAGTGTGGAACCTGCTTGGGATTCTCTCTCTTCCCTTCTCTCTGCACTTCCCAGCTTGCTCGCTCTCTCTCTCTCTCTCTCAAAGTAACTAAATAAACTTAAAATTTTTTAAAAATTTTAATTAAAAAAATGTTAAAGGAAATCTACAGAATGGGAGAAGGTATTTGCAAATGACATACCCAATAATGGGTTAGTATCTAAAATATATAAAGAACTTTTAAAACTCACCCACAAAACAAATAATCCAATTTTTAAATGGGCAGAAGACATGAACAGATATTTCTCCAAGGAAGACATACAGATGACCAACAGACACATGAAAAGGTGTTTATTATCACTTACCATAAGGGAAATGCAAATCAAAACTACAATGAGCTATCACCTCACATCTGTCAGAATGGCTACAATCAACAGCACAAGAAACAACAGGTGTTAGTGAAGATGTGGAAAAAGGAGAACCCTCTCACACTGTTGGTGGGAACGCAAACTGGTACAGCCACTGTGGAAAACAGTATGGAGGTTCCTCAAGAAAATAAAAATAGAACTACCAAATGATCAACAACTGCACTACTAGGTATTTACCCAAAGAATACAAAAACACTAATTCAAAGGGATACATGCAGCTCTATGTTTATAGCAGCATTATTTACAATAGCCAAGATATGGAAGCAGCTCAAGTGCCCATCGATTGATGAATGAATAAAGATGTGTGTATATATATATAATATATATAATATATATATAAATATATATTATATATAATATATATATAAATATATATTATATATATATATAATAGAATAGTATTCAGCCAAAAAAAAGAATGAAACCTTGCCATTTGTAACAATATGGCTAGAGCTAGAGAGTATAATACTAAGTGAAATAGTCAGAGAAAGACAAATACCATATGATTTCACCCATGTGGAATCTAAGAAACAAAACAAATGAGCAAAGGAAAAAAGAGAGAGAGAGACAAACCAAAAAACAGACTCTTAAATATAGAGAACAAAGTGACTCTTAAATATAGAGAACAAAGTGATAGTTATCAGAGGGGAGGTGGGTTGGGGGATGGGTTAAATAGATGATAGGGATTAAGGAGTGTACTTGTTGGAATAAGCATTGGGTGATGTATAGAATTGTTGAATCACTATATTGTACACCCGAAACTAATATAACACTGTATGTTAATTAACTGAAATTAAAATTAAAAAAATTTTAAATGTCAGTGATATGAAAGAGCAAAAGAAACTTCCCAGAATGCAGCACAGAGACCAAGTGTTAAAAAATATAAAAGAAACATTAAGCAATATATAAAAAGACAGAAGAAGATCCCATACACATCTACCCAGAGTCTCAGAAGGAACGAGCAGAAAGGAGAATAAGCATTATCTTAAGAGAAAAAGGCTCCAAGTTTTCCAGAACTAATGAAAGAAATGATATAGAATTAAATAGAAGGACTATGGTACCTCACAGTGAAACTTCATAACACCAGCTTAAGAGATGACCTTAAAAACAGGCAGAGAAAAATTATTTTCAAAGACTCTTCCTTTCAAGAACAAAAGAAAAGCTAAAGACATTTACAGGCAAACAAAAACTAAAATGTTTACTGCCATCAGATCTGTAAGGAACTCTAAAGGATGTACTTTGGGAAGAAGGAAAGTGATCACAAAAAGAAGGTCTGAGATGCAAGAAGAAATGGTGAGCTAAGAAATTAGTAAACGAGATAAATTTAAGCAACCAATGTCAATGAAAATAACTGATTTTTAATTTGTTAAATTTAAGGAAAGATGCAAAATTTGGAAAACAATATGAGATAAGTTGTATATTGGAAAAACAATATCATGTAAGATGCACAGGTAAGGAAGGAATTAAAAATACCTTATTACTTTTCAAAGCAATTCTCAACAGAATTTTTTGAAGAATTTGAAAAGGTGTTTCTGAAACTTATAGAGGGGTTCCTGGCTGGCTCAGTCAGTAGAGAATGCAACTCTTGATCTCGAGGTCATGAATTCAAATCCCACATTGGGTATAGAGATGACTTTTTAAAAAATTAAAATTTATAGAGAAAAGCAGAGGCCCCAGAAATAACTAAAACACACCAGAGAAGGAGTTTTGCCCAATCAGATATTAATATTATTACCAAGCTATAGAAATTTATAAAGCATAGTATTACTGTAGGGATAGTCAAATTGACTGATAGAGAATGAAACAGATCAGATACAGAAACATATATATATATATGTGTGTGTATATATATATATATGAGAACGATATGCAACAGAGATGTTTGAAAGTAAAGCTATGGGAAAAGATATATCAGATTTGGGGTAGCATTACAAATCAGTGGGTGGGGGGAGAGTTAGACTATTCAATGAGACAATCAGTTGTCCATATGGATAAAAAGAAAACTGATTCCTAACTCACACCAAACTCCAATAGCAATTCCTGACAGATTAAAGACATAAATATGGAAAATAAACTATAGATTTTAGAAGAAAATATGGGACATTATCTCCATTATCTTAAAGTATGATTGTATTTCTTAAACAAGTTTAAAAAGTACTACATAAGAGAAGAGATTAATAAATACCCATATGTTAAAATTAACATGTCTGTTCATTAAAAGACACTATAAGGAAAATGAAGATACAAGCCACAGAGAGAAAATACTTGCAACATGTAATTGACAAGGGATTAGTATATGGAATATACAACTATAATTCTCTGGGTTGAAACTGCACATATGTATTTTGACTGTCTCCTGAAATTCTCTAAAACTCCTATAAATGGATATTTAACACATCAACTCACAAGAGTAGTGAGAGAGAAGGGATAATGGTTGCAGTACCTGACAGCAGATCTGAGAAAGCTGAATCCAAAGCCAGCAGCGGGTACACAAGACATTATTCAACTTAAAACTGCAGAATTTTCAAAAAGAAAACCTCAGGAATTGGTAATACTAGGCTTCTCTGGAACTGAAGATGGGAAAGAACCAAGGCTAAAATAAGGATGATTTGAAAACCATTTAAGAAGCAGTTAAACCCAGGGCACCTGGGTAGCTCTGCCGGTTTAGCGTCTGACTCTTGATTTGAGCTCAGGCTATGATCCCAGGGTCATAGGATTGAGCCCCACTTCTGTGCAGCTCTGTGCTGGGCATGGGGACTGCTAGGGATTCTCTCTCTCCCTCCACTCCTCTACCCTGCTCACTCTCTCTAAGAAAAAAAAAAAGCAAAACCCACTAATCCCCTCTTCTATTCCATGCTATGGGGTGACTGCCTGCCCCATCTCTACAAAAGTTAGAAGGCTTATCTTTTGGCGAGGATTTCAGGACTGGAGATATCAGGCCCAGTTGAGAGCAGGGTACCATATTGAAAATAGGTGAACCTCTACATACTGAATGCTAACCGCACCCCCCTCCCAAGCAGCCCTCTTCTCTAATAGGTTCTCAGAACACTGGCAACTAGGTTACCACCCAGTAACCTAGAGAGAGTTACTCTCTAGGCTAGAGACTGAGTCTCTTCTGAAAGATCTGATCAGCCCAAGAGGAAAGACCTACAGATACTGACAGAATTTGACAAAAGCAGTTTAGCCAAGCCATCCTACAATGATGCTCATAGTTGATAAAGCCCATCCACAGCTCAAAGCCTCCAGTAAGCTTTTATAATCCCCTACTCCTAAACATGAGCAGACAATAAATATACAGACATCTGAGTAAAGCCTCTAAGGGAAAAAGTGATGATTTCAATGAGTTCTTTTAAACGTTCTGTGTGTGTATGTGTGTGTGTGTGATTGTATAGATGTGCATCTGTGTGTGTGTGTGTGTGTATATATATATATATATATATATATATATATATAAAGGTCAGGGTAATGCCAAGTCATGGGGCTCTTTCACCCATATGGAGTATGACTATGCAGGGGTCTGCCCACAAAACCAAATCTCAGCTGGGCACAGAGATCCAAGAAACACCTCAGCTGAAAGGTTTTCAGGGCAATAGGGGAACCAGGTCTAATCTTGGCCAAGAGAAGACTTTGCTCTTCAGATCAAAAGAGAGAAATGTGGGTAGCAGTGTCACATCCCAGCATCTTGCTGCCCACTATTAGGAAGTCCTTTCTGGTCTCTTGACTTTGCTTGTTGTCCCACCTCTGTAACCCAGCTGCCTTTTCCTACCAGCTGCTTGCAGGGATCTATTGGTTCACAACTAACTTGGTATTCTGCCCTCAGCTAAGAACAAGGGAGCCCCAAAGGTAGGTCGTAATTAGGAATTCCACAGACCTAGCCCAACAAAGGGTTGAAGGAGATAAGACTAAGACGAGGTAGACCCCAAGAAGCAGAGGGACCCAGGGCCTCAAACAAGATCAGGAAAAAGATCAGGGTAGGATAAGGACCAGGGCAAAGTGAATGTCAGGGTCAAGAGGATTATCAGTGTCAAGATCAGAGCCACAGTAGAATCAGAGTTAGATTGGAGTCAGGGAATTCGATTTTAAATTAGGTGTCCTTCCAGCCCCATCCTATATATCCTTCAAGGTGCCAGATTCCCAGAGAGCACTCCCTGTCCAAAATACCTGCATAACGTAGCTGGATCACAGGACAGCCAGCTTTTCCTGAGGCTCCAGATTATACCAGGGGCCTGTTAGTCTGTTGGATACCCAGGCCCAGCTCCCAGATAGCACACAGTCTAGAAGAAAGAGGACAGGAACACCCAGCTCTGCCCTTAAAGAGCTCCCAGTCAAGGAAAAGACAGAAATTAGAATATCAGAAAAGCACTCTCAGGACAAATGCCTGGCTCTAAGCCTGAGCCTTAGATAGAAAGAAAGGACAGTGCAATTCAAACAAAAAGCTATGCAGAGGGGGCCAAGACTGGCATGGGGATCCCTCTGGCATAGGAAAGAGTGGTGAGGGACCCACCTGGGCTGACTTTCTCAATAGGGGATGGATCTGTGTCCAGCAGGACACCAAGGCTGGGGCCTCTATACACCTAGCTATTTCCTCCCCTCTCCCTTTGCCCAGGGCCTGACTCAGACTATGCAGCGCCACGTGGATCCTGAAGCCCTGCAGAAGATGGTCAAATGTGCTGTTCAGGACTATACCTATAAGGGTTCCATAGCAGGCCACCCCTACTTTCCTGAGAAATACTGGCTCTGTCAAGAGGAAGGTAGGGCCTCACCTCTTACTCGACTCTGACACGACTCAGTGACCTCAACAATGACCCTTAACCTCAGCCCAACTTGGATCCTGATTTCCTCCCTGATACCATATCAACTTTATCCCCACCCATAGTCTGGGTTTCTCCAATCATCTCCACCCCAGTTTGACTCCCAACCACCTGACCTGACCCTATTCCTGACCCCTTAGAGGAGGAGATCCAGACCCTGCCTTTTGGGAGTTTCCTATCTGTACCAAAGAACCAGAAGACACCTGGGTCTTATCCCTAGAGAGATGGAGTATTAACCTCCTCGAAACAAATCCCTGCAGGTATATTCCAGTGCCATCTTTTCCCATCTTCTTAGTGACCCTGTTCTATCACTGTCCCTGTCTCTGCTGCAACTCTCTGCCCTACCACACTTCTTTCCCCCCAACGTGGAAGCCTTTTCTAATCCCTTCCTTCCTAAAAATTCTCTTAGTCCTCCCGTTCTCAACCAAGATTCTTGGAAACATAGTCTATACTTAGTGTCTCTACTTCCTCACTCCTTACACCTTTTGACAAATTATCTTTCCCATTTGGTTAGGTGTTTCTGTACATTCCAAAAGAGCAGTCTTGTCTCATTTACAGCTGTGCCCCTCTGTCTAGAACACCATCAGGCCTCATAAGTATTTATTGAATTAATTGATGGTAAATCTTTATCCAGCTGAAATTGAGAGTCGACATCTCCTACACACAAACACTAAAACTGCTCTTGTGTAGTTCTAATTACCACGTCCATGGGATTCTTCAATTTTTACCTTATGAGACCTACACGATGCATTTCACTCTCTGACCACTCTCTACTTGAAATTCCTTCCTTCCTCAGCTTCTCTGATGCCTCAATTGCCTGGGTCTCTCATCCCCCCATCCTAGAAATGTGGGTTCCTCAGGGTGCTAATCTGAGCTCTCTTCTCTCCTTACTCCTCTTCTAAAACCATTTAATCTAACAATGTCCTAACCGACAACTCTAAGTCTTTATTTCTACCCTTGACTTCTCACCAGAATTCCACTCTCCATCTCATTATAGTTAGCTTTACCTGAATGTCCCCAAACACCTCACACTTAGTATGTCCAACTCACCAATCCAGAACTCCAAATCCCAACACACTGTGTCCCACACTGCTCTTCCTCTAGGGCTCCTATACCTCCTTTCCTGGTGTCTCTCACATGTGTTCTTTCAGAGTGTTAGGGTAGTAGATCACAGATGGCCTTTAGAACAGACTTAGATGACTGGGTGACTGGGGCTTTGAAGGATTTTTAGGTAGAGAAGTGTCTTGGTCAGATTTTAATTTGTGAAAATCTATGTAGAGATTGGATTTTAGGATTTCAAGAGGAGGCAGGGAGGTTAGTAGGCTAATTGTAATAATAGTTTTCTATGTGTCAGGCATTGTTCTAAGTGTTTTACATATATTAACTCACTGAAATCTCACAAAACACTGTAAGGTAGATCATACTATTACCCCATTTTAAAATTGAGGATACTGAAACACAGTGAAATTAATTAATTTAGTCAAGGTCATATAGAGCTAATATTTGGCAGAGCTGAGATTTGAACCCCAAATGTCTGTGGAGTCCATTCTATTAACCACAACATGATATTGTCTCCTGCTTATGGCACTGAAGAGATACAGGGGTGAGATCATGGGGGACTGGAAGAGGGGATAGATTCAAGTGATTTTAAGGAGGCAGAATAAGCAAATTTTGGAGCCTGGGTGTAGAAGATGAGAGGGAGGAATTGGGAGAAGGACCCATTTTCAGGTTGGCTGATTCATAGAGGGTGGTGCCAGGATGGAAAGTTGGATCAAAGGATTGAACCCCACTCAGAAGCTTGCCTTAAGTGAAAAATGGCCTACATCTCAGTGTCTAAATCTAGGGACAGGCTGGGCTTGACTGGTCTGAGGGATATTAGTAAGAGTCCAGCTTTGTCCTGGGGATCAGAGGAGAAACATCCAGGGGGACCTGGATCCTGGGGTAGAATAAGGAATAACAAAGTTTTATGTCTCCACCCCTATGATCAAGTAGACGAATGCAACCCATACTACCTATGTGGTGACCGGTATAATACATGGAGGATGGGACCTTACAACTGTACCAGCTGGAACAAATATACCACATGCCTTCCCCGGCTACCTAAGGTATCTACTGTGACCAACACAGATGCCTGGTGTCTGGGACACACACCTTCCTCCACTTCTAAACCACAGTGACTGATATTTCACCATTAGTTCCTCATCCCTTTCCCACCAACAATGTTCCAGGGCTCTTTCCCAAGTGTGAAACTAGGGTTTGTATTTTCTAGGAGAGAAGGGAGCCCAGGAATTGAGCTATATGAACAACTCCTGGTCCCCTGGATCCCAAACTCTAGCCAGGCTCTGTGGGGACACAACTAGTGTGTACTCTCTGACTTGCTACCTTCCTGAAGCTTGCCACCTGGCCCCTTCCCACAAGGTCTAGTCAAGGAGCCAATGAGCTGCTCCACTCTCCTCTCCTTTGTGATGTGAGCATGTACAACTGGAGGGGGATCAAGGCCACCCAGTGGCCGTGTAGATAGATACAGAGGAGTCTTCCAGGGAGATAGAAAGGAGCCCAGGACAGAGAAAAGAGGACATTTGAGAGGATGGGAGGCCAGAGCAGAGCTTCTTAACTGCAGGCTGATGACTGACCTCAGGTTTACTGAACACTTTTGAATCAGAACCTCCTCAAGAATCAGAATTTTTCACAAGTTCTCCAGGTGATTCTGATGCGCAGGCAATACTGTAGTATTGACACTCCCTCTCCTCAATTAGAGACATGCTGAGACACAACCACACAGAAGCTAGACCGAGGTAAAACCAAAGGCAAAGGCTGAGGCAGGGTTGCCAGAGGTCCAGGTCCAGACCCATCCATCCACCTATAGCTCCACTTCCTTCCCTCCCCTCCCCTCCCCCTCCCCGGAAGTGGAGTAAACGCGTTGCCAGGTGACAGTCCTAAACACTCAGAGCCTGGGAGAGTAGGGGATCATCTGGAGGGCGGGAGAAGACCTGACCTGGGACTGGTCCGGAGGTTCAGGGAGGAACCCTTCCAGGTCAGAGTTTAAGGTACCATGTGTGCCACTTCCAGGAGGCTGGAATGGAGACAGCTGTTCGAAGAATGCCCTTGCGGTGCCCTCCTAAACTGGAACGACTCAATGCCTACGGTAACAGATGATGGGGTGGTGGTGGGGTAGACCAGAAGGACGGCCGAGATGGGACCTGGGGGACTGGGCAAAGGATAAAGGTCCCGTAGAGGGTATAATCCTGTCTCTATCTGTCTCTGTTTTTGTTTCCATCTCTTCTTGTCTCAACCCTGTCTCTTCCCTTTCCTGTAACTCTGTGGGTCTCCCGGGTTTGGGGCCGCGGGCGTAGAGCGTGAGGTGGTGGTGAACATGTTGAACTCGCTGTCGCGGAACCAGCCGCTGCTGCAGATCACGCCCAGATGCGGGTGCGTGGACCCGCTGCCGGGCCGCCTACCCTTCCAGGGTTATGAAAGCGCTTGTTCAGGCCGCCACTACTGTCTACGCGGGATGGACTACTATGCCACCAGAGCACCCTGCACGGAACGCCGCCACCGGCCTTTGTGCACAGAGCACCCGACTGTAAGGTTCGCTGGGCCGCTGCAGCCTTAGACGGCCCCTGCCCCCGAACAAGCCCTTCCCCCAGGGTCCAGCTTACCCCGGCTGTGCGCGTCCTATCCCTCACCGTTTCCAGCTCTGCCCTACCCTATATCAGACCCTACCTACCCGGCCTGCAGCCGCCTCTATAACCCTTACTGGGCCCCGTCCTGTCCTGCCCTCCGGCCCCAGGACCTGAGCTGAGCACTGAGACCAGAGAGCCTGCATGAAGACCCCCCCAGGTTCCTGGCCCTATTCGTCCCAAACTGGGCTCAAAGTCAACCTGGCTCCTGTACCTGTTCTAGAGGCCCCACCGAAAGTTTGTGGCTTTTGTTTTTGTTTTTGTTTTGTTTTGTTTTGTTTTGTTGAAGAAACCCTCTGCACACCAGTCGGTTGGATCCCCATCCCACACACCTCGTTCCCTACCTGGACACCCGGTCCTGGAGACTCAGGTTCTAGCCTGCAGAGTGGCATGTGTCCTCAAAAAAACGGCCTTTATTCCTGAGTCTCGGTCACTGTCGATAACGGGCAGGGTCATTGCCCCGTGTTATGTGAGCAAGGAAATCATAGCCGCATTACCAGAGGGGTCCTGGCCTCGGAGCCCTGCACCACCTCTGAAAGTGGACAACTTAGTGTGTTACTGTTGAGGAAACTGAGGCCCGAGCCCTCAGCTACACCCAAACTGCAGCGCAACCTTCTCCCTGCACCAGGTGGCAGTCAAGGCAGACTGAGCCTGGGAGAACGCCAAAGTCCACACGGGTCTAGAGAGCTTGGGAGAGGAAGTGGGGTCCTGGATCCTAACCCATGGACCTCCCCCCCCCCCCCCACCGCCGCTCTTTCCCGGAGAGTCTGATTCATTGTGCGAGGCTGAGTCTCATCCCACAGAAGAGCAGAGGGGCGGGGGGAGTGAGAAAGTGCCTGAGCCTTAGAAATGCCGTTAGTGCTGGAATAACTGCCCTTCAGTGGAGAGGATCTGGAGCCTCCCAGGTCTTCAACGACTGGAGCCAGACCCTCCCCAGAGTCCAGCGTGCTCCATGGCCCAGCCTGGGCGGCAGAAACGAGGCCTAACGAGGATAGGGACTTTCAGATGTCTTCCCAGAGGCGATGCTTGGATCGGGTCTTGAAGGGCCAAGAGGCAGGAGGGGAGGATCTCTGAGCCATAGGACTGACACCTGAAACCTTGGTGTGGGGTTGGGAGTAGGATTAAATGAGAAGGCCGCACCTCCTCCTACTCATCATTTCCTCCTCCAGGAGTGTATCGCCCTGCGAGCACCGGCCCGGAATGCAATGTGCTGTTATAACTCCCCCGCCGTCATACTACCCTTGTCCGAACCTTAGGTAAGCACGACGCAAATACATTGCAAATGAGCTTGGCGCAGCGGGAAACGCGGCGACAGGCTGTCCGCTGCGATGCACTGATTGGAAGATACCACCAGGGGGCGCTAGTACCATGGGGACGTCAAAGCTGGCAAGGGAATGGAGAACCCCATAAGAAGGTGCTGAGGCTGGCATGGAAGGGTTCACAGGTTGGCAGTGGGCCTTAGACTCAAGAGATCAAGGCATTAGGTTCAGGTCTTGAAGCAAAGGATAAGAAATTAATGTTAGGGAGCGTGTATTGGGAAACAGAAATTTAACAATAGAATCAGAGGTCAGGAGGTCAGTGTTAGAGCATGGGGTCAGTATTAGGGGCAATAGGTGGGACACAGCACTGAGAATTGGAATCAGACCTAGGAGGGTCTAAAAGGACTGACCCATTTCTCCCCACAGATGGGACACAAGTCACTTCAAGAAGACTGGTGGCCCCCAAAGAAACAACTATGTCGTCCACCCTGAGTTTGTGTCTGAAACCTATCCTGATTGCCACTGCTGGTAAAGCCCAGGCTGGCAGGGCCAAGGGGACTGAGCAGTAAATAAACTCTTCACCCCAGAGGCTGCCTCCTGCATCCTTACTCAGTAGGATCTGACAGTAAAGAGCCAGTCACTCAGGCCTCTGCCAAGCCCCCTCACCTGAGGTGCAATTTCTCAGTCATCCTGCCCTGAGCCCTCCCTGCCCCCATCATCTCAGTGTTTCCCTTGGGTGGCCCTGAGTGCCCTCCTGATACATAACAATAGCTGGTGATCTCCCCTCCACCCAAACTAATGAGTCTACCTAGTCATGCAGGGAGGGCCCAATGACCTCACACCCAGGAGGGCCCTCCAGCTGATATTTCTTCAGTATCTCCCAAACCTAGACGTTCCCTCACCACATCTCAGTGGATCCAGAATCTTCCATTCTGCAGTCAGAGACCTTTCCCTATACCCAAAGCTCTTGGTCTCTTCTCCCAGAGTCTCCATCACAGCCCCCCAAAAGTCTTATGTTCAGACACCCTTGCTGCCCTGCCTTACCCAAGTCCAAGGGTCCAAAACATAACTTTAGAGGGTTTCATGACTAAGAAATTACAACATTTCAATTTTGTATTACAAATTACAAAATTACAAATTACAAAACAAAGCTCTGTTTCTCTGTCCCTCTAGAAGTAAGGGTTGGGGTCCTGGAATCTCTGGGATTCCAGCATTTTTGCACCTAACTCCTCCTTGGAGCAGGGGTATGGCGGTCACATCCGGCATCTCACAGCACGGTCATTTCTAACTGCTGCCGCCACGGTGTCGGGGGCGGCGAGAGACTGCAGAGGGCAGAGGGGGCATTGCAAAATACCACGTCCCCAACCTCAGACTCTACTGGTCTGGTCCGGTGGGAACCAACGACTTGGGCCTTCCGGCTGGTGGAACTAGCTTCCTTCCTCCCGTTGGGTCTTTAATAGGATCTGTCCTACACCAACCCTCTGAGATCGCCCCAGAACCCTTTTTCCATATGAAAGAACTTTTTCCATACAGGAAATTTTTTCCACACGGAGAGCTAGCGAGAGCGTTATACCGAGGCCTCCACCTGCCCAAATCTGGAGGGCAAGGGATCCCAAGAGTCAACTCTGCCTCTTTACCCTGTGGCTCGTTTCTCCTCCTACAAATCCCAAATTTAGCTTAGAGGCGCAAGAATCCCGACAGTCTACAACTGCTCCTTCCTCCAGAACTACATTTCCCAGAGCCCTAGGGCAGAGCCCCGCCTGCATGCGGTGAGCAACTGCCCGGCGGGGGCGGGCCTGAAGACAGGGGGCGGAGCTGGGAGACCTCCCGCTGGTGGCCCGCCAGAATTGCCGGGAGGTGGGCACAAAACAATAGGAGAAAGGTGGGGCTAAGGGGTGGGGGCTTCATGTCCACGTGACAACATGGGCGGAGGGACCTAGCACCAGGGGCGGGGCTGGACCCCGAGGCCCGAAGCGAGACCGAACGACCGGGGCGTGGCCGAGCAGGAAGAGGGCGGGTCCCGAGGAGGGCCTCAGCTGTTCCCCAGCTAGGCAGCGCCCGGCGCTGTGCTGTGGCAGCCCAACTCGAGCTAGCGTGGAGGGAATCTTCGGGAGCCTCCCTTCACCCCCACTTCTGGGGTCACTGCCGTGAGTGAGCCCAGCGGGAGGACTTGGGGGGGTGTTGAGGAAGCACACTTCCTGAACTGTAGCTCCTACTAATGAGTAGAGGGTGCGAGCCTGGACACTTGGGCCCCTCCTCAAGCCGCTGTTCCCAGCGGGCGGCTGGCCCCTAGACCTTATTCTGTCCCTTCGGGCGCTGTAGCCGTAGCGCTAGGGGGTGGGGGTGGAGTATTCCAAGCTGTAGGCGCAGTCACTCGATCCCTTCGGATCCTGTCATTGAGGAGGGCAGGGAGATGGGCGGGATCGAGTTGCCTTTGACATTCCTCCCCCAACCCCCCGGAATTATGTTCGACAAACGACTCAGCTTGGCATGGCCTCCCTTCTTTGGGACCAGGCCCGGACCTACCCCTCAGATCCGGCCAGGGGCTGGCAGCCAAGACTGAGGTTGAGTGTCAAGTAGGGAAAGGCTTGGCTAGGTCAGACCCCACCTGCCGGCATTAGCCTGTGGTTGTCCAGATAGCGGAGGCGGCAGATTACAGGGGTCTCTAACGCTGTTAACACAGGAACCACAGTTCCTCCTCCACAGCCCCGGTACCAGATGCCATTAAAAGTGCCCCTGTCCTACTCCCAAGTAACCTTCCTGGAGCAAGTAGCAGCATCAGCCCTTGAGAAGATAGGTTTCACTATGCACACACTCACTAGATGGGAGCCTATCCCACCCTCTGGCCCACAAAGCTCCTTTCGTCTGCTGCATTCAGCCAGTCGGACCATTATCTCCCATCTCTTGAAAATTATGCTGTGGAAGGTTAAGCTCGGATTTTGGATTAGGCAACCTTGCTACCTGGTGACTTCAAACAAGTTCCTTTTTCTGTTTGGGCAAGTTTCTTCATCTGTAGAATAGGCACTATAGCTATGCCTCTTGTTCAGTATTGTTGTTAGAGATTGATGCTGGGGTGGCATTTGGGAGCCCAACACAGGGCCTGCATGGAGTGGGTGCCTAGGCCTGTGGGTTCCTGTCCTTCACAAAACAAACAAACAAACAAACAAACAAACAAACCTTGGAATCCTAGAACACTAAGATTCTCAGAATCTGTTGGAAAGGGCTTTTGAGGTCATCTTGGTGGCCTCTCTATGCCTCCAGGTGTCATGAGATGGCTGACTTAATATGAAAGTTTTGAGGATGAGGGGTTCTCTGTCCTATTCAGATATGGACCCTTTCCCATCATTCCCTCAGTGCCCAGAATGGGGCCTTGGTTGTCCCGAATGAATGAATATAAATGTACAGGAGCTACTTCTTTGGGTTTTGCTTAGCTTGAGGTCATCAGCTAAAGGCTACTGTGTTCATTCTCCAGGAGGGCTTTTCTAACCTGTTCCTACAGGAAAGGAAGCCCGTACTGGGGTGGGGAAGTTTTGAAAGCTAAGTTGTGTGGGATGAGAGAAAGAGTAAGAGGCTGTTCCAGACCAGCTGGAACTGATCAGCTTAGGGAGTTGGGGGGAGGGAGCACAGAGAATGAGGTCCTGAAACAACACCTCCCTGGAGGGGAGGGGGCATTGTAGGGAGCTGCATATTGACATCTGGGATCAAATTCTGGTCTGTACCTGCCATTCTTGGTAGTTTCTTCATGGGAGAGGTGGGGGAGGTGAGGACCCCGAGCAATTCTGGCATCTCCTTGGAAATAGCCGAGGACTTTGAGACAGACACTGGCATCTGGGAGGAGGCTAATTACTATTTGCCAGTCTCCCTCTCTACTTCCTCCCAGCTGGAACAGGTGGGCAGCTGGCTGGCTGGCACTGTGTATGTCTGTGTGTGCACCTAGCTGATGCTATTTCTTTGTTGAACTCTGCCCTGAGGGCTGAGATAGGAAGGGTCAGTGGCCTTGAGTAGCAAATTGGGACACACACCTCCCCCCAAGTGTATGGGTTGTTTATTTATTTATTTTGCAGTCGTATCATACACTGTATGAGAGTGTATGTGTGCAGTATGGGGTGTCTGCTTCATGAAGAGCTGATAGATGGGGGAGAGACATGGGCCCAATATGGCTAGGTAAAATTTCCTAGAGCATATGGCTGAAGGATTTAGATTAGGAAAGGAATGAGTTTGGTGGTCACAGGATAGGCCAGGATGGAAATGGAATCAGAAAGGCAGATGAGACCACGACATGCCTTGAGTCTCAATTGCAAAGCTTACACTTCTGAACTTAATCCTGGGGGTCATGAGCAGCTCTCTAAACTAGGAAGAAATATAGTCTCATAAGTGCTTTAAGAAGATCATCATGGTTGCCGTGAGCAGAAGGCATTTGGGGAAAAAGAAGTTGGAAGCAGGGAGGCCTAGGGGGGAAGTATTGCAATGATACAGGGGAGAAATGACAGTGCCCAAACTAGGGCAGGGGCAGCAGGAGAGTCGGTGAGTGGTAGAAACACATCCAGGAGGTAGCTGGCCAACAGATGTGTTGCCAGGAGGAGAGAGCAGGAAGGTTGGCAGGGAAATGGAGTTGGTGATCAATTGCTGAGAACAGGGTGGAATTTGAGAGAGCAAAGAAAGGGTGGCTTGAGAAATCACCATGGCCCCCATGCTAGACTTTTTACCCCAGCCCTAATGTCCAGACTCAACCCTGCCTCTCTCCAAACCAGGCCTAAGACCGAGTCTGACTTTGGGTATCTTCTCTAATCTCTAGATTTAATCTGACTTTTGACTCTAGATTAAATTCCATGCCTGAGATGTTCCCCCTTCTTCTCTCCTCTCCCCCTCTGGGGACAGGAAAGTAGGCCTACTGCCCTGTTAAAAGTCTGAAGGAGCTGCTTGGATTATCTTTTCCTCTCTCACCATGGCCCTCTCCAGATCCCTCCCATTCTCTTCAGCCTGAACTGCACCCATGTGTGATCCAGGGAGGCCTGACTAATTCTGTGATTCTAGACAGCTCCCTGACTGACCCTGCCTGGGTTTGTTCCTCCACCAGGAAAATGGGGATGCATACCATCTGCCCCTCCCCATTCAGAGTCCTAATTTTGGCAAAAACTGGGCTCATGAGAAAGAGTGGGTAAGATACGGTTAGATGGGGGGTGCCCGGGTGGCTCAGTCGGTTGAGAGACTGACATCAGCTCAGGTCATGATCTCACAGTTCGTGGGTTTGAGCCCCGCGCGGGCTCTGTGCTGGCAGCTCAGAGCCTGGAGCCTGCTTCCGATTCTGTGTGTCCTCTCTCTGCCCCTACCCTGCTTATGATCTGTCTCTCTCTGTCTCTCAAAAATAATTAAATGTTTAAAAAAAAGATACAGTTAGATGGTCCTGTTAAGGGCCAAAACTTTAGTCCCAGACCTTACATTCCCAGTAATACAACCTTCCCAGAGTATATACCTCTTCTTTCTTGCTGCAGCAAAGGGAAATACTATGGCATGAGAAAGCTCAGTTTTACTTCTCTCTTTCCCCTTCCAGAATCAGGCAGGCCAGGTTCAGCGTGCTTTGTTGGGTGGTCCCACTGCCCACTCCTTCCATAACTGGGGGCTGATGCCCCAGAACCCTCAGGAGAAGAGCCAAGCCTATCCCCGCCGCCGCCCTGGGAGCCACACAGACCATAAGAGTCCCAAGACGATCGCAGGCGCAGCTATGTACACCTTCTTACCTGATAACTTCTCGCCTGCCAAGCCCAAGCCGTCCAAAGAGCTGAAACCGCTGCTAGGCTCCGCGGTGCTGGGGCTGCTGTTGGTATTGGCTGCGGTGGTGGCCTGGTGCTACTACAGCGCCTCTTTACGCAAAGCAGAACGCCTGCGTGCAGAGCTGCTGGACCTCAATCGAGGCGGCTTCTCCATCCGCAACCAGAAGGGTGAGCAAGTCTTCCGACTGGCCTTCCGCTCGGGCATGCTGGACCTTGATTCCTGCAGCCGCGATGGTGCCCTGCTCGGCTGTTCTCGCACAGCCGATGGGCGCCCGCTGCACTTCTTTATCCAGACTGTGAGGCCCAAGGACACGGTGATGTGCTACCGTGTGCGCTGGGAGGAGGCAGCCCCGGGGCGCGCAGTGGAACATGCCATGTTCCTGGGCGATGCCGCGGCACACTGGTACGGTGGTGCTGAGATGAGGACCCAGCACTGGCCTATCCGCCTGGATGGCCAGCAGGAGCCACAGCCCTTTGTCACCAGTGATGTCTACTCCTCTGACGCCGCATTTGGAGGCATCCTCGAACGCTACTGGCTGTCGTCGCGTGCAGCTGCCATCAAGGTCAACGACTCAGTGCCCTTCCACCTGGGCTGGAACAGCACTGAGCGCTCGCTGCGGCTGCAGGCACGCTACCATGACACTCCCTACAAGCCACTTGCCGGCCGCTCCGCAGCGCCAGAGCTCAGCTACCGTGTGTGTGTCGGCTCCGATGTCACTTCAATCCACAAATACATGGTTCGACGCTATTTTAACAAACCATCAAGGGTGCCAGCACCCGAGGCCTTCAGGGACCCCATCTGGTCCACATGGGTGCTGTATGGGCGTGCCGTGAACCAGGACAAAGTGCAGCGTTTCGCCCAGCAGATCCGCCAGCACCGATTCAACAGCAGCCACTTGGAAATAGACGACATGTACACACCTGCCTATGGAGACTTCGACTTCGATGAGGCCAAGTTCCCCAATGCCAGTGACATGTTTCGCCGTCTGCGCGACGCCGGGTTTCGCGTCACGCTCTGGGTTCACCCGTTTGTGAACTACAATTCATCGTGCTTTGGTGAGGGCGTAGAACGTGAGCTGTTCGTACGCGAACCCACTGGCCGGCTGCCCGCGCTTGTGCGCTGGTGGAATGGCATCGGCGCGGTGCTGGACTTCACACGCCCCGAGGCTCGCGACTGGTTCCAGGGACACCTGCGGCGGCTGCGCTCCCGCTATGCTGTGGCCTCCTTCAAGTTTGATGCAGGAGAGGTCAGCTATTTGCCGCGGGACTTCAGCACCTACAGGCCGCTATCCGACCCCAGCATATGGAGCCGACGCTACACTGAAATGGCGCTGCCCTTCTTCTCTCTGGCAGAGGTCCGCGTGGGCTACCAGTCACAAAACATCTCGTGCTTCTTCCGCCTAGTGGACCGCGACTCGGTGTGGGGCTATGATCTGGGGCTGCGCTCGCTCATCCCCGCGGTGCTCACTGTCAGCATGCTGGGCTACCCATTCATCCTGCCCGATATGGTGGGTGGAAATGCAGTGTCTGAGCGCACAGTGGGTGGTAGCGAAGTGCCCGAACGTGAGCTCTACGTGCGCTGGCTGGAGGTGGCCGCCTTCATGCCCGCTATGCAGTTCTCAGTCCCACCTTGGCAATATGACGCCGAAGTGGTGGCTATCGCGCACAAGTTTGCGGCGCTGAGGGCCTCACTCGTAGCGCCGCTATTGCTTGAGCTGGCTGGTGAGGTCACCGACACAGGCGACCCCATCGTGCGCCCCCTCTGGTGGATTGCGCCAGGCGACGAGACAGCACACCGAATTGACTCTCAGTTCCTTATCGGAGACACGCTGCTGGTGGCACCAGTACTGGAGCCAGGCAAGCAGGAGCGAGATGTCTACCTGCCCGCAGGCAAGTGGCGCAGCTATAAGGGCGAGCTTTTTGACAAAACCCCAGTGCTGCTTACAGATTACCCTGTCGACCTGGATGAGGTTGCCTACTTCATCTGGGCATCCTGACCCAACCCAGGACCTAGGAACCCCACAGCCCTAACCTCTGTCTTCATGCAGGCCTTTAACCCTCCATCACAACCACACCGTGCATCCCCAGGAAGTCCCCACCTCTGCAGTTTCCACTAAATGGGTGCTGACATAAATGTGCTCCAGCCAGCTCCTGTAGGGCCAGGTGAGGGGGCGCTGAAGCAACTTCCCATTTCAACGCACAATCCTAAAGACACTCTTTCCCTCCATGCTCACTGCAGTCTGCAGAAACCTCCTTCTGAAGTGGGAGTGAGAGAACTCAGAGGTAACATGATTGTGTTTTAAAAGCACAGAGAGAAACCTTACCGTCCATCCTGGCCTGAATGGCCATCTTTGTCCTTCTGAGGTAGGGACTTGATCCTCTTTAATGTCCCCAAATAGCTCCCTGCCACACTTAGAAGGGCACATTCTTGGTGTTGGAAGCCAGGCCCTGAGTTCCCAGCACTGGCCTGAAGCGTGCTGACCTGGTCGTACTCCAGCTAAGGAGATGGGATGGAGGTGGGATGGACGAGGAAGGAGGTCCCATCCCAGAGGGCAGGAGGACTGGGCAGAGCACCGAGCCATCATTGTTGTCCCTCATTTGTGAAGAGACTCCTAATGCTGCACTTACCCATCTATGTAAACACATGGGCTCAGCCCTGGACCAGGGCCATGGCCTAATGGGTAAGGACTTGCAAGGCCGTGCAGGCCCGACTTGGTGCCTTAACTCAAGAACCTGTGTGTGTGTGTGTGTGTGTGTGTGTGTGTGTGTGTGAGAGAGAGAGAGAGAGAGAGAGAGAGAGGCACCATGTGTTCCTGGATAAGCTGGATAAGCCTGGAAGGAGGGGACAGGAAGCAAACTTGAGGTTATGATTGTTGAGCTGGCCCTCTCCTGGTTGATGTCCCTGGGACTGTAGTAGGAAATAAACAGCCCTTTCAAGATTTCTCAGCTGCCTCACTCCCTCCATACATGGCAGGGGTGTGGCCTAAAAGGGAGCAGTGTTCTTTTTCTGGTGGTGGTGTGCTTTGGCACATGAAATACATTTGCACATCAACACCTGTAAATACACATACAGGGTAAGGTCTTTCATTTCAGCCATTTTCCCTTTCTAAGAAGAGCAATCTCAGCCAGAGTAAATCTCCCTGACTTTGCAGCTGAGTCTGAAGAAGTGGCTTGCTAGAGTGGGGAGGTAGGAAACAGGGCAGGGCTCAGCTTCCCTCAACCCCTGAAGAATGCATCCTTTTGTCCGCTCCCCCACCCCCTCTGTTTCCCCAGTGTGAAGAATGCCTAATGAAAGTTTGGGGGCATTCACAGATGTCCATCTTGAGTGCTGATTCTACCACTTGTCTACAAACTGTGTGATTTTAAGCAAGCTGCTTAACCTTATTGAACCTCAGTTTCCTCATATGTAAAATGGTGATGATAATGCCTACCTCCCAGGTTGTTGTGGCAATTCTAAGCACAGATGTATGTAAAGTGCCTGGCACAAGTAGGTGCTCAATAAAAGGTAGTTATTATACTATTTATTGTTTTTTGTTTTTGTCTTTGTGGGGTTTTATTGCATAAAAACAATAAGGATTTTTCCAGGCCCTAGCTCCCAACCCAACTGGCTTCCTCTGGGCCTGCCTGTGACACACTTTTCCCAAACATTTGCACCTAGCACCCAGCTGAGTCTGAGTTTGTGACCCAAAGGACACTGTGGTCCAGGAGAAAGGCAAGAGGAGAGATATCTGAAGGTGGGATGTCAGGAGCCAGGATTCCTGCGTCCCTGGGAGATGGGGAGTATATGAATGAACTTCCTTCTCCTTTTCGTCAAGAAAAGTCGGTACTCAGTGATGAACCTCCTGGGGCCCCAACAACCATCTACAGGCTATGGAGTGACTGCAGAGGCAGAACACCCACGCTGGGTCCTGGAAGTTTCCCTAAGTGGCTGGAGAGCATGACTCACACTTGAATGGCCCTCCAGGTTTCTTTGCACTCTGAAGCCAGTTTAATCTCTTAAGCCACAGTTTCTTCATCTTTTGAATAGAATTTCTAGGATTCATTGAGATGTACCTGTAAAGCCCTTGTGCAAAAATTGGCAAAGAGTAAGTGCTCAATAAATGGTAACTCCTATCACCTCTTCTTTTAAACAAGGGATGCTAAACAAGAAACAAAGAAAAGCTCTGCCTAGAACCTGTGCTGTCCAATGTGGTAGCTACTACCCACATGTGAGTTAACTTTAATTTTAAAATTAATTAAAATGAAATAAAATTAAAAATACAGTTCTTCAGGCACACTTGCCACATTTCAAGTGTTCGAAAGCCATGTGTAACTAGTGGCTAACATATTGGACAGGACAGATTATAGTTGCAGAAAGTTCTAGTGGACAGCCCAAGATGAAGCAGTGTGTGCTGTCTTAGATGGCATGGGGAGGGATGAAACAATCTATAAGGCCTAAGGAATCTGGCATGGAGGAGGAGGTGTACACCCTTCAGAAGGGCATTAAGGGCAGGCAGCAGTGTCTTACAGCCTCGATGGGGGAGGCAGCACACCATACTCACTGAGCATTCACTGTGTGCTGTGACGGGACCAAAGGGAAGAGTGTACTTTTCTGGCCAGCAAACTGGCCCTTGGCTTCTGATCTGGTTTCTAGTCAGGCTTCTGCCATTTTCATTAATCACAAAAGCACAGATGAACAAACTGAAGCACTGAGAGAGGAGGGTATTGGCAGAAGATTATTAACCAAGACTAGCCTGGAATGTGGTGTTCTGCATCCAAATGCCTAAAATTTCCTACCCACCTTTCATCAGCATGGCCCAGCCCTGGCCTATATACCACTAAGGTTGGGGAACCAGCCAAAATGTATATCTCTAAAGCTGCCACCCACTATTTCTAGGTCAAGAAGTGTTTTCCCCTCCCCCATTGATACCAAAACAGAGAGATTAGAGAAGGTGGTGGGAGGACCGGAATGGCAGGAGCCATGAAAAAGAGCTAGATCTTGGGAGATAGGGGAAGGTGAGGGAACTGAGCTGGAAGCTACCTCTACCCCTCTTCTGCCCCTTTCAGCCTTGTTCTGCACCCCATTCCTCCCCATCCTCTTGTGCATCTCAAATTTATGTTTCTCTGCATATCTTGATGGGGGTGGCTGTCCTTACTCCATAGAACTTCCAGCACCCTTGTATGATCAGAATTCCTCATTGGTCTTCGCTATACCCCTGGGCTGCTTGGGGGCGGGGGCTGATATTCAGGAATGGAGAACTCCTCCAGAGGTAATGGATGGCGAAAGAGTGGCCACTGGGACTGGGGCCTAATGCCCCCATTCTATTACCCTGTCCTCCCTGAGAGTCTGTCTTAGTCTCCTTTCTAATACCATATGAATCAACTGAACCCTAGTCAAGCCCAAGAGGTGAGTTTCTGAGGGTCTTTGCCCTTGTTCCCCAAGATTTGGGTAACGTGTCTCTCACCCTGGCTGGCTCCAGAGCAAGTCTTCTGCTGGTTCCCTTCACCAAGTTTCTGATAGTTTCTCCCCTCCTCAAGCCCAAGGTCAATGCTCCATCCCCTGGCCACTATCCCACAGCAGATCTTATTAATTCTAGCCTGGACCACTGCAGTGGCCTCCTAACTTTTTTCACTCTTGGACCCTTCAATCTAATCCACACAGCAGCTAAGGAAATCTTTTTGAAATTCAATCAAATCACTTAGGAAAATGTCCAAGCTCTGATGGTTAAGCTTCTACTTTCTGAATACTTCTCACATCCCTGTTTCTATTTTACTCACACACACATACTTATGAGTGTATTTTGAAAAGCATTTGAAGAAATACTACCTTCTGTTCTGGGAACAGCTGCACAGCCCATCCCTGAGAGGGGAGGTCTGCCTCGACCCAGCCTTGAAGAAAACCACAGAGGCAATTGGGTAATTTCTTTTCCTGCTATTGTCCAACTCGGTGGGACTTCTGCTGACACCCTCCCCTCTTTGACACACACCCCTGGTTCCCAAGGAACAACCTGGTTTTTTATCTTAAGGCTAGCCATTTACTTCATCATGCCCATGGATTTTTCCAGCAGCTTGAGGGGAGAGGAGAATCTTTTTTTCTTCCAATGCACTTTATCATTTTGATGGAATACAGGGGAAAACAGAGGCTGACCTCTTTTTTTATATTGACATTTAATTGACATAACATTATACTTTTCAGGTATTAGTTTCAGGTGTACAATGTAATATTTGTATATATTGCAAAATGATCACCATTATAAGTCCAGTTAACTTCTGTCACATACATTGTTACCAAAAAAAAATATTTTTCTTGCAATGAGAACATTCAAGATCTCCTCTCCTTGCTACTTTCAAATATGCAATGCAGTTTTGTTAACAATAGTCACCATGCTGTATGTTACATCCCCATGACTTACTAAATTTTGTAACTGGAAAATTGTACCTTTTGACTCCTTCACCCATTAGGGGAGGGGAGAATTCATGACCTTAAGTTGAAAACCCTGAACTTCGCTAGGCTTGGGATTGGGTGAGGAATGACAAAAGACAGAAGAGGAGGTCGTATCCCTGGGAGTCCCCAGTCTAAAGAATAAAAAGAAATTGTGCCTCTGTACTCTATATCCTTGTGTTTTTCCCTCCCTCTCTGGCCCCCTTTTCCTTCCTCAGGGTGTCCAGTTGAGATCTTACTTTTACATAATCCTGAGCAGGAGGTGGATTAGGAGGGGAAGGGAAGGGAAAGGAGTAGGATTCGAGAAAGGCACAGAGCAGATCTCACTGGGCACCTATAGCACAGCCTCAAGAGGGCAGCAGCAGGGCTGGCACAGCCCTCCTCTAGAAAAGAAGGGACAGGTTGGGCCACAGTCTGGACCAATGGAGATGTAAGCCTCTGTTCCCCAAGCATGGGGGTCGTCCCACCTGAAGTCTCATACATACCATCACAAGTATTTCAATTGAAATTCTATCATCAAATAGCTATCATTATAACTTCATTCCTTTAGGTTTTCAATTCAGCAAAGAAGTGCCTACTTGTGGGGGTGTAAAGTATTGCGTTTGGGAGTCAAGAGGGTATTTTAGTTTTCCAGAGCCCACCCTGGTGGGAATAAGTCTGTTAAATGCTTCTTCACCCTGGGTGGTAGAGGTGGTACTGGGGAAAACAGGTGGAGTTCCAAGAGGAGCCTCTTCAGGTATAGGTGGGGAACAGGATAGTATTTATAGGATGGGTGCTTATTACGGAAGGCTTCCAGGAGGACATGCTCTGGAGCGTGGAGGGCCTCAGATCGAAGGGGAAATTGTGGTCTCAGTCCCACATCTCTAACAAGCTGACCAGAAGCAAAGTGGGGATGATGACAAAGCCTACTCACCCACCATGTCCTAGTCTCAGTCCCACTCCCCACCACGTCATCCACCTCTGCTATTAATTCTTCCTCCAGAGAGTGGATGAAGATAATTTATCGGGGTCCTCTCACCAAAGTACTTGTGTTTTGGAGGCACCTGGGTGGCTCAGTCAGTTAAGCATCCAACTTCAACTCAGGTCATGATCTCACAGTTCATGGGTTCAGGCCCGGCGTCAGGCTCTCTGCTGTCAGCACAGAGCCCGCTTCAGATACTCTGTCCTGCTTGCTCCCTGCCCCTCCCCCTCATGCTCACCCTCTCTCTCAAAATAAATAAATAAATAAATATGTATGTATATATATATATATATATATTTTTTTTTTTTTTTAAGTACCTGTGGTTTTTTAAAGTTCATTTATTTAGGGACACCTGGGTGGCTCAGTCAGTTGAGCGTCAGGCTTTGGCTTAGGTCATGATCTCGCAGTTTGTGGGTTTGAGCCCCATATCAGGCTCTGTACCGACAGCTAGCTCATGAGCCTGGAGCCTCTCTTTGGATTCTGTGTCTCCCTCTCTCTCTGACCCTCCCCTGCTCACGCTGTCTCTCTCTCTCTCTCTCTCTCTCTCAAAAATAAATACAGCATTAAAAATTAAAAAAAAAATAAAGTTCATTTATTTATTTTGATGGGCAGGGAGCGAGTGGGACAGAAGATCTGAAACAGGCTCTGCGCTGACAGCACAGAACCCGATGTGGGACCAGAACTCATGAACCGTGAGATCATGACCTGAGTTGAAGTCAGATGCTTAACTGACTAAGCCACCCAGGTGCCCCCAACGTACCTGTGTTTTAATGGAAAAGTCTGTAAGGCCCAGAGGAATGACTTTAAAGCCATATGAGATATTCTAAAGTAGTCTTCCCGCGGGCATTTCATCCTCAAAGGACCCTACATATAGGCACCTGCCAGGGCCATCTACCTTCTTAAGCCTCAGTTTCCCCAGCTGTAAAAATGAGCAGCAAAATTAGGTTATTTTCCAGTCACTTCCAACTCTGACATATAAGGTTTTAGCATCTTGAGCTTTGACAGCCTCCCATGCTGAGAGCACGGGGCTGGCCAGCCCTTGTTAGGAGGCAGCTAGTCTGTGGTTTGGCACCACTGCCCAGCCAGCATTTATTAAATCAGTGGGATGTGGTCCCTTCTGGCCTGGAAAGAGAACATTAAGCTCCAAAAACTTCCTGCAGCAGGCTTCCTTCAGAGAGCGCTGCTCTGAGGGGTGAGGAACAAAACCATTCAGGTCATTGGCAGTGCTCCAAGATCCTGTTCGCTAGTATTTTTGCCCTGTCTACACAGAGAGCCAGTGACTGGAAACATCTGGAAGCCTGTTAAAGACTTCGGTGACTTCTCTCTCCTTCCTTCAGGGGTGGCTGTTCTTGACCTTGGTAATCCTAGTTGACCTTTACCAATGCCCCTTTGCATTCAATCTTCTGCACTTCGTTGGGCAACAACTCTCTAATAAAATCCACATGAATCCATCTGCTAACAGCTCCTGGAAGGGCTGTAGGATCTAACACCTGCCTGCATTCCTTGAGCCCTAGTAGCTAGGGAAAACAGGGCTGAGACCCAACTCTTGCACCTCTGGGTCTTAGAGTTGAATTGGAGAGAAAAGGAGTAGGTAGGAAGAGAGAAACATAAATGATGAGAGCTTGCTAAAGGTGGAGAAGTCAGCTGCAGGCAAGGAGTGCACGGGTGTAGTGATGGGACTGCTGGGTAGCCTAGCAGAGTCCCCCAGGCCTCTTGCCAGTGACTTCAGTCATGCTGACAAGGCCCACGCTGACTCTGGGAGGCAGGACTGGGCTGAGAGGTTGGGGTCCACATGCCACTGACCTGGTGGGCCAGTGTGGTCTGTCCCTCATCTCCCTCTTGTGACCTGGGATATGTCACAAATTCCTTATGCCTCTATTTTAGGAAGCATCTGAGCACCTACAACATATGTGCCTGGTGCCAGGGAGAGGGTACATTTAGTGAGTAGAATAAACCCAATTCCTGCACTCTAGTCCCACTTGCTTTTATATCCTGTCCAACCACAGGTCCCAAAGTCTCAGGAACACTGGTCAGGTGGGGTGAGAATGCTTGGAGTTCCAGACGCGGGAGAGTCACCCTGACTCCTCCCTTAGCTTCTCTGGGGTATAGTGCATGGACACAGGATTCCCTCTGGCTAAGGTCAGAGCTCCATTTCACTTTAGCTTTCTCCCCACCAAGGGCAAGAGTCCAAGAAATAAAGACAACAGGTTAGATGGACAGATAAGCTCCCTGAAGTTTATTTGTAAATTACAAGGATGCACTTACTGCACCTATATATTTTTCTTTTTAACTCGTTTGCCTTCTTTTCCACCCAGCTGAGATTTTTGTTTGCGTTCCTCTGGGAGTCCTCAGCTGATTTTACTAATGTATCTGCTCTTTGCTCTGATGAGCCAAAGACCAACACAACCTTCCCCAGAGTTGACAGCAGTTCATCTCAGAAGGCCCTCAAGGATCCTACTGAGGTAAATGACTGTACTCTGGTCAGCTCAGGAGGCTGTGGAGCAGAGAAACTGGTGTCCTTCTTGGAGCGCTGCCTTCATCTCCTTGAACTGAGCCAATTGGCAGGCCTCGTCCAGCCCCAGCCAGCGGTAGGCTTGGTGTTCGTGGGAGAGGCGGATCTCCACATCACAGTCCTTCACCTCGGCCAGCCAGTAGATGACTGTTTTAGGCTTCTTCCTAGCCACATAATTGAGCTCCCTTCTGAACCCCTCAATGATGGTCAGCTGGCCTGCTTCTATGCCTGCTTCCTCCTGAGTCTCCCGCAAGGCTGCTTCTAAGTCATTTTCTCCTGATTCCACATGGCCTGGTCAGGAAAAAAAAGAGGAAGAGATAATCTTCAACAAAGGTGGAATTTTCAGGTCAGAAGATTTAAAGATGTGGGTCTTTGGTGACTTTTTTTGGATGTTGCTAGACTAAATGGGGTCTAGAGATTGGCAATATCCTAACATGCTTAGGAATGGGGTACAGAACAGGTAGTGTCTGGGCAATTCCTCCTCCCCACCCCATCTTCTCTGCAGAGAGCTAACAGACCATGGGTTCAGCAAGTCTGGTCTAGAAGAATGCTCTTCAGTGGTGAGACAGATGGTTTCCCTCAGACCTATGCTTTCTTATTCTTTGGAGCTTTCCCCGTCCCATGTTCCCAGGGAGACTTTTCCCTTGGAGACCTTCAGTTGATTTTCCAAAGGCAGGGCAGTCCCTTCTTGGCAGGTGAGAGCTGGCTGAAGAGGGAGCACTTTGCCTACAATCCACAGTGAGGACTTAACACTGTCTTAGCTGGTCCCTGAAGTCCCAGGACCAACAGACCGGCTCCAAACCCTGCACTGCAGCACCGGCAGCTATTTCCAAGTAGCTATCAAGGCTTTTCCAAATTGTTTTCATCTTTCTAACTGAGCAAGGCCAGATTCCAGTTTCACAGGGAAAGTCCTGATGGGAACTTAGACTAAGGACAAGCTGAGAGCCAGTTCTAAGAAAATTTGTTGGCAAGATTCAAACCCAAGCAGACAGCTGCCAAGAAACTGTTGTAGGAGAGTCTGAAGCTCTGCAGACTGGGAGTAGCCCTCAGTTTGGCCTCTAGGCCCTCCTTGCAAATTCTCAGCTTGCCAGGAGGGGCCAGGAAGGGCAGGGAGGGGTCTGGCAGCCTCTGTCAACACATGGTTCCAGCAAGTTGCTGGGGGCCTCCCAGTTCAGGAGCTCATGGGGAGCAGGAATTCTTAGCTGTTCCCTTCTTGGTTCAGAGACAAGGAGACACCAGAGCCCTCCTCTTTCCCAGGGGCTCTCCCAGCAGTGCCCTGAGTCAGCTGTTGCTGCACCGCTCCCACAGAAAGCAACCAGGAGTTGGGGCTTAAAACACCAATCTAGCTCATGGCTTCTGGGAATCTTCTCTCTATAGCACTTCATGTAGCTATGTGCACAAAGCCAGGTAGGTACTGCATCGGGGGAGGAAGGTGAGAGGGACTTTGGTGATGAGAGGTGACGCTGATCCCCACCTGCCATCAGAAGTGTGGGGAGTCTCTGAACATGCCCTTCCCAGTAGCGTCTGTGCTGCATTCTACCCATGAGTGTTAACAGGGTGACTTCTCCAGGCCCAGGCAGGACAAAATTTGGAGAGGTCCTTTGAAATCTTTCAGTGAGAGGCACTATGCAGGATGACATTGGTGATCAGGAGACAAGTGTGAAGATTTCTATTCATAGTGTTTGTGACACTTCTGTCCCTCTCTTTCACCTTATTTCTCCTTAGTGAAATGCAAAAGTGCAAAGTTTATTTCCTGTTCCCATTTCCTTATTTTCATCCAACCTGGATCCTGGTTCACCCCTCCCCCATGGCGCTCCCCTTTAAAGTTCCTGCTCCTTTCTATCTGGAGGCTGTTCACTCTGGGCTCCTAACCTGTTAGCCCAGTAATGACTTGACCCCCAAAGCCCCCAATTCCCAGCCCAGTGCCTTTTCTCCTACCCAGTCATTCACCACAGAGACTGGCGCTCCAGTGAATGCTAGTCACACACAGGAAAACAGGTGCTCCTTCTGCCCTGGGATTCAATCACAAAGTTCTATTTCCAGCCCTGCTCTGGCCTGGCATGGAGACCATGTATGTAGAAAGGATCAAGGGCTCCTGCCCTCGTCCCCCCCGTCCCCTCTCCCCACTAAACAGTCACTGGAACATAAGTCTTGTGGAGGGCCTGGCAGGGTCCTTTCTGAGCAACACTCAGCATTTTCCCGAGAGCCAGCCCCTCTGCCTTGTACCTTTGGGAGGAGTCCAGTGATGAATGCCATCTGAAGCCTGCAGCAGCAGAAACTCAATCACAGGGTTGTCCACCTTGGGAATGAGGCGTCTTCGGAAAATGATCAAGCCACACGCTCTGAGGGCCATGGTCTATCTGAGGACTTAAGGAAGAAGATGTGAGACAATGGGAAGTTACACAAAACAGGAAGATCTATTCTGAGGGCAGCACTCTGGTGCTGGGGAGTAGCACAGACCAGTTAACAGTGACTTCATCAGCTACAGAAAAAGGCAGCATACAGAAGATCAGATGGGGGAAACCAGGAATCCGAGGCTGATTTGTGTGGGATGGTAGGACCCTGACCCCTATCCTGTCAGGGCGGCTCTTTCCCAACTCCTTCAGTTCTCCTTATTACCACACAGAGGCTGGGGCCGGTGTGCGTGCATTAAGAGACCAGAGGTCCTCAGAAGCAACCCATTGAAACTGGAGAGATGCCGGGAATAGAAGAGATGAGGAACATTTTCATCAAACCCATGGTCCCATTTCCTTCAGCCTCCAGCCTGAGTCTGCCGGGCAGAGACCCCAGCAATGTGGTTGCAGATGGCTCGAGGAGTCACTCAGGGAAGGTAGCTTGGGGTACTAAAAAGCTTTTTGTTATTGATATTTTTAGTCTTTTATCCATGTTTTAGAATGTTACACATTCACATGGTTCAAAATTCAAAGTACAAAAAAGCACATACATTAGAAAATCTCTTTCCTACCCATCAGAAACAAGCTAGTATAATGGTCAAGAGTGTGAATTTGCAGCGTGGGTTCAAGCTCTGATTGCCACTTTATTCACTGGGTGATTAGCTCCCAAGTCTCATTTTCCTCAGCTCTAACACAGGATATTAACAGTGCTACCTCAGGGGTGCCTGGGTGGCTCAGTCAGTTAAGCAGCGGACTTTGGCTCAGGACATGACCTCATGGTTTGTGGGTTTGAGCCCTGCATCCAGCTCTGTGCTGACAGCTCAGAACCTGGGGCCTGCTTCAGATTCTGCCTCCCTCTCTCTATGCCTCTCCCCCACTCACGCTCTGTCTCTCAAACCTGAATAAATGTTAAAAAAAAAATTTAGTAATGGTTCTACCTCAAGGGTTGCTGTGACTTAACTTTTGTAAAGTGCTTTAGAACAGTTCCTGGCATGTGATAAGCATTCAAAAGATTTCAATATGCATAGGAAAATGTCTGGAAGGATACACATCATTAACAGTATTTCCTGGAGGATGAGATTATGGGGAGACTTTAATTTTCCAGTCCCCGTATTTCTGTATTGTTTAGAAGTTTACAGAAAATATTTATTAACTTTATAATCAGCAATCCAGTGAAGACTACAATTTTTTAGTCTTTTCCATTTCAGTTACTTTTCTTTCCATTTCAGAAAAGAACGTCAACAACAACAACAACAACAACAATAAAAGAGAGGAAGGGAGAAAAGTAGAAATATCTGCAGAAGTGAAAAAACAACTTATCTGAAGGGGGACATGTTATCAAGGTAACAAAATAAATCGAAGACCTCTTATGTAAGACCTTGCTAAAGAAAATTTTTCATTTGTTCAGTCAACAATATTTACTGAGTAGCTACCACGTTCTAAGTACATGTTAGGCCTTTGCTCTCATGCAGTTTATATTCTAGTGGGAGAGACAGATTTTAATCAAATAATTAAGCAAATTAAAAAATAATTGCCAATAAGGTATGTATTACAAGGGAAAAATGTGTAATGGGTAAGCTGACCTTGTCTGAGGGATCAAGGAAGGTTTCCTTGGAAGAAGGGATGTTTGAGTAGAGACATAAGGACGAGTAAAAGGTAAGCTAGCAACAGGAAAGAAGAAAAAAAGTGTGTTCCAGAAGGGGGCAGCATGAATAAAGGTCCTGGGGGGGGGGGGGTGGCAGAATGGAAAGAAAAGCAGGTATCTCAAATGCAGCAAAGGCCTGGGAGAGTAACCCAGGCAGGAAAAGACCCAAGTCAGCAGGGCCTCATCTACAAGATTCCAGAGCCAAAGAAGCAGCCAGTATGCCGGACAGCAGAGCTGAGGCAGAGAGGATGGCTGGAGCAGGAGGTGATGGCGTCCTCGGTCCCCTTGTTGGTACTCAACCAAGATGAGTCTGCATCTGTCAAAGGCACACAAATCAGACCCAAACTGAAACTCTTTCCAGGATAATTCTCAGAACTGTCAACACATGGTTTACCAAAAAACCAAATCCACCCAACCCTGTGATCTTTCCAAATATTTCTAAACCTATAATGAGTTTTTAAGAATTGGAAATAATTTCAAGGGGGTTAAGACTTTTTAAAAAATTTGTTTAAATGTTTATTTTTAAGAGAGAAAGAGAGAGCAAGTGGGTGAGGGGCAGAAAGAAAGGGAGACACAGAATCCGAAGCAGGCTTCAGGCTCTGAGCTATCAGCACAGAGCCTAATGTGGGGCTTGAACTCACAAGCCATGAGATCATGACCTGAGCTGAAGTCGGAAATACCAACTAAGCCACCCAGGCGCCCCTTAAGACTTTATTTTTAAGTAATTTCTACACCCAACGTGGGGCTTGAACTTACAATCCTGAGATCAAGAATCACATGCTCTATCGACTGAGCCAGCTAAGTGCCCCTCAAATGGGATTTTTGAATGGTCTGTGCTCTCAACGTACTGTTGGTAGGACAGAAAATTAGCATATCCCCTTACGAGGGCAATTTGGTAATAATTATCAAAATATAAAATGCATATTCCCTTACACCTAGCAATTCCATTTCTAGGCACTCTGACACACACAAATACATGTTTAAGATACACACATAAGGATGTCAGCACAACCTTGTTTCCAATAACAAAAAGGAAAAAAAGGCAGAAGCAAATGTCTATCAATATGGGAAGGCTAAACAAAGTATAGTATATCTGTAAAATGGAATATTATGAAGCATTTTTAAATAGGAGGTAGAGCCAAATGTGCTGCTTTTAAGAGGATTTTCAGACAGGGGTGCCAGGTAGCTCAGTCGGTTAAGCATCCAACTCTTGATTTAGGCTCAGGTCATGATCTTATAGTTCCTGGGTTTGAGCCCTGCATCAGGCTCCGTGCTCATATTGGAGCCGGCGTGGGATTCTCTCTCTGTCCCTCCCCAACTCTCGACCTCATGAGCTCGTTCACTCTCTCTCTCTCTCAAAATAAATAAACATTAAAAAAAGATTTTCAGACATATTAAGTGAAAAGTGTATGATTCAGAATAGAATGTATAATGCTATCCTGTTTGAGTTTTAAAATTTACATGTAAACTGGTAGCAGGCTTTTTTAAACATTATGTTCTATTTCCCTGCTCTCCTTATTTAAGCCAAAAACTTTCCTCATTCTGGAACCAGAAGGAAGCACCCTGTTGCCACAGTACTGGTGAACAAAGGTTTCAAACTGGTGGTTCCAGGTTTAGGCAGAAACAGGTACCAGATCCCATGCCCTCCTATCAAGATGCGTATAAAGCATTAGCAAGTTACCGGTGAAGGGCACCTTGCTCCTGCCTTGGGTTGAGTCCCATGGAATGAATGTCGGACGGCTCGATAAGCTTAGGGATCCAGGACTAGAGGGCAGTGCCCTGCCTTGAACAGGAAGCCCCAGAGCATTGCTCTAGACCACTACCATCACCAATGCATCATGGGGAAAGAAAACACTGCCTGCATGGGAGGCCAAGAAAGACAGGCCTGGTGTGGCCATGGGGAGCCACTGGAAAGAGGGGAGCAGGCCAATATTTTCCTATGGGGAACTAGCTTAGGGTAGTGACAAGGGCACACCCTAGAAAAATGTATCTTAGAAGACACCAATGTGCAGGGGTAACCACATCTAAGAACCAAACGAACCAATGGTTCATCTTAATGGGACCAGAAGAGCTGAGATCAGATGTTCACTTTCTACCTATCCTATGGACCTATGAAGAGGACAGTTGTTCTAGAAAGGCAAAACTCCTGTTTACCCTTTCAATTGCTTGGCTTGAGCCAGCTGTTCTCTAGAATTTCTCTCTCCTTCCCCATACATGTTACTTCCTACTCATGCTTTCAGAAGTAGCTCAGTGTCACTTCTTCTGTGAAGCCTTCTGTCTTCTAATCATTCCATCTTCCGGGCTTTTAACATGGCTCGAATAAACTTCTGTAGCATTTGATCAGAGAAGCAGAACACTATGAGGAAATGAAGGATTTAGGGTAGGGATTACATCTTGTGCAGTTCAGGAAGTTGATGGAGAAATCCATGCAACTCTGTCACCTCTGCATCTGGTGTTGTGCCTGAAGTGTCTACATGTCAGCAAATCCAGCAGTTGGGAAGGAGAGCTGGATGTGAGGTGGAGGAGAGCAAGGAAAACTGGAACTAGTGAAAACAAACCAGATCCTATAAGGACAAGTAGAGCTCCTGAGGACAAACTGAAACCTGTGACTTCTTTCACCATTTCCAAGCTCATGAACTTATAGGAGGAGCTGGAGCCCTCTACCATAGAGCTGAATGGACACCTGGCCCAGCACTCGGAGTAGCTGAAGGAGGAAGGAGGACATTCAGCAGGAGTTGGGGAGCTGCTGGCCTGGATGCTATATCCTGCGTCAACAAGGTGAATCAGCAGATCAGTGTCAAAAGGTATGCACTGCCACATGCTTGGTACCCTGCTCTGTCCTTCACAGTGCACTGGTTGTTACTTTGCTTAAGCTTTCCAAATCTTGCATAACATTTTCTTGGAGTTGACCCTAACTTGGAACCATATAGGAAGGGAATCCTGGGAAACACAGTTCCAGCTTAGCTAAGTGGACACAGAACAAAGTCACTACAAGCACAATACCTAGTCTGGTAAATCTCAGTCTGTACCTTTGGCAGGGAAGAGCCGGACTATGCACTCTGTCTCCTTGGGACCCAGAACAGCAGCTTTCAACAGATGTTCATGGACTCAACGGAACACTCTCCCCACATCCCACTCAAACAAATGCTCAGGGTATGTTCTGGGATTTTGGGAAACAGCCCAGTGTTTTCCTGAAGAGTGCCATTTACATAAAAGTCAATGGAGCTATTGTTGTAGGTTTTCTGTTTTTCTGGAGACCGTGAAGGGAAATTGTCCTGGGGTTTGAAAGTTGTCAGCTTATAGAGAAAGAAACACACACACACACACACACACACACACACACACACACCGGCGCACTCACACATGCCAGACTCCAAGTAGATTCAAACCTCAGGGGGTTAAAGAACACAGCATCCAATATGCAAATGTGCTTGCAGCCAGGATTACAGAGATGAGAACTCCAGGCTGACAGCAGGCAATTCACACTTCAGAAAAGTGGCAAAGTGCCTTAGGTGGTTAAAAAAAAACCTGAATAAAAAAATCCTCAATGTCATCAGAAGGTTCCAGAAGCTTAGGAAAAGTGCTCTTGCCTTTCTCTATATATACATTTCCCTTACAGCTCAGGAGGTTCAGAACCTAGGTGCCAAAAAATAATTCACAGATAAATGGCTGTACTGATGTATTGTGTTCTAGTGTTTTCATCAAATTAATTACAGCTATTGCAAGCATAGCTCAACCCCAAAAGCCCTCACAAATATACCTTTAGATACAGAAAGAGCTCCCCAAATCCTCTCCTCAACTTGTTCCATATAATATAAAATCCCTTTAGCAGAAACTGTTTCATGCCACCATGTTATCAATTAAGCATCTGCACTGTGCCAGCTATACTATGCAAAGTTCTTTACATTTATCTTTTCTAATGCTCAAGACAAATCTTCATGATAAGCATGACTGTCTCCAGTTTTGGATAAGGAAACTAAGATTCAAAAAGGTGAAAATACTTGCCCAAAGGCATAGCTGGTCTGTAAAAGACAAGATTTGAATACAAGTAAGTCTAACTCCAAAGTGTATTTCCCCCCTTATACAGCTCTGCTTACCATGAAAGAGGAGGAGTCAGGGCACAAAAGGACCTGAGAGAGGATGTGCAAATAATTTATAAAATTACTGCCAGTTCCAAAATTCCCAGTCTTTGATCTATATTCATATGGAGAATTAAAAAAATTGTTTTTAATGTTTAGGGAGACACAGAATCTGAAGCAGCTCTAGGCTCTCAGCTGTCAGCACAGAGCCCAATGTGGGGCTCGAACCCACGAACTGTGAGATCATGGCCTGAGCTGAAGTCCGATGCTTAAATGACTGAGCCACCCAGGCACCCCATACATGGCGGATTTTTAAGATGCCCAGCTGGAATCCTTTACATAGCATAGGTTTTAGTTGGGGGACTGGGAGTGGAGATGAAGGTCCTGGTACCCACGGAAGACCTGGAGAGGTAAAGTGTAGGCTTAGGCCCCTAAACTTTGCCTTTCTGTGAGTCCTCTGCTTTTTCTCTGGGAAGTAGGAAGCTAAAACCACACCTTCAAAACCATAGCCAGTAGCCTGGGGGTTCCTAAACACCAAATGTTGGGAATACTCTTAATGCTAGCCTTGAACAAGCACACAAACACCTAACTTAGGGAGGGCGCTGGTATCCAGGAAAGTTGCCCAGGCCATTCTGCTGTGAGGAGGAAGGTCAATTCTCCCTGCCTACAAGCAACTCTGACTGCTTGGCTTTCCCACCCTTCCCATATCATAATGGTCTTTTCTGATTCTTCAACTCCCCTCCTCCCTTTCAAAGGACTGAACAGACATGAGGTGCTCATCAGTGAATAAAGCTTTCTCTTGAAACAACAACAACAACAACAACGAAAAAAAGAAAACAAAAAGAAAAAAAAAAGCTCCCAACAACTGTGAATAAATTGAGACAAAGAAAATACTCCCTTAATTGCACCTTTCCCTGAGCATCTGCCACTCTCTTCTCTCACAGAGACCAAGCTGCTGAGTCATCTTGCTATCTTTGCTATTTGGTTGAGGGCGAAAACAGGAGATTTCACCTGTAATAGCATGAAAATTGGCTTCTAGGATGGAGCCAAAGTCAGAAAAGGTTGGGACAAAAATCATTCCTAGTAAAGGGGATCTGTTAAGTGGCCTATTAGTGCCATCTGCTGTACATTTCTAGAAAGCAAACATGGGGAATTCTAATATTAGGGCCTGGAGAGATTTACTTACTCATCTAACATCTGTTGAGTGTGTCCTACTCGACAAGCAGTATGAAAGAATTGAAGAATAGATATAAAGCTTAATATTATAAAGCCCCAGCTTTCTAAGGGTTCATAGTCTCGTGAAAGTGGAAGGACTTAAACAAGTTGCCAGTGTGTTTTGTGCATCATTGAGGTATGTATAAAATGGAAAGGAAGCAAGGAAGAGGGAGTGATTATCCTTAGGTCAAACAGGCACCCCATAAGGATTCTGAAGGATGGCTAGGAATTCACCAGGCAGAATAAAGGGGGAGGCAAGGGGTGTTCCAGGCAGAGAGGAGTGTGGGCAAAGACTCTTAAGCACAAAATGGCATTCCATTGATAAACAGCTTAGTTTATATTCAGTAGGGAATGAGGAGCCTTTGATTTTAGGCAGAGCTGGTAATATGGTCAAATTGACATTTTACAAAGACATTCTGGCAGCGAGGAAGGTGGAGAAATGAATTAGGATTGAAGGCAGGGAGATCAACGAGTTACAAGCTTGTCACCAACAGTCCAGATGACAAATGATAGAGTTAAATTAAGGCTGAGACCCTGAAAAAAGGAGAGGAAGGGATGAATTTGAGAAATGTCTCGAAAAGAAAACCAATAGTATTTGATGTTTCATTGTTCAAGGGAGAGTGTGGGGGAGAGCGAGAGATTGTTTGGTTTGGGTGACAGTGGAATAGGGAGTAGAATGTAAAATAATGATTTGCTTGTGACAAGATGAATTTGAAGTGCTATAGACTACCCACAAGGTAAATGAACAGATGGAACTGTGTTCAGTGATCTGATCACCTCATCCCACCTCTTCATTTCCCAAGGTGAAAATTTCCGATTGGAGAAAGATTTCGCTTCCACTATAGGTACCTCTGCAGGCCATTTCCTCCACATGGGTAAATCTGCCTGTGCATCTGATATTCAAAGCATTTTATCCTCTTTCAGTCAGAAACAACATGGAAAAGCATGGCTGGCTTTGCAGTGAGAAAGACCCAATTCCCTAATTCAACAGTTGTATTACTTTAAGCAAAATACTTCCTTAGACCTCACTTTCCTCATCTGTAAAATGAGGGTAACCTCTATTTTACATGGCTGTTGTAGAGTTTAAAATAATGTATACATAAGATGGGAAATATCAGAAGTACTGAATATATATGAGTCATTTTTACCCGTTGTCATAAAAGGCCATCAGAAAGCTTCTGTGTTATGTTCTAATAGCATGCTCTTAGCTTCTATTGATAGTTGAATCAAGAAATGGCTTTTCTGGGGTGGCTGGGTGGCTCAGTCAGTTAAGTGTCCGACTTCGGCTCAGATCATGATCTCATGGTTCATGGGGTCGAGCCCCGCATCAGGTTCTGTGCTGACAGCTCAGAGCCTTGGAGCCTGCTTCAGATTCTGTGTCTCCCTCTCTCTCTGCCCCTCCCTTGCTCGCACTCTGTCTCTCTCTGTCTCGATCATAAATAAACATTAAAAAAAATTAAAAAAAAGAAATGGCTTTTCATATTTCTAGCAAAACTGCTGGTGAACACAGTTCACTACACCATGTATATTTCTTATGTAAAGTACCACAAGATAAATTCCTTTCAACATAGGTACTAGGAAGAAATTTCACTGTTTGGAATAATGGTTTCCTTTTTTGCGTTATTTCTCTGACAAGTTTTGAGCGCTCCCAGTAAGTCTACTGGCCTTGTTGGCTAGTATATTTGTTTGTTTCTATTATGAAGGTAAGAGATCCATTTTTTTTGAGGAGTTACTACTTTCCAGGCATTGTGCCAAGTGCTTTACTTTCATCATTTCATCTTCACAACAACCCTCTGAGCCTTTACCGTGATTTTTCAAGAGGAAAAAAAAAGGAAAGATGTGTCTGGGTAGACTCAAAAGCAGGTCTGCCTGACTCCCAACAACATTGTTCTTAACCTTGACTCTGTATTATGGTTTTACATTTGGTTATATGATTGCATTCAGTTTAGTAAAACCTTAGTTTGCAAGCATAATTCGTTCCAGAAACATGCTTATAATCCAAAGCACTTGTATATCAAAGCAAATTTCACAAACCATTGGCTCAGTTGTGATCATGTGACATTTGGTGTCAGGTACTACTTTTTTGCGACACTGCTCATTTATCAAGTTAAAATTTATTAGAAATGTTTGCTCCTCTTGCAGAACACTCGCAATCCAAGGTTTTACTGTGTGTTTAAAGCTATATATAACAAATAACAAATACATAGAGCCCAAACCAGACCACAACAAAGAACAAGGAAGTTATGTTTTAGGTGGTGCCACTCTCCTGTGATTTTCCTTCTTTACTTCTGCTATAATTGCCACGATATTATTCATTCAATAGATGAAACAATTAGAAAACATAACATCTCTTCTAGAAAGCTGGCAGGGTTTAAAGGGCAACCACAAAGTGAAACAGGTCAAGTGAGGGGAAGGTATAGCGCTCTTGCCCCTGGGCCCTAAACGCGAACTCTGGGATTCCGATGCCCCAGCCGCATGCGGGCCAGCAAAGCTCAGAACCATTGAATCCTCCTCTCTCCCTGAGCACAGAGGAAAACGGGACGTCCTGAAGTGTGGCGGTGGGGGGGGGGGGCTGTCCACTCCTCACTGCCAGCCTGGAAGAGAGTGCGTCCACCTTTGACGGTGCACCGACGGGAGGTTATTCAGCTGCAGACCCCTCTGCTCCAACCTCAGTTCCTTAGCATAGAATTCAACACACAAGCCTTTCCTTAAGACTACTCACCCAAAGCCGAGAGAGGCAGGAGGCGGGCCTTGAACAGAAAGAGGGAGTGCGTCGACCAATCCGGAGGGTTTGGTTAGGCTTAGAGCAACCAACAGTATGGGGAGAAGGCGCCTCCACCCGCCTCTTTGCCTTTTTTTCACTTAGAACTTCGCGAGATCTTCACTCAAGCAGTACGATTGGTTGAAAGACGCAAAGTGAGAGTTACGCCCACTGTTTCCTCGGTTCACTGATTGGTCTTCTAGAGGAGAAGGGATCTAACGTAAACGAGTTCCGCGAATGCCAATTGGTAGATGATGCGGCCTTGTCGGCGCGCGGGCGCCGGCGCGGGCGTTCGAACCCGTGGTTGGCGGCGTTACCATGGCGATGCGGCCTGGCGGGTGCAGCAAAAGCTGGTGAGTTGACAGCACGCCTGCCAGCTTTGGGGCTGTCTCCTGTCGGCGCTGCCTTCTGTCCTCAGACTGGGTTGACCGAGGGGGAACTTGGAAGCCTCTGAGGTGAGAAATGGGGGGGGATAACCGGGGAGGGTAGGTCTCTGCCCTGCGGGAGATGGCAATCAGGACGCCCGCCGAGTACGTAAGGAGGCGGCGGTTGCAAGGAAACCGGGAGTTGGCCTGTCTTGGTTGTTCGAACGCTCACCTGCTCTGCTCTTCATCCCAATGTCTCCGCCTTTTTTTTTTTCTTCCTGTGACTATCTCGAGCGCTACTTCTCCCATGAAGCATTCTCTGACTCTCGAAATCTTCATGCCTTTGAACCTGTAGCCCTAACTGGAACCTTTCTTAGCCCTTCTGTTAGGCCTTAGGTTATTTGTATACTTCCGTGAACCTGATTCTTCTCCTTCCTCCCATTTAATTTAGAGGTCTTTGAGGCAGAGCAAGAATCTTTCATTCACAATGTCTGACATAGTAGAGTTTTCCGGAATTATTTGTTGAATTGAATTTAATTCACCACAAATAGATTGGATTCCCTTCTATACCCTGTCCTGTTTTCCCTCCTGTTTAGAGGTTATTTTCTATTTTTATGAGAGTGGAGGGAGGGCACCCTGATCCATATTCAGAAAAACCTGAAAGTCCACGGTTGGCCTTTCCATTGTTTGTGAAAGGGAACTTTTTTTTTTTTTTTTAATGCTTGCTACAACTTTTTTGGCATTATAGCTTTTAGTCTTGTTCTCCCACTGCTTTTATTAAACTTCTTATGACTGTTTGCTTAAAACAAATTACTGTATGCGAAGAGTGTCTCGTTTCTTAGTGACCTACAACTATTGTCACATTTTAAGAGTGCTTTGGAAACTGTTTTAAAGTATTTTCTCCTTTGTATTTTACTTGTAGTCTCTCTGCTTCAAGTGCATGTAACAGCTGCTCTTGTAGCTATCCAATCATCAGGTGTCCATGATAGAATTGTATTACCAAGACTGTTGTTTGGGGCACCTGGGTGGCTCAGTAAGTTAAGCATTTGACTCTTGGTTTCAGCTCAGGTGGTGATCTTTCAGTTTGTGGGATTGAGTCCCACATCAGGGCTCTGTGCTGCCAGCACGGAGCCTGCTTGGGGTTCTCTTTCTCCCTCTCTCTCTCTGTCCTTCCCCTGCTTACACACTCTCTCTCTCTCTCTCTCTCTCTCTCTCTCTCTCTCTCTCTCTCAAAATAAAGGTAAAAAAAATACTTGTTTTGTCAACTCATAAGACTATAATATTGCCAATCTGGATTGTTGATGATTCTCATGTCAAAATCATAGCTCAGTGATAGTTTTAATGAAAAGATTGATTAAGTCAGGTACAGTAACAGTGCTATTATTGTCCTTTTATAAAAGTTTGAACACAACTGTATAGCTAAATTGCAGATCTGTGACATGTTAATGGAAACCGAATTGGGGATTCAGGATTTGGCCTTGGCTCTGTCTCTACTCACTCACTGTGGCTGGCTTTACATTTAGCCCTTTTAGATTTCACTTTTTCCATCTGGAAAATCAAAGTGTTGAATTAGAATTCCTGTGGCTCTACTATCAATTTAGTCAAACAGCTGTTTGTTTTTTTTAAATTCCAGTATGGTTAACTTTGTTATGTTAGTTTCTGGTGTACAGTACAGTATACTGATTCACTAATACTGCACATTACTCAGTGCTCATCATAAGTGTAATTTTTAAAGATTTTATTATTTTTTTTAAAAATGTTTGTTTATTTTGAGAGAGAGCAAGCATGAGTGGGGAAGGGGCAGAGAGAGAGGGAGAGAGAGAATCCCAAGCAGGCTCCATGCTCCAGCGCAGACCCTTACATGGGGCTCAATCCCTGGATTGTGAGATCATGACCTAAGCTGAAATCAAGTGAGCCACTCAGGTGCCCCTATGATAACTGTATTCTTAATCCCCTTCACCTATTTCCTCCATCCCCCCACCTACTTCCCCTCTGGTAACCATCAGTTCATTCTCTATAGTTAAGAATCTATTTTTTGGTTTATCTCTTTTTTTCTTTGTTCATTTGTTTTGTTTCATAAATTCGACATATGGGCGAAGTCATATGGTATTTATCTTTCTCTGATTGACTTATTTCACTTAGCATTTTACCCTTTGGATCCATCCATGTTGCTGCAGATGGCAAGATTTCATTCTTTTTTTTAAATTCTTTATCAGTTCTGGTAATTTTTTAAATTTTTTAATGTTTGTTTATTTGTGTGTGTGTGTGTGTGTGTGTGTGTGTGAGTGTGAGAGAGAGCATGAGCAGGGAAGGGAGAGAAAGGGAGACACAGAATCTGAAGCAGGCTACAGGCTCTGAGCTGTCAGCACAGGGCTCGATACAGGGTTTGAACCACGAGATCATGACCTGAGCTTGTCAGATGCTCAACTGACTGAACTACCCAGATGCCCCATGGTTTCATTCTTTTTGATGGCTGAGTAATGTTTCATTATATATGTGTGTGTGTGCGTGTGTGCATGCCACATCTTTATCTGTTCACTTGGGCTGTTCCACTATTGTAAATAATGCAATAATAAAAAATAATAATGCTGCAATAAATAATACTGCAATAAACATAGGGGTGCATATATATTTTTGGATTAGTGTTTTCATATTCTTTGGGTAAGTACCCAGTAGTAGAAATACTGGATCATATGGTAAGTCTTTTTAATTTTTTGAGGAAACTTCATAATCTTTCCCACTGTGGTTGTTCCACTTTGGATTCGTACCAGCAGGGCACGAGGGTTCCTTTTACTCCACATCTTTGCCAACACTTGTTTCTTGTGTTTTTGATTTTAACCATTCTAACAGATGTGAGGTGATATCTTGTTGTGGTTTTGATTTGCATTTCCCTGATGATCAGTGATGTTCAGCATCGTTTCATGTGTCTGTTGGCCATCTGTATGTCTTCTTTGGAGAAATATCTGTTTGTGTCTTCAAGCAATTGGTTATTATTATTTTTTTTAATGTTTATTTTTGAGAGAGAGAGAGTGCGAGCCAGGAGGGGCAGAGAGAGAGAGAGAGAGAGAGAGGGAGACACAGAATCCGAAGTAGGCTCCAGGCTCTGAGCTGTCAGCACAGAGTCTGAGGCAGGGCTCGAACTTGTTCTACTAGATCATGACCTGAGCTGCGGTCGGATGCTTAACCGACTGAACCACCCAGGTGCCCCAGGCAATTAGTTATTGATATTAGGTAAAGGACTTCCAAGGACTATACAGCTAAAACTGATAGCTGCCATTTATTGAGCATTTAGCCTGTGCAAAGCACTATATCAAGGGCTTTATATAAATATTACATTTTTCAGCCTTCCAAGGACTATACAGCTAAAACTGATAGCTGCCATTTATTGAGCATTTAGCCTGTGCAAAGCACTATATCAAGGGCTTTATATAAATATTACATTTTTCATACCATAGTACATCAATGTACTACCCTCAGAGCATTTCGGTAAAAGCTTTTGGTTTATGTTGTTAATATAAATCTTTAAGTGTTGTATGTTCTAGTGCAATGTGCTTGGGGTAAACTAGGGCATGATCCTCTCATCTTCCAGTTTGGGAGAAATAGCAGTTTCTTTGGGCTGCTATTTTATTGTTTGTAAAGTAAGGGGTTGAAGTCTTCTCAGTCCCTTACAGATTAATTCATCAATTAGACCAGTTTCTTGTCCTGGCTCAGCAAACCTGTTCATAATTTGTACAGAGAAAATCCTCAACAAATTTTGTTACTTGAGTAATAGAGTTCTACTTATACTATGAGTGTTGTGGTTATTGTATACTTCCCCAGTTAATGTCTCAAGGATTTTGATGTTCGTATCTTGTTGAACAAGAAGACTTTTCTATAGGCATAAACTAATAACATTAGGTACCATTTATATTGGGAAAACTCCATTTTCTATCTATATGTCTTTTCCTGTGTAGGAAATATCTCATTTCTTTCCCTCCTGTCTCCTTTACCATTCATATAGAAGGCTTTACTTCTGACACTTTTGGCCAAATGTGTGGGGACTTTTTCCCCACCAAGCAATTCTTTGTGACACCAGCTGGGTGTCCTATAATTTAACTCAATCTAATTCTTCCTATTTGGAGATAGTTTCCGATCCCACAAGTTAAGGGCTCTCAGTCTGACAAAACTGCTCACACCCCACTTCAGATGTCAACTGTAAGTAGTACACCCCTAGTACATCTGTCAGATTTGGCTACAAATCGCAAGTTCCCATGACCCCTCCCTGGACTCAATTAATTTGCTAGAGTGGCTCACGGAACTGAGGGAAACACTTAAGTTTACCAGTTTGGGGCGCCTGGGTGGCTCAGTGGGTTAAGCATGCAACTCTTGATTTCCACTCAGGTCATGATCTCACGATTTGTGGGGTTCGAGCCCCGTATCAGGCTCTGCACTGACAGTGTGGAGCTTGCTTGGGATTCTTTATCTCTCTCTCAAAATAAATAAAAATAAACTTTAAAAAAAGTTTACGAGGTAATTAAAGGTTATGATTAAGGATGTAGATGAACAGCCAGAAGAAGAGATACATAGGGCAAGGTCTGGGAGAGTCTTGAGCATAGGAGCATCTGTGCCTATGGAGCTGGGGTGTGTCACCCTCATGGTGTGAATGTGTTCACCAACCTGGAAACTGTCTGAACTCCATACTTTTGGTATATATATGAAAACTTTGTCAAGCTTATGGCTTGATATTTTTGGTGGCCAAACCCCACCCAGAGTTGCCTCCTTAGAACAAAAGATACTCTTAGTGCTCTTATCGTTTAGGAACTTACCAGGGTCCTAGGAGTTCTGTGCCAGGAACCATGGGTAGAGACCAATATATATTTTATATTATTTTACACCATTTTCTTGTTGGGTGCTTATGTATTAGACACTGTAGCATTTTATTTACATTATCCCAATTCTTACAAAACTAACATCTGTCCCAAGTCACTGTCATTTTTTTTGCCTATTCAACAGTAAGCAGCTTTCTAAATGATATCTCTCCTTCATTTTTGCCCATCCCCTGAAATCCATTTCCCACAGAACTGGCAGAGTGATCTTTAAAGATCTTGTCCTCTCCTCTCTTAAAACCCTTCAGTGACTTCCTGTTTCATTTTAAATTAAAATCCAGACTCCTTGGCCCAATAGACCATCATAATCTGGCCCCTACCTTTCCCCTACTACTCTCCTTGTCACCAGCCGTGCTAGAGCCAAACTCGTCTTCTCTTGATTGCCTGATCATGCCATGCTCATTTTCACTTATGGCCAACGTAGTCACCTGGAATGCTCTTCCTCATGATCTTTACATGAATGATTCCTTTGTAGTACTTCAGATTTCATCTCAAATGTTCCCTTCTGAGTGAGGTCTTCTGTAATTATCCAGTGTGAAATAAGCCTTTCACCGTGCCTTTTTTTTTCATAACACTTATCACTATCTAAAATTATCTTGTTTGATATTATCTCCTCCCACTAGAATAAATGACCTTTAAGGCAGTGACCTTTGATGAGACTGGGAGGAGCCCATTTAAGATTGCAGTGTGAATAAATGCACAGAAAAATAAAACAGTCTAAGAAATGGACTAAACTGGGAAGAGGAAAAGGCTAGACTATAGGGGGCTTTGTAGGCCGTGCTAAGTAAGGAGCTTGGACTTTGTTCTTTAGATAGGTATCATGATGGGACGACACTGAATGATTTTAGATAAGGGAGCAGCATGGTCATAACTGTGCTTCATAAGAATAACTTCATAAGAATATTTGGCTCTGTAGTGTGGAAGATGGTTTGGAGGGGGCAAAACTGGAGGCAGGCAGAGCAGTTAAGAGACATGTAATAATCTAGATGAAAGATACTAGGACCAAACCAAGGTGGCTGTGGTGGTTGGAATGAGGATAGAGGGGGGAAATTTGACAAATATTTACTCTATTAAATTGATCGTACCTGTTGATTAGATTTGGGATTAAAGAAGAGGAAAGGAATCTAGGATGCTTTCCAGTTTAGCTCTGAGTCACTGGTGAATGATACTGTCACTCACGTATCCCTACCCCCTCACCAAGGAAGAGAAGGGTGGAGGGGCAGTTTTGTGGGGAGGTTTGTCATGAGTTTGGTTATTGACAAGTAGTTCAGATGCTTAATCATGGAAACATTTTGATAATGATTCCCTGCATGATTTTGTTCCAACTAAAATTACACTGGAATTCTAGAAGTACCAGTTAATAATACTGTACAGTATTCAGGCCAAAAAGACTCTAGGTGAGGTTTTATCAGCAATGAGGAGCAGTCTTTTAAGTTAATGGCTTGTTTTAAGATTTGATTGGTTAAAACTAGTGGCATGAAGGGGCACTTGGATGTCTCAGTCAGTTAAGCATCCGACTTCGGCTTAGGTCATGATCTCACAGTTCGTGGGTTCAAGCCCCGCATTCAGGCTCTGTGCTGACAACTCGGAGCCTGGAGCCTGCTTTGGATTCTCCCCCCCTCCCCCCCCCCCGTCTCTCTCAAAAATAAATAAACATAAAAAAAAAAAACTAGTGACTTGGAATCGTATAGCCAACATATGAAACAAATCCATATAGTTGTCTTTAATTATCTATGACTTCATTTCTTCATTTTTAAAAAGGGAGGTGATGATAATTGCCATTTATCACAAAGTCTGGGAAGAATCAGGTAGTACAATTAGTTACGTATTAATAATTTAGATCCCAGTGAATGGAATCATTGGTTGAATTTTCCTTTGTTTTCTCAGCATCATTCCTTTAGAAGTAATTCCTGGTGCCGATGTGGCAACAGGTCCCAAAAGGATCTAACCTTGAGTAAAAGAATCACTATCATCTTAGTAACTTATAAAAACTGATTATAGTAATTATTTTTCCAGTGAAACACATGAAGATATATTTTGGTGAAAGTATTTTATAACTGCAAAATGGCAAAAAATCTGCAAATGACAACTTACAATTGGATTAGACCAGGATTTTAAAATTAAAGCACTGAATTTAAACCGAGAATTGGCTACCATCTATTCCTGGGAATTCTTTAAATATTAAGCCTCTAGGGGCACCTAGGTAGGTCAGTCGGTTGAGTGTCCAACTTCAGCTTAAGTCATGATCTCATGGTTTGTGGTCTGAGCCCCATATCAGGCTCACTGCTGTCAGCCTGTCAGCACAGAGCCTGCTTTGGATCCTCTGTCCCCATCTCTCTGCCCCTTCCCTGCTTGCCTTCTACCCAAAATAAAAAAATATTAAAATTAAGCCTCTGTATTTAGAGAGAGTAATAATACTTATACTGTTTTAAGATAACTGGGTTCAACAATTTTGTTATGTGTATTTTTAGGTGATTGCTTCCACACTTTTCACCAAACTTAGAAACTTAATAAGCTCATAGTGGAACTTTTGAAAGGGATTGTGGTAATTGCAAAGTATTGGCTACCTAACCATAAACTTAAAACTTGTCTTTTTCCATTGAAAAAAGGGTCTCTCAGAAACTGCATTTGGGTATAACTCACATGATTGGTATCCCAAAATCCACATCTAGCCTTAAGAATTCCTTCAAGTGTCATATATTCTCATTTCTTTGCAGCTGTTGTTTTGAGCAGTTGTTTAGTATCACTTGTCTTCTGTTGAGATCACTAGTCTATAGATAGAATAATCCCTAGAGTTTGAAATAACTAACTCCCTTGTTGAGGGAAAAGTGTATACTTTGTCATCTGCCTTTTAATCATCCAGTGATATTGAATTTTTTATGTTCTTAATTGGGAAACTTATACCTCACATAGGGTACCAAAACATTTTAATGAAAATTGATTGAGAATATTGGGTTTGTATTGTATATCTAACGGTATGGTGGGTCCAGTGACTTTGTTAACAGTCCCTTAAAAAGTGATCATTGTTAGTGTGTCCTAGAGCTGGATGGGTTGGGAGTTTAGTATGTAAACACTAAAATCCACTGAATTCACTTGAAGTGGATGAGTTGTATGCTATGTGAATTAGATCTCAGTAAAGCTGTTTTATATATTTTTAAAAGTGGTCATTGTCATAATTTAGGGGAACTCAGATGAAGTATTGGCAATCAGAAGCTATTTTAGTCCTTTTATTCTCATACTACTTCTTAATAATAATTAGAGTGTATAATATGCTCTAATGTCTGCTGACCTTCCTATGTAGTTCCCTTACTTTCAGAAACAGCATATTCATTTAAAACATACACAATTGAGAATGTAGAGAGGGGAAAACAGATGGTTTAAAGGCCATGATCATTTAGCCTATGAAAGCTCTATGTGACCATTGGGGAAGTCACTTAATTATTCAGAGCTAGCTTTAGTTCCCACATAAAAGAAGATGTTGGACCACATCCTAGCTCTTGAACTCAAACTCCTACAGGGCTAACCTGTTAATGTAAATGAATAAAGTTGTTTGGTTGGCATAAATGAACCAGGAGCAGAGAGACTATGGTGTATAGGATAGTATATGCTCTTCTAATGTTTATTTTTATTTGTTTATTTGTTTTGAGAGAGAGCATGTGAGCAGTATATGCTCTTAAGAGAGCAGCCACAACTCCGTTTTGGCCTGTTGTTGCCTTATCTTATTGTAGGCTCAATGTAACTATTTTTTGATTCTCAAGAAAATAGAAACTGGATTTTTAATTGCTCTTGATTTTTAAATAGTGCAACTAACCCTAAAAAATTTTTAAACACTATGCAAGCCAAACTGCAAGGTATGAAGGATGAAGGAATCCTTCATAGGCCAAATGTTCTAGATTATATTAGCTGTTGATTAGATGATCTCTTTTGACCTGGCTAGCCATAGGATTTCCTTTTTTTTTTTTTTTTAATCTTAGAGAAATGCAGTGTGGTGTATACCACAGCATATGTGTGAAACATATATTAAGGTTATAAAGCATAATACAAAAGGAATAAATATCCTAGACCTAACACATCATCTCCCTTTGTTCTCCTCCTGTTCCACATTTCCCTGCTCACCCTCTGAGGTAATAACCACTATTCTACATTTTGGGATTAGATGGTTAAATACTACATTGGATTTGCCTGCTTTTGCTCTAGCCTTAAAAACAACATAGTTTTCTAGGATTTGCTTTTCTAATGATGTTTCTGAGATTTGATAAATTGAGTACAGCTATAGTTTGTTCTTTTATCACTGTTGTATAATATTCTATTATGTGAATATATCCACATTTATTTCTCTAGTCTCCGGCCAGTAAACATTCAGGTAATTTTCAGCTTTTGGCTCTTGTGAAGAGTGCTACTATGAACATATTTGTATGTACCTCCTGAAGCATGTGCAAAAGTTTTGTAGGGTATATACCGAGGAGTTGAGTTGCTTGGTTATGTGATACATGAAGACTCAACTTCGTACGATAATGCCAAACTGTTTTTCAGTATTACTGACTTAGCCCCATGATTTTTGACTCTGAAAGTTCTCCATAGCTCTGCCTTCTCTTATTGTATTCTCTTCTTTCTCACTTTTTTTTCTCTTGGTGAAGATAACCTGCTTCACTGTCCCTCTGTTTTCTTTTTCTCAAGAACTGTATGTTCTCTGCCATTTCATTTCATGAAGAACTTTTTCTCTAAAAAAAAAAAAAATGGACTGGGGCACCTGGTGGCTTAGTCGGATGAGCATCCAACTTTGGCTAAGGTCATGATCTCATGGTTCTTGAGTTAGAGCCCCGTGTCGGGTTCTGTGCTAACAGCTCAGAGCCTGGAGCCTGCTTCAGATTCTGTGTCTCCCTCTCTCTCTGCCCTTCCTCCACTTGTGCGCTCTCTCTCCCTCTCTCTCTCTCTCTCAAAGATAAATAAACATTACATTTTTTTAAAAAAGACTTTAATAGAATAGAATCATTTAGAAATACTTTCTTTTCATATTTTATACATGTAACTTGCTAAAGGGGCCTTTTTTAAAGCTTTTCCATACAGATATGTTTATTGATAATTTAATGGTCATTTAGGTGCCTGGGTTGCCCAGTTAAGTGTCTGACTCCTGGTTTCGGCTCAGGTCAAGGTCTCACTGTTCACGGAATTGAGCCCCGTGTTGGGCTCTGTGTTGACAGCATGGAGGCTGTTTGAGATTCTCGGCCTTTCTCACTGTCTCTCTCTCTCTCAAAAGAAATAAACATTTTTTTTTAATTTAATGGTCATTTAAAGAACTTTGTAAATTGTGTTTGTCAGGTTCTGTATAGGATTACATTTAAGTTCTGTTTACTGTGTGTCTGTGTTTTTTTTAATTACCTCACAAATGATCTGGATATTTCTGGCATTTATGAACTCTTAGTTGGTTCAGGAGTTGCTCAGCATAAATAATTGGAAATTTTATTGTTGGAGAGTTTTTTTTTAATTTGGGAACATGAATTTTTCTGTGATTAATTTGAATATTTTTCTTCCAAAAAGGCTGTGAACACACAAATGTTTTCAAGTACTGTAAAAGCTACCCAAAGCCACATTTTATTTTCCTCTTCACTGTACTTTTTTGGTTTGTTTATTTTGAGAGAGAGAAAGAGAGTGCAAGAAGGGAGGAGGGGTAGAAGGAGAGGAGAGAGAGCAAGAGAGTCCCAAGCAGGCTCTACGCTGTTAGCACTGAGCCTGACGCAGGAATCGATCCCACTAACTGTGAGATCATGATCTGTGCAAAATCAAGGGTCAGATGCTTAACCAACTGAGTCACCCAGGTGCCCCTTCATTGTATTTTTTATAACAGAAATAAATTATTAATTATTAACCATTATCAAAATAACAGAAATATTATTTGATACTATGAAGTCCATGTACAAGTGAGTCAGGCTTTTCTTCTAAACAGGCAGGTTTATTATATTTAAAATAAATAAGGATAGGGTTCCTAAGCATCTTAATAAAATGAGGTAGATTTTGTTTTATCCATTATTAAGCTTATATTGAATTACTCTTTTTTAATATTCTTAAATAATCTCTACACCCACATGGGGCTCAAACTTAGAACCCCCAGCTCAAGAGTCACATGTTCTATTGACTGAGCTAGCCAGATGCCACTTAAGTTACTTTTTAAAAACTATGGCCACCACACCCACCAAGAATGTGTTCCTTATGCCCTTTTTTTTTTTTTTAATTTTTAAATGTTTTATTTATATTTGAGGGAGTGTGAGCAGGGGAGGGCCAGAGAGAGGGGGGACAGAGGATCTGAAGCGGGCTCTGCACTGACAGCACTATCCCGATGAGGGGCTCAAACTCACCAGTTGTGAGATTAAGACTTGAGCTGCAATTGGATGCTCAACTGACTAGTAACCCAGACACCCCTCGTTATGCCTTTCTAATTTATCCAAGTCAAGCTCTTGAGATTTTTATTCTCTGCTTGAAGAGTCTAAAAGAGTGTTCAGTATGTGTATTTTTTTTCGAAGTAAGCTTTATGCCCAATGTGGGGCTTGAACTCCTGATTCTGAGAAAGTCACATGTTGTACCAACTGAGCCAGCCAGGCACGCCCAGCCATGTACATTCTTGACAACTCTTAATCACAGCTCAAATTTTTTTAATGTAATTTAGTTTTATTTTTAAGTAAACTCTCTACCCAACATGGAGCTCTAATTCATGACCTCAAGATCAAGAGTCGCAGGCTCTACTGTCTAAACTAGCCAGGCACCCCCACAGCTCAAATTTCTATAGAAAATTTCTATACATTTTATCATTTTCTTCCACGGTTAATTTTGGTTTTGATAATTATAGAAATGAATGCTTTAGGGGAGGAGCTTTTCCCTTTATTTATTTTTAAATATTTGTTTATTTTTGAGAGAGAGACAGCGTGAGCAGGGGGAGGGGCAGAGAGAGAGGGAGACAGAATTCCAAGTAGGCTCTGCGCCATTAGCACCGAGCTGGATGCAGGGCTCGATATCAGGAATTGTGAGATTATGACCTGAGCTGAAACCAAGAAGCAGATGCTTAACCAACTGAGCCAGTCAGGTGCCCTGCTTTTCTCTTTTACATCTTAGTGTACATCTAAAATTTAATGGTACGAGATTTCTTTTTGAAGTGATAAAAATGGTCCAAAATTGGATTGTGTTGATGGTTGCACAACTCTAAATATACTAAAAACTATTGAGTTGTACACTTTAAGTGGGTGAGTTTTATGATATGTGAGTTATATCTCAATAAAGTTGTTCAAATTTAATGATGTCCTGGAGAGATTTATTGACACTTTTTTCCTGTTTCTTCTTTGATAATCAAGTATTTGTCACATGAATTTGAGAAACTAAAAATAATTTGGATGCTTTTGAACTTGGGTCATTTTTCCCTAGTTTTTCTGATTGGCAAGGAATACATAGACATTACATTTAGGTTTTCTACATTTTTATAGTGACCAAAATTAAAATTTTTTTTAATATCTATTTTTGAGACAGAGACAGAACACAACTGGGGGAGTGGCGGAGAGGGAGAAAGCAGTCTCCAGGCTCTGAGCTGTCAGCACAGAACCTGATGTGGGGCTTGAACCCACAACCACAAACCATGAGATCATGATCTGAGCCAAAGTCGGATGCCAAACCAAGTGAACCACCCTGGCGCCCCAGTAATAAAAACTTTTATTATACCTATTGAATAATCTTGACAATTCTACAAGCAGATAACAGTGGATTCTGATATGTTCTTCAAGTTTTTTGAAATTCTAATACCTACCCCTGGGTTAATGTTAAGTTACTCAGTTGTCTCCCCCTAGATGTGGAAGACAGAACTCTTTTAGCATAAATATTCTATTTACCCAAGGGATTGCTTCAGAGTATTTTTTATAAGTAATATTTTTTCCCAAGTCATTGACACTATCTGTATATTTGTTTCATCAACTCTTTTTCTCAGGTTGACTTTAAAAAATTAGACTGATGGCGGTGCCTGTGTGGCTTTAGTTGGTTAGGTGTCTGACTCTTGGTTTTGGCCCGTGTAGGGCTCTGGGGCTCCTTGCTGACAGTGCAAAGCCTGCTTGGGATCCCCTCTCTCCCTCTCTCTCTGCCCTTTCCCTGCTTGCATGCATGCTCGCTCTCTCAAAATAAACTTTAAAAAAATTAGACTCATTTACGAAATTTCTTCTTTTATTAGTAGATGTCATCTAGGTCAGTGAAAAAAGAGTTATGAAAACCAGTATTTTAACTTTATTCCAAAGGCCTAAGAAATAAAAATCACAGAGTTGAAAATCTCTGGTCTCTGTACGTTACATGGATTTAAAATAACAATGACACGATGTGATTTTATTTTATGTGAAATTCTAAAAAATACAACTCATCTATAGAGACAGAAAGCAGGTTAATGATTACCTTGGGCCCAGGGTGGTGGAGAGGATTGACTGCCAAGGGTGTTATTAGGAATTTTAGAGGTGATTGATGGGACTGTATTGATTGTATTTTGACTGATGTGGTGGTTACAACGATATATATTTGTCAAAATTCATAGAACTGTACTCCTAAAATGGGTCTAGTTTATTATATATAAGTAAAGTTTATTAAAAGAAAAATCAAATAAGACCACACATACACATGACTTATTTGTATCATGTGTTGATCTTTTTAATATATAGCATCATCTAATATCTCCCTATTGTATATGTAATCATTTATGTAAACAATGCCAGTGAAGGAGTGCAAAATACTTGTATAATTGTCATTGATGAAATGACACATAGTATTACTATTAGTATATTTTGCAAGTATAATATGTCTACCTTAGTAACTCAAATTCCTTACCTTTTGATTCTATGTTATATATTCAACTTTTTACCAAATAATAGAAATTATCTTTTAACAGTGTTAAAAGCCTTCATGTGGTGCATTTATTTGTATGTAAGTCGGGCATAGTGATCCAGTGCTGAGTAAGAAACCATGGCCCCATCCTTATGGAGTACTTTATAGTTTTCAAATTAGTTTTACATAAATATCTTACTGCATCCTTAGAGGGGAATGAAACTCAAGAGAAACTGACTTTGCCCAAGTTTACGCAGCTAGATGACTGAGAATTAATTTGATTCCAAGTTCACTTTCAGGCAATTCAGGTGGATAAAGTTACATAGTTTAGGTAGATGAATGGAGAGTTTGAGAGAGTATGTTAAACAGTTGGATCTTATCCACATCCTGGAATGTGAATAAACTTCCTTAATTGTATATAAAGTTACATGTATTCCCCTTCCAGCTGATTTTTTTCTAACACCAGGATAAGAAAGTTTGAATTTCTTGGATTTCTTCCAAGACTATTTCTGATTGTTACCCCAACAGCTGAGACTCAGTAGATCCTGGGTGTCACAAAGGAGAACTTTGCATACTTGTGGCATTGAATGTGAGTGGGCCCTACATATAAAACCCTGCCATCTGGCCCCATATTGATTTCGCTGATTTGCAGGGCATTGTCATGGTGTGGCAGCTGTGAACTGAGCTGTGCTGTGCTACAGCACAGATGCAGGAGGCTGCAGTTCTGCTGAGCAGTGTCGTTAGTGGGCCTGTCATTGGGGGGGATGGCAGTGTGGCTGTCTTTGCTACTACTTGTGAAGGAGGAAGCATGGAATAGTGGAAGGAACATGGGACTAGCCATGAGAAGACCTAAGTTCCAATCTTAGAACTGTTACTTGAGAGCTGTATTACTTTGGGCCACTCTCTGAAACATTCTAGTCTTTCTTCTAAGTAAAATCAGGGAGTGATATGTGCATCACAGATAAATCTCAAAATCATTATGCTAAATGAAAAAGCCAGATAGAAAAAAGACTATATTGGGGCACCTGGGTGGCTTAGTCGGTTAAGCATCCGACTTCAGCTCAGGTCATGATCTCACGGTTGGTGAGTTTGAGCCCTGCGTTGGGCTCTGTGCTGACAGCTCAGAGCCTAGAGCCTGCTTCAGATTCTGTGTCTCCTTCTCTCTCTGCCCCTCCCCCACTTGTGCGCGCGCGCTCTCTCTCTCTCTCTCTCTCTCTCTCTCTCTCAAAAATAAATAAATGTAAAAAAAATTTATAAAAGGAAAGAAGACTATATTGTATTACTCCAATTATAGAAGACTTCAGAAAATACAAACTAATATATAATGACAGCAGATCAGTGGTTGCCTAGGGCGAGGGGCAGAGAAAAGGAAGGAATGCAAAGAGGAATGAGGAATCTTTTGAGAGTAATAAAAGTGTTCTGCATTCTTTTTTTTTTTTGTTTACTTTTATTTATTTTGAAACAGAGATAGAGAGTGAGCAGGTGAGCTCACATAAGCAAGTGAGCTTATGTAATAAGGCTAATCACATTTTTTCAGCAGATAGTGCATAGTCATACTACTTTGATGATCTGTTTAAACTAAAATTTACTGAGTTATATTTTATGCCAAGATCTCTTTGTCCCTCCCCTGCTCACTGTCTCTCTCTTTCTCAAAATAAATAAACATTAAAAACAAAACAAAATAGGGCACTACTACTTCAGTCTGAAAATTAGAAATTAAAAGGAAAGAAAAGAAATTAAAAGGAAAGAATGCCTTTATCGCTGCCTTCATATACAAACTCTACTTTGAATGATCAAATAGCCGTAGTTGTTAACCGAAAGTTTTTCTTTTTAAGAAAATTCTATCAACAGTGATATATTCTGAAAATTAGCATTTTGCAACCCCTAATGAAATAATTGAGGCAGGTAGCAATCTTTGGATGAAACCATTGGCTTGATTGGCTGATGAGAAAACTTTACAATGAAGGAATTGGCCTACAATTCTAGCAGACATTTGCATATATTCTGATATGATGTATTTTTAAAGCATAACACCTATGAAGTATTTTTGCCCAAAATGTAGAACTTGATTCTAATATTGGGTTGTGAGATTAGGCCAAAACACAACAGGACACCTAGTTAAATTTGAATTGCAGATGAACAATGAGTGGGTTTTATTTTGTTTTTTTAATATAAGGATGTCTCATACTTGGAACATATTTGGTTTCTGCAACAAGTCATTTGAATAGAAAGGGAAAAAAGAAATGATAAGGTATTGCTCTGTAAGAAAAAAGATTTAAGAGACATGACAACCAAATGTGTGCACTTTATTTGGATTCTGAGTTAAAAATATTCTTGTAAACTATTTTTTAAAATGTTTAAATATTTTATTGTTGGGAAAACTGGACAGCAACATGCAAATACACTAAAATTAACTCAAAATGGATTAAAGTCTGAATGTAAGACCTAAAACCATAAGACTTCTAGAAGAAAACGTAAGTGGTAAGCTCTTTGACATCAGTTCTGGCAATGATTTTTTGAATTTGACACCAAAAGCAAAGGCAACAAAAGCAAAAATAAAGCAGAACTACATCAAACTAAAAAGCTTCTATACAACAAAAGAAACCATCAATAAAATGAAAAGGCAGCCTACTGAATGGGAGAAAATATTTGCAAATTGTACATCTGATAAAGGGTTAATACCTAGCCTATATAAAGAAATCCTACAACTCAGTAGCAAAATAAATAATCTGAAAACAAGAATGAGCAGAGGATCTGAATGGTCATTTTCCCAAAGACCTACAGATGGCCAAAAGATCCATAAAAAGATGTTCAGCATCACTCATCATCAGGAAAATGCAAATAAAAACCACAGTGGGGCGTACCTGGGTGGATTAGTTGGTTAATCTTCCGATTTTGGCTTGATATCTCAGTTTGTGAGTTCAAGCCCCGCACTGGGCTCTGTGCTGACAGCTCTGAACCTGGAGCCTGCTTCAGATTCTGTCTGTGTCTGTCTGTCTCTCTCTCTCTCTCTGTCTCTTTGCCCCTCCCCCAGTTAAGCTCGCTCACTCTCAAAAAATAAACATTAAAAAAATATTTTGGGGGGCACCTGGGTGGCTCAGTAAATTAAGTGTCTGACTTCGGCTCAGGTCATGATCATGTGGTCTATGAGTTCAAGCCCCATGTTGGGCTCTGTGCTGACAGCTCAGAGCCTGGAGCCTGCTTTGGATTCGGTCTCCCCCTCTCTCTCTTCCCCTCCCCTGCTCTTCCCCTCTAGAGAGATCTAGAGCTCTCTGTCTGTCTCTCTTTTTCTCTCTCAAAATAAACATTTAAACAAATTTTTAAGTAAAAAAAATATTTTTAAAGGATATTTTAGCAAAGGAAAGAAAGGATAGAGAAAGCAAGCATGGCAAATTTTGATAATTGAAGAATCTAGGGGTAGTTAATATGAGGGTTTTTGGTACAATCCTATTTACTTTTGTGATTAGAAATTTTTATAATATTTTTAAATGCTGTGGGTAGATTACTATGCTTGCCATTTGCCAAGCAGTTAGTAGGTGCTTTACAGAATCTGTTCGCTATACAATCAATACATGTATAGAGTACTTTAATATATCGAATTCTGTCAATACCTGTAGTAATTATTATTTTAGTTGAGAAAGCTGAGGCCCAGATACATTAAATAATTTAATCACATTTCGCATCCGATTCTTGGCAGAGCTTGACTGGATCCTGGATTTTTTTTGACACCTAATCCAGTTATTTTCTGATATATTAGTTACTACTAAACAAACTCTTTGGTGGTCTACTGACCTGTTTAAAATAAAAATCTTATTTGACATCTTAAAATAGAAAAGAAGAAACAATGTGAATGTTTTGCTCTCTGTTCAGTTTTCTCCCTTCCTACAGGATAAAAATATGTTTGGTAGTGGTAGTAGTAGTAGTTTTAAGGATCTACATTTATTGGATGTCCATGATGTGTTATACCAGTGCTTTAGTATTAGTTCCTTCTAAATCCACTGATAAAATGGACATGTCAGTATTTTATTATAGCTAACATTTCTAAGAAGAATGAAGGGATATTCTACAATAAAATACCTAACTACAGAGAAAACAAATGAAAGTAAAAGCATGCATTTATGGATAGCCATAAGGAGAAGGGTCGTTACCTTGGTAAGCCTGCCTAAGGAGATCTAGAGCAAAAATCCTGGGGTACAAAAAAATAAAGTTCATTACAGTGATATTTTGATAGCCTGAATCCCAACATACTTAAATAAATTTGTAGAAAAATGATTTTAGTCTAGTGTAGTTTCTTCTCCCCACCCTCCCCACCCCTTCTCAAGGGAGACCTATTGCTATTCATAGGTTACAATCTTTGTCTGGAGAACTGCTACAATTTACAGCCCAGGTTATCCTGTTAACAGACCACCAGTGTTGGACTTTTTTATTCTCCCTAATTATCTAATCAGGCTTCTACATACTGAGGAAGGTACTTTTAAAATGATTCCTTTGTTCCCATCTTGTTTAACCACTGAAAGATAAACCCAGTAATACAATTTGGATAAAACATGATTTTAAGAGTAATTTACATTTGCATTAGTATTGTCAATTTAAGATGACAACCGGGGTGCCTGGGTGGCTCAGTTGGGTAAGCGTCCAGCTCTTGATCTCGGCTCAGGTCATGATCTCTTAGGAGATCATGGGCCCTATATCAGGTCTGTGCTAACAGTGCAGAGCCTGCTTGGTATTCTCTCTCTCCCTTTCTCTCTGCCCCTCTCCAGGTGTCTCTCTCTCAAAATAAATAAACTTAAAATGACGAACAATAAACATTATTTTAGGGGTTCACTCCAACAGGTTTTTAAAAATGTTTTATTTATTTATTTTGAAAGAGAGCTAGCATGCGAGCAGGGGAGGGGCAGAGAGAGAGGACTAGAGAGGATCCCAAGCAGGCTCCATGCTGTCAGCAGAGTCCAACACAGGGCTCTGTCTCCTGAACTATGAGATCATGACCTGATCTGAAATTACGAGTTAGGTGCTTAACCAATTGAGCCACACAGGCACCCTTCCAACAGGTTTTTAAAAATGAAATTCTGGGGGCACCTGGGTGGCTCAGTCAGTTAAGTGTCCAGCTTCGGCTCAGGTCACGATCTCACAGTTTGTGAATTCAAGCCCCACATCTGGCTCTGTGCTGACGGTGCTCAGAGCCTGGAGCCTGCTTCAGATTCTGTGTCTCCCTTTCTCTCTGCCCCTCTCCTGCTCACACTCTGGGTCTCTATCAAAAATAAACATTAAAAAAATTTTTAAGTGAAATTCTGATTTAGCCAGATGAATAAAATAGTTTATGTAAAGGACTTAGGCGTAATTCTTGGCATAAAATATAACTCAGTAAATTTTAGTTTAAACAGATCATCAAAGAAGTATGACTATGCACTATCTGCTGAAAAAATGTGATTAGCCTTATTATATAAAATGTTTTTTTGAACTGTATGAAGTGTTAAAGGTGACATTGGTAAAGATATTGTGTGTAGCAGGCTCTTCTAGGTTTTAAGGACAAAGTAAAGGTTGTCTCCATTACTTTGGGTGATGGGACTTGTAGAGTTAGGAAACTGAGAGAAGATGGCTCTGTAGCCACATTAGCAAGTTTCATGCATTCTTTTTTTTTAATGTTTTCTTTATTTTTGAGAGAGAGAGAGAGAGAGAGAGAGACAGAGCTTGAGTGGGGGAGGGACAGAGAGAGAGAAAACAGAATCTGAAGCAGGCTTCAGGCTCCACACTGTCAGCAGGCCCAAACCCACAAACTGCAAGATCATGACCTGAAGTTGTATGCTTTGTTTGTTTTTTTGTTTTGTTTTTTATTTTGAGACAGAGACAGAGTCCGAGTATGGAAAGGGCAGAGAGATATGGAAACACAGAATCTGAAGCAGGCTTCAGGCTCCGAGCTGTCAGCACAGACCCTGATGCGGGGCTCGAACTCACGAACCGTGAGATCATTACTAGAGCCGAAGTCGGACGCTTAACCGACTGAGCCACCCAGGTGCCCTCATGCAATCTTGTAATCATTTAGTTGCCTTGGTTAAAAAGTAGAAATGGTGGAACTTTTTGTTCTTTGTCCTAAGTAGATTGTGTTCATTTAACAAATACTTGTTACACACCTTTGTAACTCAAATGCTAAACTGAGCAGATCATATTGCCTCTCTCTTGGAGAATTCACATTATAGTATAAGGCAGAGCCACCTTACATCATCTCTGAAACAAGACTGGCAACAAATTAAAAAAATATATGGGTCTGTAAAGAGTGCCTTATCAGTTTTATAGTCAAAACACTATAGGAGTTTGGAGAGAGAAATCACATCTCCCTGGGGTAATTCATCTATTCAGCAAACATTATTAATTGTGAATTTTTTTAATTAAAAAATTTTTTTAATGTTGGTTTATTTTTGAGAGAGAGAGACAGAGCATGCGCATGGCAGGGGCAGAGAGAGAGAGGGAGACACAGAATCCGAAGCAGGCTCCAGGTTCTGAGCTGTCAGCACAGAGCCCGGTGTAGGGCTCCAACTCATGAATCCTGAGATCGTGACCTGAGCTGAAGTCAGAGACTTAACCAACTGAGCCATCCAGGGGCCCGTGTGAATTGTTTGGCTATAACAGCATACGAAAATGCTTATGTTAAGTAGATTTAAAAAGTAGATTGTAATATAGTTATGAGTACAATGTTATATACAATGTTAAAAAAAATCCATTAAAAAAATGAAGGCCAGGGGGAAGAACACCAAAATAGTAACAGGTAGGTCTATCAGATCAATTTGAAAAGGCTGGGAGGGAGGAAGGTAGACTGATTTAGAAATAATATTTTTTAAATAAGATGTAGTGGCATAGTTTCAAAATTTTAAAAACAGCTGTTCTGGGTCTTCCTCTGGATGATGGAGACAGCAATGAAATAGAAATAACAATAGGAAATGTAATAGCTACCAGCATTTATTGGTATATTATAGTCTCCTCTTCAGGGAGGGGAACTAGTTGGTAGAGGGCAAGTGTTAGAAGGAGACTATTACATAACAGCTTTTGATTTTGGCTCAGGTCATGATCTCACAGTTGTTTGACTTGTTTGGTTTGCCAGATCAAGCCCCACATCGGGCTCCAAGTTGACAGCCGGAGCCTGCTTAGGATTCTCTCCCTCTTCTCTCTCTGCCTCTCCCCCTGTTTGCGCTCTCTCTCTGTTAAATAATATTTAAATAAATACTTAACTAATAATATATTGAGAGTTTACTTATGTTCTGTAATTGCTTCCCAGTATCCCATTTAATGGGTTGCTATTATTTAACCATACTAATATATATGTATACTATACTAATTCTTTGTTATTATATAAAGTGCTGTGATGAATAACTTTGTACCTATGTCACTTTGTACTTCTACACAATATCTATAGGTTAGGTTCCTAAAAGAATTGCTGGGTCAGTGCATTTGCATTTGTAATTTTGATGAATATAGATCAGTGGACTAAAATCATAATCACCTGGGGAACTTTGTCAGTGTTGTTATGTTTATTCCCCTCAGTGCCTGGGAGGTTTTTCTGTTTTTGTGTTTTTAAATTTTTCTATGTATCTGGGATGGGGTTCAGGTATCCTTATACTTTTAAGTTCCTAGGGTGATTCTGATGTTTACCCCAGAAGAAGGAGGAGGTTGTACCACATTTGTAAAATGGAATGTGGTACAAAAAAGCATACTAATTTTAAAACAAAAGAGCAGCTGTTTCTGCTCATGTGTCCCATCCCTGTCCTTTAATGAAAACACCTTTCTGCTTCAAAAAAAGAAAACACAAAACATAAAAGAATGTAGGCTAACTGTAGGGCTCAGAAAGGCAGCAGGCTGCCGGTTAATGCAGAAGCATGCCAGTGGCTGCTTGAATCTGCATGTCCAGATTACTGCTATCTCCAGCATCTTCCCCTCCCATGATATTATGGGATATCGAAGCATCATAAGATGAATATGTTAGTATTTCAGGTATGGGTTAAGGGATACAGTAGGGGTCATGGTTATCAGAGTTTCGTATGTCACCAAGGGAATGAGGTGAAATACAGGGTTTTGTACAGCCTGTGGAAATTGAAAAGACTGCATAGCACTTAAGCTGTTGCTCTGGGTTAGGCTGAGCCAAGTAGGAAATGTAACTGCTTAGAAGTAACTTATAACATACCAAAACATTGAAGGCTTATTCTGTTGTAGCTTCTATGCTAAGTGAAGGTAGTAATATCGAAATAAATCACAGTAGTAATAATTATTAACACTGTTGGGTACTAAGTGTGTACTAGGCATTATGCTGAGAGTTTTACAAGTATTTTGTCATTTATTTATTTGTTTGAGAGCGTGCGCTCACATGAGAGCAGGAGCCAGGGGCAGAGGGGGAAGAGAGAGGATTTTAAGGAGGCACCACACTCAGCACAGAGTTTGATGTGGGGCTTGATCCTTTGACCCTGGGATCACGACCTGAACAGAAATCAAGAGTCGGCCACTCAACTGACTGAGCCACAGGCACCCCAAGTATTTTTTCATTGAATCCTAATCCTAGGAACTGTGGGGGCTATTACATTCCCATTTAACAGTTGAGATGGGGCACCTGGGTGGCTCAGTCAGTTAAGTGTTTGACTCTTGATTTCAACTCAGGTCATCATCTCACAGGTGGTGAGTTCAAGCCGCACATTGGACTCTGCACTGACAGCGTGGAGCCAGCTTGGGATTCTCTCTCTCTTTCTCTCTCTGCCCCTCCCCCACTCGTGCATGTGCTTCTTTCTCCCTCTCTCTCAAATAAACTTAAACGAAATTAACAGTTGAGAAAAATGAGTTTCATAGATGTTAAATAAGTAACTTGCCAAAGATTGCACATATATCTACTTCATAAGATTGTTTGAAGGTTAAAAAATAGTATTTAGAACAGTGCCTTATACATAATAAATGCTCAAAAATATTAGTTGCTATTATTATTATTATTACTAAAATACAGAGGAAATACCAGTTATCCCTTGCTTAGGGTATATGTCACAGAAGAAAAATATAAATAGGATTTTTCTTGGGAAAGACAGATATTCCAGCTAGAAGAAACTGTTGTAAAAGGACCCATAGCCTGATTTGGCTACCGCATAATGTACTTCGTGGTAAAATGGTAGAAGAGGATGAGAAATGAAAGAAGGCATCATGGGAGGGTGGGGCAGAGGGCTAATGAGCTATTTTGAAACGATGGGCATAACTCATTTTAGGAGGCAGAGGGGTTGGGAACATTTCAAGCAAAGATACAACACGTAAAAAGGCATAGAAGCAGTGTTACAGTTATCTACTGTGCAGTAAACTACCCCAAAATTAAGTGGTTTAAAAACAATTACTATTTTATTTGCCCACAGTTTTTTGAGTCCTGTGTTTGGACTAGGCTTAGGTAGGTAATTGTGGTCTCACTGGGCAATCACTCGTGTGGCTGCAGTCATTTCATGGTGCCACTGGGACAGAATAGTCTAAGATGGCTTCTCTCACATGTCTGGCTGTGCTGATAGCTATTGGCTGGGCTTCTCATGGCAGCACATGAGTTGCAAGACAACAGTAGAAGCTGCAAGGATTCTTGAGGTCTAGGCATGGAAGTCACACAGTGTCACTCCCACCACATTCTGTCAGGTAAAACAAGTCACAAGGCCAGCCTAGATGGAAAAAGACACTGCCTCTCTTTTTTTTTTTTATTTTTTTTTTATTTTTGAAAGACAGGGAGAGACAGAGCACTAGTGGGAGAGGGGCAGAGAGAGAGAGGGAGTCACAGAATCTGAGGCAGGCTCCAGGCTCTGAGCTGTCAGCACAGAGCCTGACATGGGGCTTGAACCCACGAACCATGAGACCATGACCTGAGCCAAAGTCGGATGCTTAACTGACTGAGCCATGCAGGCACCCCAGACACTGCCTCTTGATGTGAAAGGACCTGCAAAGAATTTGTGGCCTTCCCTGACTCCCCAAAATCTACCACAAATGGAAAAGGTCAGGATGAGTTTAGGATATATTACTTAAGCTTCTTTGGCCTTTTCCATAACCTAAGCAGCATTTCCTCCAAAGTAAATTATACAAGGTACTTTAATCACCTTTATTACCTGACCCTGAGCTCTGTTTCTCTAACAGTGGTGTGGAGAATTCCTCAGGGTCCAGATTTTAGTAATACACCAGGATTATGTGGATTATGTGTTATTAACACATTGTTAGTATTTAATTAAATACCTCTGTGTTAAAATTTTAAGCATTTTAATGTTCTACCATATAAAATCTTTTTTTTTTTTTTTTTTTTTTAGTAATTATTACACCCAGTGTGGGGCATGAACTTATGAGCCTGAGATCATGAGTCACATGTTCTTCTACTGAGCCAGCCAGGTGTCCCAGCAACCATATAAAATCATTTTTTTAAGCACTGTTGATTTTTTTAAATTTTTAAATTATTGTTTTTTAAAATAATATCTACACACAACATGGGGCTCGAACCCACAATCCTGAGATCAAGAGTCATATGCTCTATTACCTGAGCCAGCCAGATGTCCCTGTAAGATCTTGACCATTTTTTTTAATCTCAGGTAAATTATTTTCTTTGTATTCTGCACAAGTTGACATCTGCAACCACCTACCTTCACTTACCTTTTAGAATGATCTGAGACCCTGAATTAGATTCTGAATTAATGATGTTTTTACCTTTTTATTCAACTAACTTTTACCAGTACTCGGCAGATAGAAATGTGATTTCCTCTGAGTTATGTTAGTTTGTAATCCTCTGTGGTTTGCTATTTAATTCTGCTTTCCATTCTGAAGGACTTCTTAGCCTTTGTTCATTAATCATAGGAAACAGTTGTGCAACATGCCTTGACATTAACTTGAACATCTAAAATTAGTCCTGCTACAATCAGTGGTTGGGAACGTTTCAGTAGTTTGTGACATGTGTTAAGTAGACATTGCAAGATTGGAAGGAACTCCTAGAAAAAAGTAGGTGACTTGTGTGTGTGTGTGCGCATGGACCTATGTATATATACCATTGAAGTTACTTTTATTAACAATTTACATATGTTACTATAAATGCATCATAAGCATCTTTGCTTGTGCACTGTGCTGTTTAATTATTTCAGAAGAAAATTTGTATTTATTGAAAACTTGATATGTTAGAACGGATTTTTCTGCATGTTTTGTGATTTTCATTTTTGAAGGCAATATTTCAAGTAAATGGCTTTTTTTTTCTTCTTCAGAAGTTATAGAAACTCATTCACAAAAATGACATCTTGGTTGTATGAATGTCTTTGTGAAGCTGAACTTGCACAGTATTATCCTCATTTTACTGCCCTTGGGCTTCAGAAAATAGATGAATTAGCCAAGGTTACAATGAAGGACTATTCCAAATTGGGAGTCCATGACATGAACGACCGCAAACGTCTCTTCCAACTTATCAAAATCATTAAGATTATGCAAGAAGAAGATAAAGCAGTCAGTAGCCCAGAGCATCCTCGTGAGACAAATAGCCTGTACATTAAGCCTCAGGAATCCAGATCTGGCCCTCGCAGGCAACTGCATTTTGATTCTCCTGCTGACAACAAAGGCAGATCTACTAGCAACAATGGGTTTGAAATGTGCATTTTATCAGATTCTTCTGGAAACAAACAGAAGTCTAGTTACCTAAAAGTGCTGGAGCGCATGTTGCCAGATGATTCCCAACATCATACAAAAACAAAAATTCGGAACACCACAGCTGCCGGTTCCTATGTGCAAACAGAAACTAACACTTCACTCTTTTCATTGAATCACTTTTCTCCAATACTGGAGGATTATGATATTCCCATTATTCAGAGAGTCTCTCATGTTTCAGGGTATAACTATGGAATCCCTCAGTCCTGTATCAGGTAATAATTTATTATCTTTTTTTGGGGGGGTGGGGGAGAGTGTGGCCTCAGGCAAGGACAAGCCTCTCCATGACTGAGAGCACCTGCTCCTTATTTATAGAAAGTTCTAGTGAACAGCTTCTGCAGCAATAATAGAAGTACCTTGATGGGGGAAAGAAAGTTCATGAGGAATTAGGACTTTCCAGATGGGAGAAAAATGATATCGTTCATGTATGTCAAACAGCTGCTACTTGCCAGGGTCTGCTATTCCATTAGCAGACCTATTTCTATTATTTATTATAGTGTAACATGATAGATCTAGTGCATCCTTGAAGGTAAAATACTTAACTAGCATTCTGCAATGGAAAAAGTGTGTGTGTCTGTGTGTTCCGCAGGATTTTCTTTAAGGCTATCAAATTCACCTTAACCAGGAGACATAAAGCTTAGTTAAAAACAAAGAGCATGTAGTTGGATTAAGTAGATCTCGGGTGCAGTTAGCTCACCTACACACATTGAAATATGGTGCTGATTTTGAGTGCTTTCTTCAGTTCCAGCCCTGGAAGAATATATGATTTTGATCATTACAAAAGAGTGAGACACTTTTGATGTAGTTGAGACTTGGAGAGTCAAGGTGACAATAAGTTATTTTTCACCTAGTACTTTAAGTTAAATGTTGAAATAAGGTCCCTAAGAGCTAAAATATTGAATAATCCCCAATACCAGCATTGGTATAATAGAAAACATGTTCTTTTGAAAATAACATGTATTCGTTGTTTTGTTATTTTATAGATTACACATGGTGAGTTATAGAGAAACAAAATACATTTTTTAATGTTTATTTATTTTGAAGAGAGAGAGAGTCAGAGTAAGAGTCGGGGAGGAGCAAAGAGACAGGGAGACACAGAATCTGAAGCAGGCTCCAGGCTCTGAGCTGTCAGCACAGAGCCCGATACAGGGCTCGAGCCCACGAAATGGTGACATCATACGTGAGCCAAAGTCGGACGCCCAACTGACTGAGCCACCCAGGCTCCCCAACAAAATTCATTTTTAAGACACATTTTCTTTTTTTTTTTTTAAGCTACTATTCATATCTTAAAACAAGGTATATATTTACATCTGGCCTTATATTGGCTAAGGTTTCAGAGGATCTCATAACCAACCAGTTCTTTTATTCTAAGAGAAAACAGAAGACCCATTTTACAGGTAAAAGTACTTTTAGTAATTTGAAATACATAGTGAATTTTATAGTGTTTCTGAAAACTTTATTTGGTTTAGCAGAGCACAGAGTAACATATAGCACTCTTTAATTTTTTTTAAGGTTTATTTTTGAGAGAGAGGGCTTGCATGCACATGTGTGTATACACAAGCAGGGGAGGGGCAGAGAGTGAGGGGGAGAGAGAATCCCAAGCAGACTCCACACTCAGCATGGAGCCCAGTGCAGGGCTCTATTTCATGAACCGTGAGATCATGACCTGAGCCGAAATCAAGAGTCCACACTTAACCGACTGAGCCACCCAGGCACCCCTCTTTCTTTTAATTGTTAGAGAACTAGATTGTTCCATGACTATCAAAGCCAGGATTACTGTTGTCTTATTGGTTAGCTCTGTGGTGAAAGAACAGATATTTTCTTGAATGTTACAGTCTTTTCGAACAATACATAAAGATCTAAATTGGAATTATTTATAAATAAAGACATTGCTTGGCATTATTTATTTGGACAAAATGAATATTTTAGTTTATGCTATTTCATTTATTTGGCACATATTAAGTACCATCTCTTCCAGGCCTGATTCTAGATATAAAGATAATTAGGATATATGGAGGCTTTTAGACTCCTAGGGGTCAGGGTGAGTGGGAAGATAAACAACCATACAGGGAGGTAAGTGCTCTTATAGAGGTTTATACATGACAGACCCAGAGCAAAAGCTACTCCGTTGAGCTTTCTTACTTTTTATATCATTATTTTATCACTCTTCTCCCTCTTTATTAAGTAGAGATTTTAAAAAGTACATTTTCCCCAATAAGCCTCATATTGTCTTCTCACCCAAATGTTTCTAAGTGGGGGTCAGGGTTTCCGAACCCTGAGAAACTCCCTCACGAACTTAAGGCTTGCTGTTAGGATGTCGTCTTGTTCAAAGAGCATTCTCTTTAGGTGCCTCAAATCAAGTAAGCTCAGAATAAATTACTGGTCTCAGATTTTTTTTTAAGCTTATTTATTTTGAGAATGACAGAGAGAGGGAGAAAGAGAATCCCAAGCAGGCCCTGCACTGTTAGCACAGAGCCTGATGCAGGGATCGAACTCATGAACCATGAGATCTTGACCCAAGATCAAGAGTCAGATGCTAAACCAGGTACCCCTGGTCTCAGAGTTTTAATAAAAGTCTAATGCATTTAAGAACTAGTTGTCCTGACTTATTTAAGATTTTAAATAGATCTAACTCCAGCCATCTGAACTCTTTTCATGTCAGAGAGATACAGCTTATTTCTTCTAGGGAACACTGGTCATTAAAACCAGAGCCTTTTAGGGGCTACTGGGTGGCTTGATTGAGCATCTGACTTTGGCTCAGGTCATGATCTCATGGTTCGTGAGTTCAAGCCCCGCATCGGGCTCTGTGCTGACAGCTCAGAGACTGGAAACTGCTTCGGATTCTGTGTCTCCCTCTCTCTCTGCCCCTCTCCTGCTCGAGCTCTGTCTCTCTCTCTCAAAAATAAATAAACATTTAAAAAATTTAAAAAACAGAGCCTTTTAGGAGAAGAGCAGTCATTCCTTTTTGCCCCTTGAACCTGAAAACTACAATCCTTTTGACCACATGACCCATCTGGAGTCCCTAGTCAGTTTTGAAAAAGACATTTTCTGTCCCCCTCGATTTGCTTTATATGATTACGTTATTAATACTCCCCAACAACTAGAGATTTTGACAGAAGGCCCTTGTTAAAACAATGCACTAACATTTTTTCTTGTAAAAAAAAAATTGAACATATGCAGAAGAAGGGAGAATAGAACAATGAATCCCTCATATGCCCATCATCCACTTCTAATTGTCAGGATTTTGCCACACTTAACCTCAAAATGGTACGTTTTTGTTTTCTATTTTATGTTATTTTATTTTACTTTACTTTAAGTTTATTTATTTTGAGAGAGCACAAGTTGCAGAGGGGCAGAGAGAGAGGGAGAGAGAGAGAAAATCCCAAGCAGGCTCAGTGCTGTCAGCTCAGAGCCTGATGTGGGGCTCAAACCCATGAACTGTGAGATCATGACCTGAGCCAAAACCAAGAGTCAGCCACTCAAACTGATCGAGCCACCCAGGTGCCCTCAAATGGTACATTTTTAAAAGTCTGCTCTATGTTGAGTAAAAAACAAAGCATGCTTTAAAAGCCTGGAGCAGTTCTTTATGCACAATATTAGAAATTTTTTATTTGTTCCTTATTAATTTATATCCTGACAAAAAAATATTTCCAGCCAGTTGGAGGGCTCAGAAAATTGAAATTGATATGAAACAATTATATAGTGAAATGTCCTGTGTAAAATCAATTATAAAAGGCTTTTTAGGAGCTATTAATTAAATTCTAAAGTATAAAGGAAGGGAATAATTTGTCTTGCCTACACGTTCTAAGTATATAGACCAAAGGCATTGATCCTGGTAAACTGCTTTCAAGAATTCTGTTTTCTTGTTACATTAAGAGGAATTTCTATACAGGTAAATGGTCCGTTCTTAGAGATATGCATATATCCCACATTAGGCTCAGCAAGTAAAATGATGAATTTTGTATCCCTAACTCAAAGAGTATTTCATCAAATATTCTAGCTGTTAAGGTTGATAGGTTCACTGAAGCCAGAGCCGGAGAAGAAATGTGTCTGAATAGAAGGGTAATAGTGGTGGGCAGCACCAGTCATAAAATTGTCCTAACAAAAATTGTCCTGAAAATTGTGTTCTAACAAACAAATACATATCAGGTGGACAAAAAGAGGAAGTAAGAGAGCAAAACAAAGGGAGGTGCAGAATATACCTGGTAGGAACAGAGGAAGAGTACATTGAAACCTACCACCTAATTCAAGGTATTTAGTAAACCCAGGTATGATAAAAAAAAATTATATTGAATTGTCAAGAAAACGGTAAATGTGTAAGAATAATTGGATTGAGAGGAAACAAGAGACATGGGTTTAGGTCTTATAAAGGCCTTGGAGGGGTGGTAGCAACATACTGTGTTTGATTTTGAGGATTAACCAGTCTGATCTGGGGACACATATAGAAAGAACATCCATCATTAGAAGTTCTTGGAAGACCACATGTGGAAGCCCAACACACAAGTCTTAGAGCTAAAGCAACTCTCAAGGTTTTGGGGCTTTTTGATGTTTGTTTTCAGCAGGACAAAGAATGGGGTGGAGTAGGGATAGAGATAGAAATAATCAGGAGGATTTAGTTAATAAAAGAACTTTCTGTACACATAGTATGTATAAAATTACATGTATTTTTAACATTTATTTATGGGGGGGAGGGGCAGAGAAGGACAGGCAGAGAGACAGGGCAGAGAGAGACAGGATTTGAAGCAGGCTCCACTCTTTGTGGAGTGGATATGGGGCTCAAACTTAGAAATCATGAGATCATGACCTGAACTGAAACCAAGAGTTGGCTGCTTAACCCACTAAGCCACATAGGTGCCCCATTTATTGTTACATATTAAAGTGACAGGGTGCCTGGGTGGCTCAGTGGTTAAGCATCCGACTCGGTTCAGGTCATGATCTCGGGGTCTGTGAGTTTGAGCCCCATGTCAGGCTCTGTGCTGACGGCTTAGAGCCTGGACCCTGCTTCAGAGTCTGTGTCTCCCTCTCTCTCAGCCTTTTCCCCGCTCACGCTTTTTCTCTCTCTTTCTCTCTCTCAAAAATAAATAAACATTAAAAATTAAACAAATAATAATAAAGTGTTGACACTGAGAAAGTTTTTAAAATATAATATATATAGAAGGTGTGTATATATATTAGATGTAATGTATATACAAAATAACAAAATGTGCTCATACTTTGACCTCTTAAGTAGTCATCCTATTACTAAAAATTAAAACTCACTTATAAATGTATATCAGACAGAACACCTCAGAGAAAGAGAATCCTTGGACTGAGATGGAGAAAATCAGAGTTTGTGTTCGAAAACGCCCCCTGGGCGTGAGGGAGGTACGTCGTGGAGAAATTAATATTATTACTGTAGAAGACAAAGAAACTCTACTTGTTCATGAGAAGAAGGAAGCAGTTGACCTCACACAATATATTCTGCAGGTATGATGCTTTCCTTTTGTGTTTGGAACTAATATTATCAAGTGTGTCAATTTGTTGCTTTTATTTGAATAGCAGCATGTGAATTCTAAAATCCAGTTTTCGTTCTGGGTGTTGGCATTCATTTATTTTTTTATTTTTTTAAGTTTATTTATTTATTTTGAGAGAGAGAGAGAAAGAGCAGGGAAGGGGCAGGGAGAGGGAGAGACAGAGAATCCCAAGCAGGCTCCGCATGGTCCGTGCAGAGCCTGATGCGGGGCTCAAACTCAAAAACCCCGAGATCATGACCTGAGCCGAAGTCAAGAGTCAGAGCCCAATTGACTGAGCCATCCTGGCACCCTGCATTCATTCTTGATGTAAATCATTAATACCCTGGTCCTTCATTAAAAAAAATATATATAGTGCAGTGGGGGAAACAATAATATAATTTCTGCACTCCAGGTCAATAGAGTTGCATCATACATTCGCTTAACACATTTTATGTGAATGTAATTATACCTGTTTGGCAAAAAGTGGGGCCTCAGGGGATAAAAAGCGTGTAATGAATTGGTGGTAGATAGAACAGGTCACTGAGGTTTGCCCCACAGTGACTCTGAGATTATTGCATAGTCAGTCTCAAGTCTTGCCTGTGTCTCACAGTGTGAACTTATTTTGCTGAGCATGTCTGGAGTTTAATGATGGAGGATATGTTTTTGAGCAACAAGGTTCCAGATTACCACTCAACTGCTTATTTCGATTCTCAACTGTCTTTGAGCTAGGATTGGACTTGGCGGAAATTGGACTCTTGAGCAGGCCACTTGGTGTAGGTTAGATTATAGTGTGAGTAAATGTAATCCAGGGATATGATTTTTACATATAATTTATAAGGATTTAAATAAAACACTAGTAACTTAGACACATAAAAAATCAGAAAGATCACAAAGAGTCCAAGGAGAAAGGTTTAGTATTGAAGGGAACTTACTTAAAGTAGTTAGATACCCTCATTAAGTCTTCAGTCTCCTATGAAAGCAGCAAGCCCACAGATGGAAGACATCATAATTTAGGTACTCTTAAAATGATGAAGCAGTTGTAAATAAAACAGAGGATAATCCCCCAGATGTTAAGATTTGGGATTCGGGTCTCTCTTTCTCTGAATCTGCCTCCCTAAACATTCATGTTCTATTCATTCTTCTTTCTCTCTCTCTCTCTCTTGCATCAAAACCCAATGACTGGTAGAGAGAAAAAAAAGTGGTGAGTAATCTGTTGTGCTAACATTTCACTTTAATCAGCTGAGATTTTACCCCCCTGGAATAAATATGTTAACACTGAAGTCAAATTAACATTTTCCCTCTCTTTTACACATGCATTGTTCATCTTTTTCTTTGGTTATCAAAATTAGTTTCACAGCAACATTCAGAGTAATTCACTGAGTCTTTGTATGGGCACTAAATTAGTAGGTCACTGTATAACCAACCCAATCACTTTAACAGCCTTATTGACTGCTGATCAATGCACAATCTATTAGGTCTAGGTGGGAGATATTTATTTTGAAGATGGTCTAAATAACAATTTGTTATAACATTATCTAGTTCCATGCCTACTTATAACCATAGTAATAGCCCTGTCCAGTCACCATCTACCCAGGACGTCCTTAATGATGCTTTTGTCACGGTAATTCCCTCAAAGAAGCATCGTCTTATCTTTTGTATTTTTCCATTATCCCCAAACACAATAACCTTCCTTCTTTGTCATTACCATTAGTCAATACTTATTGAATACCCATAGTTTTCATAGCACTTTCTCTGCAGTTTGAACTTTGGACCTTTGCTCTCATAGGTCAAAATCTTTACCTTTCAATGCCATAATACAAGTGTCGGGAGGGCTTTTACCCGCTTTCTTTCCTTCAGTGGAAAGAAGTAAAGGGAGGCTCATAGCAAACATGGCAAATAAATATTGATCCTAGATTCTTTGGGTTTTATTCTTAAATTTCTCTTAGGAATTCAAACAATAGGTTTATGTATCCATTTAATTAAATATCCTATCCTTTCAAATCTTCTTTTATTACTTAGTGTATATGATCATATACATGTAGTATGCTGTCTTACCATTAAATTTTATATCAACATAAGGTGTCAAAGGACAAGGAAACAAATTTGTATATGTTTCATTCCAATTTCTTTTATTTTTAATTTTTTTAACATTTATTTATTATTGAGAAACAGGGAGAGACAGAGCATGAGCATGGGAGGGACAGAGAGAGGGGAGGACACAGAATCCGAAGCAGGCTCCAGGCTCTGAGTTGTCATTACAGAACCCGATGCGGGGCTTGAACCCACGAGCAGTGAGATCATGACCTGAGCCGAAGTCGAACGCTCAACCGACTGAGCCACCCAAGCGCCCCTCATTCCAATTTCTTTAATAAAGAAATGTATATAGAAAAAAGAGATGATACTGAAATATATCAAAAAATCAATAGTGGCTCTCTGTGCAGTTAGATGTATAGGTAATTTTATTTTCTTCTCTATTTTCCATGTTTTTAAAATTTTTTATAATCAACATGTTACTTTTATATACAAAGTAAAAACTTCTGAGTAAGATAGAGTCACCTGTTTCAAAATCAAAATATACAAAAAGGTATGCAGTGAAGTGTCCTGCTAATCCCATTTCCTCCTTGAAGGCAACCACTATTACCGGTCCTATCTTTCCAGAGATATTCTATAAATACATATTACTTTTATAATCTGAAAAAAACTTATTTAAAAAATAAATTATGGAACTCTGATTATACCAAGGCTACAGTGAGTAGCCTATCAATCCAACCTAATTGATAAAGTATGACCAAATGAAAGTATCTGTGATGCAAAGGACATTATGGATTATATATGTATTTATATGTTGTGCTAGCATTTATTATATTTATATAATAGCATTATTATAATTAACATATATAAAACATATATGTTAATTAGAATAATCTTGCATGTTCACATATCTTTCATTAAGGATACTTAAAGAAGTACTGGAAAAATCAATATGTAAATCCTCTTGGAAGGAAAGATACTAATGCCTTTAATCAATAAGTGTTTTCTAAGGTGTTGACTCAGGAGCTAAAGTTATTCACGAGCACTTATAGAAGGAGACGAAGAATATCCATATATTCAAAAAAGTAAAAAATTTTTAAAACTCCCACATTTACTTGTTTTCACTTGTTTCTTACTTTCCTGAGAAAGACCAAAAAATATATTTTAGAAATATATTTTACTTTTTATTATTGCCATTTTCAAGTTTATTCAAAAGTATAATGAACCCCTATGTGCCTATCACCCAGATTCAACAGTTAGAGACACTTTATTCTTAAAAACAAAGCACATATTTTATGCCACTAAAAGTTCACAGATCTCTTTATCATGCTACACAGATTCCTTATTTTCTCACCTCCTAACTTTTAGAGATATTTTCTAACTGATAAATTCATCTTTGTGGCCCCGATTTCTGCTCCAGTGACCTAACAAATTTCCATTCTAATGTAATGGCACATGAAACAGAATCAAACGTAGGTAGAGTGACCTACAATAAATTGGCCCAATTTACCTTTCTGGGTTTTTCCCATGCAATTTTTCCTTAACTGGATATTTAGAGCAGGCCCAAGAGGTAGCAGAAGATAGGGCCTCATGTCCCCCTTGTTGTGTATGGACTGCCACGATTACGCTACAGTCAGGTTTGAGATTAGGACTGTTACTCAGAGATAGCTGGGCTGCCAACATAATAAGCCTCTAAATTTTGCAGGTGATTATGGCTGCTGAACTAATGCTTTCTAGACCCATTTTAATAGGGTCGTCTATCCTTTTCCAGATTATCATGGTTTTTTATTTGGGGATCATCTTGGACTACTTTCTCTCCCCACCAAATCTAGACAGTTGCCAAATTTCTCATGTGTCTGTCTCCTTTTTATTTTCATTGATATCATTTAATGTAGACCCATCTTACTTCACCAGTGGATTACCAGTGTCCCTGTTCTTGGTCCATTCACAGTGTGAAGCAAGATCAGTCTTCCAGTAAAATGGTTCTGATCATCCCTTCCCTTTGCAAAGTTTTTGGGCTTCTCACTATTTGCTAAATTATGTATGAACTTTCTGACCTCAAGGCTAGTGTCCCAGTACCCATACAACATAGTCCTAACTCATTATTCTAGCCTTCTATTTCACCTTTCTACCTACCAAATCCTATATGTCAACACTGAATCTTCCCTGTTCTTAAATGTCCCTTGTATTTTCCTGCTTTGACTATTTGCTCGTGTTTTCCCTGTGCCTGGACTGTCTACCCTGCCCCCATCTCTACCTCTCAAATTCTTCTTCTTCCCCCACGGCCCTTTCTGTGTACAGCCTTTTTCATAATCTCTTTTCTAATTAGAAGGAATATGTTCTTCTTTTGAATTCTACATGCACTTATCTCTCACATTTTTTCTAGCTTAGAGTCACATGTATACTTGTCTGGTTTCACACCTTTAGGTGGTGGGGTGGGATAATGGTACGGTAATGTCAATATCTTTGGGCCCTTTGAAGTGCCTCCTGCAGTTGTACATGTTACCAGCTGAGCAGTAAATATTTATGGAATTCGAAGCTCAGCTATGTAACCAATGAAATGGAAACCTTCCTCTAGAATTCCCCCAAATTTCAAATATGCTGGCCCTAGCTGGGCTGGGAGGATAATCCCCATAGAATTCAGTTCTCCTGGACCTAAGGAGGATTGGCTCACTCTTATACTCATCAGTTTACTTCACTTAAGAGAGAACAAAAATTATGTGCCTTAGTTTTTACATTATAAGAACATGTCTACAGAGATCTCAAGTAAAAAAGAAGGCCCTGTCTTTTGACAGTTATTGATTGCTTATTTATCTCTAAATTTGTCATAGTAGTTAGTTAAAAAAATATTCGCACCTTTTTTATGTGTTAACTAGAATAGTGGTGAAGAAAACCCAGAAAATGTCTGTATAAACATCACATTTCTTTTTCAGCATGTTTTTTATTTTGATGAAGTCTTTGGTGAAGCATGCACCAATCGGGATGTATACATGAAGACTACTCACCCACTCATTCAGCATATTTTCAATGGGTATGATAGTAATTATTTGTTTCTCTTGCTTCATATTTTCTATTCTCCATAATCATACTTCTTTATAAACATCACTTACATTTTTCAGTTTTTTAATTAAACATGAATTTGTGTCTTAATCTGATGAATTTAGACTCTGCTAAGGAGTGCCTTGTCTCTATAGGATTTACTAAGCATTCAGAAATTTTCAGCAAAAATGCAAGTTGCCAACAATATAATTTCAACAAAGTCCTCAGAAAAAAAGGTTTAAGTGGTTGTAGTTTGAACTTTTGATAATAGGAATTATGTATTCTGGCTATATAGTTCAGTTACCTTTTTCATTAGAGTGGGATAGATAAGTGACTATCATCTGTTCTTTATAGATGTATTTTTTAAAATATTGAAATAATTATTCACACTTCAGCATATAAATGGGGTAGAAAAGGCATTAGGGAGCTCTGTTGTATAATTCAAAATTAGGCATGTGTAGATAGAAAATGCCAAACAGTCTGCTATAATCACTGAGTCCAGAGTATTTTGACCTTTTAATTTTATTTATTTATATTTTATATGAGTTGACCTTTTTTAAGGTTTTTTGTTTTGTTTTTTTGGGGGGGGAAGGGGAGAGAGAGAGCGCACGCGCACAAGCTGGGGAGGGTCAGAGAGAGAGAGAGGGAGAGAGAGAATCCTGAACAGGCTCTACACTGCCAGCATGGAGCCCGATGTGGGGCTTGAACTCACAAATGGTGAGATCATGACCTGAACCAAACTCAAGAGTCGGACGCTTAACCGACTGAGCCACCTAAGTGCCGCAGAGTATTTTGACTAAAAAAAATTTTTTTAAACATTTATTCTTTTTTGAGAGATAGAAGAGAGACAGAGCGCAAGTAGAGGAGGGGCAGAGAGAAAGGGAGACACAGAATCCAAAGCAGACTCCAGACTCCAAGCTGTCAGCACAGAGCCCAATGGGGGCTCAAACTCACGAACTGCGAGATTATTACCTGAGCTGAAGTCGGCCACTTAACCGACTGAGCCACCCAGGTTCCCCTTGACTTTTTAGAAAATAATTTTTATAACTTTAAAAACATTGAGGTGTAATGCACATACAGTTAAATGCACAGATCTTAAGAAGTATTCAACTTTGATGAGTTTTAGTAGTTGTATATATCCAAGTAACCAATACCTTGAACAAGATACAGAACATTTCCATTACCCCAGAAAGTTCTCTTGTGTGCCCTATTAGTTAATCTCTACCTCCACCCTCAGGTCTTATATAACCACTGACCTGCTTTCTGTCACTATAGATTCGTTTGGCCTGTTCTAGAATGTCACAGAAATAGAATAATAGAATCATTCCCATATATGTTCTTTTATGCTTCGCTTCTTTGGCTTAGCATAATGTTTTTTGATATTAGTACATGTATCTGTAGTTTCATTACTGAGTAATATTCCTTTCTATGAATATACCACAATTTGTCCATTCTCCTGTTGATGGACATTTTGGTTGTTTCCAGTTTTGGACTATTGCGAATAAAGCTGTATGAATGTTCTTGTACAAGTCTTTGGTTCTTGGACATGTTTTCATTCATCTTGGGTGAAACCTAGAAATGGAATTTCTGGGTCTTAAGATACATGTGTGTTTATAAAAAAGTGTCAAACAGTTTTCGTCACACCATTTTATATTCCTAACAGCAATGTGTGTGAATTGCATTTCTACATCCTCACCATATTTGGTATTGTCAGTCTTCTTTATTTTAGCCAAGCTAATGGGTATGTAACTTTATCTATAATGAGATAAAGCATAATGGCTTTGAATTTGAATTTCCAGAATGCCTAATGATACTGAGAATCTTTTCATGTGCTTATTGATAAGCCATTCAGATACCTTCATTTGCCCCATTTTTTGTTTGTTTTCTTTTTATTGTTGTTTCATAGAAGTCATTAAAAAATTTTAATTCTGAGACGGCTGAAAAAGTGAAATACTTTTCAAGTTTGATTTCTTATGTGTCAAATTTAGGGAGTACTTTTTAAGAGAGCAAGTTTCCAAAGTTAGAATTTGAATGTTAGGACAGTACCAGTTAAAAAATAAGAGAGGTACAAGTTAAGTGCATCCATTCTGCCAAGCGTAATGAGAGATTTTTCATGCCTATATTGTTGTTTTTCAAAAAGATCATCACTAAATGTTTAGAAGATAAAGGAGATATTATTCTTTACTCTCATTCTGCTAAATCTTTTTTTTTATTTTAGAGCATGAGCAGGGGAGAGGGACAGAGAGATAGAGAGGGAGAGAGGGAGAGAATCTTAAGCAGGTTACACACTCAGTGTGGACCCCAGCACAGGACTTGATCCCAGGATCCAGGGATCATGACTTGAACAGAAATCAAGAGTCAGCCACTCAACCCACTGAGCTACCCAGGCGCCCCTCATTCTGTTAAATCCTCTGCAATGTGTTTACATTTTCCTCCTTTAATCCTTTCCTAACTGTGCCCCTGCCAGTGTATGCAAGTGCCCATATTGCTGGGAGCCTGGATTCAAAAGACAAGGAGTAACCGGTCTCTGCTCAAACAGCTTAAGTCTGATTAGCTATCATCTCTTTATTCTCACACTTCCATGGTCCCTTTGCTATTGTCCTATTACTCGTTTTGGGGGTTCTTTCTGGCTTCAGGCCCCTTTCCTCATATTCTCTCTGTCCACCTCCACTATTCCCCTACTTCTGTCTATACACAGACTTTTTTCTTTTCTTTTTTTTTTAAAATAAATTCTGATATATTTGTATGAGACTTTTTTTCTTAACGCAGTCGCTACTTTTATCATTAATCCATGCGATTTCCTGTTCGAGTCTGCAATAGCTGCTTACTACTTAACATTATGTTCACTTTCTACTCTGTACTACGTAGTTGAGCCTCCAATACTCAGATAACCTTGGCCTCTAGATCCTCCAAAAACATGTGGTGATCGGTAGAAAGTCTCCCAACTCTCCTCTACACTTTGATTCTGCAGTTCTTCACACTCGTACCCACATGCACACCCACCCACCTGCAAGAATAGTGATTCTCACTTAGAATCACATGGTGTTAGGGCTAGAAGGGATCTTAGAAATCAAGTAACTAATTTATTAATGAAAGTGAAAACTGAGGCTCTTAGAAAAACCCTTCTGTGAGTCCTTTCTCAAATATCTTGCTTACACTGATTTCACCTCTAAACTTCATTAATATTTATATGAGTAGTCACTACCACCCTGTTCATCATATGGTCTTCTATTATTTTTGTATTTATTTTAATTTTCTATTACTTCTTTTCATCAAACTTACCTTTTCTTATTAAAACAAAATCATCCTCTCCTAGATTCTCTAGGGCATCTAACATGGGTCCTTATTTCCTTATCTTCCAGAGTTGTCTTATGGTATAAACAGTTCCTTAAAAAATTCCTATTAAAAAACTCATGTTTTTTCCTCTTCCTGTGTTTTTATAATGTAAAGTTCTCCTCTCCCTAAAAGATTGTATGCTTATAGCTGAATTTTGTCTGCTATAAACAGGATTCTGTTTCTACCTGATTTTGGTCATGAAAAACCTGTGTGTGGATGAACATTTCTCTTAGTACATGTGTTATACAAATGATTTTTTTCCCCTAGAGGGAATGCCACTTGTTTCGCATATGGACAGACAGGTGCTGGGAAGACCTACACCATGATAGGAACTCATCAGAACCCAGGACTCTATGCTCTGGCTGCCAAAGATATCTTCAGGCAACTAGAAGTGTCCCAGCCAAGAAGGCACCTCTTTGTGTGGATCAGCTTCTATGAAATCTACTGTGGACAGCTTTATGACCTCTTAAATAGAAGAAAAAGGTACTGGGTATGAGTGGGGAAATTACAAATCTGTTCATCATTGTTTTAAGCCAGGATCCCACACAATTGCTGAATCATGGGATTTAATACAAGGCCTTGTTATATTAGTGCCCTTTTGTGAGATGAGTCTCCTGAACTAGATGAATATTTTTTAAATCAGTTCAGCTAGAGAAAAATGCAAATTAGCTTTCCATTAGTATTTTTTTAAGTGATCTATATCCTTAAGTTTATCAAAAGGCTATCCCTTTTACTTTGATCTGTGAAAAGGGTGATGATTTCAGGAAGTCAGGATATCAACATGTACTTAAATGCCTTCCTGTTCTTTTGCCTATTATTACACTGGAAGAACTATAAATAATGTTTCCTGCTTTCTTTTTTTTTTCCCCCTCAATAATCTTAGGGTAAACTTAATGATAGTTTTCTGAGGTCAGTTAAAAAAAATACGTCTCTCTTCTTCATGTTAGACTTTTAACTCTTGTAAGTCTTAAACTGTTGCCTTTGCAACATGATACAGTAATTTAGAAATGGGTTCAGTAAGTCTTAATTTTAAATCCCTATTGTATTTTTCTGGCCTAAAGTTTTATTTAGGTTGAAACAGCTGACTTTGAGCAGGAAACAACAAAGTTGTGAAGGTACCGACTGAGAGAATAAGGAGGAGAGATGGAATAGGGGAGGTGGAAGGATAAAAGGGTGTCATAACAGAATTAACCAGACCTGTGACGTATTGGGAGCAGCCACTAGTGGAGATAAGGGAGTTGGGGCAGAGCATGGTGCAAGGCTGGGGAAGCCAAATTAGTGACAGAAACTAGCCCCTAGCAAAGGTATCCAAGCCCCTACAGAGCTGTCCAAAAGGATGTGCAAATTCCAGGCAAGCACTGGAATGGGGGTTGGGCTAGAAGAGCCCCTGAGTTCAGTGGAGAGAGCTTGATAGGGCAGGCCCCCATGCTAGAGGTGATGAGGTTTGAAGTGTTGGGGTCCAGAGCTGAGATGGCCAAGAATGAATTCTTGAGATGTGTTTGGTGCAAAAGGGTGGTTTTATTAAAGCACGAGGACAGGACCTGTGGTCAGAAATAGCTGCACTGGCCTTGCAAAGACTGACTGATTATATAAGATTTTTCTATCCTATGGAAGGGAGAGTGATGTTAGGGCTCTAGGAAATTGAGTCTATAGGTTTCTAGAGATGGGCCTTTTTTCTTGTAAATCATTTGGACAGTTGCAAACTGTTGGAAACTTTTGTCCTGCATGACGGTGATCTCTATCAGTTAACCATTTGTTTTTCCCTTTCCTTTGTTCTTGGACAGCCAGGAGTGCCTGAGGAATGTCTTGCAAATCCCACATATCCTCTTCCCCCCCCACCACCACCATGGTGTTAGCTTGTACTTTGCCCTCAGCTTGCCTTTGTTTCCCACATGAGTATTGAGTAATGAAACTGGGGAGGCTATCAACTGGGCTTAGGCAGACCGCCATCTGTGGACTATTGGAAAGAAAAGGGGACCTTCAGGTATGCCACGATTCAGAGAATGTACAGGTGTTCAGGGTTCTGTCCTGACATAGTAACTGCCAGATAAAGGAGGGTTCTGCTCTAGGTTTGCTTTGGAGAAGAGTTGCTTTTATTATCCTCTCTTTGTTGTTTTGAAGCCTCATGTTAGCTCAATCACAGCTTTTCTTCCAGGCCCCAACACTCTTACTTAGGAGCCCTTTCCAATCAGAATGTAGCCAGGTACTGGGATGCAAGAGCATCTGGCTCTGGGCGTCCCAAATCCCAAACGGACCAGGTTCAACCACTAGCCAGCGACAAAATCCAAAGGCAGAGAAACAAGTAGTGGTGAAACAAGAAAGGAATTTAGTTCAGTGGGGCCAACACCAGGAAGACAGTGGACTAACATTTCAAAGACTGCCTCCAAAGTACCGGAAAATACTTCCAGGTTTATATAAAGAGAATGTGGGACAAAGGTCGATGGGTTTGTGCATTTGGGTAGTGAAGTCAAGTTGATCATTGACTTAGGGCCAATCATGGGCAAGATCTTGCTGGCTCAGGGCAGTTCTTTATTGCTTGAGGAGGTAGTTTGGGTTCCCTTCTGGGGATGCTTTGCCTGCAGGGTCTTTTCCCAGATTTAAGAGTATGATACACTGGAATGAAAATCATTTAGAAAGTTTGAGGTCAAAATGCAGGTAGTTGAAGTCCTCTTTGTTTAAAGAACAGTTGGCATGAAGATAAAAGCTGTTGTGTTCTGTGTGTGTGTGTGTGTGTGTGTGTCTGGTTTGTTGGTTGGTTTCTTTGGGTAAAGGAATGGTCAGGATATCTAGTTGTTTGTGAGTGTGGTTCTTTAATGAATTACTCAGATATATTGCCTTGTATATTTGCATTCTTTTTCAGTTTATTTATTTTGAGAGGTGGGGGAGGGACAGAGAGAGAGGGAGAGAGAGAATTCCAAGCAGGCTCTGCACTGTCAGCACAGAGCCCGACTCCAGACTTGAACTCACCAACAGTGAGATTATGACCTGAGCCCAAATCAAGAGTTGGAAGCCGAATCAACTGACTGAGCCACCCAGCTCGCCCCCACCCCAAATTAACTCTTAAAGTAGAGGATAAATTGTTTTTATACCTTTGCACAAAAAGTGATAGAAGTACATTTCTGGCTTATAGGATTTAAAAATTTGGCAGTACATTTTGGGCTGTCCATTAGAAACTTTTCTGGGGTGAGCTCAGGGCATAGGGCCTAGCAAAGTAGTTTAGGAATGACCTGAGGGCTCTGAAAGCTTGATCCTTCTTTTATTCCGGAGGCCTGACTGTTCCAGTAGAGTTATTTTCTGATAGGTCATGGGGATTGGTGAAACTGTTTTCCTCCCATCCTTCTGTAAACATTTGGAAACTTGGGGTGAAATATAAACTACAAAAAAAACTTGAGAAAATCATTTCCTTTTTTGGCTATAAAGTGGAACTCCATTCTTAACCTTAATCAGTATCTTATTAAGAGAGAAAAATAATCTTAGAGTCTTTGATAGATTCAATACATGCCCCTTGATATATCTGATTTAATGATGATGATAGACCATAGCCTTATACATACCCTGAGAAATTAAGTTACAGCACCAGCTCTTCCTTCCTCCCTTTGAAGATATATGAAGACTCCTTATGTTGGAAATAGAGTAGAACCCCACTTATACTAGCTTAAGTATTTAGGGAAGTCATTGGCTCATATAACTAGAAAACCCAGAGAAGAATCAAGCCTTAGGGCTGTTTTCTCTAGCACCTCAGGGATGTTATAAGGACACAGTTTCTGTGCATCTCTCTGCTCTACCTTCTATGATGTTAGCTTTCAAAACAGGCCCTCCAGTGGATACAGAACGGCCGCCACTGCTCCCAGGGCCCATACTTTCACTTTCAGGAAGAGCGAGCACCACCACCTCACCCCCAGGCACCTAACCACCAGAAACAAGGACTTTATTTTGATTGGACCAGCAGAGATCTCATATCCACTCCTGGACCAATCACTGAAGCCAGGAATATACCATCCGTTGATTGGCATAGGTCTGGATTATATGTTCATTCTTTTAATTGTAGCCAAAGATGTTGATTTGTTTACAACAGTCAGGGACTATCTCTGAAGCCCAGGGCTGTGGTCAGGAGGTGTGTGAGCGAGCAGATGGGGAGGATACGCATCAATCTCACTCAAATAACAGAACTGCTACCTAATAGGAAAGTGGTGGAAGGTTTCTGGGGAGGCAAGAACAAAGTCCATTATAGCAGGTCTGCCATACCAACCATGTTCTTGTATCTGCAGGCTCTTTGCAAGAGAAGATAGCAAGCACGTGGTACAGATAGTGGGACTGCAAGAGCTTCAGGTGGACAGTGTGGAGCTCCTCTTAGAGGTAACTCTTCCTTACTACCCCACGGTAGCAACCTAAGTACAGGGAAAGAATTCATTTTGCTATCTAGCAAGAATAATGGACTCAAATTTAGTCAGAGGGCCATGGCAAGCATGCTACTTCACATTTGTAAACTGTGAGTCCTCTAAGAGGATAGCTCCTTTCTCTGCAGGGCTGTTGTCTCAGTGCCATGGAGTGTGTGAGAGAACCTCATGCATGAGAGACTACTCTTGTGCTACTCTGCTTTGACAGACTGCTAATGTGTATTTCTATGGTAGTGGGAAAAGCTGCTGGAGAGAAATATTCTTTTTTTGTTTATTTATTTATATTGAGAGAGAGAGAGTCTGCAGGGAAGTGGCAGAGAGAGGGAGAGGGAGAGAATCCCAAGCAGGCTCCACACTGTCAGCACAGAACACAGAACCTAATGTGGGGGCTTGAACTCACAAACCATGAGATCATGACCTGAGCTGAAGTCAAGAGTTGGATGCTTAACCGACTGAGGCACCCAGGCACCCTGAAATATTTTTACTTTTAAGTAAAAATTTTAATGGGTAAGGGGCACTTGGCTGACTCAGTCCATACAGCATGCAACTCTTGATCTCTGGGTCATGAGTTTGAGCCCCACATTGGGTATAGAAATTACTTTAAAAATTTTTTTAATAGGTAATACTTTCACATGGGTTCAGAATTCAAGAGGTACAACAAAAATATCCCTTCCATTCCCTTTTGAAACTGAGGCAACTAGTTTTATTAGTTTTTTTTGTATATCTTTCCAAAGGCATTTCCAAATCTTTTATTGAAAGTTATCTTTTAGGGGTGCCGTCTCTTTCTCTCAAAATAAGTAAATTTAAAAACCTTTTAAAAAGTTATCTTTTAATACTTGGTCATTATTAGATATAAACCTTGCAAAAGTATGTAAGAAGATAGAAGAATAAAGGCTACCTCCAATTTACTGTATACAGCTCCCCACTCCTTACTGAGATATCCACTGTTAACCATTTAAAATCATTATTTTTTTTCCTTTTCTGGGAATTTATTAACTTATGTACAAATATATGTTTGTTGAATCTTCCTTCAATGCAGTGGTCCTCAACCCTGGCTTTACATTAGATCATTTTATTGTGAAAAATAGCCTATACAGAAATATGCATAAAGCCTAAATGTGTATTCTGTAGTATATAGTACAGTATAAAGAAACAAGCACCTTCATAATCAGTTACTGAGATTAAGAAATGGAACATTTCAGCACCCCATAAACCCCTGTACAACTTCGCAGTCACAGTCCCCTATACTCCTGACATTTATGCTAATCATTTTCTTGTTCTTCGTTATAGTTTTACCGCTTATGTATTCATCCATTATATAACTTAGTGTGCAGCTGTTTAACTTTGTATGAATAGAATCACACCGTATTGTCTTCTTTTGCTCACCATTATGCTTTTGAGTTCAGTCTATGTTTTTGCATATGGCTGTAGTTTTGTTTTTATTTACTGTATAGTATTCAATCATACGAATATACCACAATTTAACCATTCTGTTAGTGGACAGTTGGGGTTGTTTCTATTTGGGGGCTATTCTGAACACTGTAATGTGAATGTCCTTATATATGTATTCCAGTACAGTTCTCGTTGTGAGGACGTGCACATCTTCCACTTCACTAGCTTTCCAAAGCTATGTACACTACAGGTGGTGTGTGAGCAATCCTGTTGTTCTCCATCCTTGCCAACACTTCCTGGTTTTCAAATTTATGCCAGTCTGGAATTGTTTAATTATATCTCATTGTAGTTTTATTTTGCATTTTGCTGATTGAGAATTCAATTGAATAGCTTTTCTAATTTTTAATTTATCTTATGGGTTTCCTCTTTGGGGAATGCTAGTCATTCCCGTATTTGGGGGTTGTCTGTCTTTTCCTTACTGATGTGTATATACAGATGTGAGTCATTTGTGTCATAAACATGTCTCATTCCGTGGCTTGTCTTTCTAGTTTCACCATGGTGTCTTAATGCTTACTTGAGTCCCTCTGAGGCCAGTTAAATGAGAATCTCTTGGGATCAGGGCCAGATTTGGTTATTGTTATCTTGAACTGAAATATTGGTCACATACCATAAAATTCACCTTTTTAAAGTGTATGCTTCAGTGTTTTAAAATATAATTTTCTTAATACAATAATCACCCTTTTAAAACCTACAATTAAGTGATTTTTAAAGTATATTCAGAAAGTTGTGCAGCCATCTCCACTATCTAATTACAGAACATTTTCATCACTTCAGAATGAAACCCTGTACCATTAGCAGTTGCTCCCTATTTCCTTTGTCTCCAGGCCTCGCAGCCACTAATTTCTATCTCTATGGATTTGCCCATTTTGGCCATATCATATAAAGGGAATCATACAATATGTAACCTTTTGTCTCTGGCTTCTTTCACTTAGCATATTTTCAAAGCACATCCATGTTTAGCACATATAAGTACTTCATTCCTTCTTATGGCTGAATAATCTATTATGGATACATTATTCATATATGTATTATTTTATTTTAGAGGAAGCTTGTGAGTGGGGGAGAGGGGCAAAGGAAGAGAGAATCTCATGCAGTCTCCACACATAGCTCAGAGCCCACCACAGGGCTTAATCTGACGACCCTGGGATCATGACCTGAGCTGAAATCAAGAGTCAGATGTTCTATCGACTGAGCCACCTAGGTGCCCCATATTATTCATATTTTACTCATCCATTCATCAGTTAATAGACACATAGATTGTTTTCACTTTTATAGAAACCACTATTATGAATAATGCTGCTATAAACGTTTATGTACAAGTTTTTGTGTGGACATATGTCTTCAGTTTTCTTGAGTCTATGCCTAGGAATGGAATTAATTGCTGGGTCATACTTTTTGAGGAACTGCCAAATTGTTTTCCAAAGTGGCTGCACCATTTTACATTCCCAGCAGCAATGTATGAAGGTAGGTGTTACTTTAAATTCTCTCCACGTGATTCTAACATGCAGCCTGCAGCCATTATAATCATTCTTAGAGGATTCTTTTAGTAACAAGCCTGGGTAGAGTCAAAGAGAGAAGGCTAGAAGGACAGGCCAGGTACTTGGCAAGACCTACCTTTAGAACAACTTCACAACATACACCAGGGACTTGGGTGTGTGAAATGGCAGGGTGGCCCACCATTGATGTCTTTTTCTACAGTTTCTTTTTCCTAGGACAAATAAGTAAATTTTGCTTAAGGGCTGAGACCTCATATTTGTGTGACTGTTATATTCTTGAGTCCTGGGATAAAAAAAATCTGAGGATACCACATGAGTGTGGTTATTTTAGAGTTACTTAAGAGCCAAGGGCCCCTTTCTAGGAATTGTAAAATCAAGCGCAGAACAAAAGTTTGTGGGATGTGTTGAAGGGGCTTCCCTGAGATTGTGACCATTCTTTTTTTTTTTTTTTTTGTAATGTTTATTTATTTTTGAGAGAGAGAGCATGAGCAGGGGAGGGGGAAAGAGAGAGGGAGACAGAGGATCTGAAGCGGACTCTGCACTGACAGCAGAAAGCCTGATGCGGGGCTTGAACTCAGGAACCATGCAATCACGACCTGAGCCAAAGTCAGATACTTAACCGACTGAGCCACCTGGGTGCCCCAAGATTGTGACCATTCTTAACCTGTCCAGAGTGCCCTCCATTGTGGAGTCCTAAGAAAATTGTTTCTTATACTCCTGTTCCCTGTGGTTCAGTAGGTTCTTGCTCCTACATCCCCCAGCCATTCCTTCATTGATAGGAGAGTTGCTGCCCATGATGCCTTTATCCCTGAAGATTAAACCAACTGAATGGGAAAGGAGCAAACATTTCGGAGGAAGTCCCTTTTCCTTAGGTATGGGCCATAATTGTGTTAATGGGCAATCTGGTGTCCCGTCACCCCCTCTACCTTTGGAAGAGTTTATGGAACTGCTCTATCTTAAGATATTTTTCCTAAGAAAAGCAGAAAGAAGGGGCACCTGGGTGGCTTAGTTGGTTGAGCGTCTGACTCTTGATTTAGGCTCAGGTCATGATCTCACGGTTCGTGAGTTTGAGCTCCATATCGGGCTATGTGCTGACTGCGGAGCCTGCTTGGGATTCTCTCTCTCCCTCTCTCTCTGCCCCTCCCGTTTTTTCTCTCTCTCTTTCTCTCAAAAAATAAACTAAAAAAAAAAAAAGCGAAAGAAATTTCTTGTTAGTGTATTATCTCATTATCTCCATCAATAGTCTGTCTGTAATGTATATGATGGTGTACAAGAAATCAGCTGAGATCAAGGTGGAAAGTTGATATAAATTATGGATACCCTCATAAACATTTATTGACTGGAAACAACAGCACTTGCTAACTCAGGTGTCGTACTTTCTCAGGTTTTACCATGCTCACTCAGGTATCACCCATGCGTTTGCTCAAGTGTTACCCTCAGGTGTCATCTTTGAGTGTCACTCTCACAAATCACCCTCAGGTTTACTCAGGCATGGCCACTTGCCTGCCTGCACAACTAGCAGCCGTATTTTCCCCACAGGATTGTCCTTCAGGAAGTCTCCCTTTCAAGTGTATTTTATTACCTGGTCTTGATAATGCAGACACCAAGTCTCCCCTACCTTTACAGAGGACACACTGACTCCTCACATTTCTCACCTGTGGAATAAGATTTCTTCTGTCAGGGAATTGATGAGTATTTTTTCAGTTGTAGAGATTTATAGATTTTTAAGTCATTTCGATAGCCATTTTATGTACTTATGGGCATCCATTCTCAAACTTATCATAAACCTGTTTCATGTTTTATCATTGCCCTGACTGTAATTGGTAGCAGAGGCCCACATGGCAAAAGCTTCCTCTAGATGAGCCTCGGTGGTATGCCAGTGACAGAGACTTACTAGGCATACAATGCCTATACTACTGACCTCCTCCTAGCCTTCCTTCGGTGTAGGCGCAGAAACCTTAGTGATTAAAGCCTTATAACCATACAGAGCAGGGTCCTGGTGCCATATATCCTTCAGCATGTCCTTTCCCTTTCTGAGCCTGAAATATATAGATGATAGTAGATGATTGGGTTGGATGATAGAGGAGGAAATGAAATAACATACAGAAAATGGTTGGTGACACTTGCTCAATTTGCCAATCTGTTCTTATCAATAATGTTTATTAATAATGTCCCTGAATGTTTTCCAGGCAACAGAATTCAGCAGTTGTCTTAGTTTCTTTGGTGGCAGGTCCCCATTTCACTACTCACATAACATGTTTGTCTAAAAGACTTAGATTTAGAAATTTGCCCAATAGACTTTAGTTACGGAAGGAAGAATTTGAGAAGGAGGAAGTAGTAGAGGAAAAGGAAGCCTAATGATTTTTAAGTTGATTGCACTTTTTTTACTTGGCTCCTAGATTTGCATTTTCCCCCAAATATTGTTTTTACCTTTTCTTCTTTTTTTCTTTTGTTTCACTTTTACTGGGGAGCCCATGGAGTCTCATGTTGATCTGTAAAGCTCTATTTCCCTCATGAAACCCTGATTGTTTTACATTTGTGGAAAGAAATAAAGTTTTGGAAGTCTACACAAAGATGTTCGTTCTTGGGGCACCTGGCTGGCTCAGTCAGTAGAGCATGCAAATCTTGATCTCAGAGTTGTGAGTTTGAACCCCACATCAGGCTCTCTGTTATCAGCATGAAGCCCGCTTCTAATCCTCTTTCCCCCTTCTCTGCATCTCCCCCACTCCCATTCTCTCAAAAATAAACATTGGGGCACATGAATGGCTCAGTCGGTTAAGCATCTGACTCTTGGTTTTGGCTCAGGTCATGATCTCACGGTTTCGTGAGTTTGAGCCCTGTGTCAGGCTGTGTGCTGGCAGCACAGAGCCTGCTTGGGATTCTCTCTCTACCTCTCTGCCCCTCCCCTGCTTGTGCTGTCTCTGTCTCTCTCAAAAAATAAACTTAAAAAATTTTTTAAATAAAAACATTAAAAAAAAAAGTTTGATGATCTTCACAAACTGAGTCATTTCTACTCCTCAGAGCTCAGCTACTTTATTTCACAGTTTCTGAAAGCCATGGTGATTGCAGCCTGTTACTGAAGCTGAGGAAACTGGACCAGAACTAGAAATCCCTTTATGCCTTTCCTAAGGTATTAGGAAAGGTATCTTCAACACATTAGGTTTTCTGAGACATACTCATAGGTACCTAATGCGTCATGATGGATAAGGTGGACAAGGTGCATGAAAAACCAAGTATAAAACTATTACAGAACCCCAGAAGCCAATCTTTCTTCACTACCCTGGGGGTGAACCGCAAACTATTCTCTGAGTGCCCATATCCACTGTGCCTTAGCTAGTATAGCCTTGAGGCCCTTCTCAGTTCTGTGTCCCTAGCATCGTTACTCTCACATGTGGCAGAGGCCACCTGACTTCTATCCCTAGCCTGACCTCGGGTAAGTCACTACCTTCTCTGTATTTCTTCCCTTATCAAGCATATTGTTTATACAAATGTAGAGATTTAAAGGATCTCCCCTGTCTCTTCATGGGGCTTGTAAAAGACCAAAAACAACAAGCAAAAAAATAACAAGAGGTATGAGAACCCTAAAACTAAAAGGAAATACATCAGAATCTTAACTCTGGGATTATGCGAGGTGTATATTTTCTTCTTGATACTTTTCCTACATTTTCCAAGTTTTCCACAGTAAGCATGTCTTCCTTTTTTAATAGAGAAAAAAAGAAAAAATTGATAAAAAGAACATTACTCATCATCCTTGCATTACAGTCTATGTATGCATGAATCAGAGTGACAGGAGAGAGGTCAGGATGAAGAAGTGCATTTGAACTAGGTGGTTCAGTTACAGATGTGCCTTAAGTGGCCTAGCCAGCATCCAAGCTTCGTTAGCAGTGTGGGGTGGGGGCACCTGCCACACCCCGTGTAAGGGGCTCTGTTCTCACTCTTATGATTTCTAAAGCAATAACATACTAGTTCTGCAGTTGGTAATCCAGTGTTATAAATCAATAGGTTCTTCTCTTTGTAAAAAGATCCATCAGATAGACCTGTTACACTTTTAGCAAGCTATTTACAAAATGAGTGCATCTAAAATATGATTCTAAATTTGATTCTAAAATACAATTCTAGGGGTGCCTGGGTGGGTCAGTCGGGTAAGCGGCCAACTCTGGATTTCATGTCATGACCTCGAGGTTTGTGAGTTTAAGCCCCACATCAGGCTTTGAGCTGACAGGCTGACAGTGCGGAGCATGCTTGGGATTCTGCCTCTCTTTCTCCCTCTTTTTCTGCTCTGTGTATTAAGTCATTTTGTGATACACATTTCTGTCCTTTGCTTTAGTTACTAAGATAGATGGATACTGTAGGACCTTGCGTTGGAGACAAGTCATGCCCTGGAGATTGTAGTCAGGCTAAATCTATCAAAGATATAAAAAAGAGTTTATGAGATCAAGAAGTAAATTAGCTCTTCAGCTATTCAATGTTCTCCCCCAAGGTTAGTATTCCACATTGTTTGCATTGCTGTTGGGTACCTACTCTGTATGATTTAATGTTTAGGCAGCTTTCTGCATAGAAGGAAAATGACTGCAGTGTACAGACAAAGGTATATGCCTGGTCTCTATTGCTCTCAGCCAACTCTTAGAAACCGGAGGGCTTTTTTATTTCTCAGGGAAGTCACCCTATGGATTTTATTTTCAGGTGATTCTAAAAGGCAGCAAGGAGCGCAGCACCGGGGCCACTGGAGTTAATGCAGACTCCTCCCGCTCACATGCTATCATCCAAATTCAGATCAAAGATTCAGCCAAGAGGACATTTGGCAGGTGAGCTGGAAATATGCAAGGAACTGCATTGTCTGCCTTTCCCTAATGTGACTTTGAAATATGTGTTATCAACAACAGGACACTCCGCCACCATGGAGTTTTTAATAAATATCAGGGATACAGAGTAGAGTTGTTAGCACTGAAATAAATCATTGTATTAAAGTGCCATCAGTTGATTAACCATGAAGTAATGACCTATTGTTGGTCAAGCCTAAGTTATTAAAAGGGACATTGATTGCTTCTAACGTGAAACACAGTATCAGCAAAGGAATAGTAGGAAATGCATCTCAGCTTACAGGCCAAAAAGAGGGGGGGGGGTAGAGAAAATTAATCTATCCTTCTTGAAAGAAGCCAAAAGACAATTGAGTACATTCATTGCTTCTCTGGTGCTATCTTAGCAAATTCTGCCACACTGATGGATGAGCCCATCTCACCTCCAGGTAATGAGTCTTTTTCTTTCTTTCTTTCTTTCTTTTTTTTTTTTTAACTCTTCTTTTCTTTTCTTTTCTTTCTTTTTTTTTTTTTTTTTTTTTTTTTTTTTTTTTTTTTGGGCTGGAAAGCAGCCCACAGAAGTTTCTATTTAATTATCTAAATGGTCACATACCTGACTTGGATTGTAGTCATTTAGCTTTATGGGAAGAATGTTTTATTAACTTTAGTCATACTTTCTGACAAATGATTAAAACCAACGGAAGTGTCTGAGTGAACAAGTGCCAGCAACAGCTGACAGCTCAGAATCTTATAATACTTTTGGAAAGCTGACAGTAATGTCTTTTCTTTCCTGAGGATGGGCCAGTGTTAATTTCTTCCTGCTGCCACAAAATGCTTACTGTTGTAAAAATAAACCAAAGCCCCAAATAAGTTATCACTGCTCTGTCTTTTCTCTAGGATCTCTTTTATTGACTTGGCTGGCAGTGAAAGAGCAGCAGATGCCAGAGACTCAGACAGACAGACAAAGATGGAAGGCGCAGAAATAAACCAGAGTCTTCTGGCTGTAAGTTGCTTGAAAGCTTTAATCTAAAAATCCTTCTTGAGGGGCCCCTGGGTGGCTTAGTCAGTTAAGCATCTGACTGCGGTTCAGGTTATGATCTCGTGGTCCATGAGTTTGAACCCTGCTTCGGGCTCTGTGCTGACGGTCCAGAACCTGAAGCCTGCTTCGGATTCTGTGTCTCCCTCTCTCTGCCCTTCCCCCTCTTGCATTCTCTCTCTCTCTCTTTCAAAAATAAACATTTAAAAAAATTTTTAAAAAACTTTGTGCTTTGTAAAGTGCACAAAGGTGCCCCTTGTTTCCTTTTTGGGTATTCCCCTTCGTTCTCCCTTAATGTTTAATAAGGTATACTTTCCGTTCTGATTCAATAGGGCTAAAGGGACTCAAGGGTCATAGGGATTGGTGGCCACACTTGGTTCTGTGTATGTAAGGGGCAGGTATAACTTGGGGGCAGGATTTGGCTACCTGTTTGTCCTTTTTGGAGAATTGTCCTAGTGCTCAAGTTTGGGGATATTTGAAATAAAAGGGGAAATTCCCTTATACAGGTTTCTCCTGCTATCTGAAAATAGAATTTTCCCATGAAACCTTTCATAAGCCAAAATGGCATAAGGCAAAGAAGTGATTACCATTAATTTATATGGGAAAAATGTGAGCATTCCCAAAACACCAAAAATAACCTGTCTTGGGCTTTTCTGATACCTTAGGATATGTCTTGCTAATGGGTGTACAAACTAAATCAAGATAAAGCACAGATGGAGAAGCCTAGCAGCTTAGTCAGTGGAGCATGTGACTCTTGATCTTGGGGTCATGAGTTCAAGGCCCACATTGGGTGTAGAGTTTACATTAAAAAAGCTATTAAAAAAAAGATAAGGGGCGTCTGGGTGCCTCAACTGGTTAAGTGTCCGACTCTTGATTTCCGATCAGGTCATGATCTCACGTTTATGAATTCCAGCCCTGTGTTGGTTTCTGAACTGACAGCACAGAGCCTGCGTGGGATTCTCTCTCTCCCATCTCTGCCCCTTCCCTGCTCGCTCTCCCTCTCTCAAAACTAAATAAATAAGTAAACAAATCACAGAGCAGATACAGTTCTTCTGAGATGCTGAATGTACTTCCCTGGGAAGGCTGGATGCGTATGCCACTCAGGGTACGCACTGCACCTGTAAAGGCTTGCTGCAAAATAAACACTGAATACTATTTTTACTTTTCACCTTTTTTTTTTTTTTAACTTTCTTAATGTTTATTTTTGAGAGCGAACACGGGTGGGGGAGGGGCAGAGAGAGAGGGAGACAGAATCTGAAGCAGGCTCCAGTCTCTGAGCTGTCAGCACAGAGTCCGAAGTGGGGCCCAAACTCACAAACCGTGAGATCATGACCTGAGCTGAAGTCAGACGCTCGAGTGACTGAACCATCCAGGCAGCCCTACTTTTCACCTTTTTAAATAAAAGTGAAAATCCTCTTTTAAATTTCTTTCAGTTAGCACAGACAGGTACTAATGTAGGCCTTTTGTAAAAGTGAAATGGCATAACCTGAACTTTCAAAAAGTGGAGGATACTTGTTCCCTCTTATTCACTGCAGCTTTTTGGATAGAGAGGAGTTAGTGGCAAATATTGATGCCCACAGCTAAGAACAGCCAGAGCAAACTCTCAAGGCTAATTACCTGTTCTTGGTGAACCTCAGCATGGGTACTTCCGAGGATTCCTTCCATTCTATTTCCTCCCTTCCCTTACATTTACTTTCTTTTAACCTAGATGCATGACTCAGAAATAGATCTCTTCTCCCTCATCCTGTTCGCCCCACCCTTGCTGTTCCTGTTTCTTCTGATGAGCATGTTGCCCCTGGAGGTCTACATATCTGGATCTCTGAGCACTAGTGATGTCCAAATGTGCACTTTTTTGAGGGGGGCTTATGTCCAGGAGCAAGTGAAATGCCCTTGCCTTTGGGACACAGTCCCTGCCTTTGTAATATAAGAAGGTAAAAACTAAAATGAGAAGGTAGACTTAGGTGATGTCCCAGTTCCTTTCCAGCCGTGACTCTAGAATTTCTTCTGTCCCATTCAGAAAATTTTTATCCAAGTCTACACTTGAATCTACACCTATAGGTGTACATGTGGGAGCAGGGAGGTTGGGGGAGTGTTGTAGATACTCTCTCTACTTCAGCACATCCATAGCTGATAATAGTACGAGAGGAGGTGAGAAAAAGGGAGCTGGCAAGCCAGAGTGCCACCACATAAGCTTGGATTCTGGGGTCTGCCGGAGTCCAGCTTCAGCAGGTCCAGGGTTCCCTGAAGGATGGATGGTGTCAGCACGAGAGAGAGTGAGAGAGCCTCGAGTTTCTTTCTGATCACCAGGCAGGCATCTCTGCTCTGTTTCTCTAGCTTTATTTATGGTGAAACAAACGTACAAGGAGCAGAAAGGTCAGTAAATGATTTCTCATAGATAATTTTTACAATTTTCCAGGACATGGGTTCTGCAGAAGTTACAATTCTAGTAGTAATGATTGTCATAAAAAACTTAGCTACAGGCACTGATGCTGTTATATGGGAAGGGCAGGTATTTTCCAAAACCAAGATATACAAAACTTCAGGTATAGCCCTAAGGAAGCGACCTTTAACCAAGAGGCAAACAGCATTATTTAGTAAAGGTCAGTTTTTTTTTTATGAGTCAGGGTCTTTAGGCTGACTCTTTATAACTCTAAGAGAAAGTTTCCAGGAAAACAGGATTCCCAGGAGACATAATGCCTGCTCTCACAGTCCCAAAGACGATTGATATATTTTATTGCAGTAGTGACTTTTGCAACGGTGTCCAGTGACTTTTGCAACGGCGTCCAGGCCCAGAAAGTAGTTAGTTATCAGTTAATTGCTCAGCTAGGAGGAAAATTCTATGTTGCTTGCCTTAGTCGCATTAGGGTGTATCTAGTTTACTCACCTTTTCCCTGACCAGGTGCAATCACGCCTTAGGGACAGGGCAGGGGGACAGGCCACTCCTGACACTAATCAGCAAAGCACTCCGAGGTTTGGTGCCCAAGCAGAAATGAAAGTTACAAGAGGGTAGATTTTGGTAGCTGTCTGGGGGCAAGAGACGGTGCAAACTTGCCGTACCCTCACCAGGAATTTTCACTCAACCGGCAAGTTCAGACAGCTCCCAACAGGGGCCTGTGGAACGTTCCCTCGTTTGTCTGTTCCCCACTATCAGGGCTACTCCTAGGATCACAGCCTTTATGTCGGAGAGGGGGGCCTTAACTAGACACAGGTAGCACAGGATGATGTTTCCCAGTCTAGCTTGATGTTTCTTGTTGAACAAGAAACTATCAGGGCATTTGACTTCCTTTTGGAGAATTGCTGAGTGTGGCTTAAGAAAAGTCTGATCTGTTAACTCTCTTTGCATGTGATATCTGATGTGCTTGTTGTTATTCTATCACTTTGCAGCTGAAGGAATGTATCCGAGCACTGGATCAGGACCACAGCCATACTCCCTTCAGGCAAAGCAAATTAACTCAGGTAAAGTTAAATGTGAGCTTTGAGTTTGTTCTGTTTGATTCATTTGTTCTTGCATTCATTTGTTCATTCAGCAAAGCATCCGCTGCCAGCAGTGCATGATGCTGAGCTTGGGGGTCCAGGGAAGGAGAGTCACGCTCTTTCCAGGAGCTCATTCTAAGTAGAGAAGGGGCATTCTCCGGCAGAGATGCCTGCGGTGGGAGGCAGCTGGGCCTTTACGGGGCAGCGGTGCTCTTCTGGTTATCACCCAACAGCTTTTTGCCCATTTCTAATATAAAGACACATTTTTTATTTAGTGGAGTCTCTGAGCCTTTGAAGGGTGGGAAGAGAGAATCTTTCTTAGCTGTAAGACTTAGACTAGTGTTTCAAGATAAAAAATAACAGCTGGAGTTAAAAAGAATGAGATAGATGTATTTTTTAAAAGTTTATTTCTGGGGCACCTGGTTGGCTCAGTCATTGAGCATCCAACTCTTGATTTAGGCTCAGGTCATGATCCCAGGGTTGTGGGATTGAGCCCCGCATCAGGCTCTGTACTGAATGTGAGGCCTGCTTAAGATTCTATCTCTCCTTCTGCCCCTCTTCCCTGTTCACCCCACTTTCTCTCTCTCTCCCCCCACAAAAAAAAAGTAAAAAAAAATTTTTTGTTTTTAAGTAATGTCTACACCCAACATGAGACTTGAACTTAAAACCCAGAAATCAAGAGTCTCATGCTCTGTCTACTGACTGAGCCAGCGAGATGCCCCAGTTGAGCTAGATTTTTGACGAGTACTGATACGAAAGATGACCAAGATCTATAGTATAAAAATAAGTAATGAGGGAAAAAACCTACACAAAACGATTCTGCATGTGTTAACTGATTATTCTGAGTGGTAAAACTATAGGTGAATTTTTCATCCATTTTTCTGTCATGAAACTGTGCTTTATTAACAGAAAATGCCAGTAAGTCAGCATTGTAATGGCTACCAAACAGTGGCCCATGGAGGGGTCTACCTACATACAAACTGCTGTGAAGGCAGTGCCTCTGATTCCTTTCTGCACCAAGTCCTGTGCCCAGTGGAGGATGGACTAGGGTAGAGGGCAGTCTCTGAGGATCTTAGTATTTGGGGAGAGGTTTTCACTCTGCAGCTATCCTAATGGCTCCACAGGGCCTGTGGCAGGACCTATAATAACATAACTCCTTACTAGTCAGAACTGGTTAGATTATGTCTTCTCAAACATTTCAACCAGAAACTTAGAAAACCTTCTTCTAGGTGGTTAGTCCTGATTCTGATATTGGTTCTGTTATAAATGGTTTTATTTTGTTTTGTTTTTTTTTGTTTTGTTTTTTTTTTTTGAGATAAAGAGAAAGAGACAGTGTGAGCAGGGGAGGGACACAGAGAGAGGGGAACACAGAATCTGAAGCAGGCTCCAGACTCCGAGCCGTCAGCACAGAGCCCAGCATGGGGCTCGAACTCAGGTACTATGAGATCATAACCTGAGCTGAAATCAGATGCTTAACTCACTGAGCCACCCAGGTGACCCTTGACTGTGTCATTTTTTAAAACAGGTTCACCATCCCCAGAAGATGTGTTCCTATTTAATTTAAACAAGTAATACTTTAGGGGTACCTGGCTGGCTCAGTTGGTGGAGCATGTGACTCTTGATTGTGGGGTTGTGGGGTCAAGCCCCATGTTGGGTGTAGAGATTACTTACAAATAAAATTTTTAAATAATAATAGTAATTCAGACCATAAATACATGTACAAAGAAGATAGTAAGAAGTACCAGAAAATCCCACCTCCCAGTGATAATCACTGCTGTGTTATGGTGAACATCCTTCCAGACATTTCTCTGCCCATATATCTACTTGTAGATCTACTTAGAGTTATGGAGTAATATGCTTTTCCATTCAGATTAAATTTTAGATCTTCCCGTGTACCTGAGCATAGCTATACATAATTTTTTAATGTTAATTTATTTTTGAGAGTGAGCACGAGCAGGGGACGGAGAGGCAGAGGGGTGGGAAGAGAGAATCCCAAGCAAGCTCTGTGCTGACAGCACAGAGCCCAGCATGGGGCTTTATCTCATGAACTGTGAGATCATGATTTGGGCCAAAATCAAGAGTCGGATGCTTAACCGACTGAGCCACCCAGATGCCCCACGTAATTATTTTTAATGGTTATATTGTATTCAGTTAACAATTTGTTTCCTTTTTATAAACTCCTAGATTTTCCAATTTTTATTACTATGTTGTAATACATATCTTTTATGTACCTTTTTTTTTTTTTTTTGATCACTTGAGCAGTTCTCTTTAGGATAACATTCTAGAAGTGTGCCCTTTTTTTTACGTTTTTATGCATATTGCCAAACTGCCTTCCCAAAAGCTTATACCATTTCATGGTACTTGCTACATGAGTAGTGTAGCAGTGTAGAAAAGTACCCATTTCCCTGCACTCTCACCAGGGCAGGTATCATGAGTCTTAATCTTACAGGTGAAAAACATTAGTATTTAAATGGATTGTTTGTACTTCTTTGGTAGTGAAGTGAGTACCTTTTTTACATGCTTGATCATTTATATTTCTTCTTTGTAAACTGCCTTTTTGTAGGGGGAAGGGGAGCCATGGCCCAGTGTCCCACCCACAATAAGTAGTCAATATGCCCCTTGTTAGTTGACTTCGTTGACCTGCCTTCTGTTTTGGACAGGTCCTGAAGGATTCTTTCATCGGTGATGCCAAAACCTGCATGATTGCCAACATCTCACCAAGCCACGTGGCCACTGAACACACTCTGAACACCTTGCGTTACGCTGACCGGTAAGTTGCTCTTAGGTAGCAGGTTGTGTGTGCAGGTCTCATGCACACATAGGGGTCTGATCTTGAGCTCCAGAAGCTTGTTCTTGAGGCAGTGATACTAGTACCAGGGGAGTGTACAATTGGTCATTTGAAGAATGTGACCTAGTAGGCCTTGCCATTTTACAAGTGTGAATGTGACCAGAGGAAGAGGACACGTTGCCTGGTTCAGGAGACAACCCCATCGGTGATTTTTAAATGGCTAGTGGGAAATGAAAGCCTTGAGTGTTCCACTCCAAAAAAAGATTTCTTCCTGCTAACCTCAGCCCTAATTGTAAGGGTTAGAAATATATGTTACTTCTTAAGGCAGAGTCACTTAGAGCTATGTAGGTCCAGAAGAGACCAACCCAGATGTGACATGTTACAGAAGGATAAATTGAGCCCAGAGAAGGGCAAGAACTTTAAAAGGGCTCATTGGGAGTTGGTGGTAAAGCTAGCACCTCTGACTATCTGGGGTGACTTTGGTATCTGCCAGGGTCCCCCCCACCCCACTCCATGTCTCAACTCTGTGGTCACATATGTTTCCTACCATGGATGAAAACGCTACCAATTCCACCCTTTCCTCTGGCTGCTTTGCTGCCTGGTCCTGCCTCACATCCTTGTCTGTGGTCTCTCAGAAGCTGTCTCCAAGGTTAACAAACTATTTGAGGGAAAGCTATTTTTTTTTTTTTTTTACTACTGTGGAAGAATCTTTAGTATCCATGGCATTTTATGAAATTCATTGAGAAGGAAAAGTCAAGTATCATTTAAGTTCAACGAAAACAGGAAACCTTATCTTTTTCTCTACCGTATCTATTGCTCAGACAGTGCTTGGTACCTAGTAGATGCACAATAAATATTTGTGAATGAAAGGAGGAGCTCTTCCTGGGTGTCAGAGTGAGGCACTCTGTGTACCATCTCATTTAAATAGGAAGATACTTTACACAGTGGTTACAAAGAGCTCTGGAGTCAAGACTATCTGGGCCAATACCCTGCTTCTGCCACAAAACAGCTGAGTGGTCTTGGGCAAAAGTCTTGGGTCCAGTTTCCTTATCTGACAGGATATTAGCATCTACTTCATACAACAGTTACATGGAGCCAGTGAGGATAATATGTGTGAAGGGCTTAGCAACATGCTGGGCACATAGTGACTATTCAATATGTGTTAATTTAAGCAATAACCATATTAATAGGTTTCTTTTATTGCATGGTTTCCTAATGCCTGCACACTAGCACTGCTAGAAGAAAGTCTACTTCATGAACTGAGATCAGCTAGAAGATATGAGATGATCCAAACTTGTTTCCAAAAACCCAGTATGGCTTGAAATTCTTTACCCCCATGTATCCATTACCCAGCTTCAACAGTTATTAACAGTAAGCCGAACTTGTTTCATAACCCCACCCACTCCCCAAATCATAAACATCGTTATCAATTGCTTAAAGTAAGAACTTCATCATTAGGAGCAGAGAATAAGATCATCTCCTCACTTAGTGACTCAGTAAAGGAAGATGAAAATAACCCTTTTTCATAGGGGACGTATTAAGTATAATTGCAAAATTATTTGAAATAATTTTGGCTTTAAAAAGAATGGAAAAAGTACAATAGATTCATTTGAAGCAGTCTGATGCATTATTGAAAATAAACAAGGGACACCTGAGTGGCTCAGTCGGTTAAGCATCCAACTCTTAATTCCGGCTCAGGTCATGATCTCACATTTCATAAAATCGAGCCCGGAGTTGGGCTCTGTGCTGAGAGCATGGAGGGGGCTTGGGATTCTTTCTCTCTCTCTCTCTTTACCTCTGCCCCTCATTCAGTCACTCATGCTCGCTCGCTCTCTCTCTAAGCAAATAAGTAAATGAAAACCATTTTGTTTAATGTGCTTAAATGAGGCCTAGAAGAATATTGCTAAGTAGTCCAAAAGTAAAGTTCCAGCTGGACTCCTTTAATAGGTGTATCAGAAGAGGTCAGTGATAGTTGTGATTTTGGTGACAGGAAGAGTACTTTGGAAGCATTTAGCATCAATGACCAAATTACTTGTAGGATTCCTTCTGGCACTCAGCTTTCTATAGTTATTTACTGTGACTCCTGAGGGAAATTTTGGTGTTTCTCTATTAATGACACTAAAATATTTAAGATTTTTATAACAGGAAGTAATTTGGAACCATCTAGACTTACCGTGGCACCTCTCAGCCCATTGCTTGTATGTATGCCCCACTGCAACACCTAAACAAAGGCCTGTGGACACAATTCCTGTGTCTTTAGTCACATCCTACATCTCTTTGCTTAGCTATGTTACCTGCCTGCCTTAGCTCTCAGACTTAAAGGGAAGATTTAAATCAAGTCTCTGTGTCAGGCTTACAATCTTGGTTTTCAGAAATGGCCAGGGATCATTTGGGTACCAGTAATGATTGGATTAAAATCAAAACAATGGAACCTGAGTGGCTCAGTCGGTGAAGCATTTGACTCTTATTTGTGGCTCAGGTCATGATCTCTTGGTTTGTGGGATCCAGCCCACATCAGGCTCTGCAATGACAGCGTGGAGCCTGCTTGGAATTCTCTCTCTCCTCTTTCTGCCCCTCCCCTGCTCACGTACATGCACTCTCTCACAGAATAAACAAACTTTAAAAAAATATTAAAAAGGGGCACCTGGGTGGCTTAAGTCAGTTAAATCATCTGACTTTGGGTTTCGGCTCAGGTCATGATCTCACAGTTCATGGGTTTAAGCCCCACATCAGGCACTGCTGGCAGTGTGGAGCCCGCTAGGGATATTCTCTTTCTCTTTCTCTCTCTCCCTCTCTCTCCCTCCCTCCCTCCCTCCGTCTCTGCCCCTCCCCTGCTCATGTTCTAAGTCTCTCAAAATAAATGGATAAACTTAATGGAAAAGACATTTTACAGCAGCCCCCAAGCAGAAGTACTACTCCCGTGTAGGGGATTTTTAATGTATTTTTATATATTTTTTATATTTTTTTTATATTTTAATATATTTTTTGAATTAAGTAGGCTCCACGCCCAACATGGGAATTGAACTCATGACCCTGACATCAAGAGTCACATGCTCCACAGACTGAGCCAAGCTGGGCACCCCAACTCCTAGGGGATTTTAATGAAGAATCTACAAACCACTGTAAAGTCACATTTTTCCTTGATGTCACCTTGTAATTCTAAATTCCTACAGTGTTTTAAAATATTAGAGTAAGAGACTGATCTTGACAACTAAATCCTAGCAGACACCTAATTCTGCTTTTCTATCTTCCCTAAAATTCTCATGTGGAAGAGCATGGTTCTATATTTCTCTATGTAGGAGGCAACTTTGTGTCCCATGGGACATTTGGCAAGGTCCAGAGACATTTTTGATTGTCATGACTTAGAAGTGCTTCTGGCATTTAGTAGGTGGAAGCCAAGGATGCTGCTAAACATTCCACAGGGCACAACACAGGACAGCTCCCTACAACAAAGAATTACCTGGTTTTCCAAATACCACTGTGCTAAGGTTGAGAAACCCTAGGAAGACAGGTCATTTTTCCTTTAGTAGAATTAGCACAAACCTTATTTCCAGAAGGTTTTGCTTCCTGAGTTCTAGCAAGTTTGAGGGAACTCATTTTGTTAGAGAAGGCTGAAAGGAGATGGACTGCAGGAAAAGTGGGCTCTGGCTGTGGAATAGCAGAGCAGTGGTAGACTCCAGGCTCCTGACTTGGTCCACCTTCAGGAAGTACAGCATGGGCCCTACATGGATGTAGTGCAGTTCCAAGACTAGCTTCCCTGGCCTATCCCATGGGACTGAGGTGATTTCCAAAACTCCTGATCATAGAGTACTGGGTATATGCTTATATCCTCAGAGATTACACTCATCTTTTTTGTAATACTTTTTGGTTTTTGAAAAATATAGAAAAGGAACTAAGGAGCATGCAGGAATACACATTTAACATAAAATGGTAATTTACAGGGTCAAAGAACTAAAGAAAGGCATTAAATGTTGTGCTTCAGCTACCAGTCGAAATCGGACCTCTGGAAACTCTTCTCCAAAACGAATCCAGAGCTCCCCTGTGGCCCTGCCAGGGGACAAATGTTCTCCTAAAAAAGTCAAACTGGGACTTCAGCAGTCGTTCACAACAGCTCCTGGCTCCACAAGAGGGAAGGCCCATCCTCTGGCCACCCACCCACCCAATATCCCTTTTGCTCCTGTACCTAAAGTTCCCAGTAAAAGGGGTGGATCCAGAGGGAATCTTCCCCAAGAGTGGGTCATTCAGACTGGCCCTGTGAAGGCAGCCACGCGGTCTGGACATTCAGCCAAAAAAAGAACGGAAGAGTCTGCTTCACTGTGCTCTGAGAAAAACCAAACCAGCAACAAAGCTGCCTGCAGGTGGGGAAGCAGGACCCCTGGCCCAGGAGAAGACCCGGTGCATGGCAAACTGCCCTCCAAGTGCAAGAAAGTGCAGACTGTGCAGCCGGTGCAGAAGCAGCTCGTGTCACGAGTTGAGCTCTCTGCCGGCAACCTCCACCACTTAGCAGAATACAGTCAGGGCAGCAAGGGGAGCACACCTCCCATGTCTGCCTCTGAAGCTTGGACAGACATCCCTCCACATCAGAAGGAGAGGGAGGAACATTTGCGCTTTTATCACCAGCAGTTCCAGCAGCCGCCTCTCCTCCAGCAGAAGTTAAAGTACCAACCACTGGAAAGGTTTTTATGCCAGTACAGGTCCCTAGAGGGGCAGCTCCAGAAGGAGACCCCTCTTCCCTTCTGCTCTTATTCTGAGAGCCAGGATGCAGCCCAAGCTGAGGATCTTGATGACAGCGATTTCAGTGAAGATTCTTTTTCACATGTTTCCAGTCAGAGGACCACAAAGCAGAGAAACACTCTAGAGAATAGTGAGGGCTCATTCTTCCTTCATCAGAGGGAGCAAGGACCTGAGGAGCAGGTGGCTGAAAGGCAGCAAAGTCTGCTTTTTAACCCCAGAACAGATGGTGATGAGAACGGTCTAACTGGGAGCTGGATGTACTCCAGGGACCCCACAAGTCACAGAAGAACAGCACTTAATCATGGCCACAGCCCAAGTAAGGTGCCTTTGGACTGGAACAGAGAGGAGGACTCTACCTCCTCAGCACCTTCTCCCAGAGACAACCTGGCAGCAAAGCCTTACTGCTCACAGGTAGACTTTGTATATGGCCAGAAAAGAGGTGGCAGCCCAGCCTTTGATCTCAGACAGAATGCCTTCAGAAGTGAGGATCCTGGGCAGGCCGAGTGTACTTCACCATCCCTGGAGGAAGATGGTTTCATTTTCTCACCAGCCCACATTGCAGTCCCAGGATCTCCAGACCAAAGAGACACAGTCAGCACACCTACGAGAGAAGTCAGCCAAGACAGCCCAACAGTGAAAAACAGTTATGCTCACCAGGAAGACTCTAGAGGGGAATCAGGCACCTGCTCTGAATATGCTTCTGGAGTGATGGCTCCCCTCACTGTGTCCCTCCTGGAGAACACAGACAATGAGGGCTCTCTTTCCTTGGAGCAGCTGACCCAGGATGGGCCTGTGCACAGCCTAGTGGCAGCAGACACAGGGGGCCCAGCTGTGGACCACACAGTGTCATCTAATGACCAAAAGGCACTCCTGCCAACCTCTTCAGCAACTGGGCACCTGTGGCTCTCATCATCTCCCCCTGACAATAAGCCTGGTGGTGATCTTCCAGCTCTGTCCCCATCACCCATCCGTCAGCACTCACCTGACAAGCTGCCCACAAGTGAGGCTGAGCTAGGAGGGGTCTGCGAGAGCAGAGAGACTGCACTCTTCTCCCAGGAACATGTGGGGAGCCAGCAGTATGATGCTGATGCTGAGGAGACAGAGCTGAACAGCTCCCAAGGTTTCCCAGGAAAGCCCTTCCCCACCATACATACTGGAGGACCCCACCCTGGGCCTATATTCACCCCACAAACAGAAAGTAGTGATATGGCTGACCAAACCTGGGCCCAGGAAAGAAAACATCCAACAGGGCTTGGTTGGCAGGAGCTGAGTTTGTCCACAGACCCAATCAAGTTGCCCTGCCCCAATAGAGATGTCGTATGGCTCAGATACAGGCTGATCCCAAGGGGCTTAGCAAGGCCAGGCTCTCCCCTGATCCCCAGCTGCTCTCCAGAGACGGCAGGAACAGTCCATCAGCTCACCCTGGGGCATGCACAGTAAGTTGAACACTCTCCCCAAGACTCGAGCCCCTCCGGCACCCCTACTTCCACCCCAGGTTAACGTTTTGTCTGTTCTGGGAATGGCTATTGTTGGCTCAGTGTCAGAGCTCTTCTACGACTAGAGAGCCTTTGTCCAGCTTTTCAAGGGAGCCTGCCTAGATGCACCTGACATGAACAGCAAGAATAAAATGTATGGGAGCAGGCCCACCAGGGTGGATGAACCCTGAGTCTGGGAAAGCTGGGACTTGAGAGAGAAGGGAGGATCTGTCACCTGTGGTGAGTTCAGAATCCTCTTCATTCTGTCGGGTCTGTGTTCCTGAAGTGCTGTCCAGGGACACAACAGCTGTAGCCTTGTCCCCCGAGAACCAAGACAGGCTGGGCGCCTTCCAAAATGGTGAAGGTCAAAAATAGAAGGACTAGTGATTTGTGCTGCTTTCCCCCAAAGGATGCTGTGGATGGTGCAGCAGAAGGAGATGAGACAGAAGGTATAGAGGGAAAAAAGGCAAAGAGATGAAGCAGGGTCCCTCTCAGCATTAGAGGCTGGGAGATGGAGGGCAGAGAGGATGTGTGCGAACAGAGGCTACAGCCCTTTGCTAGGGCTCCTGATATCTAGGCCGGCTGTGTGCCTGCTGCTCGCTTAGGCTCAGGCCATGGGCATGGACAAAGAAAAGGACATGCAGGGATGCACAGGTAAGAGGAGCCTGGCAGATCCTCTGGTTGTAGCTCAAACCCCCTGCTTTGGTCCCTGGACTCCCTATAGGGAGGAGAGATGATGGCAGGCAAGGCAGCAAGCTCTACCTTGTGCCAAGTGTGTCACCTCCAGTGGTCACAGCCTTGAACCTTTTGGCAGGGAAGCTATGGGCAGCTCCTGTACAGAAGAGCACTCATCCCTGTCCTTCAGTGTAGCTGGGGAGGCTGGGACAGCTTGAGAAGCTCCTCTTTCCTGGTATCTTCTTGGTATATGAGAAGAACAGGTGACAGGGGAAGAGGTGGTGGTGAGCTGGCCCTGGTCAAAGCTTTAACCACTAGCCTGGAAATGAGGCTCAGCTCCAAACCAGGAGCGATGGAAGGCCCACAGGATCACACAGTCCCCTCTGGTGTTCCCAGACAGGTGGTCATCCGAGCACACCAGGAACAGCTGGATGAAATGGCAGAACTGGGCTTCAAGGAGGAGACCCTAATGAGCCAGTTGGCTCTTAATGTAAGTGGCCTTGGCTAGACACTCGGGGGCTCTTGGGAATTAGCCTGCAGGTAACTTGCTGGCCATCCTTGTTTGCAGCAGTTATGTGTGGGGGTAAAGGTCTGCTGTCCTACTCTAAGAAGCCTCAGGCCTCTTGCCATTCCGCTGACATAGCTCGAGGGGGTGCAAGGACAGGTGGGAGATGGTACTACACTCCCCCTTTCCAGGCTAAAATGTTTCCAGCCTCTATCCTTTGCCATTCTACTTTCTTACTGACTTGTTAGGGCCCCTCCCTATGATGATAGTAAGTGAGTTACCAAATGGAGACCAGAGGTACTTTTACAAAAACACCCCTCTGTCCTGCAGAATACCTCTCATCGAATTTTCTCAAATGCAGGGGCGCCTGCCTGGCTCAGCCAGTAGAGCATACAATTCTTGATCTTGGTGTTGTGGGTTTGAGCCCCACGTTGAGAAGAGATTACTTTTTTAATTTTTTATATTTATTTATTTTTGAGAGAGAGAGAGAGAGAGAGAGAGAGAGAGAGAGAGAGAGAATGAGCAGGGGAGGAGCAGAGAGAGAGAGAGGGAGACACAGAATCTGAAGCAGGCTCCAGGCTCTGAGCTGTCAGCACAGAGCCCGACATGGGGCTTGAACTCACAAACTGTGAGATCATGACCTGAGCCGAAGTTGGATGCCCAACTGACTGAGCAACCCAGGCACCCCTAGATTACTTTAATATAAAATCCTGGGGGTGCCTTGGTGGCTCAGTAGGCTAAGCATCCAACTTCAGCTCAGGTCATGGTCTCATGGTTTGTGAGTTCGAGCCCTGCATCCGGCCCTGTGCTGACAGCTCAGAGCCTGGAGTCTGCTTTGGATTCCGTGTCAGCCTCTGTCTCTGCCCCCACCCCCACCCCTTGCAAAAATAAACACTTAAAATTTAAAAAAAAATAAAATCCTTTTTTTAAAATTTATTTTGAGAGAGAGAACGCAAGCTTGAGCTGGCGGAGGGTGGGGGGTGGGGATGGAAAGACTCCCAGGCAGGCTCTGCATTGTCAGTGCAAAGCCTGATGTGGAACTCAAACCCATGAACCATTGATATCATGACCTGAGCCGAAGTCAGATGCATAACGGACTGGGCCATCCAGGTGCCCCTTAAAAATAAAATCTTAAAAAAAAAAAAGTTTCTCAAATGCAGAGAAGGGAGCCTCACCCTGTGCCATAGTGACTATCTTGCAGATTCTCCAGCTGAAGGATGGACCTGGGCTCTGAAAACTTCCTGCAAGAGAAGGGACTAGAAAAGCAGTCCTGAGAGAAGGCCAGCAAAACCAAAAGCTCCATTTGTCCTTTGTTTCCTTTCTCAGGATTTTGAAGATTTTGTGACCCAGCTGGATGAAATCATGGCTCTCAAATCCAAGTGCATCCAGAGTCTGAGGAGCCAGCTTCAGCTGTATCTGGCCTACCACAGGCCACCCACAGCCCCTGAGAGGACAATGGTGTCTTAGAACAAGTATGAGGTGATGGGGGCAGCTCAGGAGTCTGTGCTGAAGGGGACTTTGCCAGGTCCTCCCTGCAAATACCAGACCCACTCCCTGGTCCTTCCCAGGCTAGCCTTTCCTCAGCCACACATGGCCTTGACTGGGCCCCAGCTCCTCTCTAAGGGCCACGACTCTGTCCCTCAGTTCCAAGCACAAGGCCATCTGTAAGGACAAAGCAGCCGAAAAAAACTATGCCCCTCCCTTTTCTGTGGGGCTAGAAGAGAATTTGTCTTATTGACCTCTTGTCTGTGGAAACACACTTGGGTCTAATAACCTTGTAGATGTTTCTGAATTTGAGGCTCAGAGGATGGGGTCAGTGGTAATGTAGAGGTCAAAGGTCACAAGATGGGGAAGAAAACATGCTGAATTCAGAGGCTTTGGTAGCTAATTCTGTTCTTCAAGACTTAGCCAAAAACTGTAACACTCGTGGCTTGTGGGGTGGGGGCTGGGTGAGCTCTCCATCAGCCCTTGGAGATTGGTTTAGGGATTTAGGTTGGGTATGAGGGACTGGCTCTATACCCCCAATTCCCCTCCCTTCCTGCAATCCAGACACAGAAGAGAGTGCTCACATCACTGCATTATTCTTTACCCATCTCTGCCTTATGCTGGGATGACTGGCCTATTATTATAAGCCCTAACAGCACCCATGCTCCTGTGGCAGTTCCTGGTTCCTGAGACTCTTCACCTGCCACACCCTCTCGTGGCAAAGTTGAAGAAAGGGAGGATCTCAGGCAAGTCCATCTCCTAGCATTAACTTTATCAAGGGCCTGTGCTCCAGGCAGTAGTCTGAGACTCTGAAGCAGAATTTTTACCCCTTCATGTGAGTTCTGCTTGCTGTGTATCTTTTCATCAGGAAAAAGTTCAAGACAAATACAAATACAAAGTGGTCTGTCACTTACTAGAGCCACCTGGTTCTGAGATTCATGTGTCACAGCCTTGGCCCTGACGCCACTATAATGTGTGAATCTTCAGTTTCTTATAGGGAAAGGATACCTTTTTTATGGTTTTAAAAGGAGAGCTTAATTAAGAGGTAGAACACTAACTGGCTTTCAACAAGACTGCAGCTCTGCCACCCTTTGCCTGATCTGAGCACTAGAGGGCGGCCTTTTTCCAGCTTCCTGGCCAAAATGCTCTGAAGTCTCTCCTCCCATGATCACTAAAAAATTACAGACCCATTCCCAGCCAAGAGCATAAGGTAGGGACTGTAGGATGGCATTAAGTATAAAGGCAAGAAACTTGAGGGAGGAATCTAGTTCTTTCAGCTACAACAGCACCACTGAGAGCTGGTGAAACAGCCTGAATCTAGTCCTGCCTGTGGCGCACAGCACATAAATGCCTGATACTTCTCACAGGAAAGGTACTTCCTCATTTCTGAGTGACTGCCCCACAGGCCCAGCCTGTTTCACCTCCATAGTCTTGCAGGAAGGCATATGTCCTTATTCCAGAGACTGAGCCTACATCAGGTTTTTAAAAGATCCTCATCTGGGCCTGCCTCTGCAAACCAAAACTCAGGGCAGACTGCAGGGCCAGCTTCTGGGTGCCAAAGGCCTAGAGTGGGAACAAAGTACTAAGAAGACAGAAAATGGTTAGCTCCTGTTTCATGCCCAACATATCTAAGCAGGAATCCCTTCACCACCCACCCCAACCCCGCAGTAAAATAGCAGTTGGCAATAAATTATCACAGCAGGACATACCTTTTAGATTTTTATTAGTAGTTCTCTGAAGAATCAAAATAGTTAGCAAATTACTTTAGATTCATCAAGACTGTATATCCTTTGTATTTAGATCTTTAATGATGAACAACATAATACAAAACAAACGAAAGAGACTGATTTCTATGACTAGGTGTTACTCATTGTGTCATCCTAGAGCAGGGGGCTGGAGGGAGAGGCTGTTCTCCAGGGAGAACTGAGGTGGAGTTAGTGCTGGGCTACTAAATTGCAGCCTGTTTCTCCCCCACTCAGTGTGCTGGGAAGGGGCCAATGATTTCTTAAACCAACAACTGCTTCCTAGAACAGGGGGCTCTAAAATCCTGGGTAGCAGAGGGTTGTGGTCCAAACCAAGCCAAAAGAAACAGGCTGGGGCAGGGAAGCATGGTAACTGCCTGGCAGAAGAGGCAAACTCAGCGCCCCATGGGGAAAAGGGCATTCTTTGCACCTCAGAGACATTGCAGAACCAGTGTAACACTAAGAGACTTTGTTAAAAGGAAAAAAAAAAAAAAAAAAAAAAACCCTGGAAGAACCTTTCAATTGCACTCAACTTGGATCAGAGTTCAGTCCACCAGTGCAGGGGAGGGAAGCATCTAGCCCTAAAGCAGCACTGAGTCTGGCCCTCCCACCCCTTTCCCTGACTCCTTTTGGCAGCTGGGCCAGGTTTCTGCTGAGGACGTACAGACCCCAGAAGGACCAGGGACGTCTCCCTGGAGGGCCAAGGGGGGAAGGACACTTCTCAAATTACAAATACATTTAATATGGAAGGAGCCAGGGCAGTTCTGGAGGCATTCACATGCCCAAATCTTCCCTACTTCCTCCCCAGCTCAGAGACTGACAGGCACAGTCTCCACACCTGACCTTCCACCCCCAAAAGAAAATCGGGAAGTGTGTCCCTTCTCCTTCCCCACACATGGGCTCCTCAGGGCCTCCTGCGGGGGTGGTTCCATGACAGGGCCGAAGCAGTGCCTGGTCTCAGCTGGCTCCTGCCCGAGCCATGAGGTCTTCCAAAGCATTGTCCTGGTCATTGTTGTGTAGTAGAAGAACTTCCTTAATGTCTTTCAGTTCAAAGCCCATTTCCTTAAATTTGCTCATTAACTGAAGAAACTCCATCATCTAAGGGACAAAAGAGAAGAAAGACTGAAGAAAGGGGTATGGCCACATAGGGTAGAGGAATGAGTGGGCTGCTTGGGGGAGTCTGCATTTTTCTGTCAGAGTCTCATGAGTCTCTCTGAGGGAAGTTCTCCAACAAGCACAAGGGTGCTGTAAAGGAAGCCAGGGCCAACAGGTTGATGCCACAGCCCTCATCCTTCAGGAACCATGCCCAGTTCCAACTCCTGCTGTCTCATTTGCATCCCACTAACCAAAATCCACACTCAAATCAAGGCAGGATACTGAACCCAGAAACAGCCAGGGAGCACGCTGGGCAAAGTGACTAGCAATCTCCCCAATCATCCAGAAGTATGGCTTTTTGCCTAGGTCATTTTGCCTTCCCTTCCCTGGGACTCTAGATAGTTTTCAACCCAATGCTTCATCAAGCCTAACAACCCAAACTAGCCAAACGTTGTCTGGACACTTAAGAGATCATGTATTTTGACTACCTCTGCTTGCACTCAGTAGGGAAAGGGAGTTCTTGGCCAGGGCACACTACTTTGTCCCTCCTTTCCAGAGGGTTCCCGTGAAGTACAAAGGGTCCTACCTTTTCCTCTGAACACTGGTGCATTTCCAGAGCCTCTTCCACTAAAAGAGGGTCGAATCCCTTCTCACAGAGCTGTCCATGTGCAAAGAGATAGTCGAGAATCTTAAAAAAAGAAAAAGGTTTGAGCACTTACTGCCATTCTTACCTATGTTATCCAAGAATCTTGCACAAGTCAGCAAGGGTGAAGTCTGCTCCCCACCTGGCTATTAGATCCTGGATAGGACTTGATTTTGTATTGTGAACTGCATCCAACACAGCAGGACCTCAGTGACTATTTGCTGAACAGGTAGGCATACCCTTCTAAACATAAGTAGCCATTTTTCAAAGAAGTTTCTGTCACAGCTGACTCACATCTCCCAGAATGTCAACTCCACAGCCTGGTCAGGATATTCTAACAAACAGCCCAAATCAGAAAATGCCAAGGTTTAGGACTACAGTACCCTATTTTGGAACACCCTGGGCAGCTATGACTGACAGGAAAAACATTTCTGGGAGGGACATCAGACCCTATCTCAAAGCCTAGTGTGCCCTCTCAGGAGGGGCAGAGAACAGTCTAATGGCTCCAATGCACCCAAGGCTTTCCTCCAGCCTAGGTCCCAGAGCAGCCCCCAAAGCAGAAACACTGCTGGCTGAGGCTGCTACTGTCTCCCAACAAAATGCTCTGAGTCCCACCAACTCACAGGAAAAGATGCTGGTGCTAGAAGTCTGATGGGGCTCTAGGATACAAGCAGGACATTACTCTAGGCCCAGAGGTCTAGGAACTCTCTCCAGGCTGACCACCCACCCCAGCCAACCAACCACTCACCTGCTCAATATTATCTCCTTTCTTCTTCATGGCTCTCAGGACACACTCATATGAGTAGCCCATGTTCACCACGGTCTCCACACACTGCCGCTCACTGGGGGACAGTGTCTGCAGTTCAGAATAGGCCTGGGGACAGCTGGGAGTGTTGGGCACTTGTGACACTGAGAAATTAGGAGGTGTGACCTGGTGGTGGAGAAACCAGAGGATCAGGCAGGAATAAAGACAACTGGGGCCCCAGAAGACATGTCCCTGAAGTAGCCCAGTCCACGGACTTGCTGTTTCTGAAACTTCTCACATTCCCAAACAGTTGGCCTGGACGAAAGGACCAGATTGCTGGCCAGACATCCTAAAGACGGGTAAGGGAGCACCAGATGAAGAAAAGCTGGGAAGACACCTGCAGTTGGGCTGTCCTCTGCCCTCATCCCAGCAGGCAGAATGAGAAAATACTACAAGAGCCACATGCCCTTCTGTGTTCAATCCCTTGGGTTTGAATCGGAGTTCCGAGGCTACCCATGGGACTGATGGCAAGATGGCTGCTATGATTTCTCTCCAGGGCTCCATTAATCCCTTTCTCAGGTCTTAGTACCTCAGAGTCCTAAAAGGTCCGTTCACCTCAGACACCCCTAACTCTGGGGCTCTTTCCCAACAGTGTTTCTATCCCTGCTTCTATCCTGGGGCTGGGCAGAGACTGCAAGTGCTGTTCCCCTGCGTGGCCAGTTCAGTGGCTCAGAGCTTTGAGGGCACTCCATCTTTGCCCTGCACCACAAGCTACAAGGCTCCAATTCCCTGCTACAGCTGCCAATACTGAAGGACTATTAGCCACACCAGGCTGGGCCCTCAAGAACTGGAATGTGTACTCTAGGGCCCTGCCTCTACTGGTCTGCAGGCAGTCTGCTACATGCCCTAGGACTCTATTAATCTCAGATTGGTGGGTAGATTCCCATGATTAACTCCTTCCACCGCTTCTGATGACTCAGGCCCAAGGCATGAAGGCTGCTCACTCCCAGGCCAAAGGACCAAACCACCATGGGACAAGGTCACAGTTTAGCCCAGCTCTCAAGAACCAGGAAAAGTATTTCAACAGAATTTTACCTCCTTTAGGGGGAGGGAGGGTGTGGTTAGGAAGCAGAGAACCCCCCCATCCTATAAAGATGTTCAAAGTTAATAGCTATAACCAAACACTTTCCTCAAAGTCAGCTGGGAAAAGCCAAAACTATAGGCCTTAAAGCTCACCGTTTCCTCCTATCCATCTGACCCACAGCACACCCCTGGCAGCCTAGTCACAGGGCTCAGTCATTAAGTCATAGGAATCACAACAGGGCAGAGACTAGATCAAACCAGTATGGCCACTTTGCAGGTCCCAAGATAATCTTCAGGGGCAGGGTTCTAAGGGTCTATCTGGGCTTGAGAACACCAACAGCCAAATAGGGTTTAGTCATACTGCTGGCACAGTACTCATCACATCATAGGATGCTAATATGAGCTCCCTACCATGTCACACACATTTCTGAATCCCCAGGGCCTGGCTTCAGGCTTGTCATTTACAGGGCCCTGCTCATCAGCTGTTGAATAAATGGAGGTCTATTAGGATTCTTTTTTTGAGAGCAAGTCAGAGAGGGGCAGAAGGAGAGGGAGAAAGAGAATCTTAAAAAGGCTCCATGTGTGGATGCAGGGCTCCATCCCACAACTGTGAGATCATGACCGGAGCTGAAATCAAGAGTCAGATCTTAGCCACCCAGGCACCCTGGTCTATTAGGATTTCAAATGGGGAATTTTATTTAACACAGTAAATTGACACTGATTCTCCCTCCCCAAAACCCACTACAATGATAACAAAACTATTAATCTTTAAGGTCAAAGAAAGGAACAGCAGTGGACATTTTAATGAAATTTAATGCTAGCAGAAGCAATGAAGTTGTAAGTGGGAGAAACGAGAGTCAGTCCACCAGCCCTTCAAAACTCCTGAGAGGTGGTCAGCATGTGGAAGCACCAGGTACTGTTGCGATAAGGCAAGGACACAAAGTGAGTGATTAGAGTGATAAAACCTTCCCCTTCTGACCCTCACCCTCTTCAGGGTGATAGAAGGTTCAGTCTCTACGACTAAAATATGGATACAAGGGATGGCATATGACAAAATGAGCTATAAGAGCCAAAAGAGAAATTTAAATAAAAAGTCTACACACCAGCCTTTCCCAACCTTCCTTAACCCTCAAGGAGAATTCTCAGGTGAAACTATAAGCCCCCAAAACCCTCACATATTGACATTTTGCAGAGCTCCCCAAAGCCTACTAACCTTCAACCTACAGTGAAGCTTAGTGATTGGCAAGTACACCCCAACACACACATCCCCTCCTCCGTTAATTTTTTAAGTGCCTCATTCTTAATTGTGAATAGAAAGCCAGAGACACCAAACCAAAAGAGAGAATAGACAAAGCACTTAAAATTTAAACTATGATAAAGTAAAATTTTATTTAAAAGATTGTGAGATTAAAAAAATGATTATAAGATATATAAGGATATATCCATAAAGTAAAACATAAAGACAGATAAGTAGCACCTGGTTGGCTCAGGCAGTAGTAGCATGTGACTCTTACAGTACCACACTGGGTGTAGATTACTTTAAAAATAAAAAGTAAAAAAGTCTCCTCTTTTAAAGGAAAAAAAAAAGGAAACAAAAGGCTACCACGTTAGAACAGCAGTCAAGGAGGTCCAACATCCAGTTATGGGAATTCCAGAAAAAGAGAAAACAAAGTATTAATAAAAGAAAGAAGATCTCAAACAACAAATGTTGGTGAGGATGTGGAGAAAGAGGAACCCTTCTGCACTACTGGTGGGAATGCAAACTGGTACATCCACTCTGAAAAACAGTATGGAGGTTTCTCAAAAAAATTAAAAGTAGAACTACCCTATGACTCAGCAATTGCACTACTAGGTATTTATCCAAAGGATACAAAAATGCTGGTTCGAAGGGGCACATGCACCCCAATGTTTATAGCAGCATTATCGACCAACAGTCAAAGTATGGAAAGAGCCCAAATGTCCATCGACTGATGAACAGATAAAGAAGATGTGGTATATATACTCAATGGAATATTACTCAGCGATCAAAAGGAATGAAATCTTACCATCTGCAACAATATGGATGGGACTAGAGTGTATTATGCTAAGCAAAATAAGTCAGAGAAAGACAAATATGTGATTTCACTCATATGTGTAATTTAAGAAACAAAACAGATGAACATAGGGGAAGGGAAGCAAAAATAAGATAAAAACAGAGAGGGAGAGAAACCACAAGAGACTCAAATACAGAGAACAAATTAAGAGTTACTGATGGGGCGTTGGGTAGAGCTAGATGGGCAATGGGCATTAAGGAGGGTACTTGCTGGGATAAGCACTGGGTGTTATACATAAGTGATGAATCACTAGATTGTTCCTGAAATTATTTTTACACTATATGTTAACTAATTTGGATTTAAATTTTTTTTTAAATCTCAGATTTTTAAAACTGAGCTGAGCCTTATGAAAGGATCCAGGAGGGCCTAGCAGCACAATTAATGAACAAGGCACAGCACACCATGAGTAAACTTCAAATCTCCAGAAATGAAGATTCCAAAAGCTATTTAGGTGGTGGTTGGAAAAACAGAGGAGCAGAGGAATGCTAGAAATCAATGGAGCTTATACTTCAATAAAGTTTCTTTAAAAAGAGAAGGAACAATGTCTTGAAAATTCTTAAAGGAAAACGATCTTCATCTAAGAAATCTAAATCCATCCAAACTATTATTCACACATAAGGTTAAAATTAAGACATTTCTGGATACTCCAGGACTCAAAACTGACAGGTTACTCGGTATGTTTGGATGTGTCTGAATGGGAAAATTATCATTAGGTCTCTGATGGCTCTCTTGCAGCATTTGGACAAAACTGGCAACAAGTACAAAGAAACTATGCAGGGGCACCTGGCTGGGTCAGTCCATAGTGCATGTGAGTCCATCTCAGGATTATGAGTTTGATCCCCATGTTGAGGGTAGAGAATACTTTAAAAAAAAAATGTACTTTTAAGATTTTGTATTGTGACTTTTTTTTTTTTAAGTATTCTCTACCAACATGGCCTTGAACTCACAATTCCAAGATCAAGAATCATATGCCCACCAACTGAGCAAGCCAGCTGCCCCAAACTGCAAATTTTTTAAATGGAGTCATTTATGAGAAAAAGCTACAAAATTAAAAAAGAATCACAATACAATATCTAAACTTGACAATAAATATTTACCCAATCATAATAATGTGAACAGCACCATTAATTTACCAATATTTGTGATATAATTATGATGGAAGCTATAGGAAGGAGGTGGAGGAGCTACTATAAAAGCTAAATCCTCAACTGTAACAGGAAGTATAAAACTGTCTAAAATTGATAAATTTAGGGGGCACCTGGGTGGCTCAGTCAGTTGAGTGTCCAATTTGGCTCAGGTCATAATCTCGTGGTTTGTGAATTTGAGCCCCACATCAGGCTCACTGCTGTCAGCACAGAACCAGGTTCAGATCCTCTGTCCCCCTCTCTGCCCCTCCCCCACTTGTGCTCTCAAAAAAAAATTTACAAAGAAATAGTAAAATAAAATTAATTTAGAAAAAGCAACATAAGCATTTTATCTAAATACATAAATAAATCCCAGCAGAAATAGCTTTAAGAGTCAAAAGTGCCTGACTAAAGGAAGTAAAACTGGAGTTGGGGAGCAGTGATGCAAGGAGCTACTGTTTTTCAATGTGACTTGATTGGGGTGCCTGGCTGGCTCAGCTGGTAGAGCATGCGACTGACCTTAGGGTCATGAGTTACAGCCTTACACTGGGTGCAGAGATTACGTAAATAAATAATTTAAAATAAATAGGGGCACCTGGGTGGCTTAGTTGGTTAAAACGTCCGATTCTTCATTTCTGCTCAGGTCATGATCTCACAGTTCAAGAAATCAAGCCCACATCAGGCTCCCCACTGACAGCGAGGAGCATGGCTGGGATTCTCACTCTCTCCCTCTCTCCCTGCCCCTCCCCCAGCTCATTCATGCGCACATACCCACTCTCTCTCTCTTTCTCAAAATAAACAAACCTTAAAAAAAGAAAAAAAAAAACCTAGAGGGGCACCTGGGTGGCTCAGTCGACTGGTTAATCGTCCAACTTCAGCTCAGGTCACAATCTCACAGTTCATGAGTTTGAGCGCCACATCGGGCTCTGTGCTGACAGCTCAGAGCCTAGAGCCTATTTAGGATTCTGTGTCTACCTCTCTCTCTGACCCTCCCCCGCTCATGTTCATTCGCTCTCTCTCTCTCTCTCTCTCACCCCCCCTCTTAAAAATAAACATTTAAACAAATATCTAGAGTTAAAAGAAGGACTTGTAAGTATTAAAACAACGGCAACAGAAGAAATGATAAACAGATTTGAACACGTAAAAGCTAAGAGAGTCTGTATGTCAAAAAAAATTTTAAATACAGTTCTGGGGGGGACCTGGGTGGCTCAGTCAGTTAAGCATCTGACTCTTGCTTTTGGCTCAGATCATGATCTCACAGTTCACACTGCTGAAAGCACAGAGCCTGCTTGGGATTCTCTTTCTCCATCTCCGGCCCGCTCCCACTGGCGTGTACACTCTCTCAAATATTTTTTTAAAATAATAAAATAAGATACACTTTCAAAGCAAACTGGCACTACTCTGTTACTGGCCAAATTAGTAAATTCATAACTCAGAAGTGTAAGGAAAAGGGTAGAAATATTTTGCTGAAGCAACTGTGTAAGAGTAAGAAATGTATCCATACCTGGAGAAAGAACCCCAATCGCAGAGTGAAACTAACCAATGAGCAGAGGTAGGCCCACAAAAGGCTGATGTGCAGTGAGAAAAGAATGGCTAGGGCTAGGTCAGGCAGTTCTATGCTGGTCTCAGAAGGAAGGGCACATTACAAGATTATTCTTCTGGAGATAATCCCATGGTTTTCTCAACTTCTAAGATTAGTTTATATAAACACTAATGGATGAGAATCTGAAAAGTGAGACCCAAACATTAGGCCTAAAATAGCCAACAAGAACCAAATTCCAAGAACACTTCCCTGAGTTCCTGTGTAAACGGTGTATACAGCCCAGTTAACGACCCCCTTACTCCACTCCCCCCAACCACAAGTCACTATTGAAGAGAAGGGCTTTTGTTCACTGGGAAAAGTTCTCAACATGGGCCTCAAAAACTCACAGTAAGATAGAGGGCCAGGATGGAAAGCAGGCTTTGCTTCTTGGGGATAAGGGCCATGACTTCCTTAGAAAAACACCAGAACTTCAGCTCTGTTTATTTGCCCCTTGAAGGCAGAAAATCCCAAGCCAGCACAAAGCAGGTCCCCTTCCCACTCTGAAATGGATGGGCCCAAAAGAAACTCCACAATCAGGAGGATCAAAGAATGACAGGCGTTCTGGTTTGAGAACCATTTAGTTTATCAGCTTTGGTCTCTAAATGGTCACTCTAATTTTAAGGGGGGGGGGGGGGACTTGAGGCTGAGGATCCCAAATCTTTGCAGAGTGCTTTTAATTTCTCCAAAGCATACACTGAGTCATGAAGAGTATACTGCTAACCAGGGCCCAAAAACTGACCAGGAGGAACTAGGATGAAGCCCATTCCTAGGAGATAACACTAGAGTGTCATGTACAAGTTTATCTGGGACAGGGGATGCCTGGCAGGCTGTCAGTGGAGCATGTGACTCTTGATCTCAGGGTTGTGGATTCGAGCCCCACAATGAATACAGAGACTTACTTAAAAAATAAAATCTTTAAAAAAAAAGTTTATCTGGCACAAGGTCTATGGAAGTTTATAAACAATAGTGAGTTCTATTGTGGAACAGTGGAAGCACTCACAGAGACCATCATTTACCAAGAATGCAACTGCTGGGACTCCAGGCACTTACGTAAAGCAGGCCAAGGCACATCTTTCTACCAGCTAATACCAAGCTTATTATGGTCTCTGACAGATATCCCACCAATATAATCAGGGCTCCTAAATAGTCTCGATATGCTGTCATTTAAAAAATCTGTGAGCTAGTATAGCAAAAAGTTCTTGGACTTAAGGATTTCTACTCTAGAATGCAATAATGTATTGTCCTGTACTGCTTGAAACCACATCAAAAGCTAAGCCTACACTTTATGACAAAGGACTTGCAACTTTTTTGAGTATGACAAAATCAGATTTTCTTCAGGGTATAAAAGTTGCAACTTTTGTCATTACTCCATCTTTCAACATTAATTCAAATTCCAACCTTTCCTTCTCCCTCCCTTTGGAGAAAACGGCACAATGCTTAGTAGTGAACAAAAAAACAAAAACAAAAAAACAAAAAAAAAAAAGAAAGGACTGCAGGATTTAAATCTGCAGGTTTTGGGGGTGCCTGAGTGGCTCAGTCAAGCATCTGACTCTTGATTTCAGCTCAGGTGATGATTCCAGGATTGTAGGATCGAGCCCTGAGTCCAGCTCCGTGCTGAGCATGGAGCCTGCTTAAGATTCTCTCCCTCAGGGGCACCTGGGTGGCTCAGTCGGTTAAGCGTCTGACTTCGGCTCAGGTCATGATCTCACAGTTCATGGGTTTGAGCCCCGCGTCAGGCTCTGTGCTGACATCTAGCTCAGAGCCTGGAGCCTGCTACGGATTCTGTATCTCCCTCTCTCTCTCTGACCCTCCCCTGCTCGTGCTGTCTCTGTCTCTCAAAAATAAATAAAAAAACATTAAAAAAATTTAAAAAAAAATTCTCTCCCTCAATCTCACCCTCTTTCTCTCCCCCGACCCCCCCCCGCTCTGCCCCCTCCCTAACTCACGCTCTGTCTAAATAAAAAAATTAAAAATCTGCAGGTTTAAAAGTGACAAATTTCTACCTTTTGCTCAGACTTCCGATTCAAATTATCTCCCAGTTACTAAGGCACCAAGCAGTCTGAAGAATCAAACCCAAGTCAGGTAAATTATAGTACACACAAGAACCAACCTTCTAGGCAAAATGAGAAGGAAAGAGGAAAGCAGGGACAAGATATAATGAGGAGTACCAAGCAACCTTCAAAAAATAAAGTTGAGAAAAGTAAATAAAAAGTTACAAAGAAAGCCTTTTTTAAAAAGGCAGCAGAGAAAGAAACAAAGTAATTAATCAAAAAAACACCATTCGTGCATGATACATATTATCTTTTTGAAGTAAAGACCAAAGAGATGTGGGTAGGAACCAGCGAACATTAACCAGCCTAGGTGCAAAGCTAACGCTCCTTTGACCTCTGGAAAAAAACCAGAACATACATAAGCAAAGTCCATAGAGCCAATGCCCCCATCTTATCCTAAACCTTAAGTAGAAGAATGTGAGGTGGCAACTGTTAGGTAGAATTTAGGAATCTTTGGGGACTCCTGGGTGGCTCAGTCGGTTGAGTGTCCGACTTCAGCTCAGGTCATGATTTTGCGGTTCGTGAGTTTGAGCCTCACATCAGGCTCTCTGCTATCAGTGGAGAGCCCACTTCTGATTCTCTGTCTCCCTCTCTCTGCCCCTCCCCCACTCATGCTGTCTCTCCTTCTCTCTCAAAAATAAACATTGGGGAAAAAAAATTTGGAAATCTTTGGAGCTCTAATTCGAAGAAATTTTTTCCCCCACAGGGATTTAAAAGGCTTACCGTGGGACCTGCATTTGGAGGTGATGATTCTTCTGTGCACACAGACAAGACAGAGAGGGAAGGCATCTGGGAGATCAGATCTGAGGGAGTCAGAGTTGGCACCTCTGTGCCACTGTCTAAGTTCAAAGCTGAAAGCCCAAGAGTATGATGCCCATTGAGCTCACTGGCACTGCTTTGGGTGGAAGGCTTTAGGGAATTCCGGAAGGTGCCATTGCGGAGGCAGGATGTGCTATGGAAAGTGCTCGCCAGTTTGGCTGTCTTCTGATTGCTATCATCAGAGTCAAGTTTGGGAAAGGACAGGGATTTGATATTGCTTACTGCAGGAATGGGGGGGAGGGACACTTTGGAAGACAGCGACATCTTTTCACAGTTGCCCAACTGTGGTAAGGTTATAAAGCCATTGGGTTTGTGAAGAGGCTTGATATCTAGGGTTGCCCGCTCCAGGGATGCCAGGACCTCCTCATCCTGTAACACAGACCCAGAGCCTCCTCTGGGCAAGTTATTGTCCAATAACTGAGCCATAATTGGTCCAGTGGTTCCTACCAGAATGTTTCTCAGCTCTTCCTTCTCATCAATAGTTTTTAGCTCCAGATTATCAAATGGGTCTTCTTCACACTCAAAGTCAGCAGGATTGAAATCTGCCTTTGTATGGGGTGGGCTGAGAACCTTCTGTTTCGTGGCACTGCTGCTGACCCGAGTAGGGGTGAGGATGCTGTTGTGCTGTAAGCTGGCAAGGATGGGGTTAATAGGAGGTGGCATTGTGGCTGTACTGTGGGTCTTGGAGAAGCTCATTTTGCTGTCGCCCTCTGGGCCACTCTTAGAATTCACTTTAGCTTCTACTTCATCAGCCTTACGCTCTGCTTCCCGTTGGGCTTCTTGGATTTTCTTAATATCTTCAGCCCACTCAATAGTTTTCTTTTCCAAGGAGAAGTCATACTGCAAAGATATAGCAGAGAAAGGAGATGTGAACCCAAGTGACTGCCCTCCCAACTCAATTCATTTCTCCATAGAATACACTTCTTCCTCACACCAGCACAAGAGATCCATGCTAGGCAGCATTTAAGGTGTATGGGACCATCCTCAGTCAGGAAAACTAAGGCTTCCTAATCTCCTTATGTGGTTTAATCAAACTAACACTCCCAGATTACATCTAGAGAAGAACTAGAAAGAGTTCCCACTACCTCTAATCCTATATGCTAGGCCAAAGGTACCCTGCCAAGTACTTCCCTTCCTTCTCTTCCCTCAGATCATTTCCCTTTCTAGAATTCTTCACTGATGGTCTAGGCAGAGCTCAGTGGCCACCCCTGAAGCTTTCCAGATGGCCTGTTCCTTCCTCTAAACTCTTACATAGCATCCGTCTCTATTGTGTGACGCCAAGCACAAGTGACCAAATGTAGATTTAACCTTTAATTTTTTCCTAAACACTTCCCCCAACAATATCACAAACCTCTTGTGGGCAGCTACTGGGCTTTAGATAGACCTTCTTAAGAGTCTATTATCTAGCACAATGCCCTACATAAATCCTGTGCTCAATAACAGCCCCTAACATTTAAGAAGCACTTACCAGGTACCATGCAAGATTCTAAGCACTTAGTATGTATTAACTCTGGATCTTTTAAATAACCCTTTAAAGGTGCGCCTAGGTGGCTCAGTTGGTTAAGCGTCCGACTTCGGCTCGGGTCATGATCTCACAGTCCATGGGTTTGAGCCCCGCGTCGGGCTCTGTGCTGACAGCTCAGAACCTGTAGCCTGCTTTGGTTCTGTGTGTGTCTCTCTCTCTGCCCCTCCCCTGCTCACTCTCTGCCTCTCTCTCTCAAAATAAAATAAAAACATAAAAAAAATTTTTAAATAACCTCTTAAAGTAGACACTATTGCTGTCCTCATTTTACAAGAGCCTTGCCCAGCGTCATAAAGCTGGTAAGTGGTAGAACCTGGATGTGAATCCAGGCAATTTGACTACAGATTCTATCTTCTTAAACCAGTACCTATTAAGTTATAATGAACAGATTGTACTCTAAATACAGGAAAACTCCTTACTAAAAAAATCTAGAAATATTCAAATCAGGATTTTACAGTGCAAACTGCATTAAGAATTCACTTCATGGTTGGTTCCTTAACAGTACCTTCAAGTGTATCTCAATTTACAAAAATTTCCATTTGCACACTTGGGAAAAAAAATACACTTATTACATAAAACAAAATTCACCTTGGACAGGAGAAAACAAAACCTTTGGTGTTCACTCTAAAGCCTCAGTCAAGGCTGCAGAGAGAAAAAACAGGGATGGAGAGGAGAGGGGCCTACATGCTCAGACAAGAGTTTTAGAATATAAGAAACACAATAAAGTGCCTCTAGTCATCTATCCCCAAGTCTTTCAGCTTCAAACAACACAAGAGAAGCCTGGAAATGTACATGTCAAGAAGTTTGTTTATACCCCTGGGCACCTGGCAAGCTCAGTCAGTAAAGCATGTGATTCTTGATCTCAACCCCCATGTTGGATGTAGAGGTTACTTTAAAAAAATTTTTCGAAAGAAAGGAAGAAGAGAAAGAGAGAAAGAGAGAAGAAAAAGAGAAGAAAAAGAAAAGAAAAGAGAAAAAGGAAAAAGAGAAAAGAACAGAACAGAAAATAAAGAAAAAAGAAAAGAAGTTCATTTATATCCCTAAGCCAGCTGCTGAGCCCCAGAAAGGCACCTTGTGATTATGGTACTTCCTTTCTACCACTAATGGGAGTGAAACAACAGCACTGGGCAAAGACTGCTTCCACCAAATACAGGCTGTAAGCAACTTCCCACCGCCTATAAACACAGGTCCCTAAAATTTTACTCTTAAGAACTGGAAATTTATCTCCTTTTTTGTAAAACCTTTATTGACTTTCGTTATTTAATTACCATAGTAAATACAGAATACTTGGAAAACAGGAAAAAACAGGAGAAATATTACAGTGAAAAAATAAGAATGTGATTTGAGTGTACAAATAAATAATAACAGCATCAAACATTTATGGAGTATCAGAAACCAGAATAAGCATTATAAATGCATTATTTTATTTAATCCTCATAACAACCTTAAATGCTAATTATCCCCATTTTACAGATAAGGAAATGGAAGCTTGGAAAGTATAAGAAACCTGTACAAGATTACACAGCTATCACATGGCAATTCCAGCTCATGAAATGAGTGATACCAGATTCTGCTCAGTTAACACTGAGGGCCATTCCCCACTACTGTGGCCACCACAACTATGATATTCAATGAAAGCTTTCTAGACCCAGGGTCCAAGGATTATTTATGCATGTTTTACTGGCTCACTTTGATGAATGTTTAACTGAAAAACTGAGTTTGTACTGTCATGCAAGGACAAATATGACAAAGTTATAGAAGCGTCAAGGTATCTCTCTGTCTAGGAACTCTAGGTCTGACTCTTCTCTGAATAGGAAGGAGACCAGTACCAATACCACAACCAAATCCCCCATGGAGACTCAGAGTGTCAAAGTTTAAGGGTACTATGTGCAATTACAGAACAAAATATTTCAACTGTCCCACACAAGAATGGAGCTCAAATCTCCTCTTTTGTTATCAGTGGGTGCTGTGAGTGTAGTGAGCATAGTACCATCCACTTAATGCTTTATGCTGATCAAATAAATAGAAAATTCCCACCAGTGCCTAAAACAGCAACAATTGGGGATTCAAAACAAGTTTTCTGGATGAATCAATGAAGCCGTGAATAATATGAGAACAACTAAAAGAAAATGGAGATTTTTTTTAATACTATTGTTAACATTATCCTACACAGAGAGAGGTATTTACTGATACTTGTTACTGCCAATAAAAAAGTGCCCAGGTAGGGTGCCTGGGTGGCTCAGTCAGATAAGCGTCTTACTCTTGGTTTCTGCTTGGGTCATGATCTCACAGTTTGTGGGTTCGAGCCCCGCATCAGGGTCTGCGCTGACAGTACAGAGCCTATTTGGGATTCTCTCCCTCTCTCTCTGCCTCTCCTCAAGTTGTGCTCACACATGCTCTCTCCTCAAAATAAATAAACATTTTTTTAAAAAGTCACCAGGCAAACAGAACAATGTAAAACTTTATACGGAATATCTGTGTCTCTTCTGGCCCAATAAATTCTCCGTACACAAAAGAGATAGCAATTCAGTATGTGAAAATATGTAAGATATTCAATATCATTAGCAATTAAGGAAATACACATCAAAACCACAATAAGAGAGCACTGTAAACCCCAAAGATGTATATAACCAAAAAGACAGATAAAAGAGTTGGCAAGGATGTGGATAATCTGGAACCCTCATGCACTGTGGGTGGGACTGTAAAATGGTGCAGCCACTTTTAGAAAAATAGTCTAGCGGTTCCCCAAAAGGTTAAACATAGTTACCATATGACAACCCAGCAATTCCACTTACACACCCAAGAAAACTGAAAGAATATGTCCATACAAAAACCTATACAGAAACGTTCACGCCAGCATTATTTATAATAAACAAAAAGTGAAAACCACAAAAATGTCCACCGATAAATGGAAAAACAAAATGCAGTGTTATCAATACAACGGAACATTAAGCGATAAAAATGAATGATGTATCAACACTTCATTCATTACACATGATAATACACAAGGATAAACCTTGAAAACATTATGATAAAAGTAAAGAGTCAATCACAAAAGACTGTCTATTATTCCATTTATATGACATGTCCTATGTAGGCAAATCCATAAAAACAAAGTAGATTTAGTGGTTTCCAGGGGCTAGGGCAAGAGGGAGTGACTGTTAATGGGCATTACATTTCTTTTGGGGGGATGAAACTACTGGTGAATTAAGACAGTAATGATAGTTACACACTCTGAATATACTAAAAACCACTTATGTGCAAACCTAAAAAAGGCAAATTTCAAGGTATACGGATATCGTGATAAAGCTCTTATTTTAAAAAATGTTAACTACATTCTCCCATTACTCACTGCATTTAGACTGGAGGATAAATATTTCTTGGAGTAACATGGTGGTGCCTTAGAGAATCCCCCAGAAACAAAACTCCTTTGCCAGAAAGTTGTATTTTTTTTAAATCTTAAGTCACAGGAAGAAGTGTTTGATGGATAGTGTACTCTGTTTTCCCATGTGACTCTTTCTGTAAGCTCCTTGAGGACAGTGATTAAGGTATTTATCTCTAACCCCAGCCCTAGTGGAGCACTGCTCAAAAGCAGGCATTCAATAAAAGTGTACTGAAGGAAGAAAGGAAGTCACTAAACATAAGGCTATTTGCTGCTTTCAACATTTATATATAACTGAGCTTTAAAGATGAGAGGGCTGAGAAAGAACCTACTGAGGAGGTGGCATTTAAGCAGTCTAGAAGAATAAATAGATTTTAATAGGCAGACAGCTTTTAGTACAGAGAGAAAGAGAAAACTACTCGAAGTAGAGCTAAACACTCATGAGAAAAAATATAGTACAGACAGGTTAATATACAATGTATATTCAATGAATTGGTAGTAACCTGGTTTGGAGGAGACATGGAGGAGATAATTAGCTGAGGTACTTTACCACAACCTTATGTCTACACTTGATTCAATAGGATCAGCGAACCAGTGTAGAAGTTTTTTTTTTTTAAACAGGGATGTGACAATTTGAAGCTTTAACTTAGTAGTATTCTAGAAACAATATGGAAAATAGAAAAAAAATGCTGCAAGCAGAGGGGCCAATTAAAGAGGCTGTTACAATAGACCAGGTGAAAAAATAAGGTTAAGGATGAATTGGATGGTAAAGGTGAGAGACACAGCAGAGAGAAAAATATCACCTAATTTGAGTGACCAAGAAGATAATGAGGCCATCAAAAGGGAGAGGGAAAAGAGGTGAATGAGCAAGTCAAATGGGCAATGGGGATTTGTTTCAGACAAGGCACAGAATCCCAGGAATACACAGTCTAACAGATTGCAGAAGGTCTATAACAGATATATAAACATATGTAAGTGTGCGTGTGAGAGAGACAATGTGAGCCAAGCAATAACAGTTGCTACAAAAAATACAAATAAGAGATAAGAGAATGGCTTTTTTTTCCTATTTCACTATATATCAAATTCTTACTCTTTAAATTTTTAAATGCACTGAACTTTAACTAAAAATCACCACTTACCTGTACTTCTCTGACAACCTGCAAACAATCAGGCAAGGAGAAGCCAATAGGTAGACCAACTTTAGCTGGTGTTTTGAATTTGTCTCCTATCTTAAATGGGACATCATCAAGGTAACTGAAAGTCCCTACAATCAAAAATAAAGTAGAAAATATCAGCAAAAAACTTTATTATTTGTTTTGCTATAATCTTACATCTAGGATACAACATTAATTTATGCTAGCCTAAAACTAGAAGTTAGACAGTTGCTTCTCTGACTGCTTACCTTCTCCTGACCCTAGATCTCTGTGCAGGGAGAAAATCCTACCTGAGTCTACTTGATCTTATTAGGGTTTATTTTCAATTATACTTAGCAAAAGAGCCAAAGTACTCACAGAAGCCTAAAAGGCCTCCCCAAAGCCCACTATCCCTCAGCCCTCAACTGTTTGTTGCCTCTAACTGCACTAAATCAAGGTCATAATCTGTTCCTCAACTATGACAGCATTAAACCTATCTCAAAAATTCTGCAGTGGCTGCTCCCTTTATCTGGAATGTTCTTCCCCTAGATATCCACGTGACTTATTCCTATGCCTCCTTCAAGTCTTTGTTCAAATGTCACTTTCTCAGTGAGGCTTACTCTGACCATCCTATTTAAAGTTCCTACATGACCCTCACTGCAGTACTCCCATGCTACTATCTATCTTTTCTTCCACAGCACTTAGTACCTTCTAACATATTAAATTATTCATTTTTAAATTATATTTACTGTCTACCTGGCCCAGTGGAATGTAAGCTCCTTGCAGCAAGTATATAAGTCTATTTTATTCACTGATGTCGTCTCAAAACCTACACATATTAGGCACTTCATAAATATTGCTGCATTAATGATAGAACCTCCACAAAAGAATCTCCTTGACTAGATTTCTCTACTTTAGAAAGAATTCTTTTTAATTAATACAACTAATTACATTTTTTAAGACTATGTTCTGGAGCAGATGTGGAAATATTTAAGAACCATGGCACTTATGAAAAAAGGAAAACAGACAAGACCATGGGAATCAGAATAGGATTATAAGGGGGAAAAAAAAGAATAGGATTATCAGGGGACATAAGCCATATACAACTGAACTGCTTTAACTCCCTAAAGGTTCTCTGCCTAACAGCTGAATCATACAGAAAGACCAGGACATTATCACTGATTTATAGAGTTAGACAAAATGAGAGTGGCTCTTGTATATGACTCACACTAGCTACACACTCCAAATTGTACATGGTTTCTTTTCTGGACCAGGCTTGGGAATAACTTACTGGCAGAACCATCATGGACAATGAAACAGTTGATAAAATTAACTCTGCTTTTTGACTATTAGTAGCTATAAGGATTGTTTCTGGGCCTCCCACTAGATACTAGTGTATTTTCTTGAATGCTCATGGACAGAATAAGACAATTACACCTCTCCATGAAGACGCCTTCTTTCCCTTTCTAAAAATTGATAGATTTCAAGACTTAACAAGCTCAAGATATATTTGTAATCTTGTCATCATTCCCATTTCTTGAGGTAAATACTGCTCTGATACACCTGAAATCCTCCATCAGGAAGAAGGTCCCTGCTCCCACCCTTGGGGGCTAGAGTCTCTAACATATCCTCCAGCCAGAATTAAAACACTTTCTGTATCTCCCACTGGACTAGCAAATTAAATTCACAACCGTGTCCAATTTAACAATTTTTCTAGGGAATAGTTTCCTAGTGGGTCATACTTTTAAAAGTACTGTTTTCTCAGATGGCAATGCCAGTCACATTCCCACACTTTTTATTTTTACTTATTTCTAGTCCTTTAAGAATGACCTTTACAACTCCCTTTTCAATCTCAGAACACTCAGTTTATACCAGCACCTCAGGTTGTACAACTGTGTTAAGTTTCCTTATATCCCGCCTAGAGACTGTGAGTGAGAATCTGAGTGTCCCTTAAGAGGGGATAAAAATGTTTCTTATTTACACCTCCCAATCTCAGAGTAATATCTGGCAGAACACATGTTCAATAAAGTAAAAAACAATACATGGTCTTATACTTCTTTCATATTTAACTCTCACCCCTATGCTAACTCACATTCAATTAATACTTATTAAAATTCAAAGTGATTTACCAAAACTGGCAAGGATAGTCACAAAAACGTACCAGGTACCCCTACCCCCTTAAAAAAGTAACAGGTATCATCATAGCTTGACAACAAAACCAAGTATTGGTTACAACACTAAAACTCTGTCATTTACAAAATTCTTTACATTATAGAGATTAAAAGGAAAGTTATGTCTAATTTTAAAAATGGGGGGCATCTGGGTGGCTCAACCAGTTGACTCTTGGTTTCAGCTTAGGTCATGATCCCAGGGTCATGGGATCGAGCCCCATGTCGGACTCTGTGCGTAGTGTGGAGCCTGCTTAAGATTCTCTCTCTCCCTCTGCCCCTCTTCCCTGCTCGCTCTCTAACAAATAATAAATAATAAAAATAAATTTTTTATCGGCCCTCCATGAACACAGGTGCTCAAATATTACTGAAAGTTAAATTTTAACTTTAGCTAGTGTCCTGATTAACTGGAAACAAAGTTGAAACTAGCATTTTCTAAGAAGCACTGGAAAGATTTACAGTCAAACTAACAAAATTAAGTCTTTTGTTTAATAACGTTTATTCATTCAGGGGAGCCTGGGTGGCTCAGTCAGTGAAATATCATACAACTTCAGCTCAGGTCATGATCTCACAGTTCATAAGTTCAAGCCTTGCATCAGGCTCTCTCTTGTCAGCACCCCAAAGCCCACTTGAGATCCTCTGTCCCCTCTCCTCTCTCTCTCTCAAAAATAAACATTAAAAAAAATGTTTACGTATTCAAAGTAGGTTCATTATGTAACACATACACTGAAAAAATCCTACTCATAATGTATAAGCGTATATGGTATACATATAAAAACAAAAAATTTTTAATGTTTTACTTATATTTGAGAGAGAGAGAGAGAGAGAGTGCGCGCGATCGGGGGAGGGGCAAAGAGAGACAGAATCTGAAGCAGGCTCTAGGCTCTAAGCTGTCAGCACAGAGCCCGACGCAGGCTCAAGCACACAAACCTTGAGATCATGACCCCAGCTGAAGTCGGAAGCGTAACTGACCTGAGCCACTCAGGTCCCCCTAACAAAATTTTCTTAAATGAACAATTCTGTTGGGGCACCTGGCTGGCTCAGCCACTGTAGTGTGTAACTCTTGATCTCAAAGGAGAGATTACTTAAAAATAAAATTGTTTAAGCGGTGCCTAGATGGCTCAATCGATTAAGCGCCTGGATGGCTAAATCAGCTGCGCACCTAACTCTTGATTTCAGCTCAGGTCATGATCCCAGGGTCACAGGATTGAGACTCAAGCTGGGTCTGTGTTGAGCGTGGAGCTTGCTTAGAATTCTCTCTCTCTCCACCTCTGCCCAGCTTATGCTCTCTCTCTCTCTAAAATAAAATAGTTTTTTTAAAAAAGAAATCTTTCAGGGGTGTCTGGCTGGCTCAGTTGGTGAGGCGTGAGACTCTTGATCTCTGAGTAGTGAGCTTGAGCCCCATGTTGCATGTAGATATACTTAAAACCTTTTTATAAATAAATATCTTTTTTAAAAAAGCATTTAAAGAGATGGCAACAAAAGCAAGCAATCCTTTAGCCAAAGTAACAAAACATATATTTCTTGTTTTTCAATACATCTTATTTTTAAATAGATTCAATAAAAACTCAATTAACTACAGAGAATTAAACACTATGACTAATAATTTTCCAGCTTACATGAAATACTTTTTACTTTCAGTCTTTTTTTAAATGTTTATTTATTTTGAGAGAGAGAGCATGAGCAAGGGAGGAACAGAGAGAGAGCAAGAGAGATAGACAGAGAGAGAGAATCCCAAACAGGCTCTGCACCATCACCACAGAGCCCAATGTGGGGATCAAACCCACAAACCGTGAGATCATGACCTGAGCCAAAATCAAGAGTTCCACGCTTAGCCAAAATACAACTGAGCCACCCAGGCACCCCCAAGTCTTTATTACTGAATATCTTTCTTTCTTCTTTTGAGTATCTTTCTAAAATTTTTCTTAAGTTTAGTTTGGAAAAAGAAAAGTAAGTATGTCTCTGATGACTGTGGCAGTGGCAGCTCCCTGAAGTCAGGTTCTGTGTATCGCTTTGCATTACGCCACAGTAGAAGAGACTGGGCTGAAAATGGAATATCTCAGGATAAATTCTAGGAAGGCTTCAGTGTGTTTTCTTTCTTTCTGAATTGCTAATATACTAATGATATTGTGACCTGCTTTCTTCCCTGAAACAAAGTTACAATTCCAGGGGGGAGGTGGGATGAATTCTTAATGGAGGATAGAAACTGGATTATGCTTAATTCGGGTTTTACTGTAAACTCAAATTGAGGATTAAAATTGAAGTTTTTGAAAAAGAAGAACAGTAAAGACCAAACTTAAAATTAGTGAGAAACACAATTCCATGACTGGATATCACTACACTAAAGCTGTTAAATTGGCTTTAAAATTAGACACATTGGACAGATAAATAGACACACATGTATACAGACACACAGAAAATTATATAGGTATCTGCTATAGGATATGAAGTCATAAGAAAATGTTACTCACACCCTAACAACAAAAGCCAGACAACTACAAAATCAGCTTTTTAAATATAGAGTGTCTGGCATTCAATCAAAAATAAGACACACAAAGAAGAAAATGTGATCCATCATTAAGAGAGGAATCAGTCATCAGACCCAAAGTGAGTGATGGCAAGTATACTGAAAAATATCAGAAAGGTTTAAAATAACTATAAGAAATATATTAAAGGATCTAATGGAAAAGGTGAACATGTATGAGTAGATGAGGAATGTCAACAAGGGACAGAAATATAGAGACACAACAATAATGCTAGAAATGAAAAATGCTGTATCAGAAAAGAAAATATTTGACAGTTCATAACTAGGCTATAGTGATAATCTGAAGACAATACTTAGCAGAGAACATAATCAGAGAACCTGAGGTTAGGTCAAAAGAAATTAACAAAATTTTGAAACAAAAAAAAAAAAGCGGAACAGAGCCTTAAGAAAGCTTTAGGACTACCAAACAGCCTAATACATGTATGATTAGAGTTTCAAAAGGTAAGAGATAAACAATGGGGCAGAAGAAATGTGAAAAGAGATAATGGCTGCAAATTTTCTCAAAGTAATAAAAGATATCCAAAAACTTTAGCTAACTTCAAGCAGACTAAATACGCAGAAAAACACACCAAGGTACATCATGGTCAGACTGTTAAAAACAAAGATAAAGAGAAAATCTTAAAAGAAGGGGGGGAGCAGCAATGATTAAATGATGGCCGATCTCTCTACATTACACTGTAAAGCAATAACTGAAGCAATTTAAAATAAAATACCCATACCTCAGCTAAAAAAAAGTATGTCAATATCCTAGAAGAAATTAAACCAAGGGCAAAATGATCCTCCCTTAGAAATTAGCTAACTAAGGGCACTTGGGTGGCTCAGTCGGTTAAGTTTGACTTCAGCTCAAGTTATGATGTCACGATTCAAGAGTTTGAGCCCGGAACAGGGCTCTCTGCTGTCAGTCCACAGCCCACTTTAGATCCTCTGTCTCCCTCTCTCTCTGCCCCTCCCCAGCTTACACATGCTCTCTCTCTTTCTCACTCTCTCTCAAAAATAAACATTGTTAAAAAAAAAAAAAAAGGAAAAAGAAAAAGAAAGAAATTAGCCAAGGGCACCTGGCTGGCTTAGGTAGTAGAGCATGTGACTCTTGATCTCTGGGTTATGAGTTTGAGCCCCATGTTGGGTGCAGAAAGAGCTTAAAAATAAAATCTTACAAAAAAAAAAGTTAGCTAGGTAAATAGTCATAGATAGGAAACCCTGGCCTTTCAAAGGATTGAGTTTAGTTTTATTAAGTTATATCTGATTATACAGACTTTTTCCCCCCTAATTTAGAATCTCAAGGCATTTTCCCAGATATTGAAAGAACAATTTTTGTTTGTTGCAACATTTTTAAAAGCCCTTAAAAAGTTGTTTCTGGAAAATAACTTTTTTTCTTAGATGAAACAAGTGGAAAATGAATTAAAAACTAAAGGGAATTAACATTGTAAAGCAACAGGTTCCAAGAAAGGCCTGATTTAACCTGAGCCAAGGGTTTGCAATTTACATATGATAAGGACAGTATTTTTTTAATGTGTTTTTTTTTTAACATTTATTTATTTCTGAGAGACAGAGACAGAGCACAAGCCGGGGAGGGACAGAGAGGTAGACACAGAATCTGAAGCAGGCTCCAGGCTTTGAGCTGTCAGAACAGAGCCAGATGCAGGGCTGCATGCACCCATGAACCATGAGATCATGACCTGAGCCAAAGTCAGACGCTCAAGTGACTGAGCCACCCAGGTGCCCCTACTGTTTGTTTATTTTTGGGAGAAAGCATGCAAGAGGAGAAGGGGCAGATTGAGAGACAGAGGATCTGAAGCAGGCTATGTGCACGGACAGCAGAGAGCCCGATATGGGGCTCGAACTCCCGAACTATAAGATCATGACCTGAGCCGAAATTGGGCACTTAACCAACTGACCCACCCAGGTGCCCGTATAAGAACAATAGTTTTAAAAGTCTTTGAGAATTAATTGCTTATATCTCTTATTCTGTTATTTAGGGATATGTAGTTATTAATGATAGTGGAAGAAGTTCCACTTCAGTGGAAAAAAAAAAGAACTTGAAGGTAAGTTAAATACCAGTCATAAGACAGCATAGCAAAATATCTAGTCAACCCAAATATTTAAAAAGAAAAAAAAACAATTTAATATCCAGTCACAAGAGCAGAAGCTACCTCCTTGTCCACATCCCAAATATCCTTGGAAGAATTACACACATATATACACTAACCCCAATGGGACAGTCAGATAATACCTAACTTAGGAAGAAATCAATCCACAGGCCTATAAGCTAGGCTGTGCCAATCAGATTCTCCCTTGGCCAAAAGACAGAAAAACTTCAGCTATATGATGCTAGCCACTTAAACTGAAAGATCAAGTACTAAGCCACACCATATTGGGGAGGGGGGCAGTGCATTTGTGGCCCTAGGTACTCTATACAAGTAGGCAAGTAAGCCAAGAAAGCAAGTCTATAAACAGAAGAACAAAAATGGAGCACACTCACAGAGACAAGCAGTAAGAAAAGGCTATTCTGACAGGTGGAGGGAGTAGAAACCTTAATTTCCTGGCTTTCTAATTTGTAAGGCCAAGCTGAACTTGATTTATCACACTCAGATACGTAGAAGACTGCTTATTCCCACCTTTTTTGTGTGTGTGCACCTATTTCCTTTAACTTCTATTCCTTAAACTACATAATATCTAAAAAGAAGACTCTTTATTCTAAAAACTCAACTAAAACAATGGAAATTTAGGTTGGAACTCAGCAGTTTAAAGCAGAAGAAGCTGAAGACAGAGAAAATCTATTCTCAAATTTTACTCAGGTTGAATGTTTCACTTAATATAATTTTGGTGAAAAATGTAAGATGATGGAGGACTTTCTAAAAAATAAGTCTTTACTGATGAGAAAACTTCAAAATTAGAATCTTCTCTCTGGATTGTTTAGCTGAAACACATAATCTAGAGTCCACCTTATTTTCACTCCAGTCAAAAAGGACTTCCTAAAGAGCCAAGATATATAACTTGTCTTTTGAAATAAGATTATAAGTTTAAATTTTTCTTTTCTGCTATTTTCTCTCCCTAGGCGTTTCCTCTATCCTTTGCTGTCCTCTCTTTTTCCTTGAAAAAAGTTATCTAGAAGCAACTTCAGATCTGCCTCTCCACTATCATTTGAACGCTATGAAAGAGCCCTGTAATAATCCTTAAATAATATGAAATAGCTTACCTGGCAGATCTGATGCCTGGCCTGCTATACAAAATGCAAATTCCAGGGTCTGAATGACTTAACTCCAAAAGGATTTAACAAAACATATACAAGTGATGTATGTAAGCATAAGCACAATAGTAATTCAATATATTAAGCTGTTGTGTAAAATATATTAGCAAGTTAGAAACCCAGGGACTGCTCCAGCACCCTGACTCAGCTGACTGGTACTAACAAGCAACCATTTGTAAATCAGAAGAGCATACAACACATGTTGCCATGCAGTCTGGCAAACCATTCTTACAATGACATGATTTTAAGAATGGAAGATCAGCTTTAAAATTAAATTAACGGTGTTGGATATTTCCACTGTTTAATTCTACTCTATGAAAAGAGGGTCTAATTTTAACTTCTTAGGCACCTCTATTCCTCCCAAATGCAGAAAATAAAGCTTACTAATGTATTCAATTTTGGAATTGTCGTTATCTTAGAAAAAGATAAACTATTAGTTTCATTTTTCTAAATTTTTTAATGTTTGTTTATTTTTGAGAGAGAGAGAGAGAGCGCGCGCACATGCAAGCAGGGAAGGGGCAGAAAGAGAGGGAGACAGAATCCAAAGCAGGCTCCAGACACAAGGCTCGAACTCAAGAGCCATGAGATCATGATCATGATCTGAGCCCAAGTCGGATGCTTAACCGACTGAGCCACCCAGGTGCCCCAGATGATAAACTATTAGTTTCAAATCCAAAACTGTAATTACTACTACTGACATTCCTGTAATTACTGATCCGCTGATCATAGTTTATTTGTAGTAATTACTCCTATTATTGTGGGGTAGGGAGGAAGGATGAGGGGATGGACACTAAACCAAACCATTATTAAGTGTTAACTAAAGGTTTAGAATTCTTCACACTTGAGATGGCAAACAGCTATGACCAGAGAATAAGAAAGGGAATGGTAACTACAAAATACTGCTGAAGAACAATAAAAATAGAAAGGCTCTCTATTCATCTCTGGTAGTTTCAAGTACAATAACCAGAGAGACTCTAAAGTTTAACTATCTATTTAAATATAAATATTTAATAATGATATAAATATTAAATATTTAAATATTAAATTACCTGAAATCCATTGGAATGTATGTTACCCTGTTGTACAACTTTTTCTCAAGCTGCTCATTTAAATAAATAAAAAGGGGCACTTACTTAAACAATGCTTAGTGATTTCAAATTCCCTAATCAAAACTTAAACCATTATATCTAACCGTCCACTTACCATGAAAATCTGCACCCAACTTCTTAGAAGCCATTTAGAATCTGAAAAACAAAGAAATGTATTTAGGCACATGATGCTCTGAGGGGATATAAACAAATCATAGGAAAACTGAGACTACAGGGGCACCTGGGTGGCTCAGGGTTAAGCATCCAACTCTTGACTTTGGCTCAGGTCACAATCTCACAATTTGTGATGGGATTTGCATGGGATTCTCTCTCTCCCTCTCTCTGTCCCTTCCTCACTCATGTACATGCTCTCTCTCTCAAAATAAACATTAAAAAAAAAAAAAAAAGGATATTGAGACTACAAAAAAGAAACCAGAAGACTAAAAGGTTCCAGACTGATACAGTCCTCAAACTTCTCAGCCCCAAGTCTCAAAAAAGAAAGCAGAAAGGAAAAGATAATAGTTTTCCACAGAAAAATTAAACATTTCTAAAACTGCATGTTCTAAATATACTATATACGAAAAGAACAGCATACTAACCTTTGACCAATTTATATGTGGACCACCAAAAGGAAAAAATTACAAAACATATACCTTCTTGATACAAACTACAAATATGTCAGTAATCGATTAATAAAACATTTTTCGGTTATGCAAATATAGACCTTTTGCTGGCAACTAACTCTAATAGTAATTTCTTTTATCTTTTAATTTTTTTATGTTTTATTTATTTTTGAGCGAGAGAAAGACAGCATGAGCACAAGATGGACAGAGAGAGAGGGAGACGGGGTGCCTGGGTGGTTCAGTCAGTTGGGCGGCCAACTTTGGCTCAGGTCATGATCTCACAGTTTGTGGGTTCAAGCCCTGCGTCGGGCTCTGTGCTGACAGCTTGGAGCCTGGAGCCTGCTTCGGATTGTGTGTCTCCCTCTCTGACCATCCCCCGCTCACGCTCTGTGTGTCTCTCTCTCAAAAATAAATAAACATTTTTTAAAAATTAAAAAAAAGGGGCACCTGGGTGGCTCAGTTGGTTAAGTGGCCAACTTCAGCTCAGGTCATGATCTCACAGTTTGTGGGATTGAGCCCCGCATCAGGCTCTGTGCTGACAGCTCAGAGCCTGGAGCCTGCTTCAGATTCTGTGTCTCCCTCTCTCTCTGACCCTCCCCTGCTCACACTATGTGTCTCTCTCTCTCTCAAAAATAAATAAAAATTAAAAAAAAAATTTAAAAAAAAAAAGAGAGGGAGACACAGAATCCAAAGACAGGCACAGCACAGAGCCTGAAGCAGGGCTCGAACTCACAAACCGTGAGATCAAGACCTAAGCCAAAGACAGACGCTTAACTGACTGAGCCACCCTGGCACCCCCTAACAGTAATTTCTTAAGCAGGGAATGAATGACATATAATCTTCTGTACAGTTTAATTAGTATGAAATTTTTCTAAATAAAGGAAAAAAACATAAAACCACAAATCTAGTTTAATATTATCTTTGCATTTTCAACCTCGATATAAGTAAGTCCTATCTTATACAAATAATCTGAGCTCTTCAACCTAAAAGTTTATTGCCCTTGATATGGTGTTTATACCTTTAACTTACTTAAAACGTAAGCAGGAAAAAAATTAAGGTTAGCTATACGAATTAATGGTTTTTTGTTTATTAACCTGTATTACAATACACTGAAAAGCATAATACTGAAAATAATCTATTTTGCATTAAAAGTTAAAAAAAAGTGTATTGCACCTGTCTTGTGAAAATTAGTCAAAATAGAATTAAAATCTGCACAGGATTTATTTTTTTTTTTTTTAGAAATTGACAAGGTGAGTTTAAAATTTACATGGAAAGGCAAAGGAAATAGAATAGCCAAAATGATTCTAAAAAACAAAGTTGGAGAACTTATCACCTAACTTCAAAGCTTACTATTAAGCTACAGTAATTAAGACTGTGGAAATGGCATAAGGATATCATACATACCACCAAAACAGTCCAGAAATAGAGCCACACACATATAGCCAGTTGATTTTAAAAAAAGGCACAAAAGCTTATTTAAAGGGGAAAAGATCAGCTTCTCAACAAATGGTGCCAGACATTCATATGCAAAAAAATAAACCTTGATCCATACTTTGTACCATATATAAAAATTAATTCAGGGAAATGGGGAGATAATGGCTCAGGGTAGAGGGTTTCTTTTTGGAGTGACGAAAATGTTCTAAAACTGATTGTGGTGATGACTGCACAACTATGTAAATATACTAAAAGCCACTGATTATACATTTTTTTTAATGTTTATTTTTTGAGAGAGGGAGGGAATCCGACGCAGGGCTCAAACTCATGGACTGTGAGATCATGACCTGAGCAAAAGTCAGGCACTTAACCGACTGAGCCACCCAGGCGCCCCTGTACACTTTATTTATAGAAGGTTTTTTTTTTTTAATTTTTTTGTTTATTTTTGAGAGAGAGAGCACCCACAAGCAGACAAGGGGCAGAGAGAGAGGAGGACAGGATCTGAAGCGGGCTCTGCGCTGACAGCAGAGAGACCAATGAGAGGCTCAAACTTCCTGAACCATGAGAACATGACCTGAGCTGGAAGTAGGATGCTTAAGCAACTGAGCCACCTAGGCACCTCCAGATTGTATACTTTAAATTGATGAATTGTGGGGCACCTGGGTGGCTCAGTCGATTGAGCATCGTACTCTTAAATTTCGGCTCAGGTCATGATGCCAGGGTTGTGGGACTGAGACCCATATTTGGCTCTGCGTTGAGTATGGAGACTGCTTAAGATTCTCTCTCTCTCTTCCTGCCCCTCTCCCCGGTCTAAAATTAAAAAAAAATTTTGGGATGTGAGGGTGATCTGGCTGCAACATCTGCCACCCCACTGATTGCCAGGGTTGATTCAGCTGATCTGGCTGGCTAGGCGGGTGTCCCCTTCCTCCATCACCGCTCCAATGTGCATTCCTCCTGAAGCTGCATGCTTGAAGAGGACAACCTTCCTCGATAGAGGAGGACCGTTCTTCAGTCAAGGGTATACAAAGAGCTGTGCCCCCCTGCTAAACCTCCAAACAAGCTCAAAAGGTCCATTTGAAGGAGAACGTAGGGTAGTCAAGCTTCCAAGACTCCAGACACATCCAAATGAGGCGCTGCACGTGGCAGTCTCCCGTTCTTTAAAACAAACAAAATATAAATAATAAAACTTTAAAAAAATGGATGGTGCTCGCTTCAGCAGCACATATACTTAAAAAAAAAAAAAAGGATGAATTATATGCAGTATATGATACACTACCACCACCAAATGGATGCATCTCATATGCATCATGGTAAGTGAAAGAAGCCAGGATTGGGGCACCAGGATGGCTCAGTTGGTTAAGCATCCGACTTCTGCTCAGGTCATGATGCCACGGTTTGTGAGTTTGAGTCCTACACATAAGGCTCTGTGCTGACAGCTCAGAGCCTAGAGCCTGCTTCAGATTCTATGTCTCCCTCTCTCTCTGACCCTCCCCCGCTCCTGCTGTGTGTGTCTCTCTCAAAAATAAACACACACAAAAAAAATTTTTTTAAATAAAGAACCCAGGATCAAAAGATTACATATTATATGATCCTACTTATAATGAACTATAGAAATAAAAAATAGGGCTCCTGGGTGGCTCAGTCTGTTAAGCGGCCAGTATCGACTCAGGTCATGATCTCAGTGTGTGAGTTTGAGCCCCGCATTGGGCTCCACGCTGACAGTTCGGGCCTGCTTTCAGATCCTCTGTGCCCTTCTCTCTCTGCCCCTCCCTTGCTTGCACTCTCACTCTCTCAAAAATAAACAAACATTAAAAATAAATAAAAAAGACTGCTTCTTTAAAAAACAAAAAAGGCGGGGGGCGCCTGGGTGGCTCAGTCGGTTAAGCCTCTGACTTCAGCTCAGGTCATGATCTCACGTTCGTGGGTTCGAGCCCCACGTCGGGCTCTGTGCTGATAAGCTCAGAGCCTGGAGCCTGCTTCGGATTCTGCGTCTCCCTCTCTCTCTGCCCCTCCCCCTCTCATGCTCTGTCTCTCTGTGTATCAAAAATAAATAAAACATTAAAAAATTTTTAAAAACAAAAAAGGAATAAAAAATAGGCAAAACTATAGGAATAGAAAAGTAATCTAGCTACAAGGGACTATACAGGACAAAAAATATTATGTAAGGGGCAACTGGCTGGCTCATTCTATACAGCATGAGACTCTTGTGCTCAGCCAAGGTTGTAAGTTTGAGCCTCATGTGGGGTGTAGAGATTACTTGAAAATAAAATCTTTAAAAAAACTAATAAAATTTAGGGGTGCCTGGGTGGCTCAGTCAGTTAAGCATCCAAATCCTGATGTCAGCTCAGGTCTTGATCTCAAGATTGTGAGTTCAAGCCCCATGCTGGGCTCCACACTGGACATGAAATCTACTTAAGGGGTGCAATGATGGCTCAGTCCATTAAGCACCCAACTTCGGCTCAGGTCATGATCCCGTGGTCCATGAGTTCAAGCCCTGCATCGGGCTCTGTGCTGACAGCTCAGAGCCTGGAGCCTGCTTCAGATTCTGCATCTCCCTCTCTCTCTGCCCCTCCCCCACTCATGCTGTCTCTCTCTTTCTCTCAAAAATAAACATTAAAAAAAATAAAAGATAATTTTTATTGGCAATTCCATGGCACACAGCCACTTACACCATCTCTCCATTGTACACTTTCAATCAACACTTTTTTAGACTAAAGGCCAAAACCTAAAAAATTATTAATAAAATAAAAAATAATTTTGCAAGGGCACCTGGATGGCTCCATCAGTTAAACATCTGGTGCTTGGGCACAGCTCATGATCTTATGGTTCATGGGTTCAAGCCCCGTATCAGGCTCTGCACTCACAGTGTAGAGCCTGCTTGGGATTCTCTCTCTCCCCCTCTCCCTATGACCTCCCACCCTGCTCATGCTCTCTCAAAATACTAATTATTATTATGCCATGCATCTGCACTGTCAATGCGGAGTCTTCTTGGGATATTCTCTTTTCTCTCTCTCTCTCTCAAAATAGATAAACTTTAAAAAAATAATTTAGAGGCACCTGGATGGCTCAGTCGGTTAAGCGTCCGACTTCGGCTCAGGTCATGATCTCGCGGATTGTGGGTCTGAGCCCCGCGTCGGGCTCTGTGCTGACAGCTAGCTCAGACCCCGGAATCTCTTCAGATTCTGTGTCTCCCTCTCTCTCTGACCCTCCCCTGCTTGCGCGCGCTCTCTCTCTCAAAAATAAACATAAAAAAATTTTTTTAAATAAAAAAAGTAAAATAAAATAAAGAAGTTTCACCAATTTTAAATGGATTCTTTTTTTTTTTTTTTTAAGTAGCTCCAAGACCAAGGAGGGGCTTGAACTTGTGACCCTGAGATCAAGAGTCACATGCTCTACTGACTGAGCCAGCCAGGCATACCTAAATGGATTCTTAATAGCTTTTCTTTAAAAAAAAGAAAATTACCAAAACATAACCCACAGAATGGGAAAAAATATATTTGCAAGTGACACCTGATAAGGGGCTTGTATCTAGAATACAGAAATAACTCTACAACTTAATAATAAAAAGACAAATAATCCAACTAGAAAATGGGCAAAAGAATATGAATGGTCAATTATGCAAAGATATACAAATAACCAAGAAGCACATGAGATGATGTTCAACATCATTATTCATTAGTCAGGGAAATGCAAATAAAAAACTCCCCTTCATATTCCCCATTTTAAAGCATGGATATTATCTGCAACAAAGCAAATCTCTATTTAAAAAATAGTGAAAATTAAAATATAGTAACCCTTATTACTAAAAAGGGAATAAATTCTTTTAAAATATGTCTCAATAGAGCTGATAAAATGTAGATGTTCTAAGGGTTTTCTTTAAATATTAAAATAATTCACTGAATGCAACTCTTATATTTTCCACAAACCTTAAGACTACAGGAAATTCAAGGGCATCTGAGTGGCTCAGTTGGTTTAACGTTTAATTACAGGGAAATGATTAAATTATGGAATATTCAAAAGATACGTGGTGATGCAATTAAAAATGTTTATTAGGGGTGTGTGGGTGGCTCAGTCGGTTAGGCATCCGACTTTGGCTCAGGTAATGATCTCCCGGTTTGTGAGTTCGAGCCCCGCAATAGGCTCTGTGCTGACAGCTCACAGCCTGAAGCAACTTCAGATTCTGTGTATCTCCCTTTCTCTGCCCCCCCAGCTCATGCTCTGTCTCTCAAAACTAAAGTTAAAAAAAAAAGTTTATTAAAAGCATATAACGGAAAATAAGTGTAAGTTTTAAACTGTTTTTACAAGTTGGACTGAATTACTTTATGTAAAAAATGTACACAAAACAAGATTGAAAAATATATATTTGCCCCCAATTATAAGTGCTCACGAGGGAAAAAAATCCTAAGTAATCATAAATTTCCATTAAAATAAATATAAGTGCTTATATTAAAGGAAAAGTATCAGGTAAATAAGCATACATTCTTAACTGTCAACTTTTATACTAATAAAATGTAGATCTCCCTGAAGCACCCAGGAACTTATGAGCAAGGTTTTTTTAATTTAAGTTTATTTATTTTGGGGGGTGGGGGGCAGAGAGGGGGAAGGAGAGAATCCCAAGCAGGCTCTGCACTCTATGCTGAGCCCAAAGTGGGGCTCCATCCCAAGAGATCCTGACCTGAGCCAAAATCAAGAGTCAGACGCTTAAGTGACTGAGTCACCCAAGCACCCCAACAGCAACATTCTATTTTTGCCAGTTCAGTGCCACTTCAAATGCTATGGAAAGAATATGAAACTCACTAATTAGACATCCAAGAACAAAAGAAACGGGGAAATAGGTAAAAGGAAGAGATCTGAATGGAAAAGAGGAGCTAGGGTGCAAGAAACAGAGAGATGGGAGAAGTAATGGAAAAAGGGCAAGGTGAGGAGGGTAGGGGTAGGAAACCAAGACAATGCAAACAAACATCCTGCCAAGGTGCTGGCCCTTTCTTAAAGAAGAGAAAGCCCAAGGGCAATTTAATGATGTTCTTATTTTCTTTCTTCTCTTTCGTGTATCATGAAATTCCTATTACATGGAATTACATCCTATAGTTTCCTAATACACAATACCAATTTAATATCCCAGTAAGCTATCACGGTCACACATTATACTGTAACAAGAGATGAGATCAGGAATTTCCCAAGATACAAATTAGTCCAGAAAATTCTCCAACTTACAGAAAAAGAAAGTTCTGGAAATATCGAATTTCAAGTCTAAAAACAAAGTTAACACCCATACAACTAGCATTCACACCAATATGTATACGACAAAAATCACACATGTAGCAGGCATTAGTTTGTCAATACTAGGCTATACTATATTCATCAGAAAAAAAGCTTTATTTTTTCACAGATATCAGAGACATTTCGGAGCCTCAGTTCCTTCAACAGTAAAATAAGGGTAGTAGACTTGAATTATCAGCCAACCCCAAACATACCATAAATCTATCACGCAGAATAAAATAAAGCAAAAATATTTGTTTCTTTTTTTTTTTTAATGTTTTACTTATTTTTGACGGAGAGAAAGAGAGAGACAGTGTGAGCAGGGGAGGGTCAGAGAGAGAGGGAGACACAGAATGTGAAGACAGGCTCCAGGCACAGAGCCTGACGCGAGGCTCGAACCCACGAACCATGAGATCATGACCTGAGACGAAGCCGGAAGCTCAACCGACTGAGCCACCCAGGCACCCCAAAATTATTTGTTTCCAAATTAAATATTTAGTATTTAGGATAAGTGACATCATCATTTACTATACACAGTAACTTTTAAAAGATGTCTGTATGGCAAAACGAAAAGCTGGCAACCATGTTAATCCCATCTCTCCCTTTTTAATGTTAGTGATCCATGAAGCCCAAAAGTCTGGAAACCATTTTCCTATACCACATATAAAATAACCTCAAATGAGTATAGCTATTTAAAAAAAAAAAAAAAAAAACCAACATATCTTTGCATACTGCTTGAGACACAGAAAGAGCTCAACAAAAGTTAGTAAAAATATAACTTAGAAGAGAGTAAACCACTTGCCAAGTACTCTACCTACCAGTAAACTGGTATACCTATACACAATAATGTAGATTTTTATTTAAATGTTAATATAAGACTCTTAGTCTGAAGAACATGGCTGTGAACACTTAACTGAGTTTTTATGAGCCCCTAATTTCAGTTTCTTCAAGTCTGAGAACTAGCCAGAGACATTATTTTCAGGGTCTATCACTGTCCACAAGCTCTGTTGTTGCAAACTAAGCCCCTTGCATCAGCATATTTGGCTTAAGATGGAAGGCCAACAACAGAGGTCAACAGTACACAGATTGATACTGAGGAGCATTTCAGTAACACCAGTAAGCTTTTCTTTTTGCATTAATTTCTACTTTCAGTTCAGCTGGAATACTACTTGTTCAGTCAGATTTGGCCTGAGCACCACTGTTTTACAGAGAGTCAAAATGGAAAACCTAAATTTGAATCACTAACCTGCAGAAACAAGATCTAACGGGCCCTGCCATTTTAGAAAAGAGGAGAGTATGTTTGTGTGAATACAGAAACAAATAAGGATAAGACATAGTCTTACAACAGTGGTTATATTTGGATGATGGGTTTACAACATGGGGCTCTTAGTTTCTCTTTTGCTCTATTTGCTTTCCAGGTTTTCTATATGGAGCACTTATCTCGACTGACAAACCTAGTAATTGGGAGAGGGAAAAAAAAAAAAAACCTAGGGAGCAACAGAGGGAAAGAATACCCCAGATACCTATAAGGAGACTAAACAGAAACAACACAGTATGCAACCAATGAAAGAGTGTGACCTCAGAGAGAGAAAATATAATAAAAAAGAATAAATCCGTGGTTTCTAAGACCAGTAAGAATACCACACAAATAGCTCTGGGTTACAGACGTCATGGAGCTATAACAGGTGTTTTACTTATTGATAATAAAGGATATAATCCATGATGAAGAGCAAACTTATGAATTGCTCCAAATAACACTGCATCACCACTTATAAACAAAAACTACAGGGGGGCACCTGGGTGGCTCACTAGGTTAAGCATCCAATTCTTGATCTGGGCTCAGGTCATTATCTCACGGTTCATGAGACTGAGCCCTACCTCTGACTCTTCACTGTGCGTGAGTGCAAAGCCTCCTTGGGACTCTCTCTTACTCTCTGCCCCTCCCCCACTCACGAGTACACACTCTCTCAAAATAAACAAACATTAAACAAGAAACACAAAAACTACAGGAAACAGAAGAACTAGTTAGAAATACCTAATTAATAAGATAGATATAATGTACATCAAAAGCACCCTGAAAGCAGAATATACCTATAGTACCCACCAAACACTTTACAAACACCTAAGTAAAAATTTAAGCCACAAAGAAAATTCCAATAAATATCCAAAATCAGAACTATCACATCTGGGGCACCTGGGTGGCTCAGTCGCTTAAGCGTCCAACTTTGGCTCAGGTCATGATCTCACAATTCGTGAGTTTGAGCCCTGCAATGGGCTCTCTGCTGTCAGCGCGAAGCCTGCTTCAGATCCTCTGTCCCGCTCCTCTGTCTGTACCACCCCACCTTGCGCTCTCTCAAAATTAAATAAACGTTAAAAAAAAAAAAAAAAAAGAGGGGTCCTGGGGTGGCTCAGTCGGTTAAGTGTCTGACTCTTGCTTTCATCTCAGGTCATGATCTCACAGTACAGAACCTGCTTGAGACTCTCTCTTTCTCTCTCTCTGTCCTTCCCCTGCTAGTGCTCGTTCGCTCTCAAAAAAAAAAAAAAAATTAAAAATTTTTAAAGAAATAGCACAGCCAATAGTCCAAACACAAAAAAATTAGAAATTAATTACATCAGAACACACATAAAAATCCTACTACCTAAACTTCTAAACTGTCTCTTGATCAAAGAAGAAACCAAAAATAAAACTGCAAAAAAAAAATGACAATGAAAATACTGCATTTGAGAATCTACAACATGCAGCTAAAGCAGTAATCAGGAATATTCACAGCCCACACAAGTACTAAGAAGAAAATTCACAGCACAATGACTCAGGATATAAATAACCACCTAAGGAAAACATAAGAATAGAAACAGTAGGGGCATAAGCAGAAAACAATCAATTAAAAATCAGAAAAATGAGGGGCGCCTGGGTGGCTCAGTCGGTTACGTGTCCGATTTCGGCTAAGGTCATGATCTCACGGTTCGTGGGTTCCAGCCCCGCAGCGGGCTCTGTGCTGACAGCTAGCTCAGAGCCTGGAGCCTGTCTTCATATTCTGTGTCTCCTTCTCTCTCTGACCCTCCCCTGCTCGCGCTGTCTCTGTCTCTCAAAAATAAATAAAAAACATTTTTAAAAAATCAGAAAAATGATCAACTAAGAAACCCAAGAGCTGTAATTTGGAAAATAGATAAACCATCCAACTAATTTAATTTTAAAAAGAAGCGGGCACCTGGATGGCTCAGTCGGTTAAAAGCGTCCAACTTCGGCTCAGGTTGCAGTTTGTGAGTTCAAGACCCGCCCTCGGCTCTGTGCTGACAGCTCAGAGCCTGGAGCCTCCTTCAGAGTCTGTGTCTCCCCCTCTCTCTGCCCCTCCCATGCTCATGCTCTGTCTCTCAATAATAAACAAAAATGTTTAAAAAAAAATTTTTTTAAGTGGGGGTGGGGGGCTGGGGGGCTCAGTTGGTTAAGCGTGGAACTCTTGGTTTTGGCTCAGGTCATGACCTCACTGCTCTAGAGTTTGAGCCCCGTGTCAGACTCTGTGCTGACAGCTCAGAGCCTGGAGCCTGCTTCAGGTTGTGTGTCTCCCTCTCTCTCTGCTCCTCCCCATCTCACACTCTGTGTCTCTCTCTCAAAAAGTAAAATTAAAAAAACATTTTAAAAAAAGGAGAGAAATAAGTAATTAAAATAATCTAAAGACACTGCTTTGTTCACCTCTTTGCAAATACAAGTGACAACCTGGATAAAATGGATGATCTTCTAGGAAAGTAGTATTTATCAAAACTAAGTACACGAGGGAGAAATCTTAACCAGACAAATAACCAAAGAGGAAACAGAAAAAGCTGTCAAAGGGCCCTTGCAATCCTAAAGAAACGTAACTGCAATGAGATTTTAATGGTTCCAAAAACACAGGAAAAGAAGTTTCTAATTTTTTTTTTTACAAAGCATAATATTGATGCTATCAAAGAAAAAACTACAAAAAAAAACCCTCACGTATGCATGGAGATAAAAATCCTCAAAATAAAAACGCAAACCAAATTTAGTAATCCGTTATAGGATTACATCACATCCAAGTGGGATTTAGCCCATACATTCAGGATACTTCAATACTAGGAAGCTGTTAATATACTTCACCATTAATAGATCTAAGAAGAAAAATCATATAGTCATCTCCTTAACATGAGGTTAAAAACAACAACAAAAACAGAAGGCACTTGGGTGGCTTAGTCGCTTAAGCATCTGACTTTGGCTCAGGTCATGATCTCACGGTTCACGGGTTCGAGCCCTGCATCGAGATCAGCGATAACAGTGCAGAGCCTGCTTGGGATTCTCCCTCTCCCCCCACCCACTCTGTTCCTCCTGCATGTGCATGCTCGCTTGCTCGCTCTCTCTCTCTCAAAACCACAAAACCATCTCTCTCAATACCAAGCCAGAGAATGCTAATGGGGAAATAAAGGATTCCCATAAGAACAAGACAAAGATGTCCACTATTACTGTAGTGTGTTAACATTATTATTTAAAACTGGATGAAAGAAGTTAAAAGGTATAAAAGGTTAGAAAAGAGGGGCACCTGGCTGGCTCAGTCAGTGAAGTGTGCAGCTCTTGATCTCGGGGTCTTAAGTTTGAGCCCCATGTGGGGTCTAGAAATTGCATAAACTTAAAAAAAAATAACTTAGAAAAATGACTGTCTGGGGCGCCTGTATAGTTCAGTTGGTTAAGCATCTGACTTCGGCTCAGGTCATGATCTCGTGGTTCACGAGTTCAAGCCCCGCATCGGGCTCCGTGCTGACAGCTTGGAGCCAGAAGCCTGCTTTGGATATTCTGTGTTTCCCTCTCTCTCTGCCCCTCCCACAGTAGTGCTCTTATCTCTGTCTTTCAAAAATAAATAAATGTTAAAAAAAATTTTTTAAAGAAAAATTACTTTTCAAGGAAAACCTCAAAACTGAAAAATTACAAGTAAAAGGGAATACAATAAAATGTTTCTAGATACAAAATTAATACAGGCACACTTTGCCTTACTGTGCTTTGCTTTATTGCACTTCATATTGTCTTTGACACACTGAAATTTCAAGACTTCAGTGGAAGAAGTTCAGATGTAGAGGAAATAGCAAGAGAACTAGAATTAGAAGTGGAGCCTGAAGATGTGACTGAATTGCTATAATCTCAGGATAAAACTTTAACAGATGAAGAGTTGCTCCGTATGGATGAGCAAAGAGTTTTCTTGAAATAGAATCTACTCCTGATGGAGATGCTATGAAAACTATTGAAAGGACAGGAAAGGATTTAACCTTTTTTTTTTTTTTTTTTAGAGACAATGCATGAGCCAGGGAGAGGGGTAAAGGGAGAGAGAATCTCAAACAGGCTTCACACTCAGTGCAGAGCTCAATGCAGGGCTTGATCGCACAACCCTGGGACCATGACCCAAGCAGAAATCAAGAGACACTTAACCCACTGAGCAACTCAGGCACCCTGATAGCAAAGGATTTAGAAATTACATAGACTGATTTGATAAAGCAGTGGTAGGGTTTGAGAGGACTTAGTCCAATTTTAAAAGTTCTACTGTGGGCAAAATGCTATCAAACAGCATCTCATGCTAAGGACTGATTGTTCATGAAAGAAAAAGTCAATGGAAGGGGCGCCTGGGTGGCTCAACTGGTTAAGGGTCAACTCTTTAATATTTTTAATTTTTTTAACATTTATTTATTTTTTGAGAGACAAAGAACGACCAGGGAAGGGGCAGAGAGAGAGGGAGAAACACAATCCGAAGCAGGCTCCAGGCTCTGAGCTGTCAGCACAGAGCCCGACACAGGGCTCGAACCCACCAACCGTGAGATCATGACATGAGCTGAAGTCGGACCCTTAACCGACTGAGCCACCCAGGCGCCCCAAGTGTCCAACTCTTGATTTCAGCTCAGGTCGTGATCTCATGGTTCCTGGGATCGAGCCCCACATTGGGCTCTGGGATTCTTTCCCTCCCTCTCTCTCTCTGCCCCTCCCCAGCTTGTGCATGAGCACTCACGCACACTCTTTCAAAATATACTTCAAAATATACTTCAAAAAGAAAAAGTCAATCATTGCAGCAAACTTTATTTTTCTCTTATTTTAAGAACCTTACCACAGCTACCCAAACCTTCAGAAACCACCACCCTTACCAGTCAATAGCCATCAACATCAAGGCAAGATCCTATGACAGCAAAAAGATTACAAATTGCTGAAAGCTCAGATAGGTAGCATTTTTTAGTAATGAAGTACTTTTTAATTAAGCTACATAGTTTTTTCATTTTTCTAGGTTTATTTATTTATTCTGCGAGACAGAGAGAGTGTACACACAAGCGGGAAATAAGCAGAGAGGGAGAAAGAGAATCCCAAGCAGGCTCCACGCTGTCAACATCATGAACGGTGAGATTATGATCTAAGCCGAAATCAAGAGTCAGATGCTTAACCAACTAAGCCACCCAGGCGCCCCTATAACTTGTTGTTGTTGTTTTTAATGTTTGTTTATTTTTGAGAGAGAGACAGAAATGTGAGTAGGGGACAGGAGAGAGAGGGAGACACAGAACCCGAAGCAGGCTCCAGGCTGTGAGCACAGAGCCCAACGCAGGGCTCGAACTCACAGACTGCGAGATCATGACCTGAGCCAAAGTTGAACACCCAACCGAGCCAACCAGCTGCCCCTGTACATTGCTTTTCTAGACACAATAAGATTGCATACTTAATAGACTACAGTATAGTGTAAACGTAACTATTATTTGCACTAGGAAACCAAAAGATTCATTTGATTTGCTTCATTGTGATCTTCACTTTACTGTAGTGGTTTGGAACCAAAGCCAAAGTATTTCCAAACTATATATTCTGAAACAAATGCCCTTCATATACACAATAACCAGATAAAAAAATATAATAGAAACATGCAATGTGCCACAGAGGTAAGAAGTAGGAATAAACTTAAGATACAAAAGAAGAGCAACGGAAAAGAGGACTTATGTAACTGGAAAAGTATACGCTAAATCTTGGATAGGACACACTACATTAAGATCAATTCTCCTTAAGCTGCTCTTTAAATGTGGCATGATAAAAGTGAAAACTAGAGTCTTCTGTTTTATTAACTAGAACAGCTGATTCTAATGTTCATCTGGAAATAATATAAAAAAGAGCAGCCAAGAAAACTGTGAAGAAAATAATGGAGACTAGATTGTCAGACATTACATTATTTATTGTAAGATATAACACTTACAGCTGTGCCATACTGGCACAGAGAGATCAATGGAACAGAAGAGAATCCCTAAAAATACCCAAATTTGGAAATGTGGTATATAGTAAAGCTGCCATTTAAAATTTGTGAAATGATGGGGGTGCCGGCCAGCTCAACAGGTAGAACATGCATTCTCTTGATCTCGGGGTCATGAGTTCAAGCCCTATGTTACATATAGAGATTACTTAAAAATAAAATCTTGGGAGGCACCTGGGTGGCTCAGTCAGTTAAGTGTCTGACTTTGGCTCAGGGCGTGATTTCATGGTTTTCAGGTTCAAGCCCTGCATCAGGCTGTCTGCTATCAGTGTGGAGCCTGCTTGGGATTCCCTCTCCCCCCACCCGCCCCTCCCCTGCTCATGCACATGCTCGCTCGCTCTCTCTCAACAACAGGATAGCCACCTAGAAAAAAAAGGCTCACCTCACACCCCATCCCCAAATAGATTCCAGATCAAAAGTATAGTAACATGCAACTGCCCAAATGTATTATTCCTATTTTCATTCTACACAGAAAGGTACTGAACAAAATAACTTTCTGAGACTCAAAAAATGAAGGTTTTTTTTTTTATTTTTTATTTAGTAATCTCTACACCCAACATGCTTTTCAAACTCATGACCCTGAGATCAAGAGTCTCATGCTCTTCCAACTGGGCCAGCCAGGTGCCCAAGAAGATGAAGGTTATTTTAAAGGCAAATTGCTATAATGTACAAGTTTTCTCACTAATTATTCTTGTAAATGATGTTTGACCAATTCTTAATCATATGGTATATTTACAGCTATAAGAGCAACTAGTGACTCAAAGCTCTTGTTTATTTTGAGAGAAAGAGCAAGCATGCGTATGTGCAAGTACAAAAAGGGCAGAGAGAGTGAGAGTGAGAGAGAGAGAGAGAGAGAGAGAGAATCCCAAGAAGACTCCGCATTGACAGTGCAGATGCATGGCTCAAACTCAAGAATCGTGAGATCATGACCTGAGGCGAAATCAAGAGTCGGCTGCTTAACCAACTGAGCCATCCAGGCTCCCCATGAAGTTCATTTCACATGATTTACTACAAACTGGTTATAGTTGAATATCAACTTGCTAAAATTTTAAAAACAACTAGGAGTACATAAAAAGATCATATAATATTTGTCAAGGTAAATTATTGACCCAATCTGTTTTGGGTTTTTTTTTTTTTTACCTCTGAACTTTTTATTGGCCTCTTGCTCCCCAAAGGGTACCCTGCTTCTGCTGCTTCAATGCCTTAGGACTTTGGTGCCGTTGGTCTCAGACACCACTTTGCCATCTGCAATCCTGCGGGTGGTGGTCTTCTGGATGGCTTGCAAGGCGTTGCTGGCATCCAGGGTGTCACCCAGACTGAAGTCCTCCCCGTCTTCCAGCAGGCGACGGTAAGTGGCAATCTCAGCCTCCAGCTTGACCTTGACATTGAGCAAGGCCTCGTACTCCTGGGCCTGCCGCTGCCCCTCTGTCCGGGTGTGAGACAGCTCTGAATCCAGGTGCAGGAGGACGCCGTTGAGCTGCTCCATCTGTAACACGTAGCGGGTCTCCACCTCCCTCAAGCTGTTCTCCAAGCTGGCCTTCAGGTTTCTCATCAACTCCAGATTGATCTCCAAGGACTGGGCTGTACGTCTCAGCTGCTCCTATCTCAGCAGTCTGGGAGATGACCACTGTGGTGCTCTCCTCAATCTGCTGGGACCAGTACTTGTCCAGCTCCTCTTGGTTCTTCTTCGCCAGCTCGTCATACTGGGCCCAGATATCCACATGATCTTGCTGAGGTCCTGAGATTTGGGGGCATCCAACTCCACGGCCAACCCAGAGTTGGCAATTTGGTTTTGTAGACCCTTTACTTCCTCCTCATGATTCTTCTTCATGAAGAGCAGCTCCTCCTTGAGAGCCTCGATCTCTGTCTCCAGCTGTAGCCGAGTGACGTTGGTGTCATCAATGACCTTGCGGAGCCCATGAATGTCGCTCTCCAGACTGGCACATAGCCAGCTCCATCTCATACTTAACTCTGAAGTCATCAGCAGGAAGACAGGCATTGTCAATCTGCAGAATGATGTGGGCATTGTCCACAGATGTTGCAAAGATCTGAGCCCTCAGCTCCTCGATGGTCTTGAAATGCCCCCAGTCTCTGACCTGGGGTCCCTTCTTCTCCAGGTGTTCTCGGATTTTGATCTCCAATCTCTGATTATCAGCCTCCAGGCTCCTTACCCTCTCCAGGTAGGAGGCCAGGCGGTCATTCAGGTCTTGCATGGTCTCCTTCTCACCTTAAATGCCCCGTATGCCCACCAGAGCCCCGGCCATCCCGACGGCCATGCCCCTGGACCCCCAGCCACCCTGGAAGCTAGAGGAGCGGGACACAGAGATCCGGGAGCCTGAGCCCCCGGCGCCTGCAAAGACGCTGGCTGCACCAGACCCAGTGGCTGGGCGAATACACCAAGCCCATGGACTAATAGTTGGAGGAGAAGGTGAAGTGGGTGGTTGAAGCTCATGCTGTACCAGGAGTAAAAGGAGAGGCCAGAACGCAGGTTCAAGTCACCTGACCCAATCTGTTTTTATAAGAGCTGCACTTAAGAACTCTAGCTAATTCTTGGGGCACCTGGGTGGCTCAGTTTATTAAGCGTCCGACTCTTGATTTCGGCTCAGGTCATGATCTCAGGGTTCATGAAATAAAGCCCTGCGCTGGGCTCTGCACTGACAACATGGAGCCCGCTTGGGATTCTCTCTTTCCCTCTCTCTCTGCCCCTACCCTGCTCATGCTCTCTCTCTCAAAATAAATAAATTAAATTAAAAGATTCTTGGGGTGCCTGGGTGGCTCAGTCGGTTAAGCCTCTGACTTTGGCTCAGGTCATGATCTCACAGTCCGTGGGTTCGAGCACCACGTCGGGCTCTGTGCTGACAGATCAGAGCTAGAGCCGGCTTCAGATTCTGTGTCTCCCTCTCTCTATGCCCCTCCCCTGCTCACTCTCTGTCTCTTTCAAAAAATAAAATAAAGACATAAAAAAAAATTAAAAAATTAAAATTAAAAAAAAAGACTCTTGGGGCGCCTGGGTGGCTCAGTCAGTTAAGTGTCCGACTTCGGCTCAGGTCATGATCTCACGGTCCATGGGTTTGAGCCCCGTGTCGGGCTCTGTGCTGATAACTAGCTCAGAGCCTGGAGACTGTCTTCGGATTCTATACCTTCCTCTATCTCTGACCCTCCCCTGCTCGCGCTCTCTCTGTCTCTCAAAAATAAATAAAAAACATTTTTAAAAAATTTAAAAAAAGATTCTCCCTCTGCTCCTCTTTCTCTAAAATAAAAATTAATTAAAAATTAAAGAACTCCAGCTAATTCCAGAATGGGTCAGGAAAATCCAGACAAGGATTTCCTCAACTCTAGGTCAACTGTGTGTTCCTCTTAATTCTACCAGCATCTAGCATCATATCTCATCTTTAGCAGGGGAGGCCTTTTTTTCCCCCTTGCCCTTAAACTTTCTGAAAATATGATAATTCTAGAACTAATATTCCTAACTAATACATATTTCGGAAATACAACTAAGACAAAACAATGACCTTAAAATGAAAAAGTTAAGAATAATTTTTGTAGTCACCACTAGTCTGAAATCATAAGGCCTATGAGACTAACATAATGTAAGAACAGGAAAGTGCCGACAGTTACGAGTTAGAATAGGGAGTCATAACATAAAGCATTAGCTAATTAGAAATTTTTAATCAGTACCTTAACCAATTCACTAAAACTCATTTAACATGTTTTCTTCAACATGATTTAGAGTTTAGTAAAAGTACAACGTCACAGGGGTACCTGGCTGGCTCAGTCCATGGAGCATCCAACTTTTGATCTCCGAGTCTTAAGTTCAGGGGTGCCTGGGTGGCTCAGTCACTTAAGCGTCGGACTTCGGCTCAGATCATGGTCTCACGGTTTGTGGGTTCGAGCCTCGCGTCGGGCTCTGTGCTGACAGCTCAGACTCTGAAGCCTGCTTCAGATTCTGTCTCCCTCTCTCTCTGCCCCTCCCCCGCTCATGCTCCATTTCTGTCTCAATAATAAACAAACATAAAAAAATTAAAAAAAAAAAGTTTAAGCACCACGCTGGGTGTAGAGATTACTTAAAAATAAAAATAAATTTTAAAAATGTAAAAAATACAGGAACCTGGCTGGCTCAGTCAGTAGGATATGCAAGTCTTAACCTCAGGGTCGTGAGTTCAAGCTCCATGTTGGGCATGGAGCCTAACATATGTGTGTGTGTATATATATATATGAACATATATAATAAAATGTAAAAAGGAAAAATGGGGGAAATAAAAGTATAATGTCCCCAAAGGAAATACAGCCACAAACATCAATTCAATTCTTTCAACTGTGAATTAACATTGGGAAAAAAATTTCAAGAAGTAACTGAAGCAAAAAAGTCATCTCCTCTCCAACTCTTTCAAAAATCACATCACAGAACATCTGGGTGGCTCAGTCAGTTAAGCATAGGACTTTTGACTCAGGTCATGATCTCATGGTTTGTGAGTTCAATTTCCACATCAGGTGAGCTTGAGCTCCACATTCGTTGATCAAGCCCTGCTTTGGGTGGGCCCAGCTTCTCTCCCTCTCTCTCTTTACCCTTCGTGGGATTCTCTCTTTCTCTCACTCTCTTTCACTCTCTCTCTCTTTCCCTCTCTGCCTCTCACTCGCACCCTCTCACAATCTCTCAAAAAAAAAAAAAAAAAAAAAAAGATCACATCACAACTCATGCCAGAATTTGAGAAAGAAAGAGCACTCTGGACAGTTAAAAACATGAGTTCTAGCCTTAATTTTCCCATCAATTTGGGATGGTTTAGAGCCTGTCAAAATCTTTGAGGGAAAAAGAAGAATTCAGCATTGCTTCTATAAAAAAAAGGAAGCCTGGAGTAAATGATCTCTGACAACCTTTTCAGAATTAAGGATCTGAATATATTCTTTTATAACTATGGACTTAAGCAACTTTTATGCTCTTATAAGAAAAATACCACAAGACTTCATTCATATTCTTAGTTACGAGAGCATATAAATACATGTAATCACTTGTTGAGTCTATGATTCAGTAAGTACAGAGTCCACACCCACTTTTTAAAGTCGAAAATGCTTACTATTTAACACTAAACTCTATTTCACTCTACAAGTAGTCAATACAATATAATTGGTCAACTTGTATTTTATACAAAGAAGCTAAACATAATACCATGGGCTATGGATCTGATCCAAGAGAAATAATCCCAAACATAATTTTTCCGTTCTTCCAACAGTCTTCATACTCAGTGGATTACATCATTCTGTTAGAGTCATGAGAAATCTGAATGGTTTTTCCCATGGAAACAAAGAACTAACAGAGCCTTGTTCACCAAACTTGAGAACTTATACCTCAAAGGGAATATTGTGCAGTACCAAGGGAATAAAAATATAAAGATGGCACAACTTCATAGAAGCAGATGATCCTCCTTCTGACGTATCATCAGAAGGTCAACAGTAGCCTAATGGTAAGTCACAATGCCTATGTCACTCACCTCCCTTCATTTCATCACGCATTTTATCATCTTATGTGATCACAAGAAGGGGGAGTACAATACAATAAGATACTTTGAGAGAGAGACCACATTCACATAATTGCTCTATTTTATTATTAGTTATTTTTGTTAATTTCTTACTGTGCCTAATTTATAAATTGAAATTGATCGTACATAGCCAAGTACAGAGAGCACCTGGCTGGCTCTGTCGGTAGAGCATGCAACTCTTGATTTCAGGGTTGTCAGTTCAAGCTCCATGCTGGGTGTAGAGATAACTTAAAAATAAAATATTTTTTAAATGAATAAATAAATAAAATTGGTCATATATATATATGAGAAAAACCTTACTACAGATCTTCTTCAATTTATGAAGTTACATCTCAATAAACCCATCATAAATTGAAAAAAATCCTAAGTCAAAAATGCAATTAATACACCTAACCTACGAAACACCATAGCTTAGCTCTGCCTACCTTAAATGTGCTCAAAACACTTACATTAGCATACACTTGGGCAAAATAATCTAACACAAAGTCTATTTTATAATGAAGTGTTGAAGATCACATGTAATTTACTGAATACTGTACTGAAAGTGAAAACAGCCATATAGGTACAAAATGGTTAAGTTTATCAGTTGTTTACCCTCAAGAACACATGGTTGACTAGGAGCTGCAGCTGGCTATCACTGCCCAACATCATAAGAGAGTATCATACCATAACCAGGGAAAAGATTACAATTCAAAATCTGAAGTATGATTTCTACTGAATACATACTGTTTTCACATCATAAAGCCAAATTACTATAAATCAAACCATTATCATTTGGGGACCATCTGTATATAAAGGGTTCACTACTATCCAGTTTCAGGCATCCACTGCAGGTCATAGAACATATGGTGGGGGGATAGGTGGGGGGGAACTACTGTACACAGCAGAATCTTCTTTCTATATTCTACAACTGAGAAACCTTAATTTGAAATAATTTCTAATAAAAAGACACAAAAAACACACAGATCTTTTAATTAATCTTAGATGCTTTCTAGGTATCTATCAAAATAGGCTGATATTTCTATCTGATAACAAAACAACATATTCTTCTTACCAACTGAAAAGATTAATAACATAAGAAATTAAATGGTACAGTGGAGTGAATCTAAGGAGGGTTATTATAAGGATTAAATAAGATAATATAATTTACATGGGGCACCTCGGTGGCTCAGTTGGTTAAGCATCCAACTTCGGCTCAGGTCATGATCTCACGGTTCGTAGGTTTAAGCCCTGCATCGGGCACTCTGCTGTCAGCTCCTGGAGGCTGCTTCGGATTCTGTATCTCCCTCTTTCTCTGCCCCTCCCCGGTTCATGGTCTATCTGTCTTTCTCTCCCTCTCTCTCAAAAATAAATACACAGTATTTTAAATTTAAAAATTTTAAATACGATAATACAAGCAATAGTTACCAGCGTCTACAGACACCTCCTTACCTTCCTATTATCTTATTTTAATAAAGTAGTTCCACATTTCAATGGCTTGTACTTACTCTAAAGAACAAAAAAAGAGTGGTACCAAAAGACCATCACCTACAGTAAGAAACTCATTTTTAAAACTTTTTTGGGGGTGCCTGGGTGGCTCAGTCAGTTAAGCGTCTGACTTCCGCTCAGGTCATGATCTCACTGTTTGTGGGTTTGAGCTCCGTGCTGGGCTCTGTGCTAACAACTCAGAACCTGGAGCCTGCTTCGGATTCTGTGTCTCCCTCTCTCTTTGCCCCTCCCCTGCTCACGCTCAGTCTCTCTCTCTCAAAAATGAATAAACATTAAAAAATTTTTTGAGACCCATTTTTTTTAATGTTTATTTAGAGACAGAGAGAGACCGAACGTGAGTAGGGGAGGGGCAGAGAGAGAGGGAAACACAGAATCCGAAGCAGGCTCCAGGTTCTGAGCTGTCAGCACAGAGCCCAATGTGGGGCTCAAACCTACAAGCTGTGAGATCATGACCTGACCGGAAGTCAGAGGCTTAACCGACTGAGCCACCAGGAGCCCCTAGTTTTTTTTTTTTTAAGTTTATTTATTTTGAGAGAGAGCATGCATGTGAGCGGGGGAGGGGCATAAAGAGAGAGAGACAGAGAGAATCCCAAGCAGGCTCTGCACTGCCAGCATAGAGCCCAACTTGGGGCTTGAACCCACAACTCAGATCATGACCTGAGCTGAAATCAAAAGCCAGACACTTAACCAACTGAGCCATTCAGGTGTCCCTGAAACCCATTTATTTTTATACTGACTTATGAGTTTCTGGCAATCGAATGGAAAATTCTCTATAAAGGTTAAAGATAAGATTTCAGCGTACTTATGTACTAAATCTTTTGCAACCCCCCTGGAAAGTATCAAAACTCTACCATCCTTCAAAGAATAAGAAAATATTCCACTAAGTTACTTCTTCTACCATCACATGAAGTTGAGAAAAGTTTTAAAAAGAATGAGGATACTGGTATATACTAATTTAGACTAAAAAAAGAAAATCACAGCACATTACTAAAACTTCAACATAGTGGACTATGTCCATTTTACAAAATATATATACAGTACTACCTTTTCATATGCTTGTCGAATAGAGATACAAATTCTACCAGGTTACTGGAACAAAGTTACTTAGTGACAATATTCCAGAGTGCCTGGGTGATGGATAGGTAGGTAGGTAGGCAGATAAAATAGGCAAACCTCTGTGTCTTTAAAAGAATAAAAAGGGTGGAGGGGCACCTGGGTGGCTCAGTAGGTTAAGCATCTGACTTTGGCTCAGGTCATGATTTCTCAGTTCGGAAGTTTGAGCCCGAGTCAGGCTCTGTGCTGACAGCTCAGAGCCTGGAGTCTGGTTCAGATTCTGTCTCTCTCTCTCTGTCTCTCTCTCTCTCTCTCTCTTTCTGCCCCTCCCCAGCTTGTGCCCTGTCTCTCTCTCTTTCTCTCTCTCAAAAATAAACATTTAAAAAAAATTTTTAAGAAAGAAAAAAAGAAATTCCAAATATAAAAGTTCAACATGTGGACTATATTTAATATAGAATTACTTCTAATATAAATGTAAGCATAAATCTTAAAATTTTTCACCTCCCAATACATTTTTGTCAACTCCATAACACAATGCACAAATTATCTAAGTATGTACAATCCAGCTAACTAACCTATAATGTAAGTAGTGTATATGATTTTCAGGTAAATGGGATATTATTGGCACCAAAAGCAACACAGTTTGGAAACCTGCTTGTAGCACAACAAAGCCATATTTGATCCGGCCCACTTTAAAAATCAGAACACCACTGACTTCAAATAAGAAAGCATCAATTCTGAGGTGCCTGGGTGGCTCAGCTGGTTGAGCATCCAACTCCTGATTTCAGCTAAGGTCACAATCTCATGGTTCATGGGATCAAGCCCTGAATTAAGCCAGGTTGGGATTCTCTCTCCTTACTCTCTGCCTCTCCCCCACTCATGCTGGTGAGCGCTCTCTCCACTCTCTCAATAATAAATAAATACAGGGCGCCTGGGTGGCTCAGTCGCTTAAGCATCTGACTCTTGACATCAGTTCAGGTCATAACCTCATGGTTCATGAGTTCAAGACCCACACTAGTATCTCTGCTGTCAGTGCAGAGCCCACTTCAGATCCACTGTCCCTCTCTCTCTCTTCAGCCCCCCACCATGCAAAAGCACTCTCAAATATAAATGGAAAAACCTTAAAACCTGAGTCCAAGCCCCACATCAGGCTCCACCCTGACAGCAGAAGCCTACATGGGTTTCTCTCTCTCCCTATCTCCTTCTGCTCCTCCCCCACTCACTCTTTCTCTCAAAATACATACATACATAATTTTTTTTTTAAATGAAAGCACCAGGGGCACCTGGGTGGCTCAACTGGTTAGGTGGCCAACTTCGGCTCAGGTCATGATTTCACAGCTCATGATCTCACTATTCATGAGTTCAAACCCCAGGTCAGGCTGTGTGCTGACAGCTCAGAGCCTGGAGCCTGCTTCAGATTCTCTGTCTTCCTCTCTCCCTCTCTCCCTCCCTCTCTCTCTCTCTCTCTCCCTTCCCCTGTTCCCCTCTTGTGCTCTCTCTCTCTCAAAAATAAATAATAAACATCAAAAAAAAAGAAAAGCAAGCACCAATTCATTTCTAAATAACAACTAACAGGGGCACACCTGGTATCGCCATCAGTTGAAAGACTGACTCTTGATTTCAGCTCAGGCCATGATCCCAGGGTTGTGGGATCAAGCCCCAAGTCAGGCTCCACACTGAGTGTAGATGCTGCTTAAGATCTCTCTCTTCAGGGCATCTGGGTGGTTCAGAGGGTTAAGTGGCCAACTGCGGCTCAGGTCATGATCTCGCAGTTCATGAGTTTGAGCCCCACCTTAGGCTCTGTGCTAACAGCTAAGAGCCTGCTTCAGTTTCTGTGTCTCCCACTCTCTGCCCCTCCAGAACTCATGCTCAGTCTCTCTCTCTCACTCCCTCTCTCCCTCTCTCTCAAAAGTAAATAAACATTAAAAAAAAAAAAAAAAGATTCTCTTGCTCCTCTCTCTCTCTCTCTGGCTCTGCCCTACTTGCACACGCACACACATGCTCTCTCTCAAAGTAAATTAACAGGTGCCTGGGTGGCTCAGTTGGTTAAGAGTCCAACATTGGCTCAGGTCATAATCTTGTGGTTCATGAGTTCAAGGCCTGCACTAGGGTCTCTAATGTCAGTGCAGTGCCTGCTCCAGATCCACTGTCCCCCTCTCTCTCTGACCTGCTCCCCCCACCCACATGCAAAAGCACTCTGTCTCTCAAAAATAAATGGATAGACCTTAAAAAAAAAAAAAACTAAAAAAAAAACAAAAGAGAAAAATAAAATCTAAAGGTGATTCTTTACAATGGTCAATTAAATTGAGAAAAGCCCTGGGCAAGGCTTATTAGAGGGGAAAAAAAAAAAAACTACTGCTATCAGGAATGAAACAAACCATACAGATCTTACAAAGATTAAAACAGGATACCATATCAAAACAATTTTATGCCAAGTCTGGCAATTTGGCTGAAATGAACCAATTTCTTAAAAACCACAAACTGCCCCAAAGATCACTCCAGAAGAAACAGAAATAGCCCTATACTTAAAGAAATTAGATTTGTAATTTACAACCTCATCATAAAGAAAACTCATGGGGCACCTGAGTGGCTCAGCTGGTTAAGCATCTACCTTCAGCTTAGGGCATGAGCTCGCAATTCACGGGTTCGAGCCCCGCATCAGGCTCTGTGCTGACACCTTAGACCCTGGAGCCTGCTTCAGATTCTGTGTCTCCCTCTCTCTCTGCCCCTCCCCAGCTTGTGCTGTCTCTCTCTCTCTTTCTCTCTCTCTCTCTCTCTCTCTCAAAAATAAATAATAAAACACTTAAAAAAAAATCCACTCAGGACCCAGATTGTTTTACTGGTGAAATTTTCCAAACACTTGAGGAAAAAAATACCAATTCTGCACAAATGCTTTCAGAAAACTGATGAGAAAGGAATACATCCCAACTCCTTCTATAAGAATTATGAAAACATTACCTTGACACCAAAACAGCCAAAGATACTGTAAGAGAAAATTATAGAATATCCCTCATGAACATAAATGCAGAAATTCTCAACAAAATTTTAGCAACTCAAACCTAACAATATATAAAGCCAATAATATAGCATTATGAAGTGGGGTTTTTCCCAGGAATGCAAGATTGGTTAAAAATATGTTTTAAAAAAATCTATGTAATTCACCATATTAACTAAAAAAGAAAAACCATGATTATTCTCAACAAACCCAGAAAGACCAAAACTGACAAAATGTAATACTCATTCCTAAAAAAAAAACTTTCAGCAAACTAAGAATAAAAAGGAGCTTCTTCAATTTGATAAAGAGCATCTATTAAAAAAAAAAACTTACAGTTAACATCATACCTAACATTAAAAGATATTTTCTTTAAGTTCAGGAATAAGGCAAGGATGTCCACTTTCATCACATCTATTTAGCATTGTATTAGAGGTTCTAGCCAGTGCAATAAGACAAGAAAAATAAGTAAAAGGCATCCAGATTGGAAAAAGACAAGTAAAACTTGTCTTTATTCATAAACATGGTCTGTAGAAAATCTACTGGAATCTACAAAAGAGTACTAAAAGTAATACAATAGTTTAACAAGATTGGAGGCTGTAAGATCAATACATAACAGTAAACTGCATGTTTATTTTATTCTATTGATCTATTAGAGAGAGAGAAAGCTTGGGGGGGGGTGGCCAGAGGAGGAGGGGAGGGGAGAGCAAGGGGGAGCGAGCAAACGAGAGAGAGAGAGAGAGAGAGAGAGAGAGAGAGAGAGAGAGAGAAAGAGAGAGGGAGGGAGGGGGGGGAGGGAGAGGGGAAAGGGGGGGGAGGGAAGAAGGAGGGGGAGGGAGGGAGAGAAAGAGAGAGAGAGAGAATCTTAGGCAGGTCCACACTCAGCATGGAGCCTGATACAGGGCTTGATCGCACAACCCTGGGTTCATGACCTAACCCAAAATCAAGAGTCAAATGCTCAACCAGATGAGTCACCCAGGCGCCCCTGAACTTGTTATTTTAAAAATGTTTGTAGGGGTGCCTGGCTGGTTCTGTCAGTACAGCATGTGACTCTTGATCTCAGGGTTGTGAGTTCAGGTGTGTAGAGCCTACTTAAAAAAATAAAAATTTTTTTAATTTTAAAATAAATAAAAATGTTTGCAGACACAAGGACACTATCAATGAGCATTCCTAGCACCCACATTTTGAGCTCTCAGTATCACTTCTGCATTAATTCTTAGAGAAATGGTCATTTTCACATGTACAGGAAGAATTTGTAAGATTAACCTGTGCCATCTATTGTGTCTGAAAGAAATCTTTCAAATATTTTTTTAACATTTATTTATTTTTGAGAGAAAGAGCACAAGTTGGGGACAGGCAGAGAGAGGAAGACACAGAATCCAAAGCAGGCTTCAGGCTCTGAGCTGTCAGCACAAAACCCGGTGCAGGGCTCGAACCCAGGAACTGTGAGATCATCACCTGAGCCGAAGTCGGACGCCCAACGAACTGAGCCACCCAGGCACACCTATCTTTCAAAGATTTATACTTCATGGGGCACCCGGGTGGCTCCGGCAGAAGAGCCTGGGGTTGTGAGTTCAAGCTCCATGTTGGGTGTAGAGATTACTTAAATAAAACATTTTAAAAAATTATTCATATCAAAAAGCTACCAACCTGTAATGGTTAGGGTTGATCAAAGATGAAACAACTTGTGCATCAAAAAGAATGATTACAGTTAAACATGCGACTCCTGGATCTCAGGGTTTGTGGGTTCAAGCCCCATGCCAGGTATAGAGATTACTTAAAATCCTTTTTTTTTTTTGAAATTACTTAAAAACAAAACCTTAAGGAAAAAAAGATGACTATAATTATTTCAAACACATGGTATAAATCCCCAAGTTTATGATAATAATTGAAGAAAAGATCCTTAGAAAGCCAACAGTCAAAAAAAATAAAAACCCCAAAAATAACCTACTGTAAGAGATGACTATTATACTCTTTACTTTGAAATTGGTAATTAAAAGAACAAAAGATTCATCCTTTTAATTTTTTTTATTAATTTCAGTATAGTTAACATAGCGTGATATCAGTTTCACGTGTACAATATAGTGACTCCACAATTCTATACATTACTCAATGCTCATCATGGTAAGTATACTCATCCACCCCTTTCAATAGGAACTAAACTTCAGCATAAGCCTGCTACTGAGGGAAAGCTCTTTAGAAAAGAATACTACAAAAACATAAATGACAAAAACAACATGATGATACAACCTCACAACTTCTAATTAAGCAACTGATTCAAGTATCATCAGTGAATTCTAAACTATTAAGATTTATAGGAAATTTTATAAGAGAAGGATCAGACTGACACCATCTGAACACAACTAAAATCACTAAAAGTGGGACAACCATTCATTATATACCTCCCAGTGTGATGAAATTTAAGTACAGAGCACCACCTATGTCAAAAAATAAAAATAAAGGGGCACCTGGGTGGCTCAGTCGGTTAAGCATCTGACTTCAGCTCAGGTCATGCTCTCACAGTTCACGGGTTCAAGCTGCATCAGGCTCTGTGCTGACAGCTCAAAGCCTGAGCCTGCTTTGGATTCTGTGTTCTCTCTGCTCCTCCCCTGCTCATGCTCTGTCTCTCTCTGCCTCTCAAAAATAAATAAACATTAAAAAAAAAAAAAAAAAACAGCATGAGCAGGGGAGGGTCAGAGAGGGAGGGAGACACAGAATCTGAAGACAGGCTCCAGGCTCCGAGCTAGGTGTCAGCACAGAACCCGACGCAAGGCTCGAACCCACAAACCGTGAGATCATGACCTGAGCCGAAATTGGATGCTTAACTGACTGAGCCACCCAGGCGCCCCTAAAAAAATTTTTTTAAACAAAAGAGTTGTTTAAATAAATAAATGAATAAAAATAAAAAACATGAATTAAATCAAGCTTCTAATCATTAGTTTACAAAAAATGGAGGAGCAAGTGAAAAGAAACACAAGAACGTACATAAGATACCTACAGGACAAATGGCCTGGTTTCTCCAATGAATCAATCATATGAAAAGGGGGTAATTATCATACAATAAAAAAGCCTTAGACATAAAAGCCAAATAGTGATAAATACGGACCTTATTTGAACTGAAAGGAACAAACTGCCTGTAAAGTGACATCTTTTAAGACAATAAGAAAAATTTTAACATGGATGACATTATATTAAGGAATTACTAATTGTTCTATGTGATAATAGCATGATGGTTATGTTTTTAAAAGAAAACCTTACCAAAGGTTCATAACAATGTATTTACAGGAAAGTTTGAGATTTGCTTTAAAATTCTTCAGGCACTGGGCGCCCGGCTCGCTCAATTCATAGAACATGCAATTCTTGATCTTGGGGTCGTGAGAGTTCGAGCCCCATGTTGAGATAGAGATTACTTAAAACAAAACAAAAAAAACTTACAAAAAATAGCATGTCTGGCAGACAGGGTTTCCCAAATATGATACAAAAAGCACAAACCATAAAAAAATGAAAATTTCGATTCATTAAAATGAACTTTTCTAATACCAAAAGACTATCAAAAGATGAAAAGTCACAAATTGAAAACAGATTATTTGTGGCCCATAAGTTAACAAATAGTACACAAAATTACATATATAAATAAGTCTTAAAAGTCAATCAGAAAAAGAGAAAACAATTAAAAATTGGCAAAAAACTTGAACACAAACTTCATGAAAGAAGCACAAATAACGAGTGAACATATGAAAAGAGCCTCAACTTAAGGAAATGCTAATAAAAACCAAACAGCTATCATTTCAAACCCACCAGAATAGAAAAAAATTAAAAGTCTGACAATATCAAGTATTGTGGAGGAAATGAGGCAATCAAAACACATACTGCTGGCTCTTGACTCAGTAACCACAAGATGCACAATTACCATGAGCCAATTCAGTGACTCAAACACTCGAAGTGTTTAGTAAGCAATTAAGCAACTGATAATGACCAATCCAGAATTGAGAACACATGCAGACTACTGCCAAATACTAATTTTGGCCCTTAATGAAATGAATCCAACCTCACACAGCAACGTAAGTAAGAAAACTTAGTGTCTTATCCAGTTTATCCAGTTTATTTTGCTAAGTACAAAATATTCAGGTACTCATTTCCTCCTAGAGTACTTAATGACTAAAATTTTAATGAACTATTTATCATTACAGTTACACTATAATACAAAGAGAACAAGTAGTTAATGGCTTTAAGTTCTAGGTCTCCCTCTCTCTGCCCCTCCCCTGCTCATATCAAAAATAAACTTTAAAAAAATTTTTTAAGAATAATGAATAAATAAAAATAGTGGCTATACTTTTTTCAACTTTGTTTTTTTAAAGTTTTTGTAACGTTTATTTATTTTGAGAGACAGAGAGACACAGAGCACACACGAGCAGAAGGGCAAAGAGAGAGGGAGACAACAGAATCTGAAGTAGGCTCCAGGCTCTGAGCTGTCAACATAGAGCCCAATGTGGAGCTCAAACCCACGAACCACGAGATCAAGACCTGAGCTGAAGTCTGGCACTTAACCAAGTGAGCAACCCAGGTGCCCCAGAAATAGTGGCTATACTTTAAATTTACTTGATAGGAATTAGAATGGTCCTGTGACTGCTTTTAAGAGGGACAAAAGTATAGCAGATGTAGTTTGGACACTGAAGTTGAATGAATTTGAGTCCTAATCCAGATTCTACCATTTTATAGCTATAACGTTATATTTCTCAACTTCACTGACCATCAATTTCCTCAACACCTAAAAAGCATGTGTATCACAAACTGCCTACCTAATCACATTGCAAAGATTAAGAGATTATGTAAAGTGCTTAACAATGCCTACCTCATTAGCATAGGCCCAATGTTAGCACACTTCCCTTTATAAATGTTGCTAATCTCACCTAAAATTTTAAAACCTAAAATTACAACTCTCAATTGATAGGAAAATATTACTCTTAATTCAAATTATTTCCAATATTACAAAATTGTGCAGTACAGGTAAGAAGAGGAATCCCTGCTTACTTCTTCCTTTAACTGAAAGACTCTTTATTAGATTGTGGAAAAGACAACGGATTTTCACTTATCTTCATGATATCAAAGCAGGGATTCCCAAGCTATGCCAAAATCTAAACTCAGCTGATTTCTAAGATTCAATTCGAAGTTTTTTTAATTCTAAGAATAAGCTATTTAATATTTAAGGTTCTACATACTAATTTTTGCATTTACTGAAAAAGCCTATCTAAAGAAAAACTACCTGATTAATGATGAATTTATGGTATTGGCATTTTTTTTGGTTTGCCTGTGGGAAAAAAAGTTTACATTCGAAATAATCTACATGTTAAAAATCTCAAAACAGAAGGGGTGGCAATTGGTTAAGCATCTGACTTACGCTCAGGTCATGATCTCCTGGTTCGTGGGTTCAAGCCCTTCACGGGGCTCCACACTGAAAGCCCAGAGCCTGCTTGGGATTCTTGGTCTCTCCTCACTCTCTGCCCCTCCCCCACTCACACTTTCTCTTTCTCAAAATAAGTAAACTTAGAAAAAGAAAATCTCAAAACAGCAACACCTGGGTGGCTCAGTCAGTAGGGCACACAACTCTTGATCTGAGGTCACGAGTTTAAGTTCAAGCCCCACTGAGCCTAGAGCTTACTTTAAAAAAAGAAAAAAAATCATAACATTCAATTTGATTAGAGATCAGGAAAACTTTATAATACTGGCCGTCTATACTCTGGGTAATGAAAATACATTTGTAATCCTGAAAATACTCAAAAGGATTTTAGTCACTGAATTAAACTTCAGGAATCATCATTTTAAATACCTTACCACATTCAATATGTAAAAGAAAAGATGCACAAAATTAACATTTGCCAGTCTAAGAAGTATGAACTCATAACCACTGATAACTTGGCCACAGACTGTCTTCTTCAAAATCAAAATAAAAAATAAAACCTTTCAGGGGTGCCTGGGGTGGCTCAGTCAGTTGAGCATCCAACTCTTGGTTTCAACTCAGGTCATGATCTCACGGTTCACGAGTTCAAGCCTGTCAGGCTCTGCACTGACAATGCAGAGCCTGTTTGGAATATTCTCTTTCTCTTTCTCTCTCTCTCTCTCCCTCTCTCCCTCTCCCTCTCTCTCTCTCTCTCTCCCCCTCTTTCCCCGCTCACTCTATTAAATACATAAACTTAAAAAAATTTTTTTGAATAAAATAAAACCTTTCAGGGGCGCCTGGTTGGCTTGGCCTCTACGGAGAGGATGAGACTCTTGATCTCAGGGTTGTGAGTTCAAGCCCCACACTGCGTGTAGAGACTACTTTAAAAAATTTTTTTAATGTTAATAAAAATAATTTAAATAATAAAATCTTTCAGATACACATAAAATATGTCATGATGAGCTCATGAGTCAAATTCTAAACAAAAGAAAATTTCAGGAACTTCTTATATCCACAAACATTAATTTTCTTCCATGGTCTTCATTTCTAAAGTAACCCTTTTTCTTCCAATGAGGCCACAGCAAGTAAGGTATTTGCTGTGCAGTGATAGAGATGCTCACTAGAGAAACATTAATTGTCCTATTTCCATAATGAGAATGACTGACTATGCAACACAGAGTAAGCATTAAATGTTAAGTAAATAACAGAAAAACTAAAAAGAATGGATTACTAATAAAAATTTAATTTATACAATTCCACTTTATAGGTTAATGCAGAAAATGTAATTCTTTTAGACTTTGAAAACTTCACACTTTTTGTTATAATAAACTTTCAGTTTAACTAGTTTGAGACATTAACGAGAACTAGCTATCACTAAAAACTAAGTGCCCTGCTTTTCCCACCATCAAATATGACAAAATTCCAAAGAGAAACATCCATCATGTCTATCCAACTTTTCAAATGCTAATAATTACAACTGAGGAAAGAGAAAACACTAAAGTGTGGTTAGAACAGAAAGTATTTAACAGTCAACTAAATTACCAAATCTGGTTTTCTAACACTACATGGTGTTTAAAAACTATCAAATTTTTATTTCAGTTTAATATAAAATGTATTTTCATGCCCAGCCATACGTTTAAAAGACAAGTCTGGAAACAAGTACGTGTGGAGACAATCAAAAGTCATTGATCCCTGATAGAGATCAAATAAATGAAGTATATAACTTGATGTTCCACAGGAAAGATTTGGGACTGTTTCTGAGGCCCAGGTGGACTATATACAGGTTTGTCTCCACCCAAGAAATAAACAAAAGAGGCAAAACATACTGGAGAAGATCAGACAATGTCAAAGATATCCCCAAAGGCCCCTCACCCAGGCTCTGGTTTCCTCCCTTTCTGACTAAGCTCGGCGGCTCAGGGAGAACTAAATCTGCATCTCACTTCCCCAGCTCACCCTCAACTCCAGATCACTCACCTTCTTTGCTAAAACCTGGATCCTCCTCCCCAACATCCTCTAATTCCCACCGAGGTCTCACTCCAGCCAGATAGACATCTACTGCGCCTGTCTTCCAGTAAGGTATTATTAATTCCCTTAATCCGAACTCATTTTCCGCATCCCATCTGCCTTCCGCCCCTTCAACTCGGGTCCACTCACTCCGACCTTTCTCCCAGAACCCTCCCAAGTCACGGATTTCTGGCCCCTTCTCCCTCCCACTCCCTCAGCTGTAGCTCCTTTCTTCCGGCTCGGCCTCCAACATCATCCCAGGGAACCCTCCCCCATCAGTCTCCCGGTACCGGTCCCCTCCCCCAACTCCGCCCCTCTCCCCCTCTCCCAGCGGGAGGCCCCCCTCACCTGAACGCCGCTGCCGCCGCCGTCCCAGAAGCCGAAAGGTGCTGGCGCCGGCCGGCCTCCCAGGCTCGGTCCCCGCTGAGCTCCTGACGGCCCCTAGGGAGAGCGAACGCCACCACCTCCAACTCTGCCCGCCCCGGGCCAGGCCGTCACCGTAGCCACTACCAGTACCACAGCCGCCATGTTGAAGTCCTACTTCCCTCCTCCTTCCCCTCACCACTCCGCCCCTTTGGGCGTCGGACGTCAAGGCGCCGCGCTCCACCCTCCCTGGGCCAATGGGAGGGGTCGACGGTGACGTAACTAATCTCTCTTCTACTGCCAAATAACTAGTTGCCTAGACCGCTACAATTGGAACGAATGGACCCTGCTGACCCAAAGGGAGGAAGGGGGAGGGGGGTCACTCAGAGGTTAAGGTGTAGAGGCTGGAGAAGCGGTGCAGATGGGAGTCTGAGAGCCTCGAATCGTGAAGGGACGCGCAAAGACTTACCAATGAGACCAACTTGGGAATGAGAATGTGAGGCTTCTGGTCTCGGTCAGTGATCTGATACAAGTCCTACCCTTTCCGGACCTCACTTTCCCCGTTTACAAAGATTGGGTTGAAAGATGACCTCTAAATCTCCCTCCAGTTGTGACATTCAAGGATTTAAACTAGGTAATCCAATCCCAAATACCCAAATATTTACTGTCTTGTGCATTTATTGAGTGTCTCTTGGAATCCGGTGCATGGAGGATTCATAACTGCATGAGATGAATCTTTGTTCCCAAAAGTTCCTATTTGATGAGAGAAATAGAAGCACAGTTAACTGGAGGAAAAAATCAGAGAGTGATAATGGCCTAACAGGTGCATTAATTGCTCTGGACAAAATGGCTTTTGGCTAAGGAATTAGGAAAGATTAACATCTCTACACTTTCTCCGTACATAAAGAATGTGTGCGCTCTTATGCCGAATTCTTCAGCCCTGTTTTCTCTTCAGAGCTCCAGAGAAGATAATGTTTGTACTTTGAAGGGTGCAGCAGTTTTAACTCACAATGAAAGAAAGTGGGCATTCCAGAAGGGGGAAGTTAAAATAAGCAGAGAATAGCAAATCAATTCTGGATTATTTGCCTACTTAATACAACAAATAATGGGCAACCACAGAAGGTTTGTGGAAGACTACTGAACTGAACAAAGCTTCATTAGGAGAATTAAAATGGTAGCAGTGGTTAAAATGGACTGAAGGCTACATGGCGGACTTCTGCACCGAGTAAAAGATTTGCACCTGAATCTACTGAAGTAAAGCAGAAACAGCAGGGATGGAGACCAGAGGATGAACTGAACCAAGATTTAGGAGATTGACTCAACAACACTCCCACGTAGAGAACTGCTACATGGGAGAATAAATCGTAAGAAAAAGCAAGTTCTGGGGGTCTTTTTTTAATAGGAACAAAAAAAGAAGTAAGATTTATTGAAGTGCTATAGAAGATAATAATGAATTCAGCTGTCCAAATTAAGATGATGGCAAATTTTCCAGAGAGATGTTCGGAAGGAAATGTAAACTTGGAAATTAGAAAGAGGTAAGGAGTACACATGTGTAGTATACTGATACTCCTTGACCAATTAAACTTTTCATTCATCATTCAACAAGCATTTACTGAGTGCCTCCAGTATACCAGGCACTGTTCTATGCATGGGGGTAGAGGAGTATTTAAAAGAGTCTCCCTTGCCCCAAAATTCCTGCTCTCACAGAGCTTATATTCTAGAGGAAAATGACTAATAATAATGGTAATAGGTGTTAAGAAAAAATAAAGCAGAGGAAAGGAGATAGATGGTATCCAAGGTTGAAATTTATAAAGGATGGCCAGAGAAAGGTGACATCTGAGTAAAAAACTGAAGGAAGTGAAAGACTTGCAGATATTTAGGAGGAGAAAATGCCAACTCGAGAGAACACCAAGTAAAATGTCCTGAACTGGAAGCTCACCTTCTCTGTTCTAGGAACAGTATACAGCCCAGTGTAGCTGAAATGGAGTAAACAAAGAGGAGAATACTGGGAGATGAAGTCAGAGAGCTAACAAGGGACGAAATCACATAGGGTCCTGTACATCATTTTAGGGACTTGGCTTTTACTCTAAGTGGGCTGAAAGCCATTGGAGAGTTGTCACCAGAGAAGGGAAACGCTCTTTTTAGCAGGATCACTCTACTCACTGAGCATAAGCTAAAGAAAGGCAAGGGCATAAGAAGAAAGACCATTAGAGATTATTGCAGTCCTCCAAGCAGGAAATGATAGTCCTAAATAAGACTGTAGAGTTGTAGTAGCAGTGAAACTGGTGAGAAATGCCTAGGTTCTGAGTACATTTTGAAGGTAGAACAGTAAGAATTTGCTCCCAGGTTTGATGCACAATGGAAATGAAAGGATCCAAGGATGACTTTAAGGTTTTTGACCTCAAATTCTTGCAGGTTTGGCTAGAAGAATGGAAAACCAGAATTAAAATTCCTGAGGATAAGACCCCTTGGAACACTGACAAATAAAGCATGGAAGAGGGAGAAGGGAAGGAGATGGAAAAGTAGTGACAAAAGAAGTAGAAAATAAATGAGAAGACTGTGGTGCCAGGTGCCTGAGTGGCTCAGTTGGTTAAGCATCTGACTCTTAATCTTGACTCCAATCATGATCTCACAGTTTGTGAGTACAAGCCACCCATCGGGCTCTGCTGATGACATGGAGCCTGCTTAGGATTCTGTCTCTCCTTTTCTCTTCCCCTTACCCACTTGTGCAGGCTCTCTCTCTCTCTCTCTCTCTCAAAATAAATAAACTCAAAAAAAAAAAACTTAAAAAAAAAAAAGAAAAGAAAGACTATAGTGCCATGGAGGATTAGGAAGGGAAAAATCTTTGGAGGTCTGGGCCTGCGCCTCTTAGAGTAGGACTCCCTGAGACCAGAGACAAGCCTCCTCCAACATATAAGGACTTCCTGGGATTTCCCCACCAGCCTAGGTCTCCAATAAAATAATTTTTCCTTCTCTGCCTTCTTGCTTTAAGTGGGGATCAGGTTTCTTACCATCTACTCCTGGGCCAGCCTGCTGTGTCTCCCTGTCCCCCATGGACACAACTCATTCTATTTTTTTTCTTTTAAGTAGGCTCCCCACCCAGCATGGAACCCAATGTAGGACTTGAACTCATGACCCTAAGATCAAGACCTGAGCTGAAATCAAGAATTGGATGCTCAACTGAAAGAGTCACCAAGGTGCCCCAGACACAACCCATTCTTAAGAAATGGAAATGAAGTGAGGACATTAGCTGGAGAAACAAATACTTCACCTTCCTAGAAGTGACTCATACTTGACAATTTCCATGTGTGAATACCGAAGGTAATTCTACTGGGGCCAGAAGAGGCTGAACAAGATTACCTCCCTAGCCCGGCCCTGTGTCTTTCCTTCCCAGTGCACCTAGACAGTGCCAGCACACCCACTGTCTAGAAGCGGCACTCCCCACCAAGGGGCATGAGCTTGCACTCCTCCCACTTTTCCTTTTTTTCCTCCTCCACTTCAGACACTAGGCTTTTGGAGCGTTTAAGAGCAGAGACAGGAAAGACAGCCAGCTTTCAATCTTTAGCCATCCAGCATTTACTTAGTCTGACCATATGCCAGACACCATGAGTCTACAGAGATATTCTTAAGGAGGTAAAGTGAAGGAATCAGACGGGTGTACAGATAATGATAGTACCTGGCAGAAAATTATGTGAGTTCCCTAGGTAGTACATTCTATACCTCAGAAGCAGAGAGGGGAGAGAGTTTGGGTGGACTTGAGAAATAAAGGAAGACTGCATGGAAAATTGAAGGATTTAGTTACCTTAAAGAACAGGTAGAGAATGAAGGGTCCTTAAAGCAATGAGAAGAAAGCAGTTTAGGTACAGGCATGGATTTAAGAAAGTTCCATGAAAATTCAGAATCAATATGGGTATATGTAGGAGAGCAGAGGAAAATAAGGCTGGAGAGAACAAATAGGAAGAGGCTTGGCTTGGGTTTAACAGTTCTAAGGCTATAAATAAAGTCACTGGCAGCTTTTCTCCTGGGAAACTAAAGAGAAAAGTCTGGATAAATCCTTAGAATCTAAGAGGTCAGGTTGAAACCATTTGCCCCTCTCTAGAAGCTCAAGGCAACAATTAAGAACTCAAATCTCAGGGTACCTGGCTGGCTCAATCAGTAGAGCATGTGACTCTTGATCTTGGTGTTGTGAGTTCAAGCTCCATGTTAGGTGTACAAATTACTTAAAAACAAAATCTTGGGGCACCTAGGTGGCTCAGTCAGTTAAGCATCTGACTTTTCATTTTGGCTCAGGTCATGATCTCACAGTTCATAAGATGGAGCCCCACATCGGGGCTGACAGCACGGAGCCTGCTTGGGACTCTCTCTCTCCTTCTCCCTCTGCCCCTCACCCCTCTCTCTCTCTCTCTCTCTCTCTCTCAAATAAATAAATTAATTAAATGGTTTGATAGAAAAATATGGTTATGGAGTGCCTGCATGGCTCAGCTGGTTAAGTGACCAACTACTGATTTCGGCTCAGGTCATGATCTTGCAGTTCATGAGTTTGAGTCCTGCTTAGGCCTCTGTGTTGACTGCTCAGAGCCTGTTTGGGATTCTCTCTCTCCCTCTGCCCCTCTCCCCAACTCATGCTCTCGCTCTCTTTCTCTCAAAATAAATAAAGTTAAATATATATATATGGGTATAATTTGTCAAGAGGCAATTCACCAAAGAAGAAACATGAATAGCTAGTGAGCAACATGACAATTTTTAAAAATGAAAAAAGGCCCCATTTTTCACCTAACAAATTGGCAAAAGCTAAAACAATTAATTACATCCAATGCTGTCATGGATTTAGAAATAAGCATATTTATGTGCTGTTGATGGCAATACAAATTGATGGAACCATTTTTGTAGAGCAGCATGGCAGTGACTATCACAATACATTGTGAAGTAAAAAGCAAGTTATAGAATAATGCATATTATATCCATTTTTATAAAAAAGAAACAGCTAGATATATAGATATAAATATAGATATAAATGTAGGTTTAGGGGAATGCCTGGCTGCCTCAATTGGTGGAGCACGCAATTCTTGATCTTGGGGTCTTCAGTTCGAGCCCCACATGTGGCATAGAGTTTATTTAAACAAAAAATGAATGAATGAATAAATAAATAAATGTAGATTTGGATATTTGAGCATAGATAACAGACTGAAAAGATACACATCAAACTCTTATTGTGGCTCTGGAGGGAGCAGGACTTGGAACCAAGGAGGTAGGGGAAGTGGAAACCAGAAAGAAGACTGCAGTCCCTGCTGGAAGATGCTCTCACAGCTGTGTGAGAGAGAGAGAGAGGAAAAATTGCTCTGACTTCTCTCTTCCTCCAGCCCTCCGGTCTCCTGCCATTGCCTCCCACTGATGGAAGCTAGCTAATATTCCATTGGCAAAATGAGCTGGGAATTGTAGTTGTCAGAACAGACAATGGGTTCCAAAACAGACATGTAATAACCAACCTCAAAGAGTTATTGAGTGGTTCACAGAATCGAAGAGAGAGAAGGAGAACCAGATATGAAAAACAAGAGAAAACCTAGTAAAAGAGAGCAAGAAGCCTGATAAGAGTCACCTGTGAAAGAGTTATCAAAGACAATTCCTTAAGAGTAAGTACTAATAGTAAAAGATAATTGTATTAAATGTGTTTAAATGGCGTGGGTAGACTGTCCTGGCCCTGAGCTGAAAGAGCCCTGTCTCTAGTAATCATTCAGGTGATACACTGAGGTGTACTGTACACCAAATCCAGTGCTACAGTGAGAACAAAGATTAAACAGTACCAGATTTCAGTCATCAAGAATCTTTGGAGGAACACAAACATAAACAGACAATTATAATAGTTAATGTCAGCGAGCTCAGAGACAAGGCCAGCCAATAGGCTAAACTGTGGCTTTGTGCAAAATAAAAAAAAGTCATCTTCTCTCAGTGGATGCTATGCCAGGGTATAAAGCTTGGCAAGCTGAGTGCAGCTGGATTTTAACCCTCTCTGGACCCCTCAACCAGGCACTTTTATAGGCACAAAGTATATAGCCATACGTAGCTGCCCTGCTTAAGGAGGTAGAGACTGACACCAAAGAAAGGAGAGCAGAGGCAGCCTTTGAGGATGTGTACCTACCTATGCAGCGGGAAGCCCCCGAAGCCCAGCCTCCCAGCCCAGATTAGAAACCACAATGATTTAATTTGCTTCTGGTGCTACTAACAAGGAACAAGGAATTTGCAAAGAGAACCCTCTAAAAATTTGGAAAGACTCCTTTGGAAAGAAAAATTAACAGATGGTGTTTACAGCTTTGCCTTGGTTCTCCCATCAGAGTGAATGCCAGATGTTTTCTTCTGGTTTCCAAGATAGTGTGTGAGATTGAAACGGTTCCTTTGCCCAAAGATAATGAAATATCAGAATAAGTTAAATGTGAGCATGTGGGCAAGTGAATCCTGTGCTAGGTCAGCAAAGTTTGATTTGCTGTTGTGGTGTTACCATTCTAGTCTTTTCTTTTAACAGCATCAGTGTCCCATAAGAGGAGTTGGCTGCATAAATGCACATGAGACAATGTTATGCAGCCATTAAAAAGGATGTTATAGGTGCGCCTGGGTGGCTCAGTCGGTTGAGTGTCTCTTGGTTTCGGCTTAGGTCATGATCTCACTGTTTCGTGAGTTCTAGCCCCACATTGGGCTCTGTGCTGACAGCATGGAACTTGCTTGGGATTCTCTCTCTCTCTCTCTCTCTCTGTCTCTCTCTCTCTCTCTGTCTCTCTCTCTCTCTCAATCTCTCTCTGCCCCTCCTCCACTCGCACTGTTTCTTTCTTAAATAATTTAAAAAAAAAAAAAAAGGTGTTATAAGGGGTGCCTGGGTGGCTCAGTCGGTTAAGCGTCTGACTTCAGCTCAGGTCATGATCTCACAGTTCATGGGTTTGAGCCCCACATCGGCCACATCAGGCTCTGCTGAACAGTTGCTCAGAGCCTGGAGACTGCTTCAGATTCTGTGTCTCCGTCTCTCTGACCCTCCCCACTCATGCTCTGTCTCACTCTCTCTCTCTCAAAAATAAATAAATATAAAAAAATTTTTTTAAAAAAGATGTTATAAAAGGATGTTATGTAGACATAGTAAGATCAGTGGTTTCCAGGAGTTAGGGAAGGGGGAAGGGGGATAAATAGGTGAAGTACACAGCATTTTTCTGAGGCTTTAAAACTATCCTATGTGATACTCTAATAGTGAATACATGACATATGTTTGTCAAAATCCATAGAACTATACAACACAAAGGGTGAACCTTAATGTAAACTATGAACTTTGATAATAATAATGCATCAATACTGCTTCACTAACTGTAACAAATGTACCACACTAATGCAAGGTGTTAGTAAGAGGGGAAACTGGTGGGGCTGGGGCAATATGGGAATTGTCTGCACTATCTGCTCAATTTTTTCTGTAAATCTAAAACTGTTCAAAAAAATAAAGTCTAAAAAAAGGATGTTATAGAAGTATGTAAATATGAAAAGATGCTTATAAAACATTGCTAAGTTAAAAAGAGCTACTAACCATATATTCAATATGGTCTCATTTTTGTACAATTACACACATACACACAATATAATTTTCAATTTGAAACTCTGAAAGGACATATACCAAAATATTTATAGTGGTTAACTCTTGGTGGAAGAATTATGGGTAATTTGTAATTTCTCTCCTGTTTGCTTATTTAAAAATGCTCTGGTAGGGGGCACCTGGGTGGCTTGGTTGCTTGAGTGTCTGACTTCAGCGCAGGTCATGATCTTATGGTGGGTTCGAGCCCCTCATCGGGGTGCAAAGATTGCTTGGGATTCTCTCTCTTTCCTTCTCTCTCTCTGTCCCTCCCCCACTTGCTCACGTGCTCTCTCGCTCTCTCTCTCTCTCTCTCAAAATAAACAGATAAACTTAAAAAGAAATGCTCTAGGAGAACCTGGCTGGATCAGTTGGTAGAGCCTGGAACTCATGATCTTTGTGTTGTAACTTCAAGCCCCACACTTGGGTGTAAAGATTACTTAAAATTAAGTAAAGATGACTTTTTAAAGTCTTTAAAAATGCTTTAGGGGGCACCTGGGTGGTTCAGTCAGTTAAGTGTCCAACTCTTGATTTTGACTCAGGTCATGATCTCACAGTTGGAGAGTTTGAGCCCTGTGTCAGGCTCCACACTGACAGTATGGAACCTACTTGGGTTTCTCTGTCTCTCCCTCTTTCTCTGCCCTGCCCCCTGCTTGTTCTCTCTCTCTCTCTCCCTCTCTCTCTCTCTCTCTCTCTCTCTCTCTCTCTCCAAATGAATAAATAAATAAACTTTAAAGAAAAAATGCTTTAAGAGCGCCCAGGTAGCTGTTGATTGAGCGTCTGACTAAGGCTGAGGTCATGATCTGTGGTTCATGAATTTGAGCCCTGTGTTGGGTTCTCTGCTGTCAGTACAGAGCCCACTTCAGATCTTCTGTCCCCCTCTCCTTCCACCCCTTCTCCTCCCCCTCAAAAATAAATATTTTAGGGGCGCCTGGGTGGCTTGATCGGTTAAGTCAGCTCAGGTCATGATCGCACTGTTCATGTGTTCGAGCCCCGCATCAGGCTCTGTTCTGACATCTCGGAGCCTGTAGCCTGCTTCAGATTCTGTGTCTCCCTCACTCTCTGCCCCTCCCCCACTTGCATTCTGTCTCTTTCTGTCTCTCAAAAATAATAAACATTAAATTTTTTAAATAAATAAACATTTAAAAATTAAAAAGTTAAAAATTCTTTAAAACATTTTTACTACACAAAACACATAAAGGTTTTTCCATTGTAAATGATTCAAATGATAGGAAGTACTGTATTTTAGTACTGCTGTGGTGTGGTCCCCAGATCTCTACCCTTCAAAACTGTAGCATTCACTTCCCAGCTGCTGGGAATGTTAGTGGCTGATAGCTTGCGGTTAAGCACCCCAGGCAACCTTACCTGAGAACAGCTGCTTCTTTTCAAATCATGCCCTCTTCCCCAGGCATCTTACATTCAAAGACTGATTAGTACAGGGATATAAAGGCCCTATTACCCTGGCCCCAAAAAGGGATAATTCTGCAGGGCCATTGTAGCTCCAATGCTCTACATGGAATAGACTGAGGCCTTTTTTCTTTTTTAAGTTTATTTATTTTGAGAGAGAGAGAGAAAGAGAGAGAGAGAGAACTAGGAGTAAAAGGAGACAGAGAGACCCTCAAACAAGCTCCATGTCCATCGTGGAGCCTGACTCGGGACTTGATCTTATGACCCTGAGATCAGGACCTGAGACAAAACCAAGAGTCAGACACTTAACTGACTGAGCCACCCAGGTGCCCCAACTCCTCTTGTTAAAGATTACTTTCCCCCCTTGCTTGAAGATGATGCAGAAATCTCTGTCCTATTAAAAATGTGCCTCCCCATCTGGATCTATCCCAACATCTCAACCTAGCCATTAGACCAATAACTAGGATTAAGGAACAACACGAATGGTCAAGACATGATAAAGGAAGAAAGAACTATGTCCAACAGAGCTGTAGAACATAGCCAATATACACTGACAGAGGCCAGGAGAATGTAAATGGGGCTACATTCTGAGAATTCTGAGGCTTGATCTAAGTAGGGCAAAGTTGAACCTAAAATTGGAAGGAGAGATTATCAATAGGGAAACATTCTGGGGGTACCCAGGTGGCTCAGTTGGTTAAGCATCTGACTCTTGATTTCAGTTCAGATTATGATCTTACAGTTTGTGAGTTTGAGCCCCACATAGGGCTCTGCACTGATAGCATGGAGCCTTCTTGGGATTCTCTCTCTTCCTCTCTCTCTCTCTACCCATCCCTTCTCTCTCTCTCTCTCTCTCTCTCTCTCTGTCTGTCTCAAAAAGAATAGGGTTCCCTGATAGCAAATGAGAATGATAGGACCCCAAAATAATATAGGCCAATGATAGCGCTTAACCATCAAAAACAATGTAAACGCAATTATTGCAATAAACTACGAGGTTGGAATGGCAGCCAGAAGGGCCTGACTTGCAGAGAGATGGACGGTAGTACACAGTGTTCTTAAGGCAAGATGGTCAACATAGCAATTAAAATAAATTAAGGGTGGAAGATCAAGGGGCTGAGTCATGATTCATTGCCCAGCTTCTGGACTAGAACCAGTTTTCAGACCTGGAACCCAATGACTAATGGAGAGGCCAAGTCTCCTGGAAGAAGGGCCCTGTAACACCATAGCAAGTATAGATGTCAATGATACCTTCAATCCTTCCCCCAAAGGGGTCTACTACCATTTACTTAGGCAGCCAGCACAGGGGAAAAGGAAATACTATCCAAGGAATTGAAGGACTGTTAGACAACAGGAATTCAGAAGTCTGAGATGAAATTGATAATAGGGGATCAAAAGCATCATCAGGGTCTTGTAGTTAGAGTGAGGACATATGGACACCAAGTAATAAATGGAGCCTTGACCCAGATTCATTTTGCAATAGATCCACTATGTGCACAGACACACGCAATGGTAATTTCCCCAATTCTCAAATATGTAAATTAAATTGACATCTTTGGTAGTTAACAGAACCACATTGGTCCTATAACCTATAAAATAAGAGCTAACATGCTAGAGAAGGCCAAGTAAAACTCTTTGAAACTTGGGGGTGCTTGAGTGGTTCATTTGGTGAAGTGTCTGACTCTTGGTTTCGGCTCATGTCATGACCTTATAGTTGGTGGGTTCAGGCCCCACATTGGGCTCCATCCTGGTGGTGTGGAGTCTGTTTGGGATTTTCTCTCTCCTTCTCTCTCTTCCCCTCCTCTGCTCACCCTCTGGGTCTCTCAAAATGGATAAATAAACTCAAGAAACAAATTTTTAAAAATATTTGAAACTTCCCCTTAACCCAGCCAAGACAGCAATAAAAAGCATCACATCTTGTAAGGAATGACAAATTAGTGATACTCTTAAAGATTAAAGGATGCAGTGATAGTGGTCCCTATCACATTTTCATTTGATTCAGCAGAATCCTAGACAGACTCTGGAGGATGACAGTGGACTAGGCAAACTCACAAAAGTATCATACTGATTGTAATTGCTATGCCAGATTTAGTACATTTGCTAACGCAGATTAACATTGCCTCAAATATGTGGAATGTGATCACTGATCTGGTGAATGAATTATTTTCCATCCCAGTGAGAAAGGAGGATCATAAACAGTTAACTCTGATGGAGAATGGACAATAGCATACATTTATAGTCTAGCCCCAGAACTATGTTAACTTTCATCCCCACTATCAGAATACATTCTGAAGAGACTCGAACCATATGGACATACCTCAGAGCATCACATTGGTCCCAATATTTTTTATTTTTATTTATTTATTTTTAAGATTTTTATTTTTAAGTAATCTTTACACCCAACATGGAGCTCAAACTCACAATCCTGAGATCAAGAGTTGCGTGCTCCACCTACTGAACCAGCCAGGTACCCTACAATGGTCCCAATATTGAAGACAAAATATTAATCTGACTGGATGTGTATAAGTGGCAAATGTATTAGAAATCTTTGTAAAGACTGCATGTGCTTTCAAAGGTGAGAGATAAACCCTATGAGAACTCAAGGGCCTACCACAACAGTTAAGTTTTGGAAGAGTCCAGTGGTCTAAAGAATACTGTGAAAGCCCTTCCCCCAAAAAAGACAAATATTTACATCTCTCACCAATTGTTCCTCGGTTGGGAATACTGCTCTGACCAATAGAGTGGGTGACACCAAAGGCTACCAGTAGGGCCCAGATCAGGGAAGTATTCAGAAACAGGCACAGGCTGTAAGTACAAATAGTCCTGCCATGTGGACCATACTATTCAGTGGAATCTATAGTGGACATCATGAGGAATTTGTAGAAAGCCCCAATAAGAGAATCACAATCTAGATGACTAAGGTTTCTGAGGAAGGCTACAACCATCAACAGAGAATTACACATTTTTTTCTTGAAAAACATCCCTTAGCCCCGGTAGAGATGGAGTGTCTGACTATAGGACATCAACCACAATGATAGAACAGCCCATCTTGAGCTTAGTTTGTCAGACCCACCAAGTCATAAAGTCAGGTGGGCCCAGCAGCAATCTGCCACAAAAAAGGAGTGCTACGTTCAAGACTAGACACAAATAGGGCCAGAGAACACAAGTAAGCTGCAGAAACAAATGGCACAGACCTCCAAGTCATCCACTGCTGTTACATCGGCACCTCTCATTCAGCTTAAATCTATTGCCATATATGCCTCTATGACCAGCTAACAGAAGAAGTTAGCTTCAGAGGTGAGTACCTACAGACAATACTTTAGCTGCCTCTGATATTAATAACCTGGAAAGACAGTGATGAGAATAAATCTTCCTAGTTGGTGAGCTTTGGCAGGTGGACCATCTCCTTTGGTTAAAAGAGAAGTGGTCTGAGGTTAGGATGTTTCAGAATCATGGATAGTTGTGAGTGCCTTTGCTGGCTAGTTAGAGATCTTGAATGAAAAGAACTGTGAATCAGGAATAAGGAGGTCTAAGGAAGGGCGCAATGGCCTGGCTCAGTGGCTAGAGCATGTAACTTTTTTTTTTAAGAAGACTCCTCAAGGATCTTGAACTCATGACCCTGAGATCAAGACCTGAACTGAGATCAAGAGTCAGATGCTTAACTGATTGAGCCATCCAGGCACCCTTGGAGCATGTTACTCTTGATCTCAGGGTTGTGAGTTCAAGCCCTACATTTGGTGTTAAAATTACTCAAAAATAAAATTCTTAAAAAAAAAAAAGGTCTAAGGGAGAAGCATTTGGGTGGACATATGGGAAGGGGAATGAAGTATGAAGATCTTTATATCACATGTGTATTAGTTTCCTAGGTTGCCATAACAGACTGAATGGCTTAAACAACAGATATTTATTTTCTCAGTCTGGGGGCTATAAATCCAAGATCAAAGTGTTAGTAGTTTTGGTTTCTTCCAAGGCCTCTCTCATTGGCATACAGATGGACTCTCCTCTGCGCATGGACATCTCTAATGTCTCTCTGTATGTGTAAATTTCCTCTACTTATGAGGACACCAAATTGGATTAGGGCCCATCCTAACAGCTTCATTGTAAACTCAGTTATCTCTTTGAAAGCTGTATATCCAAATATAGTCACATTCTATGGTACTGCAGATTAGGGCATCAACATGGGAAACTTGGGGGGGGAAAAGCTCAGTCCATAACAACATGTTAATGCATATTAGAGGGACACCACAGAAGAGTCACAAAACAACCAAGTAAATAAAATGATTCAGCCACTTGATAAGTAAGTCTGTCATTGACCACCCCAGAGCAGGTACAATGGTACATAAAGTAACCATAGTGGGAATGAAGACTTTTCATGGATCCAACAGCATGGATTCTCACTCACGAAGCTTTTCCCATTTCCCCAAATTTTCTGTCAAAGAAATTTCATCAATTTACACTAAAACCAATGTATATTAAGGTACTTGTTTTGCTGTATTCTTACCAACATTTTAGTTTTTTTCTTACCAACATTTTAAATTACCAATCTTTGGGGTGGCCTGGGTGGCCCAGTCGGTTAAGAGTCTGACTTCAGCTCAGGTCATGATCTCACAGCTTGTGAGTTCGAGCCCCATGTCGGGCTCTGTGCTGATGGCTCAGAGCCTGGAGACTGCTTCGAATTCTGTCTCTCCCTCTCTCTCTGCCATTCCCCCACTCACATTCTGTCTCTCTCTCAAAAATAAATGTTTAAAAAATAAATAAATTACCAATCTTTTAGGTTTTTGTCAGAGAGGTGACAAATGACTTTTTATTGGATTTTAATTTGTATTTCCTTGTGTTTGTATTTCTTGCATTTATTGACCATTTGTGAATTGCTTGCTATTACTCCTGCCCATATTACTATGGGATTTTTCCCCTTTTCCTTATGGATTTGTAAGTGCTGTCATATATTCTATAATTTGTAACTAAACCAAAGTGAGTTATCTCCTTGGTGAGTCAGAAACTGTACCAGGTTGAGTTGTCCCACAAAGTAAACTTCATTTGCAACAAATGAGGAGATGACAGGAAATAGCTTCCAAAGCCGTGACTCCCCAAGCAACAGTGGATGGGTTTCTTTTATTTAGGGTTAGTCTGATTATTTAGTGAGGGGGAGTCTTGTCAGTGTACATAGGGGTGGGCATAAGATTGCAGATGAGCCTTAAGAAAACATACACACATTGTATGCTGTGTAAATGAGGATTATGCTCCCCTCCTTCTGCAAAGATTTTAGTATTATAATGAGATAAATGTTATCAGTCATTCTAGAAGTTACTTCATACACAGGCATGAGTCAGGGTTTATTTAAAAAAATTTTTTTTAATGTCTTTATTTTATTTTGAGAGAGAGGGAGACACAGAATCTGAAGCAGGCTCCAGGCTCTGAGCTGTCAGCACAGAGCCCGACGCGGGGCTCTAACCCACAGACTGTGAGATCATGACCTGAGCTGAAGTCGGATGCTTAACTGACTGAGCCACCCAGGTGCCCCAATGAGTCAGGGTTTAAATTCAAATTCGTCTGGGTGGTCTGGGCCCACTGGAGGTCTTGTCAGGTTTGTTCAAATGGTGGTTTTGCTTTCCATTTGCCTGAGTTAAAAGATAAGCTGGAAAGAAGAGCTTAAGGAAAAATATGGGGCAAAGGTCAGTAAGTATAAGCAAAAGGGGAGTAAAGGTCAGGTCTTGGGGTCTAGCTGGGGACATTAATCATCTGATTTATTGACGATTTGTGACTTGCTTGCTGTTGTTCCTGCCCATTTTATTATGGGTTTGTTCCCCTTTTTCTTTCTTTTTTTTTAAAGAGTTTTTTAAAGGTTATTTATTTATTCGAGAGAGACAGAGACAGCACAAGTGAGGAAGGAGCAGAGAGAGACAGAGAGAGAATCCCAAGCACCACTGCGTGCTGACAGTGCAGAGCCCGGCTCAGAGCTTGAACTCATGAAACCATGAGATCACGACCTGAGCCAAAACCAAGAGTTGGACACTTAACCGACTGAGCCACCCAGGTGCCCCAAGATTTTATTTTTAAAGTAATCTCTATACTCAATGCAAGGCTCGAACTTACAGCTCTGAGATCTAGAGTCACATGCTCTACTGACTGAGAGTTCCTCCTCTTTTCCTTATGGATTTGTAAGAGCTATCACATATTCTATACATTAATTATCTGTTAAATGCAATAAAAAATATCATTTGCCTTTTAAGTTTAATGACGTCTTTTTTTGGGGCACCTGGGTGGCTCAGCCAGTTGAGCGTCTGACTTCGGCTCAGGTCATGATCTCATGGTTTGTAGGTTCGAACCCTGCATCGGGCTCTGTGCTGACCCTTAGCTCACAGCCTGGAGCCTGCTTCAGATTCTGTGTCTCTTTCTCTCTCTGCCCCTCCCCTGTTCATGCTCTCTCTTTGTCTCTCAAAAATAAATAAATGTAAAAAAAATATATATATATATGTATGGTGTCTTTTTTTCCTTTTTTTTACTCCAACGCAATTAAATTAAATGGATTAAGAGTTTATCTACAGGCGCCTGGGTGGCTCAGGCTGTTAAGTGTCCAACTTCAACTCAGGTCATGAACTTAAGGTTCAAGAGTTCAAGCCCTGCATTGGGCTCTCTGCTGTCAGTGCAGAGCCTGCTTCTGATCCTGTGTCTCCCTCTCTCTCTGGCCCTCCCCCCTCTTCTCTCTCTCAAAAGTAAATAAACATTAAAAAAATTTTTTTAAGTTTATCAAAAAGGAGATACTAACTTCTACTAGAGGAATAAATGGTACTTGACTTGCCTTCTGGTGATAAAGAACCAGAAAAATGGACAAAATATATGAAACGACTATTTTCAGATCCTGGACTAACAAGCAGTGTGGGACCATGACCCCTGAGGGTAGGAAAACAGAGAAGATGGGCTCAAGCTGCATGTGAATAGGGTGAAACTCCATAAGGTTGGTTCTGGTCAAAGAACTTATCAAAGACAAACAAAGTCAGGCACTAAAGTGGTAAGGCCAGATCTTAACCAGTAATATGCTATTGCTATAGAGAAGACAGTCCAGTATGAATTGAACTCAACTTTGATCAGTATAGAGGTGGTGGGCATTTTATTTATTTTTTTTAAGTTTATTTATTTATTTTGAGAGAGAAAGCTTGCTCACATGAGTGGGGAGGGGCAGAGAGAGGGGGAGAGAGAGAATCCCAAGCAGGCTCCACACTGTCAGCACAAAGCATGGCTTGGGGCTTGATCTCACAAACCGTGAGATTGTGACCTGAGCAGAAATCAAGAATGGGACGTTTAACAGAATGAGCCAGCCAGGTGCCCCCAAATGAATGTGTTTTAATGCAGAAAAAAATACTTCTCCATATAAAGAAAAGCTGAGAGATTTATTACACTGAGATCTGTCAGAAAATGTTAAAGAAAGTTCTTTATTTCTTTATTTTTTTGAAGGTTTTTTAGACAAAAATATGATACCAGATGAAAAAGAGAACCAGAAATTATAAATATGTGGATAAAAACATAAGATACATAATTTGTAAATATATTTAAAAGATAAGTGACTGTTGGGGCTCCTGGATGGCTCAATTGATTGAGTGTCTAACTCTTTTTTTTTTCTTTCTTTTTTTAAAAATATAACTTATTGTCAAATTGGTTTCCATACAACACCCAGTGCTCATCCCAACAAGTGCCCTTCTCACTGCCCATCACCCACTTTCCCCTCTCCCTCGCCCCCGTCAACCCTCAGTTTGCTCTCTGTATTTTTTTAATTTTTTAAAAATTTATTTATTATTATTTTTTTAAATTTACATCCAAGTTAGTTAGCATATAGTGCAACAAGGATTTCAGGAGTAGATTCCTTAATTCCCCTCACCCATTTAGCCCATCCCCCCTCCCACAACCCCTCTAGTAACCCTCTGTTTTTTCTCCATATTTAAGAGTCTCTTATGTTTTGTCCCCCTCCCTGTTTTTATATTATTTTTGCTTCCCTTCCCTTATGTTCATCTGTTTTGTATCTTAAAGTCCTCATAAGAGTAAAGTCATATGATATTTGTCTTTCTCTGACTAATTTCACTTAACAGAATACCCTCTAGTTCCATTCACATAGTTGCAAATACACCTAAATTTTATAAACACTTAATTTGAACTAATCAAGTCTTTACATCTAACTTCTACTTATAGGAAATAGAAGAACAAATTTAATGAGAGCTCAAGGAAGCAAACAGAAAAATCCAATAAATGGGACAATATCAGGTAAACTGGCCCAGGTTCTTTAACAAGCTAGGGTTATAAAAAGAAAGAAAGAAAGGAAAGAAAGAAAGAGAGAGATGGAAGGAGAAGGAAGGAAGGAAGAAAGAGAGAAGGAAAGAAAGAAAAGAAAAGTATACTTAAAATGGTTAATGTTGTGGGGCACCTGGGTGGCTTAGTCAGTTAAGCATCAACTCTTGGATTTGGCTCGGGTCATGATCTCGTGGTTCGTGAGTTCAAGCCCCGCATCAGCTCTGTGCTGACAGCTCAGAGCCTGAAGCCTGTTACAGATTCTGTATCTCTTTCCCTCTCTGCCCCTCCCCCACTCGTGCTCGTGTCTCTCTCTCTAAAAAAAATAAACATTAAAAAAATTAAAAGAAAAAAAGAGTTGGACATTTGACCAAATGAGTCACCCAGGCACCCCTACCTTATTCTTTTCTAACTGTTTCATAGTATTCCATTTTATTAATGTATCAGAATTATATCCATTCATTAATTCAACAAGGTTTTGGGTTTTTTTGCTATCCATCCACTATGTGCAGAGACCCATGCAAGTAGATGGGGTGGGGGACACTAAGGGAACAGCAAATATAAAAAGGTCTGAGACAAAAATGTGCTTAACATGGGGGTGCCCGGGTGGCTCAGTCTGTTGAGCGTCTGACTTCAGCTCAGGTCATGACCTCACAGTTTGTGGGGTCAAGCCTGCGTTGGGGTTTGCACTGGCAGCTCAGAGCCTGCTTTGGATTCTCTGTCTCCCTCTCTCTCTGCCCCTTCCTTGCTCGTGCTGTCTCTCTAAAATAAATAAACATTTTTTAATAAAAAAAAAAAGAATATGCTTAACATGTTCAAGGAGTAGCAAAGCCAGCGTTGGTGAAAAACAGTGAGGGAAAATGAAAGTGGAAGGGAAGAGATGGAAGAAGTGGCCAGGAGCGAGATCATGCAGTCTTGTAAGATCATAGAAAGACTTTGATGTTATTTTTTTTTTAATTTTTTAGAGAGAGAGAACAAAAGCAGGGGAGAGGGGCAGAGGAGAGAGAGAGAATTTTAAGCATGTTCCACGCTCAGCACAGAGCCTGAGGTAGGACTTGATTTCACGATCCTGGGATCATGACCTAAGCCGAAATCAAGAGTCAGATATTGGGGCGCTCAGGTCATGATCCCAGGATTGTGAGATCGAGACCCATGTTGGGCTCTGTGTTGAGCGTGGAACCTGCTTAAGATTCTCTTTCTCTCTGGCAGGCTCTGTGCTGACAGCTCAGAACTTGGAGCCTACTTTGAATTCTGTGTCTCCCCTCTCCCAGGGCCTCCCATGCTCATGCTCTGTCTCTCTCTGTCTCTCAATAATAAATAAATGTTAAAAAAAATGTATATAAAAAAAGATTCTCTCTCTCTCAGGGCACCTGAGGGTTCAGTTAGTTAAGCATCCAACTTCGGCTCAGGTCATGATCTCGTGTTTCATGAGTTCCAGCCCTGTATTGGGCTCTGTGCTGACAGCTCAGAGCCTGGAGCCTGCTTTGGATTCTGTGTCTCCCTCTCTCTCTGCCCCTCCCCTGCTCCCTGCTCGCCTCTGTCTCTCTCTCTCCCTCTTTAAAATAAATAAACATCAAAAAAAGAGATTCTTTCTCTCTCTCTCTCCCTCTGCCCCTCTCCCCGCCCACTTGCACTCTCTCTTTCTAAAATAATTAACTAATCAATGATTTAATAAAAGATAAATATAAAACTGGTAAGATTTGCTGTTAGATTTGGAACATCAGCTGAATCAACAATGTAGACCTGATTCTAGCCTAAGTACAACAAAAGTCCACTGTTTAGGTTGTCCTGAAGCACTGGAATACTTTATATGTGTTGGTGACATGAGAGTATAAGGGATTGCTGGGAGTAGGTAGGCATGTAAGAGAGATCTAACATTTCTCTAACATCTATGCAGTAGTGTTCTGACATTGCATGCACCAGAAACTGATTCTGTTTAATGTGATACAGAAAAAAGAAGTCGCTGGAAGGAAATGCAGGTGCTGACAGCCTTGAAAGTACAGCTCAATCACCAGTTCTCAAACAAGACAAGAACCAGGTGGCTCCTGGAATCCAAATGACAGGAACTATCGGATAGTCTCTTCATGGTGCCTCCTGGCACGAATCAACTCCAACCATCGTCCATCTCTGATTCACCCTTCAAACAATGCAAATTATAGGAATTAATGGTCTGGCTAGCCTCAGTTGGATCATATGGCCACTCAACTAGGGCAGAAAGGCATCTTGACTGATAGATCTATTATTAAAGTATGTAGTGGGACAAAGGTAATTCCCCAAGGAAAAATCAAAATATGCTACTAGGAAAATGGATTTCAGATACTAGCACTGGCAAAAACAATAGATTCCACCACAACTTAGCATGTGTTTGGCATACACATACATTGTCTCATTTATTCATCACAATAACCCTATGTGATAGATGTTAGCATCTCTCAGAAAGGCTCAGAGGTTATGTAATTTATCCAAGCTCATGAAGCAACTAGGCAGTATAACCAGCATTTCAACTAAGGTCAAAATCCTGCTTTCAAAATCCCTGCCCTTCCTGTTACACCACAATATTCCACTGGGTAGAAGATTAAATTTCTATTATTCCTGTTTTCCCATGAGTAGAAAGAAGTAATTACTTGCTCTGGGTCTCCTGAGTAGCTTGGATATCCGAGCTAACAGCTTTGCAGAGTAGCCAGGGCTCTCTTGGAAGTGAGTGATTAGCTATTCCCTTAATTTCTTCTATCATTGATTAGAAGGGAAGAAGAAAAAATTGGGCTTGGAGCCTGACTCGAGGCTCGATGCCACGACTCTGAGATCATGGCCTGAGCTGAAATCAAGAGTGGGACGCTTAATGGACTGAGACATCCAGGCACCCCTCAAATGCTTCATATGTTCAAAGCATAGTCCTTTGTATCCATCTTTGCACTTAATTCCCTTAATAGTCCACATGATAGACAATATTATTAACCCAAATTTCCAGTGAAGGAAACAGGTTTAGAGAACAGAAGTTATTGCCCAGTATCACTGGTTTTCAAACCTAAATCCCTCTAACTCCAAAACTGGTGTTTTAAACCACTCCACTCCACTGAGTTCTCCTGCCCTGTTTGGACTGAGGCTAGAGCACCTTCACTTTGCCAACCACTCTTGAGAGAAGGTGATCTGTTTCCTCACTGACCTAAGGGAGTCAGATTTGCTTATCTCTGAAGGCTCTTCTAACTCTGATTTCTGCTTCCACTGACAAGGCAAAGGACTGAGTTCTATGTTACTCAAAGAGTTAAATTCTGTGTTATCCAAATTGTTTCCTAAAAGTTACCTAAAATTAACATTCGTACAGTGCTTTGCAGAGTCCTTCAGACATCAATTCCTCAGAGGATAGAGGTCCTTGCCACTGTAACTCCGGACCCCAGAAACAACCTAGAATCAGGTGATTGAGTGTGACTCTCCTGATTGTAACTCGGGCCAGAAGATTTACCAGGAAAAGGAGGAGCATTTCCAACTAGTGAGAGCAATTGGAAGGATAAACTCTGTGAACTCATGCTGATTCCCTGGGGGACATCACACTCAGAAACAAAATGCATTTCTCATAAAGCACAAAGGAAGGGCAAGGTCCTCCTTAATGGACTTTGTGCCCTGACAAACCAGGAGCTCTGAATCAAGAGGCGTGGCTTATTCCAATAAAGAAGGAGGCTCCCTGGGGTCACCTGGCTGGCTCAGTCCTTAGAGCATGAGACTCTTGATCTTGGGGTCGTGAGTTCTAGTTCTATGCTGGGCCTGGAGATTATTATTATTTTTTATGTTTATTTATTTTTGAGTTGGGGAAGGGCAGAGAGATAGAGGGAAACACAGAATCTGAAGCAAGCTCCAGGCTCCAAGCTGACAGCACAGAGCCCGATGTGGGACTGGATCTCACAAACTCACAGCTCATGACCTGAGCTGAAGTGGGACACTTAAACGACTGAGCCACCCAGGTGCCCATAGAGATTAAAAAAATTTTTTTCTTTTAACATTTATTCATTTTTGAGACATGGAGAGAGACAGAGCCTGAGTGGGGGAGGGGCAGAGAGAGAGAGAGAGAGACAGACAGACAGACAGAGACAGAGAGAGAAACAGAGACAGAATCTAAAACAGGCTCCAGGCTCTGAGCTGCCAGCACAGAGCCCAACGTGGGGCTTGAACTCACAAACTGTGAGATTATGACCTTAGCTGAAGTCAGACACCTAACTGACTGAGCCACCCAGATGCCCACCTTGAGATTATTTTTTAAAAAGGGAGACTCTCGGGGTGCCTGGGTGGCTGACTCTGTTAAGCATCAGGCTTCGGCTCAAGTCATGATCTCAGAGTTTGTGAGTTCAAACCCTTAGTTGGGCTCTGTGCTGTCAGCTTGGAGCCTGGAGCCTGCTTCGGATTCTGTGTCTCCTTCTCTGCCCCTCCCTTGCTTGTGTGCGGAAGCTCATACTCTCTCTCTCTCTCTCTCTCTCTCTCTCTCTCTCAAAAATAAGAAAGAAAGAAAGAAAGAAAGAAAGAAAGAAAGAAAAAGAAAAAGAAAAAGAAAAAAAGGGGAGTCTCTGGAAGACTGAGGGTGGAGAGGTGGGGGTAAATCAGTCTTAGAAATGGCTGGGTAGAGTAAACAGTACTGTATAAAAAAGTTGAATAAGAAAAGCAGGTCACTTTTTGCAGCAAGCAACTCTCTTCCTTTCCCATTCCTCCTGCAATCATCTTTAGCTCTATTTTCTTTCTTCCCCATATACTTTTTAAATTAAGTTTATTTATTTATTTTGAGAGTGGGAGAAGGGATGGGGGGGCAGAGAGAGAATCCCAAGCAGCCTCCATGCTGTCAGCACTCTTCCCCATATTTTTGGGAGAACAGGGAAGAGTAGATGAAGTTGAGGGGAAATTGCTGCTCAATGACAAAAAAAAAGAGAGAGAGAGAGAGAGAGAGAGAGAACTTAAACCAATTTTCTCCTCATTCAAGATGATAAGTAGGAATTGGAAAAATCCAGTTTTGCTCATTTTTCACTGTAGGGAATACATTTTCACCAAATCAATATACTATCCTTACTAGAACTCTGCTATAATGTCACTAACCTGTATTTAAGTGTAGAAAAGATATTCCCATGCTCACTCTGATGACTCAGCCTTGAATTTCAGTCAGGTCTGCAAAAGGGAGATAAAGCTGCAAAAGTTTCCATGGGGGTGGGGGGGGTTTCACTTTTTCAGCCAGAGTAGGTTTCCACCCACATGCAGCTCTTGGATGTTGGTTAGTGGCCAAGAAGGAGCTGATGTCAAATGGTCCTCTGATGTTTGCCAGTCCCCAGGGTATCAGGGGCACAGCTGAGTGGGGTGGATTTCAGCCTAAGTCTCCATCTCCCAGGCCTCTGAAAAAAGTGATCCCATAGCCAGATGGTAGGGGATGGGGAGTGGGGAAGGCTGGAGAAAGGAAGGATTGGTCAGATTAGTACCTGGTTCCTTCACCAGAGCAGGGGCTATGCGTCAAAGCAAGGCACAGATGGTCTTCCAAGTAATTAGAGAGATTAAATCCCCAGTATTTTTAATCCCTGTATAGCCAGACTGCTAAAAATTTTTTTAAAAAATTTAGAAAGAGGAAGGAAGGAAGGAAGGAAGGGAAGGTGCGAAAAGCCCTTTGAATCTTTTGAATCTTTGCTTGGGCAAGATGCTACATCTTGATATTCCTTTCAGGCAGCACAAGAGTTTCTCATCTTCCTTTTTTTTTACAATATCCTGAATCATGGGTGTTTTTTTTTTTTGAAATGTTTATTTATTTATTTTGAGAGACAGAGAGAGTGCAGGGGAGGGGCAAAGAGAGGAAGAGAGAGAATCCCAAGCTCTATGCTGACAGCCATGGAGCCCAAGGCAGGAGTTCAATCCCACAACCATAGGATCATGACCTGATCTGAAATCAAAAGTTGTAAGCTCAACCAACTGAGCCAACTTGTGCCCCTGTTTTGTTTTGTTTTTTAAGTAATCTTTATGCCCGACATAGGGCTCAAACTCACAACAGCATGATCAAGAATCCATGCTCTTCGGACTGAGCCCACCATGAGTATTGATCACACCACTACAGAGAGTGAATGAAGCTCCTAACAGTGTGATAAAGGGGAAAGACTGAATGGCAATTGATAAGGTTTTAGTCTTGCCTATGCCAGTCTTGCCTATGCCTTGCTGTGTGTCTTTTGCAATTTGCCTTGCCGCTTTACACCTTAAATTCCTCTTCATTTTAAAAAAAAATTTTAATGTTTATTTATTTTTGAGGGGGGGGACAGAGAGAGACAGAAACAGAATCGGAAGCAGGCTCCAGGCTCTGAGTTGTCAGGACAGAGCCTGATGCAGGGCTTGAACTCAAGAACCTGGAGATCATGACCTGAGGCAAAGTTGGACGCTTAACTGACTGAGCCACCCAGGTGCCTCAAATTCCTCTTCTTTTGAATGGGGTAATACTGTTTGGTTCTCAGAGTTTTTGAAAGGCTCAAGCAGAAAAGTGCTGTGATATTTTGAAAAGCATAAAGTGTTACAAAATAGACTAGAATATGATTTAACCATCTTCTCTTCTAATCATTCTTTTTTATTTTATTTTTATTTTTTATAAGTCTATTTTTGAGAGAGAGCGAGCACAAGCCGAGGAGGGACAGAGAGAGAGAAGAAGAAGAGAGAGAATCTCAAGCAGGTTTCTCACTGCCAGTGTGGAGCCTGACACAGGGCTCAAACCCACAAAACAGGAGATCATGACCTGAGCCGAAACCAAGAGCTGGACACTCAACCAACTGAGGCACCCAGGCGCCCCATTGTTCTTTCATATTTTAAATCTATAAACAAGTCCCTCACCCCAGATCCTTACTCCTGACAGAAGGAAGTTGAACTGGATTGTGCAAGGATTTCAGAAGGCACCAAGCATGAACCAAAATGGATCTGAAAAGACATAGATAATGAGGGCCATTCACTGGAGGCATGTGTTCACTCATTCACACAACAAATAAGGCAGAAGTGAAGGTGTTCTTTTCTGTTCTACAAGCTTTTCTACAACAGCTTGTAAAGGCTCTGGCCAGCTGCTTTATCTAACTACCATGCTAAGCAATCAGCTGGTGGCTGGGTGAGGAAAAAAGCAGTTGTTACTCTGCTTTTTTGTGCAGGCTTTGGGATGCTGATTTGGAAGATTTTTGAAAACATCTCCAGTTGCCTGGAAGCATCATTCACAGGTTAAAATATAGCAAGTAGTTGGGTTTTTCCAGAATCCCAAGCAGGCTCCAGGCTCTGAGCCATCAGCACAGAGCCCAATGTGGGGCTCAAACTCACAAGCTGTGAGATCATGACCTGAGCTGAAGTTGGACGCTTAACTGACTGAGCCATCCAGGCACCCCTAAAGATTTATTAAGTAATCTCTACACCTAACATGGAGCTTAAACTCATGACCCCAAGGTCAAGAGTCACATGTTCTACCAAGTCACCAGCTGAGCCAGCCATGTACCCCACAGTAGTACATACTTAGTTTGATTAAATTTAATTTATTATTATTATTATTTTAATTTTAACTAGGCTCCCCGCCCAACGTGGGGCTTGAACTCACAACCTGAGATCAAGAGTCACATGCTTTGCCAACTGAGCCAGCCAGGTGCTTCTAGCAAATATTTTATTTATTTATTTATTTATTTATTTTAATTTTTAAAAGTTTATTTATGTTGAGAGAGAGTACAAGCAGGTAAGGGCTAGAGAGAGAGGGAGAGAGAAAGTTCCAAGTACGCCCCACACCCAGTGCAAAGCCTGACACAGGTCTGGATCTCAAGAACTGTGAGATCATGACCTGAGCTGAAATCAAGAATTGGATGCTTAACTGACTGAGCCACCTAGGCCCCCCTCTAGGAAATATTTTAAACATTAGCAATACTCAGTGTTAGCTAGGATGTGAGAAAATAGGCACTGTCACAAAGAAAGTGTAAATTAGTAGAATCTTTGGAGGATGATGTAGCCATATGCGTTCCACTCCACCCCAAATTTCACAACAGAATCAGGCTATAGATGGGAAGAGGGATATCCCTAGATGCTGAAAGTCAATTTTATTATAATTCTTAACATATTTAAAGCATTTTACAATTTTATATGCAATCTTATGTGATCTTCAGTATAATTTAAAAACACATTTATAATCACATATCCATTTGACAGATTAAGAAACCAAGGTTCAGGGGGATAAGGACTCACCATTACTACATCTCAAAGAGAAGGAGAAGGGTTAGCAGCTTCCTATTAAATGTGTGAACTAAGAGTTGCCAAGATCATTTCAGCTGACTTCCCTTTTGGCTAGAAGGTAGTCACATTGTCCTACTCAGCTGCAAAAGAAGTCAAAGATGTAGTAGAGCTGGGGCACTTGGCTGGCTCAGACAATAGAGCATGCAACTCTTGATCTCAGGGTTGTAAGTTCGAGCTCCATGTTGGGTGTAGAGATTACTTAAAAATAAAATCTTAAAAAAAAGGTAGTTTAGCTGACTGCCAAGCACCCAGCTAAACTAAGGGGAACCCATTACCAACGGAAAAATGGGCATATTGGGGAACAATTAGCAATCACTGTTCTTTACCCTTCCAATCAAAGCCAGTTTCTACCCATTGTTCTCCCCTGAAACTCTCTACATCCTACAAGAATTAGCTTATGTGACCTCTTTTAAGAAGCCATTCCAGGGGCACCTGGGTGGCTCAGTCAGTGTCCAACTCTTGATCTCAGCTCAGGTCTTGATCTCAGGGTTGTGAGTTCAAGCCCCATGTTGGGCTCTGAGCTGAATGGGAGCCTATTTAAAAAAATAAAATAAAAAGATGCCATTCCAGATACTCTTACTCCACTGAGTTCCCATAATTCCTTAGACTGTATGATATTTTAGTTAGATGGGTTCTCCTACTAGTCTATGAGTTCCTTGAGGGCAAGTCAGATTTCTGCCAACCACCACATCTACCACATGATAGGGCCTAAAAACTGATTACTAAATTACTGAAACTTCTCTTTTATGGACCTTTCAAGAGTAAGCTGAGAATCTTGGAATGTTGAAAAATTAGAAACCCCTAAATTCTTCAGTGTTTACTTCTTAAAAGCAAGGATTTTCTTCCATGTAACTACATTTTTTCTTCTTTATTGTTTTAAATATGAAACACTTCACAAATTTGCATGTCATCCTTGCAGAGGAGCTGTGTTAATCCTCTGTATCCTTCCCCTTTTAATATATGTGCTGCAGAAGCGAGCACTACATAACCATATTTTAAAATTATAATTTGATGGAAATCTCCTAAAATGCCTGGAGGAAAAGGAAGTGAGGCAGGGAGAAAAGGAGCAGATTAGAAAAAGAATCTCCAGGTCTTTGGAGTAACCTGTGTTTGGATCACTCCTTCATGCTTAGTCAGGTTGTTTACAACTCAGCCTTAACCTCCATTTCCTGCTTGCCCTGAGCCTAAAGGTCAGCCAAAGGTGAAAGCTATGGTCATCTCAGTTCTCTTAGCATGTGTCCTTCTTTCCCCATGCATGTGGCTTTCTAGGTTCCCCAGTATACCCAGGAAACTTTCAAAGCCCTTGTCTTATCCACCCCCCTCAAACTCTTACTCTCTAACTTTCCTTCCAGGCTTTTGGTGTGTCTATTGTCCACCCAGCTATTATTTTCCGCCCAGGAAGCAACAGTTTGTTCACTTGCCTTTCAATGCTTTTAAGAAAAGTCCTCTGTGTAGCCTTTCTGCCATCATACAATTCCAAGTTAGGTAAAACAAAGGGAAGCCCATTGTATCAGTCCTTCAGAGAAACCCCTGGAGAGCTCAAAAAGACAAACTTTATCCCTTAGGAACAAGGTCTACTCTGCTTCTGAAAGAAGCAGGTACCCACACAAAGATGGCAGGAACATGGGCTACATCAGTGAGTAGGGTGGAGCTAGGGTAAATTAAAACACCACAAAGATCTACTATGTTTCAGTGGACTTTCTCCTGGCTAAACGTTAACTTGGTTGCTGCAAACTTTTGACTATCTCCCAGAGTTCTGGTAGAAACAGTTTTTGTCAAGTTTTTTTCAGTGTTTCTAGGGAGGGATGGACCCCATTCCTACCATTTTCCCTGATGCCACTCCTATCTTCTATGCCTTTCTATTGTACTTAATCTTTACCTTTTTGTGCTATTCTTTAGGTAATTTCCTTAGAACCATCTTCTAGTTCATTAATTCTCTCTTTGATCGTGTCTATTTAAAATACTGTATCTTGTAGGGGTGCCTGGGTGGCTCAGTGGGTTAAGCCTTTGACTTTGGCCCAGGTCATAATCTTGTGGTTCATGGGTTCGAGCCCTGCATTGGGCTCTGTGCCAACAGCTCAGAGCCTGGAGCCTGCTTCAGATTCTGTGTCTCCCTCTATCCATGCCTCTCCCCAGTGCATACTCTGTCTCAACCTCTCTCAAAAATAAATAAACTTAAAAAAATAAAAAAATAAAAGATAGTGTATCTTGTTTACTGATATTTTCCCCCTGGTAATATAACAAATAGAAACTTAGCATATCTGATTCCATATTGCTTCTATTTCCTTTGCTACTATGATCTATAGTTTAGAAGCTTCTGCTTAGCCCTGCACATTAGGCATGTTACAACTAAAATTTGCCAAAACTGCTTTTTACCCAAAACCTACCTCATCCAAGGAGATAAGGAAGTACATACAGAAATGATTATGCTATATTTAAGATTTACAGGAATAACATGTCCAGATTCCTGTGTACAAATATCAGCTGACCAAGGACAAAGAAGCTACATGACTTTTCACGGGGTACCTGAGTGGCTTAGTCAATTGAGCTTCCAACTTCGGCTCAGGTCATCATTTCACAGTTCATAGGTTCAAGTCCCACTTCAGGCCCACTGCTGTCAGTGCAGAGCCCACTCCAGATCCTTTGTCCTCTCTCCCTCTGCCCCTCCCCTGCTCATAAGCACCCTCTCTCCCAAAAATAATAAACATTGAAAAAAAAGGAAGTGGGGCACCTGGGTGGCTCAGTCGGTTGAGCGTCCAACTTCAGCTCAGTTCATGATCTCACGGTTTATGGGTTCGAGCTCCTCAATGGGCTCTGTGCTTATAGCTAGCTCAGAACCTGGAGCCTGTCTTGGGATTCTGTCTCCCCCCCCCCCCACCCTGCTCTCACTGTCTCTCTCCCTCTCAAAAAATAAATAAAACATCTTAAAATTTTTTTAAATAAAGGAAGTTACATGACTTTTCTCAGATGTCTACAGACATCAGTCACAACTTTTGACTTCAACACTCCCCTCTCCACTTCTCCTTTTTACTAACATAAGATGAGCTTGAATTTCATGCTGAGGGGAGATGGTTCTTTGGGATAATAGTCCACTATCTTCTCGGTTTCCTGGTTTTCCAAATAAAGTTGCTTTCCTTAACCTACCCTAATATCTTGCTTTTCAACTTACTGGCCTGTCATGCAGCAAGCAAAATGAACTTGGACTGTTACAACAGCTGTACTTTTCCATTTTAGGTAATCTTTTTTCAAATTTATAATTGACTCATTTATTTATTTTTTAAACTTTCCATTTAAAACAATTTTTTAAAGTTTATTTTTTCAGTCATCTCTACTCCCAATATGGGGCTTGAACTCATGATCCTAAGATCAAGAATCACATGCTGTTCTGACTGAGTCAGCCAGGCATCCCTAACCTTTCCATTAATTTTTTTTAAGATTTCTTTATTTTTAAGTAATTTCTACACCTAGCACGGGGCCTAAACTTATAACCCCGAGATCAAGAGTCACACACTTCACCAACTGAGCCAGTCAGGCACCCCAAATTTTCCATTTCTAAATAATCTTAGATTTATACAAGTTAGAAGATAATACAGAGGGGTGCCTGAGTGGCTCAGTCAATTAAGCTTCCAACTTTAATTTTGCCTCAGGTCATAATTTCACAGTTCATGAGTTCAAGCCCTCATTGGGCTCTATGCGTACAGTGCAGAGCCTACTTGGGATTTTCTCTCTCCCCTTCCCCCATTGACTCTCTCTCTCTCTCTCTCTCTCTCTCTTTCTCTTTCTGTCTCAAAATAAGTAAATAAACTTAAAAAGAAACAAGATATAGAGAATTTCTGTATATTCTTCACCTAACTTTCCTTAAGGTTAACATTTTACACAACTATGGTATGTTTATCAAAACTAAGAAACTAATATTGATACAATACTATTATTTTTATTCAGATTTCCTCATTTTCTTGTCTAATGTCCTTTTCATATTCAGAATCCAATCTAAAATACCACATGACATATAATTATCAACTCTCTTTAGTCTCCTTCAATCTGTGACTGTTTCTCAGTCTTTCCTTGTCTTTCATGACTTTGGCACTTTTGTTTTTTTGTTTGTTTGCTTTTATGTTGTTTTGTTTTGTTTTGTTTTTTGAGCTAGAGATAGAGGACACAAGTGAGCGAGAGGGAGAGAAAGTGAGGGAGAAGCAGGGCTCATCCAAGTGGGGCTCGAGCTCACCTGATGTGGGACTCGAACTCATGAACCATGAGATCATAACCTGAGCCAAAGTCAGATGCTTGGGGCGCCTGGGTGGCTCAGTCGGTTGAGCTTCCAACTTCGGCTCAGGTCATGATTTCACGGTTCATGGGTTCGAGCCCCACGATGGACTCTGTGCTGACAGCTCAGAGTCTGGAGCCTGCTTCTGATTCTGTGTCTCCCTCTCTCTCCACCCCTCCCCTGCTCATGCTCTGTCTCTGTCTCTCACAAAAGTAAAATAAACATTAAAGAATTTTTTTAAAAATTAAAAAAATAAAAATAAAAAAACAAAGTCAGATGCTTAACCTACTGATCCACCCAGGCAACAAACCTTGGCACTTTTGAAGAGTATTGGACAGGTATGTTGTAGAATGTCTAAAATGTCCATAAATTTAGATTTTTTCTGATATTTTCTCATTATTAAACTAGAGTTACAGATTTTTGGGAAGAATGCCACAGAGGTGAAGTGCCCTTTATATCACATCACATGGAGGAGTATATAATGTCAATCTGACTTAATGTTATTGAAGTTAACCTTGATCATTTAATTAAGGTGGTTACTGCCAGGTTTCTCTACCGTAAAATTATATTTTTCCTTTTCCATGTTCTATGCATTAGAAGTGATTCACTAAGTCCAGCCTGCACTCAAGGAAAGGGAAATTAATCTCCACATCTTGGAGGGAGGAGTATCAAAGAATTTGTGCTCATTTTTTTTAATGTGAGAGAGAGAGAGAGAGAAGGAGGGAGAGAGAGAGAAAGTTGGGGAGGGGCAGAGGGAGAGAGAGAGAGAATCTTAAGCAGGCTGCACACTCAGGGCTGAACCTGATGCCAGGCTTGATCCCAAGATGCTGGGATCATGACCTAAGCTGAAACAAAGAATCTGATGCTCAACTGACTGAGCCACGCAGGTGGCCTAAAAGAACAATCTTTAAAAATTTTCTTTAGTGGCACCTGGGTGGCTCAGTCAGTTAAGCCTCCAACTTTGGCTCAGATCATGATCTCACGTTCGTGGGTTCGAGCCCCGCGTTGGGTTCCGTGCTGACAGCTCAGAGCCCGGAGCCTGCTTTGGATTCTGTGTCTCCCTCTCTCTCTGCCCCTCCCTCTCTCGTGGTCTGTCTCTCTTTGTCTCAAAAATAAATAAAACATTAAAAAAATTTTCTTTAACATAAGTACGCATTAGATCCTCAAAGGAATAAAGGAAAAATAAGAAACTGTATAAAGTATAATAAGAATAAAACATTATGAAATGAAAACAGGCAAAAATAAAATACAAACAGGTATACATAAAAATTAGTCAATCTGAGGACATATGTTAAAACTACCACAGTAACTGAGGCACCTGGGTAGCTCAGTCAGTTAAGTGTCTAACTCTTAATCTCGGCTCAGGTCATAATCTCACAGTTTGTGAGTTCGAGCCCCACATCTGGCTCTGCACTGATGGTGTGGAGCCTGCTTAGGATTCTGTCTCTCCTTTTCTCTGCTCCTCCCCAGCTTGTGTGCCCAAGAGAATCCCTGCTTGGGATTCTCTCTCTCTCTCCCCTCTGCCCCTCTCCCTCACTGGTGTAATCTCTCTCTCAAAAAAACAAAACAAAACAAAAACCAAAAAGCTGTTATTTTACTTTCCTTTATCTGGAATGAATTATTCTCCTGATTATGGAGTTTTTGGTGAGGGGGTGTCTGAGCATCTGACTTTTCTACAATGAGTTCTACTAAAGAGTTTAGGAAATTTACTTGCAAACTCATTTTGGAGTGGGAAGTTTTGCTGTTTTGTTTTATTTCATTTTGTTTTTCTTCTCATTGCTCCCACTCCTCCTTATGGAGAGTTACAGAACTCCAGTCCCAGGCAGGAGAGGGCAGCAGCTGGTTTCAGCTCCTTCCCTCACCTTAGTCCCTGGTTTTTAGCACTGAGACTGGTTCCTGTTCACTGCTTTGGAGGACTTCTAATGATGACATGGTCTTTCTGGTGACCAGTCACCATCCAGGAGCCCACCAAGAGTCACCTCATTGAAACCAAACACACTGTGGGGCACCTGGCTGGCTCAGTCAGGGGAGAATATGATTCTTGATCTCAGGGTTATGAGTTCAAGCTCCACAGTTAGGTGTAGAGATTACTTTAAAAAAATAAATAAATAAAGACACTGCTTTCATCCAGGAAATCCCAAGGGATTCAGAAACTCTGTTACGAACTAGAGTCAAAGACCAAATATTGGAAGAAAAGATGTTCCTTGTGTTTCTATCACTTAGGAACTTACAAAGGTTTTAGTAGCTATGTGCTAGGAAACAGGGAAAGAGACCAAATAAATATAATTTCTATTATCTCATACAATTATTTTGCAATATATATGTATATCAAATCATCATGGTGTACACCTTAAACTTACACAGTGTTTTATGCCAATTATATCTCAATAAAGCTGGAAAAAAATTTGATTTTACAATCAGTTGACTTTAAGCAAAGGAGATGATCCTTCATTATGTGGGTAGGCCTCATCCAACCAGTTGAAAGGCTTTAAGAGCAAAACAGGTATTCCCAAGGAAGAAGAAATCCTGCCTCAAGACCACAACATCAGCTCTTGCCTGAGAGTTTCCAACCTGCCCTACCAATTTTAGATTTTCCAGCTTCCACAATCACGTAAGTCAATTCTTTGGAATAAATTTCTCCTTCTCTCTCTTTCTCTGTCTCTATCTCTGTCTCTCTGATACATATATATATGTATCATATCTCTGATTTGTATATATCAGAGGGTTTATGTATATCCTTCTAGAGAACCCTACCTGATAGCAAACTAAAATCTAACAATAATGAAATAATAAATTATGGTATATTCTTTTATTGGATTTTTTCAGCATTAAAAAATCATGTTTTCAAAAGATATATAAATAACATGGGGACTTTTTTTTTTAAATTTTTAACATTTATTTATTTCTGAGAGATAGAGAGAGAGACAGAGCACAAGCCGGGGAGGGACAGAGAGAAAGGGAGACACAGAATCTGAAGCAGGCTCTAGGCTCAAGGCTGTCAGCACAGAGCCTGACGCTGGGCTTGAACCCATGGACTGTGAGATCATGACCTGGGCCAAAGTCGGAAGCTTAACCAACTGAGCCACCCAGGCACCCTGACATTTTCAAAATATTATGTTAACTTAAAGCAATAAAAGAAATTAAATCTGAAATTTTATTTAAAAAAAATAAGTTCACCCATAGATGGAAGGAACTATATTCCTTCCATTATATACACACATAATGAAGGAATATCACAAAAACATTTATTGCATTTCTTTCTTTAATGTTTATTTATTTTTGAGAGAGACAATGCAAGCAGGGGAAGGGCGGAGAGAGGGAGACAGAGGATTTGAAGCAAGTTCTGTGCTGACAGCAGAGAGCCCCATGTAGGCTCAAACTCATGAACCACAAGATCACGAACTAAGCTGAAGTCAGATGCTCAACTGACTGAACCACCCCAGGTGCCCCTCTTGATAATGGTTTTAAAAATATTTTCTGGACAGTTGTTATTGATGGTATTAGAACAAAAATGTTATTCTATAATTGCCTAATGATAAAATCTTTGTTCCACTTTGTAATCCATATTATTTTTCTATCATTAGTTGATACCTATATGTTTGTTTTTATGCTAAGATTGCCTTGTATTTGGGTCAATAGATATCACTGGTAGAAAGTTCTTCAACAAAATTTGTAGATAATACACTTCTAAAATTCTTGTATTTCACAATTAGGCATTTGTGAAAAGCATGAAGGAAATAGAATGACACCATAAGATATATATTTTAATTAGCTACTTTTTCCCATCTTTTTCAAATTACATTACTTGAGCTTACGGGGCACCTGGCTGGCTCAGTTGCAGCTCTTGATGTTAAGGTTGTGAGTTCAAGCCGTATGTTGGGCATGGAGCCTAATTAAAAAAGAAATTACTTGAGCTTATAAGCAGAAAAGTTTCATCTCTTCCTTTCATTTTTCATCTTATTGAAGTTACAAATAAAAGTAAGATTGTTTAAGAGGCAGGAGGAAGGAGTCAAAAGCCAAGGAAATTGGATTATTTACAAACTGTATAATCAGTTCCTAAATGACTAGAAATTGTATATTCTTAACACAAATTCTCTCTTTTGTGCCCCAAATTATACATAAAATATAGAAATAGAATTTCTGCTCTCAAAGTAGTTGATGCTCTGAATTGTTCAGGTTCTGAATAAAGAAAAAAATACGAGAGTACTAGGAAATGCTAAAATAAATACCACTTACAACTTCAACTGGACCCGGATATTTAATGGGGCAGAATTGAAAATAATCTGGAGCAAAGGTCCTGGGTTTCAGTCCTCACTCATCCCCTGTCTGACTGCATGACTCGACTTCTTTGGCTTCAGTTTTCTGTAAAAGTATGAGTTTAATGAGATCAGCTTTTTCTATAGCATCTTCTACCTTTAGTAATCTATGCCCCAGGATCTTCTACAGTGGGTGAAATAATTATCATTCACATGCCTTAGAGACTTCTAACATCTTTGAATCATCAGAGAGAAGTTATTGAGTGCTTACCATCTGTCTCTGTTCATGTTCTTATGTCCTCTAGGTCTCTCCTTGCTGTTTTTTATTATGGTTTGTATGAATTAAAATCCCAAATCCTTTCTCCTAACAGAAATGTTTTCCTCCCAAGCCTGTACTAGCAAGGATAGTTAATTAGCTCCAACACAGTAAGAGTAGAGTCATACAGGGAATTGTGGCAACATCTGCTTTGTTTGTTCCAAGGAATCTGTGCAAATAAACAGGAGGAATTTCTGTTACTAAGCATGTATAACATAACTCAATTTGTCCAAAGTATTTCATATTACTTTATTATTATTTATTCTTCCTGGCAAGACCAAGCCAGGTATAAGGTAAGCAGGTCCTGGGTCCTCTCCTCATTGAAAGGCCTCCTCCCGCACATCACATTGTGAAGGAATGGTTACAAGGGTGGGAGTGAAGAAGAATGGAACTGTTGGGGTTTTTATTTAAAGCTATAAAATAGTGTTTGAAATTATCTTTATTTTTTCTAAATTTTTTTAACATTTACTTATTTTTGAGAGACAGAGAGAGATCATGAGGAGCAGAGGGGCAGAGAGAGGGAGACACAGAATTGGAAGCAGGCTCTAGGCTCTGAGCTGTCAGCACAGAGCCTGACACGGGGCTTGAACCCACAAACTGTGAGATCATGACCTGAGCTGAAGTCGGATGCTTAACCGACTGAGTCACCCAGGCACCCCTGAAATTATCTTTAAAAAGAGCAATATGTGGGGCACCTGGGTGGCTCAGTTGGTTAAGTGTCCACTCCTGGTTTTGGCTCAGGTCATGATTTCATGGTTTCTTGTATTCAAGCCCTACGTCAGGCTATGTGCTGACAGCACAGAGCCTGCTTGGGATTCTCTCTCTCCCTCTCTCTCTGCCCCCCACCCCCAGTTCATGCTGTCTCTGTCTCTCTCAAAAATAAACTTAAAAAAAAAAAAGAGCAGGGCGCTTTGGTGGCTCAGTCACTTGAGCATCTGACTTCAGCTCAGATCATGATCTCACAGTTCATGAGTTCGAGCCCTGCGTCAGGCTCTGGAGCCTGGCACCTGCTTCAGATTCTGCGTCTCCTGCTCTCTCTGCCCCTCCCCTGCTTACACACTCTATCTCTCTTTCCAAAAAAAAAAAAAAAGAAAGAAAAAAAAAAGAAAAAAGAAAAAGAGCAATATGTAAGGATATATAGATACAGGTACAATCACATACTGAATAAAGCTAGATCATACATCAAGATATAAACAGTAGATATCTGGAGGGTGGAATTATGGGTAATTTGGGGGTTTTTTGTCTTTCTTTTCTTTCCTTGCTTTCCAACTTTCTACTTTGAGCACATATTACTTTTTAATTAGGAAAAAAAGTTATTTTAGGGGCACCTAGGTAGCTCAGTTGGCTAAGTGTCCAACTCTTGTTTTTGGCTCACATCATGATCTCACAGTTTGAGGGATGGAGCTCCTTCTCAGGCTCAGTGCTGACAGCGCAGAACTTGCTTGGGATTCTCTCTCTCCCTCTCTCTCTGCCCCTCCCCCATCTCTCTCAAAAATAAATAAAAAACTTAAAAAAAAGAAAAAAGTTATGTTAAAAAAGTAAATGGATTTCTCAAGGTTTTGGATGATAATTATTGCTGTATTAGTCTCATCACACAGTTACTTCCCTATACCTATTGTTAAGCCTACTGTGAACATACTTAAAGGACTTATAAAACATATATTTGACTTACCCTTTGTTCAGTCATTCAACATGTAGGGAGTGTATAAAATGTACTCAAGGTGTTTTCCCAAAGACTAGGAATTTGGAGATAAATAAGGGTATCCTCTATCGTCAAGTAGCTCTCAAGCTAGTGGGACAGACATGAAAACAGATCATTATTGGGGTGCCTGGCTGGCTTAGTTGGGAGAGCCTGTGACTCTTGATCTTAGGATCATGAGTTCAAGCCCCACATTGGGTATAGAGATTAGTTAAAAATAAAATCTTGAAAAAAAAAAAAAAGAAAACAGATCATTACAATACAGTGTGATAAATTATCCATGAAAAAGTCCTGTGGGGGCACAGAGGAAGAGTATCTGAGCAAGGTTGAAAGATGAGCAATGATAGGAAGGGACCAGTCACAGAAAAGGGCATGCTTGAGTCCAAGAAATTATTTACTAAGAACGAATGATTCTTATTACGTGCTGGAATGAGTGTACAAACAAGGGACACTTTTTAATCTTGGAAGTTTCAAAACGCATTCATTCATTAATTTATCCATTTATTCAACACATATTTGTTGAATGTTATCATGTGCATGTAGAGGCCATTTTTAGGCAAAGCAGCATATGTGATGGAATGTAGAAAGGGCCCACAGGAACCCCCGGCTGAATACAGACGGGACAATCAAGCAACCCACCTCAAAATATCCATAGGTCCTAACTAACCAATGGGCTACTTACAACTAGGCACAGTTACCAAAAAAGGGAAGATTTCATATCTCACCATATCTCCTCATCTTCCCCCTTTAAGAACAGCCCCCATGCATGCCTCTTTTCAGACAGCATCTTCTCTGCTGCCTGCCCACTTCTCCCTTGAGGTGTATTCAATAAACTTCTATCGCCTTTGTTCTGCCTCAAGTGAATTCTTTCACCTCCCACACCACCAGCTTCTACCTCATCTCACCCCGCATTTGGAGGCCCCCATCCGATCAAAAGACACCCCATATAGACACTACAGAGCACTCAGGCACTGGAGATAATGATAGCAAAGACATCCATAGTCCTTACTCTCAAGCAGCTTACATTCTAGTGGGGGTGAGACGTTAATCAAATAATCCTACAAATACATGTAAAATTCTAACTGTGATAAGTGCTGCAAAGGAAAAACATACAATGCTTTGAAATTGAATAATGGAGGTGGGGGGATCACAACTAATCAAGGAGCCCAGGGAACACTTTCCTGAGGTAGTAATGTTTCAACTGAGATTTGAAGGATGACTAAGTACTACAACAGCTAAGAGGAATAGAAAGAGTAAATCAAATGGAGATAAAGCTGTGCCCAGGCTCTGTGGCAAGAAGGAACATGTTGGTTAGATTTGGAAAAATTGAAAGAGAGTCAGTATGGCTGGAGCTGAGAAATGAGAAGAAATATGGTAAGAGATGTGGCTGGAGTCAAGTTAGGAGCCAGATCATGCAGAGTCTCAAGGGTCAGATTAAGCATTTTATTTTTATCCAAAGATCAAGAGGAAGACTGCAAAGAAGATAGAGGTGACCATGGGGAAAATTTGATCAAATTTGCATTAAAAAAAGAACTATCTGCAGAGTGCGAAACACGAAAGGGGTCAGAGTAGATGCATGTGGTCCATCTCTGAGATCTTCACAAATGGTGCAATCAGTAGGTGATGGGGCACCTGGCTGGGTCAGTCAGTTATGCATGTGACTTGTTTTTTGTTTTATGATTTTTTTGGGGGGGGGGGTGCCTGGGTGGCTCAGTCTGTTAAGTGTCTGACTCTTGGTTTAGGCTCAGGTCATGATCTCACAGTTCGTGAGCCCCACATCAGGCTCTGTGTTGACAGTGTGGAGCCTGCTTGGTATTCTCTCTCTGCCTCTCCCCTGTTCATGCTGTCTCTATCTCTTTCAAAATAAAGAAATAAACTTTAAAAATAAAATAAAATTTATTTAAAAATATTTAACTTAAAATTAAAAAAAATTAGTGTGTATTTTTTAGAGGGATAGAGCAGAAGACAAGTGAGGGAGGGGCAGAGAGAAAGGAAGACAGACTCTGTAGTAGGCTCAGGCTCTGAGCTGTCATCACAGAGCCTGACACAGCTCAAACTCATGAACTACGAGATCATGCCCTGAGCTGAAATTGGACACTCAACTGACTGAGCCACCCAGGCACCCCACAGAAGATTTTATTTTTAAATAATCTATCCGACCTGGGGCTTGAACTTACAACCCTGAGATCAATAATCATATGCTCCACAGATTGAGCCAGCCAGGCATCCCAATGTGCGTGTGACTCTTGATCTTGGGGTCATGAGTTCAAGCCCTGCAATGGGCATAGAGCTTACTTTAAAAAAATAAATAGGGAGGCCTGGGTGGCTCAATCGGTTAAGCATTGGATTATTGATTTCAGCTCAGATCATGATCTCACGGCCCATGATTTCATGCTCCCTCTGCCCTTCCCTTCCCTTTCCCTTCCCCAACTCATGTAGTTGTCTTTCTCTCTCAAAAAACAAACAAAAAAAAATTAAATTATTTTAAAAATTAATACATTGGTGGTGATGTTAATAAATGTGATTTAATTTTGTTTTGTTTTGTTGAGGGAGAGCACAACAGAGGAGGGGAAGAGGGAGAGGGAGAGAGAGAATCTTTTTTAAAAATTTTTTTTAATGTTTTTATTTTTGAGATAGAGATAGCAAGAGCATGAACAGAGAAAGGGCAAAGAGAGAGGGAGACACAGAATCCAAAGCAAGCTCCAGGCCCTGAACTGTCAGCACAGAGCCCAACGAGGGGCCCAAACTCACAAACTGTGAGATCATGACCTGGGCCAAAGTTGGATGCTTAACCGACCGAGCCACCCAGGTGCCCTGGGGGGAAAGAGAATCTTAAGCAGGCACCGCACTCAGCATGGAGCCCAACTCTGGGATTGATCTCACACTCTGGGCTCAATCTCATCATGACCATGAGATCATGACCTGTGCAGAAATCAAGAGTTAGATGTTTAAGTGACTGAGCCACCCGGGTACCCCAATAAATGTAATTAAAAAAATAGAAGACAGACTTGGACTAGGGTAGTGGGGAGATGTGAATTGACTCAAGATATTTAGAAGGCAAAATAAATAGGACGTGGTGATGGAATAGATGTGTGAGTGAGTATGAGGAGAAGTTACAAGAATTGGGAGAGACAAAGGTGATTCTTATACTTTCATATGTCTGCAGAACATTTTTTAAAATTTATTTTTTACCTTTATTTATTTTTGAGAGACAAAGAGACAGAGTGCAAGTGGTAGAGGGGCAGAGAGAGAGGGAGACACAGAATCAGAAGCAGGCTCCAGGCTCTGAGCTGTCAGCACAGAGCCAGACACAGGGCTTGAACTCATGAACTGCAAGTTCATGACCTGAGCCGAAGTCGGACACTCAACCGTTGGAGCCACCCAGGTGCCACTGGAAAACATTTTTGTTTTGTTTGCAGAGCTGAGAGATGAATTCAATATCCTCTCAGATTAATTTCAGCCTAGGGTTGTGGTTTTTATTTTTTATTTTATTTCTTAAATTTTTATTTATTTGATAAAGAGAGAATGTGCGTGTACACACAAGTGGGGAAGGGGCAGAGAGAGAGAGAGAGAGAGAGAGAGAGAGAGAGAGAGAATCCTAAGCAGACTCCACACTGTTAGCAGCACAAATCCCCATGCAGGGCTCACACCCATGAACTGTGAGATCACGACCTGAGCCAAAAAAAAAAGAGTCAGATGCTAAACCAGCTGAGCCAGCCAGGTGGCTCAGGTTGTGTGTGTGTGTGTGTGTGTGTGTGTGTGTGTGTGTGTGTGTTTAAGTTTATTTATTTATTTTGGGAGAGACAGAGAGAGCACGAGCAGGTAGGGGCAGAGAGGGGAGAATTCTAAGCAGGCTCTGTTCTGTCAGAGAAGAGCCTGACAGCAGGCTTGAACCCACAAAACTGCAACATCATGACCTGAGCCAAAATCAGTCACCCCCAGGTTGTGGTTTTTAAATTTTCCTTCTTCCTAGCCTGATTGTCTCTTAAAAAGTACAAGGGAAGAAATCAGGTGAAAAAATTTTGAATGCTTATATCTTTATATGGAGGTATACTTAATATATACTGTATAAATCTTTTTTTAATGTTTATTCATTTTTGAGAGAGAGAGCGCACACATGAGCGGGGTGGGGAGAGAGAGAGAGAGAGAGAGGGAGGGAGACACAGAATCCAAAGTAGCTCCAGGCTCTGAGCTGTCAGCATGGAGCCTGACACAGGGCTTAAACCCACAGACTGTGAGATCATGACCTGAGCCGAAGTTGGCCGCTTAACCAACTGAGCCACCAAGGCATCCCTAAACTGTATAAATCTTAAATGTACAGCTTGTTGAAATTTTACATACGTGTACACTAGTATAATCATCACCAAGATAAGGTATAGAAGCTTCCAGAGCACCTGGCTGGCTCAGTGGGTGAAGCATGCAACTCTTGATCTTGGGGTTATAGGTTCAAGCCCCACATTGGGTATAGAGATTAGTTAAAAATAAAATCTTAATATATATATATATATATATATATAAATTTCTTGCACACCAGAAACTTCCATGGGTTCTCTTTACAGTTAGTAACCACCAAGAATAATGACTACTCTGACTTTTATTACTATGAGATTGTAATATAATAAGATATGTATTTGGTCTTTGTCCTGATTCCTGGCAAAAGAGCTCCTAAAACTCTTGTAATTTTCTAAGTGATAATGGTAGAAGCACATCTTTTGTCATTTTTAATAAGTCCCTCTCAACCATACCTGACTTTATATTAATGGGGTGACTCAAGATGATTTCTTAGCTTCAGGATGGGGGCTGGTTGCCAGAGGAACCAACCATGTAATTACGGGTATGGAACTTTCAGTCCCATCCCCTAACCTCTGAGAAGGGGAGGAGGATTGTGGATTTAGTCAAGGTTAATGATTTAATCAATTAGACCTTCATAATGGAGCCTCCATATAAACCCTAAACTATGGGGTATGGAGAGCTTCCAAGTTGGTGAATATATCCACATACCATGAGGGTAGTGTACCCCAAGCTCCACAGGGACAGAACCTCCTGTGTTCAGGACCCTTGCAAACCTCACTCCCTGTCCATCTTCATTTAGCGTTTCATTTGTATCTTTTATAATATCCTTTATAATAAGCTGGTAATATATTTATTTTCCTGAGTTCCGTGAGCTATTATAGCAAATTATCAACCCTGACTAGGAGGTCAAGGGAACCCCCAATTTATCTACTGATTGACATTTGAACTATTTCCCATTTGTGGCTGTTATGAATAAAACTGTGAGTACTCTGATGCCTTTTGGTGGACATAAACACTCATTTCTGTTGTTATAACCAGAAGTAGGTCTGGATCATAAGGTACACATACTTAGCTTATAGTAGGTACTGCCATAGATTTTTTCCAAATTGTACCAATTTACATGCCCACTAGCAATGTATGAGAGTTCCAGTCATTCTACCTCACCAATCCTTGGTATCAACAGTCTTTATTTATTTTTTTAAGTTTATTTATTTTGGGAGAGACAGCACAAGCAGGGGAGGAGCAGAGAGAGAGAGAGGGAGAATCTGAGCCTGTCTCTGTGGTGACAGCAGTGAGCCACCCAGGTGCCCTGGTATCATCAGTCTTTTAAAAGCAACTGTGGACTTTTAAATTTCCAGGTGAATCATTATTCCACAGAAATTGTGAGCTCTGTTGGGAGGTGCATTTGGGGATAGTTCCTGGGATGTTAAGATGAAGCGCACCAATTTTTGAGGATGAGCCTGCAGCCTCTGACATGGGCAGAGGATACCACGATCCAAGTGAGGCCCAGCATGAGCCTAGAGATTCTCAAAGGAATTCCAGACTCTTGCCCAATGGGCTCCTGGTTCATCAAGGGCATTGTGAGGCAAGATGGAACTGCAGCAATAGGCTCAAGAAGAAAGCTGAACCACTTCTGACCCATTCACCCTGTTCATGTCTCCGAAGGGATAGGTGTGACCAAGTAAGATGGGGCTGCCTTTCCCAAGGTGGCACTAGAGATTAGTGGCAGTGCCCACTTGGGATGGCAGAGGACCCTGTCTCAATCTGGTCTTTGTTTCAGCTTGGAAAACAAATCTAAATCTTATAGGCAGAACCTCAGATGGGTCAACAGAGCTCCCCGGAGGTATGAAGCCTGAAGCAACCAGCAGGTAACTGGGCACTATAGCCCGAAGCCAGTCAACCCCAAGCAAGAGCATCCTGCTTCCTCAAGGGTTTCTTTGCCTGAGGAAAAGTGGAAGCCAGCACTCAAATTCCTACAGCATCTTCTGAAAATGGAGGCAAGGGTGATCCTGAAAAAGCCCCCTTATCTGACAAGCAAAACGGCCACTCTGTGGTTCAGAATTTCACCCAATATGCCCTCATAGAGATGCAACCAGGGCCCGGAGGGAGAGGCAGGCAATGGCAGTCCCCTGTTCCTGTCCTCAATTTAGGAGACGTAAGAGACATAAATTAAGGCCTGAGGCCTATTTCATAAAGCACAAAGACCCTGTGGCCGGCAGGTCGTGGGAATCTAAAGGGAGGCGAGGTCGTAGCTGAGGGACAGTTTGGGCAGGGGAGAGGCGGCCAGCAGGGAATCTGGAGACTGAGTGGAGAATGGAGCCTCAGGACTCCCCAAGGGTGGGAAGGCGGGCAGAGGACCAGGGAGAGGCTTGGGCTGGTAGTGCCGGGCAGGGCAGGTACTCTGCGGAAGGAAAGTCTGGGCACGCCGGTCGAACTCCACCTGCGAGGGTGGGGGAAGGAGGTCCTGCGTCCTCGCACAGAGTCCAGCCCTTGGTGCGGGAGCTCCGTCTGTGATAGGTTCGGGGGAAGTGCGGCGCTCAAAAGGAGATAACCAGTGGCAGCTGCCCAGTAAAGGCGTGTGCTGGGAGGGATTCCTCCTCCGAGCCGGGTTAGTTGTCTTCACTTCCGGGTGCCTGCGGATGAGTAGGCGGGGGTCCAAGGTCGGCGGCCAGAACGCAGATTGCTTTGACCCCAGGTCTTCCACCTCCAGCGGCGCTCTGACGACCGTTGGAAATGCGCGGGCGGCAGCAAAACGACAGCCGCGAATTTACCACTGGCTGACCCTAAACCCCACCCACGAAGGCCCGCCGGCGTCTCCGTGGCTACATGCTGCGAACTGCGGCTGCGCAGGAGTGACGGAGCGAGGGCGAAGGGGAGGGGGTGTTTTGGTTCTAGCCGCTCGCCGTCCTTTCAGACTTGTTCGTCTGAAAGCTTGTCGTTCCTTCCTCCCCTGCCCCTTCCCTTTCCCTTTCCCTTTCCCGGCCCCGGTCCTCCCTCCCTCCTTTCCCTTCTGTCTACCTCCCTGGGTCCGGGCCATTTTCCGGGTCAGGCGCTTTAAAGTGCGTGGCCCCGGGGCCCAGTATATGACCCGCCGTCTTACTAACCCTCGCTACCCCCGCCCCATGTGGCTGCGGGGCCGCTGCGGCGCTGCCCACTATGGCCCGGAAAGCAGTTAGCAGGAAGCGGAAAGCGCCCGCCTCGCCAGGATCTGGGAGCGACGCTCAGTGCCCGCAGGTGAGGGCTGGGAGAGGCCGGGACCGGGGATATATCGCCGAAGCACCCAGAGAGGGATAGGGTCCTAAGAGCAGGGAACCGGAACCCGGGACCAAGGTCTGTAGTCAGAAGTGGGGCAAGAACGGGGCCCCAGCCTGTACGGTAAGAACTGGGCCCCCCAGGAATTCGTGGGAGAGCAGAAAGGCCAGAGAGATGAGGAGCTAAAGGGAAATTTGGAAACGGGACATACTCCGCAGAAGGCCTGCAGCCGGGAGTGGGGCTTGAGTGGAAGCTACAATCTTGGCTTTGGAGGAAGGGAAACCGTCGTCGACTGGAATAAGGAACAAAACCTCTCAGAAGGTACGGGGAGAGTGAAGTCCACCTCCCGCGTGGGGTGGAAGGGCCGGGGAGCCGAGATGATTGCAACCTTTATATGGGAAGGAATCTCCCTCTGGCTGCCTCAAGCCCTGATGTGGGCTTTTTGGTTCTTGGACCATTGTAAAAAAAAAAAAAAAAAAAAAAAGCACTTTTCAGGTATCATCCTTATACCTTCCTCTTTGAAGGAGAAGACCTCGTTGGACGCCTATTCGGACTCTGATTTCCCGTGCCTCCTACCCCGTTAGTGTTTGATTTTTCGAATTCTTCAACCGCTTGGAGCGCGGGACAGGGAGGTGGCCCTTGATAGTGCATCCCTGGAAGGTGTAGGACCCCAGTCTGGCCCTAGTTGCACTCTCCATGCTCCGCGGGGAGTACAGACTGAGAGAGAGAAGGGGACTGGGTAGAGATGCAGCCCAGGTCGGTATAGTAATTGTTTGGCCCCTCATTCCCTTTGCTGTCAAGTATAGCTTAAGGAGATTTGAATCCTTCACTCCTAAAAGGCCTAGTAAACCTTTTGGCCTCTTTTCTGCTTCCACTCCTTTGTCTTTCAGCCCTTGTTTCTCATAGGTTTGACAATGAGCATCATCTTTTCAATGTCGGAAGAGTTAAATTGGATTTTTTGTGTTAAGATACCTGTTCTGTTGTATGTAAATCCTGTAGGATGAGTTCCTGGTGATTTCTCTGATACAGGAAGATCCCTCTTTCTGAACAAAGGTAGCCGAAGCCCTAATTTCTAATGTTGCTTTACACAGTTTGGCTGGGATCACTCACTTCACAAAAGGAAAAGACTCCCCCCAGTGAAGAGATCCTTAGTGTACTACCTGAAGAACCGAGAAGTCAGGCTTCAGAATGAAACCAGCTATTCTCGAGTGTTGCATGGCTATGCAGCACAGCAACTTCCCAGTCTCCTGAAGGAGAGAGAGTTTCATCTTGGGACCCTTAATAAAGTGTTTGCATCTCAGTGGCTGAATCATAGGCAAGTGGTGTGTGGCACCAAATGCAACACGGTAAGTGTCTGGGGTAGTGAACCTTACCCTAGGTCTTGCTCTAGAACCTCTCACTGCTCGGTTTTCTCATCAGTTTCTTCTGGGAGGAGATGGCCTTACTCTGCTTTCCATTCCCTATCTGTTGTTAACTTCTGCCTCTCTTTCTGTCCCTTTTCCCACTTACTCAGTTCTTTGCTGATAAATCTTCAGAGGAACCTGTTTCTTTCTTTCTTTTTTTTTAAGTTTATTTATTTTTGAGAGAGAGAGAGAGACAGAGTGCAGGTGGGGGAGGGGCAGAGAGAGAGAGACCAGAATCCGAAGCAGGCTCCAGTCTCTGAGCTGTCAGCACAGAGCCCGATGCAGGGCTCGAACTCATAGACTGTGAGATCATGACCTGAGCCAAAGTTGGACGCTTAACCGACTGAGCCACACGGGCACCTCAGAGAGGATCCTCTTTCTTTAGGCCTCTTGCCATACGGCTGTTCCACTGCTTGTAGAGTTTTTTTGTCTCCTCTTTTTATGTTGCTTTTTATGTCAGAGATCACAGAGGAAAGATTTAGGAAAGAATGATGCTCAGAGCATCATTTGGGATACATAATAGTGGAAACCTAGGTCTTATCTGCCAGGCTAAAGGCATATATAAAAATATTTAGGGGCGCCTGGATGGCTCAGTCGAGTGTCCAACTTGGGCTTAGGTCATTATCTCACGGTTCGTGGGTTCGAGCCCCACATTGGGCGCTCTCCTGTCAGCAAGAAGCCTGCTTTGGGTTTTCTCTCTCTCTCAAAAATAAATAAGCATTAAAAAAAATTTAAAGTAGCACTTGGCTCAAGATAGGAATAAAGTAAACATTATTTTTTAGGGAGTAGAATCTAAAGATGTATTTCTTTTAAGAAAAGGCAGAGAATGTGTGTTTGGTGGTATATTTCAGGATGTAAATGTTTGCTCTTTGTAAAGTAGCCTCCTGGAAAGGATTCAAAAGAGAAAAATTATTATACAAGCAGGAGAGTGTTCTTATACAGAATGACTTAGAAAACAGTTATAAGTGAATGAAAGGAAAAATATATCAGTAATCTATATAATAAGCACAGTTACAGGCATAGATAAGATCAATCCATGATCGGATATTGTGATATGAATGGAACAGAAAGACACAAATAGCATGATTTCAAAGGAATGTTAAGAGATAGGGCCTGAAGTTGGGAAATGATTCCAAAGGAAGCATGAGAAAAGATGGGATGTAGACCCAACTGCTCTCTCCCGTTTTCACCTCACCCTGGGTGATTAGACAAGTAATGTCATAATGGCTGGGTAAATTTACCTTAGACAGAAACACAGATTGATTGAAAGAGAGAAGGCCCTTCTAGATCAAGAAAGTCTTAAGTACTAGAAGTGTTTGTTTATAAAGGACATAGGGAAAGATTTAAACATGAGTTTTAAGGAAGGAAATAATATTGTGGAGGTTGGGGCCAAGCTGACATTGCCTCTTCTGTTGAAGGTTGCTGCTTGTCACACAGAAGCTTTTCAAAACTCAGTAGTGGTGGGGCGCCTGGGTGGCTCAGTCACTTAGGCGTCCTGCTGTTGAACTCAACTCAGGTCATGATCTCAGGATTCGTGGGATCGAGCCCCAAGTCGGGCTCTGGGTTGACATCATGGAGCCTGCTTGGGATTCTCTCTCTCCCTCTCTTTCTGCCCCCTTCCCCACTCGTGCACGTGCACATGTGCGCTCTCTCTCTCTCTCTCTCTTTCTCTCTCTCTCAAAATAAACAAACTTAAAAAAAAAAAAAGCCTAAGTAGTTGTGGAAAGACAAAACTTACTTTTCCTAGTTTCTCATATCACCACTCCTAGGTTAAGAGCACTGCCATTATTGTAACGTGGAGTAGAAAAAAGTCTCCCATTTGGAGGAATTCATTCCACTCTCCATATACATCATCATAGTGTTTTGCCCAGCAAATGTTGCTGAATTATGAACTAAGTTAATAATAAACTCTTTTTTTGAATTTATTGACTCTATTTTGAAGGTTTGAATAATGTAAAGTAATAATTCTTTTTTGTTTTAATGTTTATTTTTGAGATAGAGACACACAAGAGTGTGAGCAGGGGAGGGGCAGAGAGCAGAGAGAGGGAGACATAGAATCTGAAGCAGGCTCCAGGCTCTGAGCTGTCAGCACAGAGCCTGATGGGGGGCTCGAACTCATGAACCATGAGATCATGACCTGAACTGAAGTTGGAAGCTTAACTGAGCCACCCAGGTGCCCCTAATCTACTCTTAATACCTACCTCTTTCTGACTTCCTGTGTTCTCTTAACCTAAAGTGTTTAACTGAAGACCTGTTTTCTTTATATAGTTTATGTTATTTCCTTAGTTTTCAGAACCGAAGCAGGGAACCCTGCTCTTCTCTGAATTTTGTGACATTTGGCAAATGATTCTCCTGTTTGCCTTTGTTTTCCCATCTGTAAAATGGGAGTGGTAATATCCAGTGCTGAGAAGGTGGCTGTGCACATCTTGGGAAATACTTGAAGTTAGCAATATCTTCCTTATGCAGAAATAGTAGTGGTCAGGGTACCTGTGTCGCTCAGTGGGTTGAGGATCCAACTCTTGGTTTCTTCTCAGGTCATGATCCTGGGGTTGTGGGATCCAACCCTGCATCATGCTCCATGCTGGGCATGGAGCCCTCTTTTTCTCTTTCTCTCTCTTTCTCTTTCTCTTTCTCTTTCTCTTTCTCTTTCTCTTTCTCTTTCTCTCTCTCTCTCTCTCTCTCTGTGTGTTTTTCCCTCCCCCCTCCCACCCCCTTGTGAATATATTTGGTGATAATGAATGCAAAGCTTTTTCCAATGCTCTTTGCATTTCTTGGGACTCCACTCAGTTTGAAAGAAAGGAAGATTAAAGAATCTTTGGATAATATGTGACTATTTGGGGGAAGAAGAGTTTGTGTTGAAGTCTCAATAAATTAAGTTTTGATGTATTGAAATTTTACTATCAATGAAGCAGCGTAAATGTGTTAAGTAGGAAAAGTATACCACAACCATTTATATCCTCAGATAACCTATTCATGTATCTGCTGGTTAGAAGCTGTTTTTGTCTTGGGTACTGTTGGTATTTATCAGCATTTAACTGAATATACACAAATGCTAAAAAAAGCCCTATCATTTCCCAGTTAACTAGCTTCGGGGAATAGTATTGAAACTTCTGCTGAGACATTAGATCCTTTATGGAAAAAAAACATCAGATATATTCTGTAAGTCTTTCTGTAGCTTGATTCCTGAGATGAGAATTGCACTGTGCTATGGGCTAACAGTCAAACTAGGGACAGTCCTTTATCTCCCTGAATTCTCTGGGCCTATTAAGCACAGGAATAACTACAGGAATGGCCAAAGTATGTCTTAACCATTAATAACATTAGTATGGTCATATACATTTTTAAGTTTGTTTATTTTAAGAGAGAGAGTGTGTGCATGCACTTGTGGGAGGGACAGAAATAGAGAATCCCAAGCAGGGCCCATACAGTCAGTTCAGAGCCCAATGTGGGGCTGAAACTCATAAACTGCAAGGTCATGACCTGAGCAGAAATCAAGAGTCAGATGCTCAACTGACTGAGCCACCCAGGTGCCCCAGTATGGTCATATTTTTTCTTTTCTTTTCTTTTTTAATTAAGTTTATTAATTTTGAGAGAGAGAAGACAGAGCAAGTGGGGCAGGGGCAGAGAGAGGGGGGGAGAGAGGGATCCCAAGCAGGCTCCACACTGTCTGTGCAGAGCCCAGTGTGGAGCTCGAACTCACGAAACCTTGAGATCAGGACCTGAGCTGAAACCAAGAGTTGGACATTTAACCTGTCTGGAGTTCTCTCTTGTCCAGCGAGAGAGTGGACGCAGGATTGACATGTGAGAGAGGCTAATGTCTGGAAGGAGACAAGAGCCCCCCGAGTAAGGGTCCTTTCTCGGTTTTTATTAGGATCAGAAGGCTTACAAGTTTGATGGATGTGCACAAAGAGACGATCAAACCATAAACATTAACTCATAGGCATGGGGGAAAGGGTCTTGAAGACATGGTGTTAGGCGTTTGGGTCAATAGAAAACAAAGTCCTGGGCAGACGGTTGTTGACAACAGGCTGGAGGCACCACCTCTGTTTACCTAAACTTGCCTAGGGGACAAGAAAGAGCATGCTACCTCAGGGTCAACAAGGCACCTTTCTTTTGCTAATTAGCTTCTCTCTGGGCAACTTCCCTGCTTCAGCCTATAGCCCTGTTTACCTGTTTAACTATTTTGGTCCTTCCTTCCTGTGAAAGCAGCTTTCTGCTATTTTACTAGTGGGGGGGGGAGTTCTGCCCTGAATACCTAATCTTGTTTACTTCATTTTTGATGCTTTCATCCTGAGGCTTTTCTTTTCCTATATCTTTGTCCTGTACTGGGGAACTTTGTCCTATTTACCACCTAAAACTCGGATGCGTACATCCTGTGGCTTTCTATTTCTTTATGACTTGTTAACCCATCAGTGCAAGCTCAGGGAATTCCTAAACTTATCCCCCACATAATCAGTTGAGCCACCCAGGTACTCCTGGTCATATTTTTTCTAAGTTACTTAAAGAAAAAGGGTAGTATAACCTTAATTGGAACGTGGGTCTGGAAATCAGTATGGGTTGGTATATTTTCCTGGCTTATGATTACAAAATCAGGTTGTGTAAAGAGCCAGACACAAAGGCTAATTAATAGAAGTTTGCCAGGCATAAGACAGTAAGAAGTAGCAGGGACTGTAAAGAGCCAGAAAAAGCATTCTTGGCTCCAGCCAGTTTTTGCCATGCAGAAATTTTTTTTTCTTTATGTTTATTATTTTGAGAGAGACAGAGACAGCACAAGTGGGGGAGGAACAGATAGAGAATGAGAGATAGAATCCCAAGCAGGCTCCGTGCTGCCAGCACAGAGCCCTACATGGGGCCCAAACCCAGGAACTGTGATATTATGACCCAAGCCAAAATTAAGAGAGTCCCAACCAACCGAGCCACCCAGGATTTTTAAGTTTTTTTTAATGTTTATTTTTGAGACAGAGACAGAGCTTGAGGTGGGGAAGGGCAGAGAGAGAGAGAGAGAGAAACAGAATCTGAAGCAGGCTCCAGGCTCTGAGCTATCAGCACAGAGCCTGATGCGGGGCTTGAACCCATGAACTGTGAGATCATGACCTGAGCTGAAGTCGGACGCTTAACCGATTGAGCCACCCAGGCGCCCCTAATGTTTATTATTTTTGAGAGAGAGACTGTAAGCAGGGGAGGGGCAGAGGGAGAGGGAGACCCAGGATCTAAAGTGGGCTCCGTGCTGACAGCAGAGAACCTGATTCATGGCTTGAACTCCCAAACCGTGAGATCATGAGCCTAAGTCAGATGCTTAACTGAGCCACCCAGATGCCCTGCCATGCAGGAATTTGAACCTATTGTTAATTTTTCCTTTTAAGGAGAAACTGGAAATCTGGATTTTTATGAGGGAAAGTACTAACCATTTGTGAAGATTATTGAGAATCTGGTGTGACAAGAGCTTTGGTGTCTGTAAGAGAATTGTGAGATTAAGGTTGGAAAGGTGCATTAGGATCAAATTATGGAAGCCATGGAGTGTCAAGCTCAGATTTTCTCTGTTGGGGAATGGAGAGACAAAATCCAAGGGTTTTAAACAGGGAATGACATGGTTGGAGTACTGCTTTAGGGGAAAGCAGTTACAGAATGCTAGTGCTGTAGTATAAATGAGAGGTGATGAGGGCCAAAAGCAGGACAGTGGCAGGGAGAGCATGAGGAGGAGATAGAATACATCTTAAGAGGGGTGACTGGGTGGCTTGATCAGCAGAGCATGCAATTCTTGATCTTGGGATTGTGAATTTGAACCCCACATTGGGCATAGAGCCTACTTTTAAAAAAAAATCTTAAGAGGTACAATCTGAGATGGTGACATGCTCAGATGTAATCCAGAGGATTAAGTCAAAATTGATACTGATGTCTTGAACCTGCGTAACTAGAAGGATGGCAGAAGTATTGAGAAGATTTGAAAAGAAAATGAGTTCAGTTTTATACTTTCACTTAGTTGAAATTTAAAAGATGGGTAAAGGGGAGGGGGAGCCTGGGTGGCTTAGTTGGTTATGTGACTGACTTCAGCTCAGGTCATGATCTCACGGCTCATGAGAGCCCCACATTGGGCTCTCTGCTGTCAGTGCAGAGCCTGTTTCAGATTCTCTGTCTCCCTCTCTCTCTCTCTCTCTCTGCCCCTCCCCGTACTCTCTCTCTGAATAAATAAACATTAAAAAAAAAACTTTAAAAATTAAAAAAATAATAAAAGAGGGGTAAAGATTGAAGTTCATGATTTGGGAACTAATCATCTATATATAAGGGATTATTGAAATTTGTGCACTACCGGGGTACCTGGTTGGCTTAGTCGGTTAAGCGTCTGACTTCAGCTCAGGTCATTATCTCAAAGTTTGTGGGTTCAAACCCCACATCAGTCTCTGTGCTGATGATGCAGAACCTTCTTAGTATTCTCTCTCTCTCTCTCTCTCTCTCTCCCTCCCTCTCCCTCTCTCCACTCCCTCTCTCCCCCTCCCTTTCTCCCTCTCTCTTCTACACTCTTGTACTCTCTCTCAAAATAAATAAGTAAACTTTAAAAAAGAATTTGCATACTGCCATGGGAGAGAGGGTAGAGAAGACACTTTTTTTTAAATGTCTATTTATTTTGAGAAAAAGAGTATGCATGCAAGCAGCAGAGGGGCAGAGAAGGAGAGAGGGAATCCCAAGTAGATCCTATGCTCAGGAGGAGGGGGGGAGGCTGAATGAGGGGGCCTTGATCCCACCACTGGAAGATCGTGACCTGAGCCAAAATCAAGAGTTGGATGTGGATGCTTAACCAACTGAGCCTCCCAGTGCCCCAAGAAGGCACTCATAAGTTCCATAAACCTTGCCTAAAATTGCAAAAATTTCATCATATGTGTATTTTCTGGGCATGATGTGGCGAAAGTGGTATAGCCAGCAATCTATAGTTTTCATGAGATTTTCAAAGGGAGTACTATGAGCCAAAAATGGGTAGGAGCCATTGATATTGAAAGAGTGGCTAAAGATAGAACCTTGGAGAATGTCTACATTTATGGAACTGCTACAAGGAGAGCAGGGAGGTCAGAGGAGAACTAGGAAAGTACCAAAACCAATTCAAGAAGGGGGATATTTTGGAGCACCTGGTTGGCTCAGTCAGAAGAGCCTACAAATCTTGATCTTGGAGTCGTGAGTTCAAGCCCCACATTGGGTATAGAGATTACTTAAATAAAAAATTTTAAAAAAGAAAGAAAGGGGGCATTTTTCAGAAGACAATTTGAAGGATAATAATAGAGTAATAATGTATGCAGAGTTTGAGGTATTTAATTTTAGATTCTTATTTCTTATTTTTTGATACCCTTCAGCCAAAGACTATCAGGGACTTAGCATAGTAGATAAAATTGCTTTTTGCAGTTACAGAGAACCTATACCAAAGGGAACCATGGAGCCTTTCAGTAAGAGAGTGTTAAAAAGGACTTAAAAGAGTGATTTGGAGGAAGGCTTAAGGAAATGGGACTTTCATAGGAAAATTTCCTGTGAAATTATTTTCACCTAGACACCAAGACATAGCTGATAGTACCAGGCTCACTCCCTACATATCAGGGCTGCTTTCTTTTTCTCACCATCTCTCAAAGGAATGGTCAGGGGTGTACTGCTGACTTCCCAAATAGACTTGGTGGATCATAATGAAGCAGACAAAATCAGTTTGGGCTGCGATTTGCTGTCAGATGGGAGGAAGAAGAACTTTGAGGAGCTTAACTTTGGGGGTGGGGAGGAATGATAAGCACGAGAGTTGAGAAAATAGCTGTAATGTTTTCACTGAGTTTACATATTCAGATTCCTGAAATAAAGGCAGAATATGAGATCCAATTTGAGACACAGGAAAACAAAATATGGTGAAGTGTGGGAGTTTTGCTTTGACCAGATCTTTAATTCATGCTCCCTCATTTTACTGTTTTATTTCCCCAAAAGGATTACATCCTTTTAGAAGATACTTTTAATTTTTTCCTTTTTTAAATATTTTATTTTAAAGTAATTTTTACACCCAACATGGAGCTCAAACCCACAACCAAATGAGCCAGCCTGGGACCCCTAGAAGATACTTACAAATGCTTGCAGAATTCTTTGGGCCCAGCCAGGTGTACAGTATTCTTATCTGTATTATCCAATTTTGTTTCATAGGACAGTAATCTGTAAATTAGCCATTTTTAAAATGACATGGTTATTCTCTGCCTAGTATGAAATGTTCAGATTTATTCCAGAATTAGTCTTTATGTTATTTTCAGAATATTTGACTCTATTTTAGAGGAAGATTTTAGATGTGGAAATGATAGAATTGCTATGTTGGCAAGTTCATCTGCTGGGGCACATGTGTGAAAGTGATTCTACATGGGAAATTGTGGAAATGCCTCATAAATTCTAAGGTTTCATACAGAGTTAATTGATGTTAGAAGGCTTTAGGAAGAGGAACACTAGAAATAAGTTTATGCTCCTTACATGTGAAGGTGCTAGAGTTGTTTTTTCCTGTGCTTTTCTGACTTGTCTTCATGTCTGGGAAGGCCTTTCTTGGATTAGTACAAGAGTGGGCCCCAGGAATCCTGTTTTGTGTAGTGCATTGCAGACTTTGGATCACCTTCTGTATGTGAAGAAGTTAATGGTCAAGAATGTTAGAGCCCCATCAGCAGTCCTGTGGAGAGGTTCAAGAATTTTAGGGCAGTTTTTCTCAACAAGAATGTTGATGGTGTTTTGGTGGTTTCTTTGTTGTCTGGGACTTCACCTCATATTTTACAGGATATTTCACATTCCTGGTTTCTGCTCTGTATATTCCAGCAGTGTCCCCAACCCTCTCTACCCTGCACCCCCAGTGCTCCAAAGAGGAAGTAATTTGCAGGGTGTTCAGAGAGGATTTACCAAAGGAGGAAGGGGATTCAACTGAGGGGAGGAAGCAGAGGTGTGTGTTCTATAGCCAAATCAAGAATGTACAAGAAAAGTCCCTGAATAGACCCATTTGGCTGATGCAGGGCAGAAACTATAGGGAAAGAGACTGTGAGTGACACAGTCAATGTAGAATTGGCTAACTGAATCTCCCTTGAATAATTTTTGTTTTTTCTTTTTTCTTTGGTTCATGCTAGCCTTTTTTTTTCTTAAGGTTTATTTATTTTTGAGAGAGAGAGAAACAGTGCCAGTGGAGAAGGGTCAGACAGAGAGGGAGACACAGGATCTGAAGCAGGCTCCAGGCTCTGAGCCCGATGCGGGGCTCGAACTCAAGAACTGCAAGACCATGACCTGAGCCGAAGTCCGACACTCAACCGCTTAACCAACTGAGCCACTCAGATGCCCCTCATGCTAGCCTTTAATAATGAATAATCTTGTTATTCCTCATCTAAACAATTGAGTCACATGCTTGGCAGTATGACCCCAGATATATTTAGGGCCTGTTCCTGGAGCCCTGGAGCCTTGGAGAATGAGGAAACCTGAGTTTCTGAGAGCAGAGGTTTGCTGGGAGGTGCCTGATAGGCCAACTACCTGAGAAAAGTTAATAATAAAACAGTCTAGAGGCACCCCAGGTGGCTTAGTTTGTTAAGCGTCCAACTTCAGCTCAGGTCATGATCTCATGGTTTGTGAGTTCAAGACCCATATTGAGCTCTGCGCTGGTAGGGCAGAGCCTGCTTGGGATTCTCTCTCTCACCTTCTCTCACAAAATAAATAAATAAACTAAAATAATAATAATAAAACAGTCTAATTATTTCAGTTGGTTCCTGCTTCCTTGAACCCTTCCAAAGCCTGTCCTCCCCACCCCCATGGCCAGTCACTTGAATGGACTAAAAAAAAGTTCCATGAGCTAATCATGGCTTCTTTTGTCAGTTTACTTCTTTTAAATTGATACATATTTGATTTCTGATCACTTAGGCCTTTGTTTCTCAGGCATGACCCAGAAACCAGCTGCATTACAATCACTTGAGGTGTGTGCTAAAAATGCAGGGGTGCCTGGGTGGCTCAGTCGGTTTAGCATCCAACTTTGGCTCACGTCATGATCTCACGTTCATGGGTTCAAGCCCCACGTCGGGTTCTGTGCTGACAGCTCAGAGCCTGGAGCCTACTTTGGATTCTGTGTCTCTCTGTCTCTCTGCCCCTCCCCCTGTCATGCTCTGTCTCTCCTCATCTCAAAAATAAATAAAAACTTTAAAAATAAATGAATAAATAAATAAAAATTTTTAAGAGAATGCAGTTTCCTAGTCTCTGCTCCAGTATGGATTCGGGATTTTCCTCAGTGAAATCTAGGAATTGACATTTTATTATTATTTTTTAAAATTTATTTATATCTATTTATTTATTTATTTATTTTAAAGTTCATTTAGTTTTTCTTAATACTCTCCACACGCAATGTGTAAGGCTCAAACTCATAACCCTGAATTCAAGAGTTGCATACTCTTCTGACTGAGCCAGCCAGGTGCCCCTGTTTTTTTGTTTTGTTTTGTTTTGTTTTTTTAAGTAATCTCTATACCCAACATGGGGCTTAAACTCATAACCCCGAGATCAAGAGTCCTATGCTGTATCAACTGAGTCAGCTAGATCCCTAAAGAATTGGCATTTTAAACAAGCTCTCAGGCAATTTTTATATGAACCACTGTATTAGACTTTATGCTATATAGCAATAGTTTTTTGCCACCTTGTTAAATCTAGATCAGTTGTTTGAATCCTCCCTGTGTTTTCTAAACTATATTCGGGGCATAAGTGGGACATCATATTTGATGGATCTGGAAGAATTTCCTTGTAGGCGTCTTGGTTAATGTCTGTTCAGCAGCCAGTAGGGTGTAATTAGATGTTATTTCCGCACTTTGAGGAAGCCCTTGACAAATGGTTATTTTTCTTTCTTTTTTGTTCAAATCGTTATTTTTCTTATTTGCCTGTACCCTATCTTGTTAACAGACACAGCAAGATATTTGCCCATTATTTTTCAGGTCAGATCTTAGCTTAGGACATTAGTTTCCAAGTTTACGGTCTCTTTTTGAGAAGAGTAATATGTAAATGTATGTCAGAATATTCACATTTGTTTGTGTTTTTTTGTTTGTTTGTTTTTTAGATTTTATTTGTAAGTAATCTCTATACCCAACATGGGACTTGAACTCAATCCCCAGATCAAGAGTCTCAAGCTCTTTCGACTAAGCCAGCCAGGCACCCCCCGAATATCCCATTTATACCAACAAATTTGATGATGTCATTTTGTATTGTATATTTAGATTCAAAGATTTGTGGGTTGAGTCTGGGCTTCGTTTCTTACTAACTTTGTGCCTATGGACAAGCCCGAAATACCTTCTTCTAAGCCTTTCTTCTTTCACCTTTAAAATAAATGGAGAAAGTAGTACCTAGCAGAGTCATGAACAGAATTAAATAAAATGTTATTTAGCACAGTGCCTAAAACATGTCTTTAGTAATTAATGGTGGCAGTGAAGAAGAAGTGGAAGTAGTGATTTGTTGGTCCTAAACTTTAGGTGTATTATTGGCCAGATTCAGGTGTGCTTAAAGTGAATAGCATTTCTGTACCCTGTAAATGGCTTCTTTCTGTATGGCAGTTACATCCCAAGTGGCTTAGACATTTTAATATAATTCATCTAGGGGCGCCTGGCTGGCTCAATCAGTGGAGCATGCCATTCTTGATCTCAGGATTGTGGGTTCGAGCCCCACATTGGGTGTAGAGATTACTTGAAAATAAAATCTTAAAAAAAAAAGGAAAGGGGCGCCTGGGTGGCTCGTCGGTTAAGCAGCTGACTTTGGCTCAGGTCATGATCTCGCAGTTTGTAGGTTTGAGTTTGTGGGTTGAGCTGTCAGCACAGAGCCTGGAGCCTCCTTTGGATTCTGTGTCTCCCCCTCTCTCAGCCCCTCCCATGCTCATGCTCTGTCTCTCTCTGTCTCTCAATAATAAATTAAAATGTTTAAAAAAAAAAAAAGGAAGTATTGGGACGCTTGGGTGGCTCAGTTGGTGAAGCGTCCAACTTCAGCTCTGGTTATGAACTCGTGGTTTGGGTTTGAGCCCCGTATCAGGCTCTGTGTTGACAGCTCAGAGGCTGGAGCCTGCTTCGGATTCTGTGTCTCCCTCTCTCTCTCTGCCCTTCCCCCTCTCATACTCCATCTCTGTCTCTCAAATAAATGTTTAAAAATTTTTAAAAAAGAGGTATCATCTAAAAATTAAATCAATAAAACATCAATATTATATTTATCATATATTGTATAATAATTTATATAAGGAAGTACAATTAGAAAATTATATTTAATGTCATTATAGAATACAGATAAAAGCAAAATATTTTGCCATGTGCAAATTAATACCTAGTTCTGATAAGGATCTGGTGAAACAGGTATATGTATACATTGCCACTAAAACCCTTTTGTGACAGCAATTTGGCATTATATTTCAAAAGTCTAGTACATATTAATTGTTGAATGAAGAGCCTAAAAATATTATACTCTTTGACCTAATATTTTCAGAGTAGGGAATTTATCCAAAGGAAGAGAAGTCTTTTTTAACAATATAATCATTGGAAGGCATTTTATCTAACTACTAACAAAAAGAGAATACTTGAGTAATTTATGGTAAATCACATCTGCATGATATTATGAAGAAATTAACATAATTATGAAGACTAATAACATGCAAAGCATTTAATAGGTTCAATGTAATGAGATACAAAATTCTATCTGTGCTTATTATAGTTATGCACAATTATGCATGCACATGATTAAGGACTAAACCGGAACTTGACAAATGAAGAAACAGATGTGAAAAGAGAGGGGGCACCTGGCTGGCTCAGTTGGTGGAGTGTGCAACTCTTGATCTCAGTGTTGTGAGATTGAACCCCATGTTGGCATAGAGATTAGTTGATAAAAATTTTAAAAAGAAGAGAGGATTCTGAGTGATCTTTCTTGCATTTTTTTTTACTTCCGTTGTTGATAAAATATTGTTCATAAACTCATTTTTTTTTAAGTGTTACTTCAGCTAGATGAATCTTGTTTTTTCTTAGTCTAAAACACTGGTAGAAGTGGCCTTGTTCATTGCTTGTCTCATTTGCTAACAAAAAATTCAGTGTAGTTATGTATTATATATCTTTTCTGGGGTGAGGAAGTGGTAGAATATATAGCAACAGGAGTTTCCTTTCTGAGTCACACAAAGAATTTTTTGGAGTTAAAAATAACATCTAGAGAGAAATCTTGCTTCTCAGTGGGCAAATATACAACCATATTGTCCTTAGGACTTGGTACTATAATGCTCAGGAAGTAAAAGTGAGAGAAATAGGATTATGCAATAATATTGTTTTAATACTGTTATTATTGAAAGCTTATAATTTTTTAAAATAAATCTGTAAAAAAAAATTAAAAAAGAATACCCTTCTAATAAATTACCCTTTAAAAAATCAGTTTATTGAACTTGTTAGATTATAAAACTTGTAAAGAATTATGTCACTTAATTCCAGGATAATTAGAAATCCTAGTATGTCCTCCTTCCACAAAATCATGATTCTAGTGGGAAAATACCAGAATTCAGGATCCCATAGGAAGTATTATTGCTGATTTCAGCAAGTTGGTCCATAGCCGCCTTTTGGAGGAGCATTTTATATTCACAATTCAGAGAGTAAGATCTTGACATAGCACAGGAGCCTGGATTTAGATACAAGGATGTTCACTGCAGTGTTTTATACTACTGAAAATTTGGACACAACATAAATGTTTAATAATAGGAGATGTGGGGTGTTTGCTAGCTCAGATGGAAGAGCATGATTACCTAAAAAAAATCTTAAAAAAAAAAAAAGGAAATACGTTCAGTAAATGCTAGTATACACATGTGGTAAACTACCTTATAGCCATTAAGAAATATATAGACTAATATCGACTAATAGCTGTTACTGCTATATTAAATAAAAATGTATAAAATAATATGTGACATCACATTTTTACAAACGAAGAAATATACATGTACATGTGTCTGAGTGTGTAGTAAAGAGCCTGAAAGAAGGTATAGAGAGTGAGTGGTAGGATTGTGGTGGTTTTTATTTTCTAATCTCTTTTTCTATGTTTTATAAATCTAAGATGTGTTATTTTTGTAATTATAAAAATGTCCTCTTTATTTATTTTTAATTTTAATTTATTTTGAGAGAGAGCACAAGTGGGAGAGGAGCAGAGAGAATTCCAATGAGGCCCCACACTGTCAGTGTCAAGCCCAGTGCAGGGCTTGAACTCACAAACCATGAGATCATGGCCTGAGCTGAAATCAAGGGTCGAACGCTTAACCGACTACGCCACCCAGCTTCCCCAGTCCTCTTACTTTAAATAACCACATGATCTTTCTTTTAATATACTTGGAATTGAAACAATGACCTGGGTTTTCTGGTGTCACAACTCTTCTAGGTCCTGAAGAGTCTGAAATATTTGTAGCTATGGAGTAGCATAGTGAGCTCAGCCACATCCCCAACCTCCCACTGCAGCAGGATTAGGTGGGCAGGGAACTACCTTTTACAGGTGGGCTAGACAGAATGCCTGATTTTCCTGGCCATTGTTGGAGTCCTGAGTATAACTTATTATCCTGGTCCTTTTCTTATATTGTGCAAGTCATATGTGTTCATTGAGAAATAAATTAAGATAATTGGAATTATGTTTTTATTTTGAGAGAGAGGAAGAGAACAAATCCCAAGATTGTGGGGGCTCAATCCCAAGTCCACGAGATCACAACCTGAGCCGATACCAAGAGTCCGAGCTTAACCAACTGAACCACCCAGGTGCCCTAGGAATTATGTTTTTAAAAGCTTATTCATTTAGGGATATCTGGCTGGGTCACTCAGTAGAGCATGCAACTCCATCTCAGGGTTGTAAGTTTGAGCCCTACATTGGGTGTAGAGATTACTTAAAAATAAGATTTTTTTAAGCTTATTTATTTTATACCATAGCATGAACAGCTTTCCATGTTAATAAATATTCTCTACTCCAGCTTTTTTTTTTTTTTTTTTTTTTTTTAAAGTAAACTCTACCCCCAACAAGGGCTTGAACTCATGATCCCAAGGTCAGGAGTCACATACCCTACTGACTGAGCCAGCCCCATTCTTAAAAGCTGCATAATAGTCTACTGTGTGGCTATACCCAATCCTCTGTGGTGTCTCACTATTTAAAAATTCAATTTAGGGGTGCCTGGGTGGCTCAGTTGTTGAGTGTCCGACTTCGGCTCGGGTCATGATCTCATAGTTCATGGGTTCGAGCCCCGCTTCGGGCTCTGTGCTCAGAGCCTAGAGCCTGCTTCAGATTCTGTGTCTCTTTCTCTGCCCCTCCCCTGTTCACGCTCTGTCTCTCTCTGTCTCTAAAAAATAAATAAAATGTGAAAAAAAAAATTAAAAATTCATTTTATTTATTTACTTTTAAAAGATTTTATTTTAGGAGCTACCTGGGTGGCTCCGTTGAGCGTCCAACTCTTGATTTTGGCTCAGGTCATGGTCTTGCAGTTCATGGGTTTGAGCTCTGTGTAGGGCTCCGTGCTGACAGTGCAGAGCCTGCCTGGGATTTTCTCTCCTCTTCCCGCCCCTCCCCTGCTTGCATTTGTGCCTGTGCTTTCTCTTCCTCTCTCAAAATAAATGAACTTCAAAAAAATATTTTAAAAAATATTTTATTTTTTAAGTAATCTCTATACTCTGTATGGGGCTCGAACTCTCAGGAGTTTATATGTTATATGTTCCACCAGCTGACCCAGCCCGGCATCCCAAAATTAATACATTTTAGTTAAAACTATTCACCCATCATTATTTCCTTAGTATAAGTTCTTAAAATTAAAATTATAGGCTTTACTCATGTTGAAATTTTTGATACATACTGAATATTTTCGGTTGTTTTTCTTGGTCTTGGCTCTCTCCTTTGCTCCTACTCATTTTCTTGGTTTGGAATAGAAATGGATTCTTCTGCTTTGATTTTGGTCGTCTTCCCTTTACCCAACTTTCAGCAGACGTAGGCTGCCCACTTGGCTCTTTCTGACTCAGTATAGTTTATCTTGATGTCTGTGTGACCTATGTGGATTTGTTTTCCTTTATCTATTAGGTTCCAGCTAAAACACTTTGGAATTTTAGAAACTTTGTGAGCCCCTTCATTTTATTAAGCCACCTTCATCTTTCTATCTATGCACATTCATGTGTATCTACATATACTATACATGCATTCAGAAATGTAGAGATGTAATCTTACAAGCTTCCTGATTGTAAGGCCTTTGCTTTCTTTTCCCCCCCTCTATTCTAGAATGTAAGCTGCAGGGAGTCATTTAGATTCAAACTTACCTTGCCTTGCTGCTAGTTCCTGGCAGGGATCCCAGTAGGTTAATGTGGAGCAGCTCCATTCTGGGATTTGTTACAAGAACTGCATGAAGCCTTGGCCCCTTGTCAGAGAGCTTGGGGAAATATTCTTTGGCAGTTCATCCCTTTCCCTTCCTTTGGAAAAGCAAAATTTCTGTCCTTCACATGTTGCTTTGTCATTCCTCTGCAGGAGTGAGGTTGGGGGTAAACTCCTGGTTTCCTGGGCCCTCTCAATACCCAGCTGTTAACTCTTTCGTTTCCCTTTTATCAAATGTTTTTCATCAAGTGTAGTTGAAACTACACCATACAGAACTAAACAACATTAGAATAGTGTATTACTGGGGCACCTGGGTGACTCAGTTGGTTAAGCATCTGATTTCAGCTCAGGTCATGATCTCACAGTTCAAGCCCCGCATCGGGCTCTCTGCTGTCAGCGTGGAACCTGTTTCAGATCCTCTGTCCCCCTCTCTGCTTCTCCCCGGCTCCTGTCCCCTCTCTCAAAAATAAATAAACATTAAAAGAAATAAAAAATAGTATATATTTTTTAGAATAGTAATCACTAATTATTACTTGTTAAGTACCAATTATGTGCTTAATGCTGTGCTAGACACTTTATGTTGTATTAGATCTTTTAGCAACCCTAGAGGTAGATATTATTCTAGTTTTATAGATGAGAAACAAAATATAGAAAGGTTAAATGATGGGGCGCCTGGGTGGCTCAGTTGGTTGGGCATCTGACTTTGGCACAGGTCATGATCTCATAGTTTGTGAGTTTGAGCCCTGTGTTGGGCTTTGTGATGACAGTTCAGAGTCTGGAGCCTCTTTCAGATTGTGTCTCCCTCTCTCTGCTCCTCCCCATCTCTTGCTCTGTCTCTCTCTCTCAAAAATAAATAAACGTTTAAAAAAATTAGAAAGGTTAAAGTGATTTGCCTAAGATCACACAGCTAATAAGTAATAAATTTGGAATTCAACTCTAGATTTCTCCGAACTAGAGAGGTTGGACTTAAGACTTTCTTGGACATGAATAGTTGAAACCTTTTCTCCACACCTTTTCTGGATGGCAGAAATGGACCTCTGTTTTAAGACAAAGGAATGCCCCCCAACCCCCAAAAAAGGATAAAGGAATGGCCTGACACAGTGGACTAAAATAATCTTTAGCCCACCCTCAGATTCCATAGGAGAAACTTGGCTCTTTCCAGATTGCAGGTCAGTTTACTCTTGTATCTTATCAAATTCATTGCCCTTAGGATACAGAGCAGATTCTCTACATCAGTGCTTCTCAAGCATCAGTGTACCTGGAGATCGTGGGAAACTCCAGATTCTGATTTAATATATCTAGGGCAAGGCCTGAGATTCTTGGGTTCTAACAAGCTCCCCAGTGCTCCTTTGAATAGCAAGGGTTTAGATCAGTGAGTATTAATCCTGGGTAATATCAGATTAACCTGGAGATCCTTGAAAAGAAGTCAGTTTTACAGGCCCCAAAGTTGGAAACTGGAGACATTTTTGGATAGGGCCTGGGAATTGCTTTTCTTTTATAGTTTTTCTAAAAAAGTAAATTCCCCAGGTTATTGTGATAATTAGTTACAGAATCATTGGTCTAGAAGGTAACATGTTTTTTTTTTGTTTTTTTTTTAATTAATCTATTTTATTTTCTTTTTTATTTTTTTATGTTTATTTATTTTTGAGAGAGAGAGTTAGAGCATGAACAGGGGAGGGGGAGAGAGAGAGGGAGACACAGAATGTGAAACAGGCTCCAGACTCTGATCTGTCAGCACAGAGCCGGACGCGGGGCTCGAACCCACAAACTGTGAGATCATGACCTAAGCCCAAGTCAGCTGCTTAACCAACTGAGCCACCCAGGTGCCCCTAGAAGGTAACATGTTATGGATGCATTGTCCCACAAAACACAGAGTTATAGATGGGCAGTTCATTTTGCTTCATTAGACATTTTAGGGGGGCTGTGTTGGTTTAGAGATCATTTGCTCTAAAAGAGTAAGAAACCCACTCATATATTTTTTTAATTGTTCTTAAATGTTTTATTTATTTTTGAGAGAGAGAGAGCAGGGGAGGGACAGAGAGACGGAGACAGAGGATCTGAAGTAGGCTCTCTGGCTCTGCACACTGACAGCAGAGAGCCCAACGTGGGGCTCGAACTCACAAACTGTGTAATCATAACCTGAGCCGAAGTCAGACCCTTAGCCGTCTGAGCCACCCAGGCACTCCCCCACTCATGTTTATTGGAAGGGCTATTATGCAAACCCCAAGAGTAGGAAATATCTCTAGATCTCAGAAGGAAACAGAACTAGGAATTGGAAAGCCGTTAGGAACTAAGGATGTCCATGCTGTCTCTCTTCTGTTTCCTTCTCTCTGGGGACTGGCTTTGGTAGAAATTGGTCACCCAAGCAGTTTGGTCTATGCCACCAAGCCAGCTTCACATTCCTGAGAGAATCTGATCATTCCAATGTAGCCTCTGGACTGGCTCTCCCTGAGCCAGGAGGCCACCTCTGGACAATTCTCTGATCTGGAGATCTGGACTTATATCAAACACACACTTATAGGGCCCCACTCTCAATGTAGGGATATGGGGTCCCCCTAACATTGTTGGTCAGACTTCCTGAAAGGTGTCTTCTACAAGTGCTTACTATATATGCATTGTTGGGGCAGGATTACAGAACTAAATAAGATAAATCCCTTGCTCTTTAAATTGGGAGGGCATTATTAGCTTATTGGGGGAGAGAGACAAGTAAAGATTTTAAATTAGTGTGATATGGTCTAAGTGTGGTGGGTAGATGGGTTTCTGGGAAACCTATAAGAGAAAAATTTAACCAGCCTGGATATTTAGGAAATATTCAGAGAGGACATGTCTGAACTGAATCGTGAAAGATAAGTACACGCTGGCCAGATACAGAAAAGAGGGGGAAAGCAGTTGTGGCATTGTGAACAGCATGAGCATGAAACAAAATAATTATATATCTTTGAAGATTTTTGAGTGAATAATAATTAATAAGCCATTATTTCTAGAGCATGAGGTCTATGGCAGGATGTAAAGCTAGAAAGAGAGGTTGGGGCCAGATTGAGGAGTCTTGATGCCACGATAAGGAGCTTAGATAAAGCGGAACCAATGGATATTTTTTCTCTTCTTTTTTTTTTTTTAATGTTTATTTATTTTTGAGAGAGAGACAGATCATGAGCAGAGGAGGGGCAGAGAGAGAGGAAGACACAGAATTCAAAGCAGGCTCCAGGCTCCGAGCTGTCAGCACATAGCCTGATGTGGGACTCAAACTCACAAACTGAGATCATGACCTAAATCCGAAGTCAGAAGCCACCCAGGCGCCCCCCAGTGGAAATTTTTAACTGACATGGGAGGATTGCCATTTTTATGAAGATGACACATTACAGTGTGGAGAATAGTTTTGATGGTGGCCTTGCCTGAAGGTAGACCAGTTGCCATTGTCCAGAGAGGTGATAAGAAAAAGGATGGAAAGGTAGGAGCCAAAGATGAGAATATTTAAGATGTAAATTTGGCAGGTCTAGATTGGATGAAGACAATGTGGGAGGAATTGAGGAGGAAGATAATTTCTTTTGCACATAATGAGCTTATTATTATTTTTTTTTTTTTTTGAGAGAGAGAGCATGCACAGGCAGGGAAGAGGCAGAAGGAGAGGAAGGGAGAGAATCTTAAGTAGGCTCCACATCCATGGTGGAGCCCCGACTCTGGGCTTGATCTCCCGACTGTGAACTGCCTGGGCGCCCCTGGACATGATTGAGTTTAAAATGCCATGGAGCACATCAGCAGTGGTGCCTCTTAGGCCAGGAATCTGCCTTAAGTAGTTCTCGGGGCTTATATTGCAGATTCAGGGGAGATTGTGCCCTCCTACTTAACCTTATTTAAAAAATTTTTCCTTTCTCTCTGGCACTTCTTCTTCTTCTTTTTAATGTTTGCTTTTTTATTTTGAGAGAGAGAAAGAGAACATGAGTGGGAGAGGAGCAGAGGGAGAGAAAGAATCCCAAGCAGGCTCTGCACTGTCAGCACAAAGCCCTACTCTGAGCTTGAGCCCATGAACTGTAAGATCATGACCTGAGTCAAAATCAAGAGTTGGATGCTTAACTACTGAGCCATCCAGGCGCCCCTCTCTCTGGCACTCTTATTCTAGGTGCTCCTTCCCTTATATTTATATTTAAATTTAAGTCCTATCTAGTTTCTCCTTTCCTAGATCTTCTTGCACAAGCAGTAGGTTACTTTATACAAAGATTTGACATGATTTGGCTTCATCACGAGAACTGCTGAGAGGATTTTAAGCTGACTTCCTAGACTAAGGTATATGACGGCAGAGATTATTCCTCTCTCGTGCATAGACACATTGCTAGCATCTAGAACAGTACTTGGTATTTTAGTTGGTGCTGAATAACTGAGTGAGAGAGTGAATCATTTAATTCTATAAAGAGTATTAAAGACTTAGGATTGCTCTTTGTCTGAGACTGATCTTTTCTATAGAACATTTCTCTGAGTTAAATCTTGCCGAGTGAGAAGGGGTTAGGCTGGAAAAGAGGTGGACAAGAGCATTTAAATCAGACGCAGCATAAACAAAGGCATGGAGGCATCAGAGTGAATATTGTACATGCTAGAGAAAAGCAGTGAGATAATTAATAACTCTTACCTTGTCATATGTCTCAGGTCACTCCAACAAACGTAACATTTATAGCACATTTAATAATGGATATGATAGGTTCTGGGAATTGTTTACAAGTAAGTCCAAACTGGAGAAAACCTTTAGTTGGGTTCTTTAGGTCCATAGTCTAATGAAAGTCCTCTTTGAAGCTGCCTTTTTTTTTTTTTTCAGCTTATTTACTTATTTATTTTGAGAGAGAGAGAGAGAGCACATGTGCAGGTGAGAGAGAGAGAGAGAGAGAGAGAGAGAGTTGGTGAGCGGGAGTGGAGCAGATAGAGAATGAAAGAGAAGGGAAAGAGAAAAGAATCCCAAGCTTGGGACTGGGGCTTGATCTCAGGAACTCTGAGATCAGTGAGATCATGACCTGAGCCAAAATCAAGAGCTGGATGCTTAACTGACTGAGCCACCCAGGCACCCCTGAAGCTGTCTTTGAATCCCAGGCAGAATTTATTGCTTGTTAATCTGTGTTTGTATAGTATATGTCTCTGTTACATTTTCTTATTTTAATATTTCGTTTGACTAACAACCCTGACTATGCCTTTAACAATTTCTAGGGTCTAATATATAGTAGAGATTAATCAAAGTTTGGTGGATAATTGAATGAATGGTTGGTTGTACCCAGGGTTATCCACATTAAAGAGAAACTGGGTCACCTTCTTTATCCCTTTTCTTGTAGCTATTTGTAGTGGATGTGCAGACAAGCCAGATCACCAAGATTCCCATTCTGAAGGACCGGGAGCCTGGAGGTGTGACCCAGCAGGGTTGTGGTATCCATGCCATCGAGCTGAATCCCTCCAGAACTCTGTTAGCCACTGGAGGAGACAATCCCAACAGTCTTGCCATCTACCGGCTGCCTACACTAGATCCTGTGTGTGTGGGTGATGTAAGTTTCCCCAGTAATTGTAGTTAGAGGTAGCCTTGTTTTTAAACAAAGCCTGCTAGGTAACATGGACCCTCCTCCCACATGCCCACTGGGAAGGAACAGTTTCCCCTAGATGTCTGCTAACTCCAGGGGCATAGGGGTGAGGTGAAAGGGCAGAAATATCAGAATGGGGACTGAATTCCCCACAGGGAGTATCTGGTATATTGAGAGCGTGTGTTTGATAAAGGGGTGAGCAACACACCTCAGGGGCCAGAACCAGTAAGTTGGTGTTTGAATCCACAACGTCCACACATCTCCGACTGCCCATAGTCAGAGAGCAAAGTTTATTAAATCATTCGTTCAGCAACTATTTATTGAGCTTTCTGTGTCCAGTCATTGTTTTAGACACTGGGGACATGCAGTGAATAAAACAGATAAAGCCCTCCACCTCGTGAAGCCTCTATTCTAGTGTAGGGATATAAACCAATATATAAACCAATAAATATTTACCAGCAGTCTGTCAGAGTGTGGAGAAGAGTAAAGGCTGATTAAAGGGATAGAGAGAGTGGTGGAGAATGCTATTTCAGAGGATGGTCAGAGAAGTCTTCATTGATAAGAATGACATTTGAGCAGGGAGACATAAAGGAAATGAGAGTGCAAGTCACGTTGATGTCTGGAGGAAGAGAGTTCCAGACAGAAGGAACAGCAAAGAGATCAGTTATAATTCTTATACCAGGAAGGTAGAAGAGAGTGGTAGGATGAGGTTAGATGGAGAAGAGGTGGGTGATTGTGTGTAGGAGCCCCAAATAAGATATCCAGAGGTGGCAGACCAGAGCTCTGTGTCCACCAGACATGTTCATTGCCCATAGGAATGCCAGTTTTATTCCAGCATTGAGTTCCTCAAGACAGAAGTTAAAAATTGGGGGATCCTGCCGTCTGGGTTAAGATAATCAGAGATCACTTTGTCATTTTTACAAAGGTATTTTCAGTCAGACCATATGCTTTTCAAGAGTATGCATTGTAATCCTTATTTTACTAATTTTTTCCCCCATCTTTCTCTGTACCTATTTCTCACTTCTGCCTCTCCAAGGATGGACACAAGGATTGGATCTTTTCCATTGCATGGATCAGTGATACTATGGCGGTATCTGGTAAAATTACCCTTTTGTATGGAGTTTTGATGTGGCAGAGAGGGAGGGAGGCTAGAAATTGAAAAGGGGTGGTAGTGCGATTAGAAACAGCCCAGTAAACAGACCATCAGCCAGGAGCCAGGAGATCTTATTTCCATTATTGGCTTTTTCTCTGACTTCCCATGTGTCCTTGGATAACTCATTTCCCCTGTATATTCCTGATCTGGAAAGTAGAGTTTTACTGGCATTCTTCATTTATTATTCATATTCTGCTTTGTTTATAAAAGTATGTGTGATGACATGTTAGCCTCAGAGTTTTTGTGGGGCTTCATTGTGACAATCGTTCTGAAAGTGTTTGTGGAAAAGTTGATGTTAAGTATTAGGAGCAGTTATTTTCTGTATAACTATATAATGTACTTCTTATTGATAAAAACTGTATAGAATTGGGGGAATTTCTTTCCCAGGGGTACAAGTCAGAAAAAAAACACATGGAAATGAGTGTAGAGAAGATAATAGATACACAAATGCTTTCTGGATACCTACAGCAGCCTAGAAAGTAGGCTCAGAGTGCTAACCAGGTTTGCTGGGCAATCATATGTAAAAACCCAATCCCCAGTTCTAGATTCCCAAATAAAAATAATCATAATAGTTGCTAAATTAAGTACTTCACATATGTTATTTTGTATAATCATCAGAATAAAACTAAGAGGTTTGCATTATTCGCCTCATTTCAAAAATGAGAAACTTTAGATTCTGAGAGGTTATTATAATTTGCCACAGTAATAAGGACAGATGGACTCAGGATCTGAATCCAGATCTGATTTCAAAGCCCATGCTTAGAACTGCTACTAACAAAGCTAAAGGAACATAAATATTTCTTCTTTCAATTCTTTGCAAGGCAATAGAAAGCAGCCAAGAGGGAAGATAAATCTAATGAAGAAACATAGTTACAGTCAGAATTACCCAGGAGTGGTTCAGAAGCTTTTGGATTCCCTGTCATTTGCCTCCCTGGGGAATGAGAGCTGTTTGAAGGCGGAGGCCGAGTCCTGTCACCTTTATAATAGAGATTGCCTGTATGACAGTAACCTGTACTATATGTGGTTGTTGAGAGCCAGGACTTGACTTTGCTTTGGAAGCCTCCCTTCTCCTTGAGACACCCTGCCAACATCCTGTTTTCAAGCTGCTAACTCCCAAGTCTACATTTTCTGAACATTATAACAGGTTTTAAGAACATGGGCTCTGAGGGCACCTGGGTGGCTCAGTTGGTTAAGTGCCTGACTCTTGAGTTTGGCTCAGGTCATGATCTCATGGTTTGTGGGTTCGAGCCTTGTGTCTGGCTCTGCATGGGCAGCTCGGACCCTGCTTGGGATTCTCTGTCTCCCTCTCTCTGCCCTTCCCCTGCTGATACTCTGTCTCTCTCTCTCTAAAATAAACATTTTTATAAAAAGGACATTGGTAAGATTAAATGAAATAATGCATAGTGGCTACTGTATGAAAAATGCCCAGTACTTGTTAACCATTGTTAATGTTCAGCATGATGATGAATATGAACCCCTGAACGTTCTACCTGAGATTCAGCATATTCGTATTCATCATCTTTCTTTCAAGATAACCCTCCTCCCCATGGACATATATTTGTGAATGCTCCCACCTTCCACACAAGTGCACAGCAGAAAACTAAAACTACTCTTAGGGTCTTCAGTCTCCTTAGATTACCAAGCCATGTTTATATTGCTTTTTAAAGTATGTCTTATAAACATTTTATGTCACCTATACTTAAATAATTTTTAAAAAATCCTATACTGTTTCTTTTCTCTGCTAGAGTGCTCATCATCTAGATCTTGAATTACCCTAGTATCCTTCCATATTCTCTATGCTTCTGTACTTGTCTTCTCCAATCCAGTCTTCATGACGCTATCCAACTAATTCTTTAAATTATTTTTCCTAATTTTAAAAGTAATGTGTTTATCATAAGAATTTTTTTAAATTTTTTTAATGTTTTTTATTTATTTTTGAGAGACAGAGAGACACAGCGTGAACAGGGGAGGGTCAGAGAGAGAGGGAGACACAGAATCTGAAGCAGGCTCCAGGCTCTGAGCTAGCTGTCAGCACAGAGCCCGATGTGGGGCTTGAACCCATGAACCGCGAGATCATGATCTGAGCCGAAGTCGGACACTTAACCGACTGAGCCACCCAGGCGCCCCTATCATAAGAAATTTTTTATATATAGTTAAACAAAAAATCTCTACCCAGAGATAACTCTTAATATTTTGAAATATAACTTGCTAGTCATTTTTCAGTACATATTTTTAGTTGGTTAAAATGGGATCATACAAAAGGATGAATATATGGATAGATGTACCTACCAAGTATAATAAAATGTTGATAGAATATAGGTATAATTGAACAACTTATTGTAAAATTCTATCATTTCACTATGCTTGAATTTTTCATAATAAAACTTGTATAGTTTTATTTTTAATCTGCATTATAAATCATGCATAGTTCTCCAGATGTGTCCTCCTCTCTCTGGCCTTTTCTAGACTTCACATGTAATAAAACCTCTTCTTTGAACCCCTGCTCATAAGCATTATGATGCAAACAAATTGGTGGCCCCTGGCTGGCTCATTCGGTAGAGCATGTGACTCTTGATGTCGGGGTTCTAGGTTTGAGCCCTGTGTTGGGTGTAGAGATTACTTAAAAATAAAATCTTTTAAAAAATGATGCAAACAAATTGGATCATATTTCTCCCATGTTAGATCATTTTTACTGTGAAACATTCAAGAGATTTGCAATATGGGAAGGGTACCTTCTAGTCTAAAGGAGAGTTGGCAAATAACTTTACTGAAAAGGAATTTTAAAACATGATATTTTTTTAAGTTTATTTACTTATTTTGAGAAAGAGAGTGTGCTCGTGTGCATGCAAGCAGCAGAGGGGCAGAGAGAGGGAATCCCAAGCATGCTTTGCACTGTCATTGCAGAGCTCAACTTGGGGCTTGAGCTCACAAACCATGAATCATGACCTAAGCCAAAATCAAGAGTGGGACGCTCAAGAACTGAGCCACCCAGGCACCCCTAAAACAGGATTTTTTTAAAGGTTCTTGAGTTTCTATTTTATGACTATAACATCACCTTATTCTTATAGGACATACAGATTGTTCTGAATAAACATCTTTTTGTATGTGTCTTATGATAGTGGATTATTCCTAGATGGGGACACAGACCTTCTGGGTTTTGCTGCAGATTGCTCAATTGTCCTCCAGAAAGATGGTCCCATTTTAGCTTGCCACCAGCAATGGATTCAGAGCTCAGTTCAAAGAAAAGTGTTCTTAGTTTTTTAAGTGCTTCATTATTGTTTGCTAAGGGAAACTCTTTTTAAAAGTATTCATTTTATGTAGAACAGTCATTTTTTTTTTTTTTTTAAGTAATCTCTACACCCTACATAGGTCTTGAATTCATGACCCTGAGATGAAGAGTGGCATGCTCTACTGACTGAGACAGCAGCCAGGTGCCTCGAACTTGCATTCTTTTCTTTTTTTAAGATTTTTTAAAAAGTTTATTTATTTTTGAGGCAGAGAGAGAGGGAGACAGAATCTAAAGCAGGTTCCAGACTCTGAGCTGTCAACACAGGACCCAGTGTGGGGCTCGAAAACACAAACTGCGAGATCATCACCTGAGCCGAAGTCAGATGTTTAACCCACTGAGCTGCCCAGGCGCCCCCAAATATTCTTAATTTGGGAATTATGGTCCCTATGGGTCCATGGAAAGCCATCAAGAGGTTCATGAACCTCCCTGAAATTGAATGTACAATGTGGTGTTTTGTGTATTTTTCTAGAGAAAGGGGTTTTTAAGATTCCTAAGTCTCTCAGAGGCATACAAGACTCAGAAGACATTAAGCACCATTGAGATGGAAGGTCCTAAACTCTACTGCCCAGCAGACTTCGCCTGTGCATGCATGCCCAAGTAACCTAAGCATTTGGTTTGGAAAATTACTGAGCTTTCTAAAACTATATAATTCTCTTGAAAAATCTCACCAACAGTTAAAGGTTATATTGTAATTCCTATACCTTAGTTGAATCATCCTCTTGATGTACCTATTAAAATGTATGCTGTTCTCTGTTTTGTGGTGGGCCATCTGACCAAGCTTCAGCACATATGAGGATGATGCACAGAGCTAAACTAAGAAAGCCCATCTTGGTTTCCATAGGACTGTCCCATAGAGATTTGGGTATGTCTAACATCTGTGGTTTCCTTACTCTGTAGGCTCACGTGATGGCTCTATGGGACTCTGGGAGGTGACAGACGATGTGTTGACCAAAAGTGATGCAAGGCACAATGTGTCGCGGGTCCCTGAGTATGCTCACATCACTCACAAGGCCTTAAAGGACATTCCCAAGGAGGACACAAATCCTGACAACTGCAAGGTCCGGGCTCTGGCCTTCAACAACAAGAACAAGGTATGAGTTTTCCAAAGAGGAAGCCTTTCCTCTTGCTTCAGCTTCTTGGCTTAAATCTTGGAAGATTCACTTCCCTTCTCTTTCCAAGTCAGTCCTTGTTACATAGCTTAGTTCTGAGCCTATGGAGCATTGAAGGCTGAGGGATGCTGGGGAGAAATTATAACTGAGATTATGAAATGCGTCCTTTGCATTGAACTCTGCAGTATTTCTCTGGATGGTCCATATTTGTGGGTCAGCCTCCGGGTCAGCCTCTGAGTTTCACCAGGGCCACTCTGATTTGACTGTCTCTCATTTGCACATGCCTTTGCAAGTGCTCTATTTTGAGTGTGATTTTCATATGTGCCTCTGAAAGCAATCACTTTTTTGTCTTTGGTATTTGGTTTCTTTTCATTCTTCACTGCCTCGTATCAACACTGCCAGCAGGTCTTACCTAATCATTGAGTCAGATCTGAAACTGGCAGTGTTGAATGATAGGGTGTAGACTCAGAGCCAGAAGAGGAGAAAAGTTCCCCAAATCTGAATCAGGCCAGATTTGAAGGATAGTTCCCTTAGCCTCCTATCTCCTGTCCATAGTTTGGCTTAGAGGTAGATTTAGATCCTCCACTCATAGAAGCTCTCACACTGAGATTTATGAAACTGTCCTTTATGTGTGTGCTCTACTACAACTATCCAATGAGATGTCATGGGAATGATTGTGTAGTAGGAACTTTTTGAACCATAGGTGTTTACATTATTGCTAGAATCTGGCTGGCTTCTTAAATTCTCCCAAGCAGCAGCCTTGATTTAATATGCTATCCAGCTGCATTCCATAGAGTGAGATGATGGGCTGACAATTCCTGGCCCCCTTGCTGAAATCCTTATGGGATAAGAATGAACACTGGGAAGACCCCAACGTTCAGGGTCTTCCCCTGCTTACTGTTGTATATGTTAGTTACTACAGATTGAAATATAATCTGTTTTTTCATTGCTCTTTAGGAATTGGGAGCAGTATCTCTGGATGGTTATTTTCATCTTTGGAAGGCTGAAAATACACTGTCTAAGGTATGATGAACATGACTTAGTGGTTTTACCTAAAAATTTACCTTTTGGTTAAAATACACTTATTCTCCCTGAGCCTTTTCATTCTTGTCTAAAGAACCAGTTTTCCAAGGGTCTGGCCATGTTACTGCACAGTGCATGGAATTCTGAGCCTGATGTGCCTCTCAAATCTTTTAAAGAGATCAGAGGCTGAGGTGCCTGGGTGGCTCAGTTGGTTAAATGCCAGACTGCAGCTTAAGTCATGATCTCACGGTTCATGGGTTCGAGCCCCGTGGCGGGCTCTGTGCTGACAGCTCAGAGCCTAGACCCTGCTTCAGATTCTGTGTCTCCCTCTCTCTCTGCCCCTCCCCAACTCCTGCTGTCTCTCTCTCTCTCTCTCTCAAAAATAAATAAACATTAAAAAGAGAGAGAGATCAGAGGTGGTGATTCTTTCACATTGCAAGGACCTACTGAGAGACTCCTTTAACTAGCAATCCTCCAATCCACAAGGCATTTAAGTATTTGCTTATGGATTATTTGGCATTTAGCATGTTATAAGGGCAGGAAAACCTAAAAGTTAGGAATCACTGGCAACTGAAAAATAATTAAACTAAGATAAACCATTTTTTAAAGTTTTTTTTTATGTCTTTATTTTATTTTGAGAGAGACAGAGAATGAGCGGGGGAAGGGCAGAGAGAGAAGGAGACAGAGAATCCGAAGCAGGCTCCAGGCTCTGAGCTGTCAGCATAGAGCTGACGCGGGGCTCGAACCCACGGACTATGAGATCATGACCTGAGCCGAAGTCGGATACTCAACCGACTGAGCCACCCAGGTGCCCCATAAACCATTTTTAAAATAATAGATAATGAGAATATTTACAATCTTTACAAGCAACTTTTGCATAAAGTCAAACCTACCTGTGGGTTATTTGCCCTCTTCTTATCCCAGAGGCCTTTGCTGCCTATTACTTCTGTGATAGACTCTTTCTCAAGAAGAAGCAGAGCTTCAGGAATTACTCCTTCATGTCAAGCAGCCTTTGAGCTCCACTGACCTTGCTTGGTGCCTTACATGCAGTTGGCACCTGCTGAGGATTGACTTATTGACAAGGATCCAGGATTAAGGCTAAGTGGTGTTACCTAGGGTTGAACCAGTCCCATGAGTGTGCTTTCTGTAGTGTACAACTCTCATGTAATTGGGGAGCTAGGCTGAGGATAGCCAGAAATTAGCCCCTTTATCTGGAAAGTGGTGAGGAGGGTGGTGGCAGAGAGGGTCCTGTCAGAGCACAGAGTGTTACCTTGGCTTTAGTGCCCTGAGGTTACCCCTGGAAATAACCTGTAGGTATAGGCTTTTCTGCTTCTGATTATTTAATTCCAGCTTAACCTTTTTTTCCTCATTAGTCCTCTTCAGTACTAGATCTTCTTGCTTATTACAGTCACCCTCTCTTTCTCTTATTTACTTAGGGGTGGAACAGGGTATTATTTCCTTAATCAGTGCTTATCTTTTTGTCTCTGACTTTGTGTGGCTTGTGTACGAAGGAAGCCCACACAGGCGAGCATCTAAGAACAATGCCCTATAGAACATTCTCTGGTATTGCCATGCGTGCATCACTCCTCTCTTTGTTTCAGCTCCTTTCCACCAAACTGCCGTATTGCCGTGAGAATGTGTGCCTGGCCTATGGTAGTGAATGGTCAGTATATGCAGTGGGCTCCCAAGCTCATGTCTCCTTCTTGGATCCACGGCAGCCATCATACAACGTCAAGTCTGTTTGCTCCAGGGAGCGAGGAAGTGGTAAGAGGCCTGGTATGCCCCTGAGGCTATAGCTGCATTGCAAATGGGTTTGGACTTTCAGTTTCTATATTGATTTCCAAATAACAATAGTAATCTTTATGGAGCACCTGGTGGAGGTGTTTGGTAACACATGGAGGGAGCTTAAATACCTGCAAATGGCAACAGAGCTGCAGTACCACAGGCAAATTTGTGGCCATAGAAGCCTTCAGTGGAAACGAACAGTCAGGATATTGGTGGTTTTCATATTTTTTCATAGATCTTGACTTTCTGTCCTGTGGTAGTTTTTTGCTTGTGCCCTATCTGAACTATAAAAATCATTGTATGCTAAGGGATGATGTGCAGTGAGGAAGAGTTTATAGAGGGCATGAGGAAACTTTTGAGGGTAATGGATATGTTCGTTTGATTATGGTGATAGTGTCCTGGGTATATACGTATGTCAAAACTTCAAATTATGTATTTTAAATATGTACAGTATATTGTTTGTCAATTATACCTCAGTAAAGCTGAAGAAAATAGTTCCAATCACTGGGTTAATTATAGCTTCAGCCTCCCATCTTTAATAGCATATTTTCTCTGAGAGCACTCTTTATCAAGGAATAAGATTATGTTTGTAATGTACTTTAAAATTTCAGAATATCTTTATCTGACATCTTATTTCATTTTACCTAGAATCCTGTAGGAAGCAGGTAGGAAAAGGTAAGGTTAGTGTTACCTCTATTTTATAGATGAGGAGACTGAGACCCAGAGCAGTTAAATACCATGCTCAACACCTTCTGGATTGGTGGAAGAACAGCCAGGGACTAGAATCCAGATCATTCAAGTTAACAGAGTGTATTTTCTTCATCTCGCTTTGTTCCCCTTCTCATGCAAAAATGTAGCTACATTATCCTAGGAGTCCTAAAAGGCACAATAAGAACCACAGTTTAGGGGCACCTGGGTGGCTCAGTCGGTTAAGTGGCCGACTTCAGCTCAGGTAATGATCTCGCAGTTCATGAGTTTGAGCCCCCATCGGGCTCTGTGCTGACAGCTCAGAGCCTGGAGCCTGCTTTAGATTCTGTGTCTCATTCTCTCTCTGCCCTTCCCCTGCTCACGCTCTGTCTCTCAAAAATAAACATTTTTTTTTTAATTTAAAAAAAGAATTACAGTTTAGCCTCTCTCTTTCAAGTAGTGTTTACTTTCATTCAGATATTGCAAAAGTGGCTTTTGTTTGGGGTTTGTTTTCTATTGTAATTAAAACACTCTTGGGGTGCCTGGGTGGCTCAGTCGGTTAATTGTCCGACTTCTGCTCAGGTCATGATCTCACAGTCTGTGGATTTGAGCCTTGCATTGGGCTGTGTGCTGACGGCTCAGAGCCTGGAGCCTGCTTCAGATTCTGTGTCTCCCTCTCTCTCTGCCCCTCCCTCACTCGCTCTCTGTCTCTCTTTCTCAAAATAAAGACATTAAGAAAAAAAAGAAGCTCATGTTTCAATGCAGAGAGAATAATGTGTGTAATGAGAGTTGTAAGGGTAATTAGGGTTGGCTGGAATGATGTCTGCAATGAAAAGCTTTAAGAGGGACACGCCTGGCCGGCTCAGTGGGTAGAGCATTGATCTTGGTGTTGTAGGTTCAAGCCCCATGTTGGGTGTAGATATTAGTTAAAGATAAAAAAAATTTAAGTTTTAGGGACACCTGAGTGGCTCAGTTTGTTAAGCGCCCGACTCTTGATTTTGGCTTAGGTCATGATCTCATGGTCATGAGGTCGAGCCCCGTGTCAGGCTTCACGTTGAACGTGGAGCCTGCTTAGGATTCTCTCTGTCCATCACTCTCTGCCCATTCCCTGCTTTCTCTCTCTCAAAATAAATAAACATTTTTTTAAAAGTTAAAAAAAATGAGTTTTTTAAAAAATAAGTAAATAAAGCTTCAGGGGTGCCTAAGTGGCTCAGTTGGTTAAGCATCTGACTTTAGCTCAGGTCACGATCTCCCGGTTCATGAGTTCAAGCCCCGCGTCAGGTTCTGTGCTGATAGCTCAGAGGCCTGGAGCCTGCTTCGGATTCTGTGTCCCCCTTTCTCTGCCCCTCCCCTGCTCACACTCTGTCTCTCCCTGTCAAAAAAAATAAAAACATAAAAAAAATTAATAAAGCTTCAATAAGAGACTATGATTATTGTTACAGGAGTAGCTTTCATACCTAATAAGGAGATACTGATTCCACAAATATTATCAAGCACCTCTTATGTGCCAAGAGACATTTCGTACCCCGTGCACTTCTTTGATCCACAGACACAATACCAGATGAAGATCTCTTGCAGTGTCATGGTAGGGCTTTTAGGTCAGATAGGAAGTCCTTAATATAATGATTTGTAAATATGCAGGTTACCCTGTTTCAGTACAGGTTTGAAACACAGTGAAGAAGAGGTTAGAGCTATGAAAGATAACTCCACAGTAAGTGTAGGGGAGGCAGGGAGGTTCAGGGCACAGTTATGGTCTTAGGCTAAAAGATCTTAGGCATCCCTAAGGTTTATGGAAAGGTTCCTGTTAGTGCATGGATTGGCAGCGTGGCACCAGCATTCTCAGGCTTTTGCATGAGATATACCTGCCACGGGAGGGGCGCCTGGGTGGCTCAGTCGGTTGAGTGTCCCGACTTCGGCTCAGGTCATGATCTCACCGTTCGTGGCTTCGAGCTTCATGTCAGGCTCTGTGCTTACAGCACAGAGCCTGGAGCCTGCTTCAGATTCTGTGTCTCCCTTTCTCTCTGCCCCTCCCCCATACATGCTCTGTCTCTCTCTCTCAAAAGTAAATAAACATTAAAAAAAAAAGATATACCTGCCATGGGAAAGGCATTTTCTGGTATGTGGGTGCCGCCATGTGAACTCAATGCTGGAGAAATTCAGGTAGGCAGACTGTCAAGTTCGTACTCTCCCAACTCATTGCCCTTTCCTTTTCTCTCTCTCAGGGATCCGGTCAGTGAGCTTTTATGAGCATATCATCACTGTGGGCACAGGGCAGGGCTCCCTGCTGTTCTATGACATCCGAGCTCAGAGATTCCTGGAAGAGAGGCTCTCAGCTTGTTATGGGTCCAAGCCCAGACTAGCAGGGGAGAATTTGAAACTAACCACTGGCAAGGGCTGGCTGGTGAGTAAGCCCCTGCCTGACATGGTTACTGAACAGTGACAGAAAAACTGTCTTCAGTCTACCTACCAGCTCCCACCCCCACTGCTAACACCAGGTACCCACATACTTTTTCACTGGTAAGAGGCACTCCTTAGAGCAGAGAAAGGCACTTTCCCTTGATTTTGCTTCTGTGTCTACATGTCTATGGGAAAAACTGAGGCCCAGTAAGACACGCTAATTGACTTAGATTACCCCCAGGTGATAATAGAACAGAGGGAGAAGGAACCCCCCCACCCTGGCCGCTACTGACTTATTATTAAAGAGTTTGATTCCGACTGTCCTGAGCAGACCTTAGGTTTGTATAGCAGTTCTTCAGCCTGTTTACTTCTCCCTAATGTTCATTTGGAAAAATGAGGCTCCATTTCCCATGAGCACTGGTCTCCTGACATCAGGTTAGATGCAAGAACCTCTCCTCTTAAGGAGACCACAAGGCATTCCTGTCCCTTCCTACCCCCTTTTCTGCCCCATGGCCTAGAGGTATTAACAGTCTCTTTTTCTTCCCATAGAATCATGATGAAACCTGGAGGAATTACTTTTCGGACATTGATTTCTTCCCCAATGCTGTTTACACCCACTGCTACGACTCGTCCGGAACGAAACTCTTTGTGGCAGGAGGTCCCCTCCCTTCAGGGCTCCATGGAAACTATGCTGGGCTCTGGAGTTAATGACAACTTACTCTTTCCCAAAATGCAGAGATTTACACTAACTTCCATCCTTAGTTTCCTTATTTCTTTTGATTTTCTTCCAATTGTGTGAGGCCCTCATTTTAGTGGGAACACGAGAGTTTGCCTATGGTTTAGGCACTTGACAGGAAGCTCTCTACAGAAATCTGAAGTGTTTTTTGTTTTTGTTTTTTCCTTTTTTTGCTTTGGTAATCAGAGTTTTTTCTGTCATCTTTCTGGCTTCTCAACCAAACATTATTAATTCTTATTTGTATTTTTTCTTTAAGTGACACACACTTTCCCCTATCTGGCTTCTGGCAGAGGCTGGCATAGTCATTCTCACCCTTACCTCACTCTTGAGAGGTAGGGTTCCTTTATAATTATGTGGTTGCTGTCAGACTTTCTGTGAAAGTTTGGGGGCTGTGTGTGCGTGTGTGTGTGCGCGCGAGAGAGAGAGAACTTGTGTGCCTGCAAATTCTGTGTGTCACTGAAATTACCTGGAGTAAGAATTACTTGTAATTAAAATATTTATAAAAGAAACAACTTTATTCACAGAGTCAGCTTTGGGACTAGTCTTTATCTTGTTTTTTAAAGTCTAACAGCACTGATTATAGGAAGTAAAAACAGAAAGAAAAACAGTCGCCACCAGGAAAACCCTTTGAGTTAGATTGCAAGCTTCCCGGTGACTTTCATGCCAGGACTCCAGGGTGATCCATCCCCTACCTGTTTTCCCAATCTTGTGTTCCCCAGGTGAGAACACTTCTGTGTGTCATTTCCACTTCAACTTCCCATCTACTGAGCCAGTGGCCACTCCCCTAGAACATCAAGGTCTCCAGATGCAGTTCTGGAGGCTGCAGAAGTCTTGGTAGAACTTGGTAAACAGAATCCCTATCCCAGTCTTCCTTTTCCTTCCCTCAAACAAGACCTGATATGGTATCTCAGGGGCCTGGAGCAGGGGGCCTTACGTCTGCTAAGATTCACATACTCAGTCTCCTTGGCTTTGGGGAGAAACTTCTCCTTTGCCTTTCTTCTGATCTCCCCAAATGGGTTTTGCTTTGCTTTTCTAAATTGGATTCGGTCCAGGAGGGTGGGGGTAAGCTGGGGGTTTATCTGTGTGTAGCGAGTGCTTCATGTGTGGAATGTTCATTTTCTTATTACAGTGGGGCTGGGGTTGAAGCCACCTCTCCCACTCTGTTGGCTCAGCCCTGGGGTGGTGGTGGGTGCCCTAGAGCCAGCAACATTGTGCATGTAAAAGCATTGATGTGATTAGTAATTTGTTCCTCCTTTGAACTGTGTTTAGTCTGAGGTTTTGAAACTTGCAGGCAACTGACTGTGATGTCCAGTTATTCCTTGCTTTTTACGCATCATGTTGCAGATAGCAGCTGTTCCCACCCACGAATTCCTCCTCCATTCTAAGTACATACTCTGCTTCTGTTAACAGCCCATCCTGGGGGAAAGGAAAACTGATTTATTCCTGCACTCTCATTTCTAAATTGCCCTCCCAGTTATCCCCCCTCTGCTCTGGGTGTAAGTGGGGTGATTGAAAAAAAGAGTGCCTTCTCCTTGGTAATGGGGGCTGGTGGGTAAGGGAGACAGCAAGTCCGCCCTATCTTGGTGATACAAGGCGCATACCACAGGTTCTAGAAATCTCATCTAACCTAGAGAAATAGGTGCTATAAACAGGGAATTAAGTAAAATGCTGGATACTATAGATCTTTTAATTGTCTTAATTTTTTTTCTATTCTTAAACTACAGGCTGTAGATTTCTTAGTTCTCACAGAACTTCTATCATTCTAAACCAACTTGTATATTTAAAAAAAAAAAAAAGATCTTAAGTAGGATGTTTTGTACTGTTTTGCCAGACCCTCTTCTGTGATGGGTAATACGTTTGATTGTTTGAGATTTTGTTTTTAAAAATGTAGCACTTGACTTTTTGCCAAGTAAAAAAATAAATATTATTCCAGTTGCAAAGTGGTTTGAGTGAATATGTATAGCCAAGAGGCAGCAGGGGAAAAGCCCCAAATGACTGGTTGGAAGTTTACCTTGAGAGGCTAGGAGTGCTTGGAGCAGAAAGGGAACACAAGAGTCCCCTCAAAGCTAAAGGCAGGTCAAGTACAATCACACTAAGACCTACTTGCTCCTGGGCCCCAGCCCTGGCCAAAGATCATTTATTCAGGGGTCCAGTTGAGGATGAATATGCCCAGGCAAGAGGACACAGCAACCAAGGTGAGTGATGCTCTTCCCAGAACTGGTTTGGGGCTGTAGCTGAGAAGGGCAGACTGCTGAGTCATACTACCCTCCTCACCACCAATCCTGGAAGATCCATCAGGGCTGGGCCACAGAGGCAGGCAAGGCAGGATATGCCTCTATCACATGGCACTTGTTCCTCTCAAGGCAAGCTAGATACAGCTGCCCTTTGCACCTGCCTTGGAGACTGACTACAGAATAGAATTCATACAGGCATCTACCTACATGATCAAAGGCCACAAAACAGGAAGGAGGAGGCAATTAAGAGGGCTTCCTAAAGGAGAAAAGCCTTTTCCAAAATGAAGTTTTTAGAATTTCCAATCCATGAGACAGTGATGGGTGTTTGCAAAATGTTCCTTAGTCAAATTATTTCTGGGAAATGCAAATTTAAACAAAGACATGCTTTTTCCCAACCTCAGGTTTTGGTTACTATGGAACTCGTGTCTATGGAACACGCTCAGAGAAAGGTGATGGGATCTGAGGGGGGACCTGGCCTAGGCTTCGGGCCTCCATGGAATCTTGGCCCTGCTCCTGTTTTCCAGCCAGACTTTCCAGCAAAGTATGTATCTTACAGAAAATCTTTGTGAACTTTATAGGGTCCCTCCCTTTCCTGCCAGTCCCGATTCCCATGCCATGAAAGAACTTCCTTGTTCTCCCTCAGGCCACATGCCTCATTCCAAATGGTCTACTCGCTCCTTCCATCATCCTTGGGTCCTTTTACAGAAGGGTTTGGAACCAAATTTATGCTTTCAGTTCCCTACCCCTGCCACTCCAAGATTAGTATTAATCAGGCTTTTAGTGTGTTTTGTTTTTATTTTATTTTTTAAAGTTCACCCATTTATTTTGAGAGAGAGCGCACCTGTGAGAACAGGGGAGGGGCAGAGAGGGACAGAGAGAATCCCAAGCAGGGGTCTGCACCGCCAGCACAGGGCCCAACACAGGGCTCAAACCCAGGAACCATGAGATCATGACCTGATCTGAAACCATGAGTCAGAGGCCCAACCGACTGAACCACCCAGATGCTCCTTTTGTTTTGCTTTTTTTTTTTTTTTTAAAGGAATCTCCACCCCACATGGGGCTCAAACTCAGGACCCCAAAATCAAGTTCAGCTCTTCCGACTGAGTCAGCAGGCATCCCTGGCCTTCAGTGTTTCTAATTAAGCTGAAGACTCCCAATCTAGCCTCTCCAATCCAACTGCCATCCAGACAGTTTCTATAGCAGGTACCCAGAAATAGCAAGTAAGGATGTTAAGACCCTTAGCTTAGCATTGGGGTCAATTGTAAAAGTCAGCCTATGACCCAAGTGTTTTTTCTTTCCTTTCCAATTGGCTGATGTCTGGAAGCCAACAATGGGAGGCAATTGGTGGGGGCTATCATTCAATGTTACTTAGTTTTAGCCACATCTCATTCATGCTAGTGTGCTGAGATGGCTGGAAGCTTTAGGGTAGAAACGGGCTAAGTCTGGAACCACCAATAAAGACAAAAGAAATTTCGAGTTTCTTAATTTGTTTTTTCTGCCCTTACTTCAGCTTCTCCAAATAAGCCAGAGAAACAAATGTGAGACATTTGTTTCTATACTACCACCAAAGAGAGAGGTGTGAACTGAACCGCTCAAGATGGGATTGTAAGCTCTTTTGCTTCAGATCCCCGAAACAGGGCTCTGAGCTGTCTTCTCAAATTCCTACTGGGTTAAGCCTCACATCTGAACACTCCTCTTGATTAGTGTGTAATTGCTGAAGTCAGAATTTTAAAAGGATAATAATACTCTATCTGAGCTCAGTGTCACATGTTTACTGCATTTCTTGTTAAGCACCATTCAGAGCTGTAATTAACATCCCTACTGCTATGGACAGGAGGAAAACAAATGATCAACTTCTCTCACTTGTAGCTACTTTTTCCTTAACTGGTGGCAGCCCAAACTGAGGACTGGAAATAAAAAGGCTCCAGGGTCAAGGCCATTGCCCATTGCAGATAACACGGTGCTGGGTACCATGGCCTGAGGTGTGGCGGTTTGGGCCCTGTAATGTATTGCTTATGTGAGAAACATCCTTCATCTTCACCACCACCACCCTCTCTGCTCCTCTAGGCTCTTTTGCGAAAAACACAAAATTATTGCTCCAACCACCATGCTTAAATTTCTGTCATTTGATCTTTCTTTCCCCCCTGGGGGAGAGGAGCGTTCTATCACTGATTAGAGATACTGTTGCTATTCCCTGAAGGGAGATACATACCACTCCCAAGTGCTGACCAACCACTCAGGGTAAGTGGACCAAAAGGGGAAGGTATGAGTTCTGTTTTAGCTCTACTGCAGCTGCTTGTGACCATGACTTTGAACAAGTTTTTTCCCCTCTTTAGTTTTTTCATCTTCTACAATGAGGAGTTCAGATTAGACATTAGATGATTTCTTGGGTCCTTAACATCCACAACAACTATTCTAGTGCAGGTAAGTCTAAGAAGAATAGGAAGCAATCCCTCCCCTCAAGCAGTTTATCTTCAAAGCAGGTAAATATAGCAGGGTTTGTTAAATTTTGTTATGTGTCTTATTTTCCTAATGATTTCTAATAAAACATTGAGTATTATGGGTCAGATAGTGTCTCCCCAAAAGTCGGATCTACCCAGAGCTTTAGAATGTGACTTTATTTGGAAATAGGGTCTTTGCAGATATAAGTAAGGTAAGGATCAAGATGAGATCATACCAGCTTAGGGTAGGCCTTGCAGTGAGTTTCCTATATAAGATAGAAAAGGACATACAGGGACACACGCGACAATGTAAAGAGAGAAACAGGTTGGAGTGATGAATCTCTAAGCAAAGGAATTCCAACAGCCACCAAAAGCTGGAAGAGGCCAGGAAAGATTCTCTCCTAGAGCCTTGGGAAGGAGCATGGCCATGCTGACACCTTGATTTTGGACTTCTGGCCTCCAAAACTGTAAGAGAATGGATTTCTGTTGTTTTAACACCACCAAATTTGTGGGAATTTGTTTTAGCAGCCCTAGCAAACTAATACAGGAATATTCTGAGGAATTTTCAGATACCAATTTTTATAAAATCATATTTGAGATTTAAGAAAAAAATTTCTTTTGTGATAATACAAAGATGAATGGTACTCACATAATAGTGCTAAGACTTACAAAAGCAAAAATTAAAGCCCAGAACCACACTTGAATTGATTCTGCCTGGCTCTATCCGTTCCAGGACCAAGGCAGTAATCCCCAAACTGCTCACCTCTGGTTGCTTTTTCCTACCTATCTCAAACTGTCTGAACATTAAAAAAATTTTTTTAATGTTTATATTTTTATTTTTTGAGAGAGAGAGAAATAGAGCGTGAGCAGGGGAGGAGCAGAGAGAGAGAGGGAGATACAGAATCTGAAGCAGGCTCCAGGTTCTGAGCTGTCAGCACAGAGCCCAGTGTGGGGCTAGAACTCTCAAACTGAGAGATCATGACCTGAGCTGGTCAGGACACTTAACCGACTGAGCCACCCAGGTGGCCCTGAACATTTTTAACTTTTACTCAAGGTCATCTTTTCACAGTGCAGATTGTCTTAGGATGCCTTCTCATCCTGAGTGTATTGGCCAATAACACGTACAGCTATCTGCAGTCCTCCTTGACAGCAGGAGGTAATAGGAGATCTAGCTAAAGCCTGTGATACCTAAACTTGCTCTACTATAGAATCTGCCTTGTGCCTGCCTGTGCAGACCCAGAGTTACTAGCCAGGGTGTGAGAATGATCCCTAAGGATCAAGAACGCATCAGTCAAGGATAGAGAATGCATGAGTCATTAGATAAAGTTACCATTGACTGTATTGTTTCTAGGCTGCTAGTTAATCTATCTGGTGGCTGTGGTCTTCATTAGGAAAACTTAACCTATCAAAATGGATTTATTGTGTTGAAAAATTATTGATTATATCCATTGACCCAGCAGTTTCACTTTTGGGAATTTTAGGAAATGCTCTAGGCAAACATGCAAGATAGGCTTATAAGGATGGTTTGCCATAGCATTGATTATAAAACAACAACAACAACTTGGAAGTATCCTAAGTCTATTAATAAGGAAATGCCAAATGAAAACTTAAAATATTTCCAAGTTGGGGTGTCCGGGTGGCTCAGTTGGTTCAGCATCTGACTTCAGCTCAGGTCATGATTTTGTGGTCTGTGGGTTTGAGCCCCATGTCAGGCTTTGCACTAACAGCGTGGAGCCTGCTTGGGATTCTCTCTCTTTCCCTCTTTCTCTGCCCCTCCCCTATTTGTGCTTTCCTTCTCTCAAAATAAATAAATAAACTTGAAATATTTGCAGGTCAGTCTCATCACAGAAAGAGAGACCACCAGATATTATGTGCCTCCTGATGGGTTACAATAGGAAGTTTCATTTTGTGTGTGTTTTTTAATGCTTTTTTTTGTTTGTTTGTTTGTTTTTTGAGAGATGGAGACAGAGTATGAGCTGGGTAGGGGCATAGAGAGAGGGAGACACAGAATCTGAAGCGGGCTCCAGGCTCTGAGCTGTCAGCACAGAACCCAATGCAGGGCTCAAACTCATGAACTGTGAGATCATGACCTGAACTGAAGATGGATACTTAACCGACTGAGCCATTGAGGTGCCCCTCTTTTGTTTTTGTTTTTAAGGTTTTATTTTTAGGGTGCCTGGGTGCCCCATGTTGGGCTAGCTGCTGTCAGCGCACAGCCCACTTCAGATCCTCAGTCCTCCTCTCTCTGCCCCTTGTCTGCTCTATCTAAAATAAAAATGGGAAAAAAATCTTTAAAAAAAAAGAGTCACATACTCTGGGCGCCTGGGTGGCTCAGTCAGTTGAGTGTCTGACTTAAGCTCAGGTCATGATTTTGTGGTTCTGGAGTTCAAGCCCTGTGTCAGGCTGTCTGCTGTCACCACAGAGCTGGGTTCGGATCCTCTGTTGCCCTCTCTTCCTGCCCCTCCCCCACTTGGGCATGTGTGCTTGCTCTCTCTCTCTCTCTCTCTCTCTCACACACACACATACCGAAATAAAAAAACATTAAAAAACAAAAAGGCACATGCTCCACCAACTGAGCCAGCCAGGCGCTCCTGCAATAGGAAGTTAACAACATTACCTAAGAAGTGTTCTTGCCAGAAAATCAAACTTGATATGAACAAGCACAGATCTATCAGTTCTCAGAAAATACAGTGACTAGGGGAATATATCAATGGTATAATGGGGATGCAAACAATCAAATTCAGGATGTAAAGGGAATGACCTGTTTTTTTTCCAACAAACAAGTAGCAAGAAAGACAACTGTAATAGATTAAGGTAGACTTGAGACAGATGTGTCAAGCAAATGTAATGCATAGATGGTGTTTATATCCTGATTCAAAACAATGCAAAACAATGCTACTGTAAAAAGAAAATTAACACTGACTGGATATTAGGTGATAATAGTGGTTGTTGGGGCATCTGGCTGGCTCAGTAGGTAGAGCATGTAACTCTTGATCTCAGGGTCATGGGTTCGAGCCCCCTGTTGAGTGTAGAGATTACTTTAAAAAATTTTTTAAATAATTATTGTTACTTTTTCTAGGTATAATGATATTGTGGTTCTGTTTTATTTTGTAAGTATTTTATTTTTTTAAAGTAATCTCTACAACTAACATGGTGCTTGAATTCATGACGTCAGGATCAAGATCACATGCTCCACTGACTAAGCCAGCCAGGATGCCCCATGATTATGTTTTTTAAAAATCCTTAGCACTTAGAGATATCTTCTTTATGGATGAAATAACATGAGGTCAAGAATTTGTTTCAGGGGTGCCTGGGTGGTTCAGTTGGTTAAGCATCCTACTCATGATCTCACAGTCATGAGCTCGAGCCCTGCATTGGTCCCTGAGCTGAGAGTGGAGCCTTCTTAAGATTCTCTCTCTCTGGGGTGCATGGATGGCTGAGTCGATTAAGCACCTGACTCTTGGTTTTGGATCAGGTCATGATCTCATGGTTTGTGGGTTTGAGCCCTGCATCAGGCTCCATACTGACAGTTTGGAGCCTGCTTGGGATTATCTCTCTCTGCCTCTCCCCCACTTGTGTTCTCTCCCTCTCTAAAAATAAGATAAATCTTAAAAAAGAAGAAGAAGAAGAAGAAGAAGAAGAAGAAGAAGAAGAATTTGTTTTAAATACTTCAGAAGATTAAGGGTGCCTGGGTTGCTCAGTTGGTTAAGCGTCTGACTTTAGCTCAGTTCGTGATATCACAGTTTGTGGGTTTGAGGCCTATGTTGGGCTCTCTGCTGTCAGCACAGAACCTGCTTTGGATTCTCTGTCCCCCTCTCTCTCTCTGCCCTTCCCCTGCTTGTGCTCGAGTGGACCCTCTCTCTCTCTCTCAAAAACAAACATTTAAGCATGTCAGGTTATTGGGTGGCTGGCTATTATCTGTCACTCTTCCCTACTATCTACTAGTAGGTCTGATTATTTATCTTGTGCATTCTCACATCTGTTCCCGTTTGCTATGTGTGAGAAACTACAGTATAAAGCTTATGGTAGTGAATGGCACTTAAAAAAATAATAGTAATTCAGAAGGTTACATTTTTTTACAGCAGTATGTTGATAATTGTTGAAGCTGGCAGATGAATATATGGGGGCTCATTATACTAGTGTCTCTAATTTTGTAATGTTAGAAATTTTCCATAATAAAAAAAATTTTAATGATATGTACAAGTAAATCTATATGTTCATTTTTTTTAAGTTTATTTATTTATTTTTTGAGAGAGAAAACACACGCACAAGCGAGGGAGGTTTAGAGAGGAAAGACAGAATCCAAAGCATGCACCGTGATTTCATGACCTGAGCTGGGATCAAGAGTCAGATACTTAACCCACTGAGCCACCCAGACACCCCTATGTGTTCTGACATAGAATGATTGCTCAGATATATTATTAAATAACAAAGTAGTTGCAAACCAGCTTCTAAAGCAGGATCTGTTATAAAATTCATGCATATCTATATTTAGGTATAGGAAAAATTAAAATGTTATCAGTATAATGTCAACAGTGGGTCTCTTGGCAGCAGAGTTTCATTGATAGCTTTTATTTTCTTATCATGTCCTTAAAATGCCCCCCTCCCAGTTTTTTTTCCAACATGTGCTGATTGTGAATAAGCACTTATAATAAAGGATAATGGATAGAGAATATTGTTGCTCCTTTGCTCAAAAAGACTAAAACAGGAGCACCTGGTTGACTCAGCTTGTAAAGCATGTGACTCTTGATCTCCAGTCTTGAGTTCAAGCTCCAGGTTTGGTGTAGAGCTTACTTAAAAAAAAACAAAAATCTCTGGGCGCCTGGGTGGCTCAGTCGGTTAAGTGTCTGACTTTGGCTCAGGTCATGATCTCATGCTTCATGAGTTCGAGCCCCGCATCAGGCTCTGTGCTGACAGTTCGGAGCCTGGAGCCTGCTTTGGATTCTGTGTCTCCCTCTTTCTGCATCCCCACCGCCCCCCCTCATGCTCTGTCTCTCTCTCTCAAAAATAAATAAATATTTTTAAAAAACAAAACAACAAACAAACAAACAAAAACTGTGGGGTGCCTGGGTGGCTCATTCAGTTAGGTGTCCCACTCTTGATTTCAGTTCAGGTCATGATCTCACAGTTAATGGGTTCGAGCCCCGTGTCAGGCTCTCCTCTGGCAGTGCAGAGCCTGCTTATGATTCTCTCTCCCACTCTCTCTGCCCCTTCCCTGCTTGCTCTCTTTATCTCTCTCAAAATAAAGAATCACCTAAAAAATAAATTATTACTTAACATTCAAACCTTCAAAAAGGGTCAATAAATTCAAGAAGAAGGAGACTATGATTAATTTAGTTTATAATTCAGCAACATTTGCTGGGCAAAACTGTAATGGTATATATGGAGAGTGGAATGAATTTCTCTCAAAATAAATGAATATTAAAAAAAAACAAACTAAAACATTCCTCATTTCCCTTTCCTTTAGCATGAAGGTTCTATTTAGGCCAGCTAGCTTATTCATCCTTTCAACTCAAAGGGCACTTTTCCTTTTCAAAACTGTTCCCAGTCAAAAAAGAAATTACAAACTCCTGTCAAAATAATCTTCTCAAAATTCTTCCATGATCACACCTCTCCATAGGGAGCCTGGCTTTCTGGGATCTTTCCAAGATCCCAGACAAATACAGGATTGTCCTGAGAGACCCAGAAACTTCTGGGGAGACTGGGTAAATTCCTTTGGGCCAGTGAATCCATCATACACCCAGTAGGGGGAGCCAGAACTTAGTTCCCAAACTCTGGAGGTGTCAATCCTTCATGAACTCAGCATGGAGTGTGAGCAAAGATACACACAATACACGTTTTAGGGGGACAGGCAGAGCTGTAATATCAGTCTTTTGGGGAAGGGTGTTTTGTTTTTGTTTGTTTTGGGTTTTTTTTGTTATAATGAACTTTTCAGAGTAGCAATCCTTGAACCAAGCTCCCCTGTACATTTATGAACAGATACAATTTACAAAAATATACACACACAACTTCTCAAAAGTATGTGTGTATGTGTGCATGCCATGTGGTATAAAGTTAGACAGGAGGCAGCCTGAAGAAAGAATGCTGGATCTGAGGTTGAAGTTCTTAGTTAAATCCTTTCTCTAATGATTAACTAGCTCTTTGGCTGTAAGCTATTTGAATCTCTGGGCTGATTGTGAACTTCAGTGATAAGGGTTCTTTGAAATAGAGCACAACTATAAAGCATTCTCAGGACTCCGAACAGCCTGAGCCATCTGTTGAGATTTCACAGTCCCAGGGACATTGCAGATCTCCCTTACTTAAGCTCAGTCCAAATAATCTTGACTATAGGGCAATCAGGAGCATGAGGACTAGCTGGTGTTTACTTTGACAAAAAGCTGCAAGTCCTCAAGCATCCAGTAAGTTTTTTACCTAAGCAGGAACCACGAGCCTCTTTATCCCTCCTGGTTGCAACCTCCTCTTTCAACCACAGACAGATGAGAGGCTTAGCTGTGCTGCCCACATGGGAGTAAGAATCCATGTGTAACACTTCCCCAAGATACTGGGGACCTACACAACCCTGGAGAGAGCTGAAATCTGGGCTCCCTGAGACACTAGGGGCAGCTTCTCAGATAACACTAAGAACTCTGCTAGGAGCTGAGCTGGTAGAATTGGAGAAAGGCCTCAGGTAAAGAGGCATTGGTATTCATACCTCCGCTACTCCAACTTCTGCCCCTGCTGATCAGGGTTGGGGGTGACCAGCAGCGGCTTTGCCCCACTAGCAAGGCCTCAGCAGCTATAGGTCCAGGTTGGGTCTACCATGTGTTTGGAGTCAGGTGCTGGTTTTTGTCTTCCCTGAGTTCTTGCCCAGTCCCAGGTCTCTGCACCTTCTGTAGCTAGCTGTGGCTCCATTTGGGGACAGTAGTTTTCTGCAGGGGCTATTCCTCAGCAGGGCATGTTCAGGCCTGCAAGAACTGGTTTAACTTGCTTCTGAGAGTCATGACTCCACCCTAGACTCCTTTGGCTTCAGGGAAGGGAGTTGGAGGGGAGGGGGAAGAGGAGACAAGATAGAACCAAAGGGAACCATGATTCAGGAAATCCCTGGAGAAGTATCTTTACTCTGAGGGAGGAGAAGGTCCCGCAGGCTTCCCTGAGGTTCCATCAACCTATCTCTTCACAGGTCCCAAGACAGGGACTCCAGCCTCTCCTATAGTTAGCGTCACTCCTGGTTCTCCAGGATGTTGTGATCTTAGAGAACTCTTCCCTGCCCATCACCACTGCACAGGAGCAGTCCAGGAGCAGTCATCTAATGGTCAGGACTCACCTTCTGTAAAACTAGACTCTGGTTCCTCAAGGTCAAGACCTGAGCTGTTGTCCAAATCTCCACCAGGTCTGTGTGGAGTCAGCCCCTGGAAGCTTAACGTCCACCTCTCCTGTCTTCTGCTTCCATCAGTGTATGACAGCTCTGTGCCCCAACTTGCAGCTTTCTTGTTGTATCTTATGTTTCTGGTGATTTGCTGTGTTGCACACCTCAAGGCCAAATTAGGAGAGCATAAATAGCATTGTTTGAAATTCCAGTAACTTAAATGATGATAGGTATGTTTTCTTGTCCCTGGCTCTGATTATGTTTAGCCAGTGGAGACTAGGAGGAGGGAGAGGGCCGTGAGAGTGTTTAGGCCCCAGCATATACTCCACCTTCTGAAAAGCAGAGTCCCTGCAGATCTGTCAGGTGTCCCTTTCTAAATACTGTCTGCTCCCTGCCTGTTGTCCCCTCAAATCCAGTAGTGATTATTCCCCACCGTCACTAGCCCTGGGGTATGGCACCATCTATTGTTGCCTTTCCTTTAAACTCTCTTCAGAAAACAAAACAAAAACCCTCTCCACAGTTACCCGTTTCTTGCTGGGACCCTTAAAGACAGGACAGATACCACAAAGATATATGAATCACCACCTAACCTAGCTCTGTCACTTGTCTGTGGGAACTTAACAAGTAACTCAAACTTTCTGAGCCTCGGTTTCCTCATATAGGTACTCTGAGGTCACACTTTCAGCTCTCAGAATCTTTGGTTCTAAGGTAATAAGTGTAACTACAGAATTCAACCAGGAAACATGAGTCAGAGTGGAAAAATATGTAGAATTGTTGCATTGGGGTGCAGGGGTAGGGGTTAGGAGGAGTTGGTAGGGAAAAAGGCAAGAAATGCATCTCCATCTGTGCTGCATGTATATTTATCTTATTATTATTATTTTTGAGAGAGGGAGACAGCACGAGCAGGGGAGGGTCAGAGAGAGAGGGAGACACAGAATCTGAAGACAGGCTCCAGGCTCTGAGCTAGCTGTCAGCACAGAGCCCGACGTGGGGCTCAAACACACAAACCGAGAGATCATGACCTGAGCCAAAGTTGGATGCTTAACCGACTGAGCCACCCAGGCGTCCCATCTTTGGCCCTGTATTTGTCTTCTCTTGTTAGAAAATGTAGGAAAAATAGGGGCACCTGGCTGGCTCTTGATCTCAGGATTCTGAGTTCAAGCCCCACATTGAGTGTGGAGCCTACTTAATAGAAAGTAGGAAAAATATCTTTCTTCTTTGTTTTTTCTCAATCTATTTCTTTTAATCTCTTTCTTTGTATCTAGTCTCTCTGTATTTGTTTCCTTCTTTTAATTTCCTACACAAAGGCACCTAGCAGGGATACAAATGAGGCAGCCAGAACTGACCTGGACTTGGAGGTGCCACTTAGATGGAAAGAGTCCCAGATGCTGGAAACTTTGGGCTGTGGCGTTTTCCCAGGCCAGACCAAGGCTGACCATTAATTTTAACTCTATACTTTGGACTGAATTTATTTTGGACAGACTTCACTGGCTGTCTCTAGCATCACTTAGGTGCCTTGTACGAGTGATTTCAGGAAATGTGCTTAAGAACCAGAAAGGGAGGCTGAGATTTCTTTTTAACTGGAGTCATAGCCCTATGGAGTAGGCATTAGTTATTATCATTTCACTTTACAGATGAGGAAACTGGGGCTCATTAGGCAAAGAAACTTGCCTGCACTGGAGTCTGTGTTCTGCATTACCTCACTTTACCACCTCCAGGATTATATTGTAACTTAATGTAGCTTGATGTATCCTGTAACTTGAAATAGGTATGGTGGGAGTATTTATGTCACAGAAATTAGCAAATGCTACAAAGATCAGGGCTTGTTTTCTTGATTGTTAAGCCTTAAGAAAGTGATGCAGGGGTGGCTGTGTCGGTTAAGCATCCGACTTCGGCTCAGGTCATGATCTCATTGTTTTTTAGTGGTTTGTGAGTTTGAGCCCCATGTCGGGCTCTGTGCTGACAGCTCAGAGCCTGGAGCCTGCTTTGGATTCTGTGTCTCCCTCTCTCTCTGCCCCTCCCCTGCTCACGCTCTGTCTCTCTCTCTCTCTGTCTCTCTCTCTCTCTCAAAAGTAAATAAACGTTAAATAATTTTAAGAAAGTGTGAAGATGCAGAGGCACAGGGAGATGCAGAAACCCCATGAGAGAGATGACAGGATCACCGCTCAAACAGCCTTGGATCTCAATAGCTTCCAGATGGATGGCAATCCCACTCATATGTAACCTTTAAAGTAAACTCCTTTTAGAGCAGCTGCCTGGCTCAAAGGGAGAGGGGGAGAGGCAGAGGCTCAATTGGAAGAACGTGCACCTCTTGATCTGGGCGTTGTGAGTTTGAGCCCGATTGGGTGTGGAGATTATTCAAAAAAAATTTTATTTTAATGTTTATTTATTTTTGAGAAAGAGAGTCAGAGTGCGAGTGGGGAAGGAGCAGAGAGAGAGAGAGAGAGAGGAAAGGAGACACAGAATCTGAAACAGGCTCCAGGCTCTAATCTCTCAGCATTGAGCCTGACATGGGGCTTGAACCCACAAACCGCAAGATCATGACCTGAGCTGAAGTCGTATGCTTAACCGACTGAGCCACCCTAGGCACCCCTGGATGTAGAGAGATTATTTTTTTAAAAAGTAAGTAGGGGTGCCTGGGTGGCTTAATCCATTAAGCGTCTGACTTCTATCAGGTCATGATCTCACAGTTTGTGAGTTCGAGCCCCACAACGGGCTCTGCACTGACAGCTCAGGGCCTGGAGACCCAGACCACTTTGAATTCTGTGTCTCCCTCTCCCCAGCTTGTGCATGCGCTTTCTCTCTCTCTCAAAAATAAATAAGCATTAAACACACACACACACACACACACACACACACACACACAAATAGGGGCGCCTGGGTGGCTCAGTCAGTCAAACGTCTGACTTCGGCTCAGGTCATGATCTCACATTCGTTGGTTCGAGCCTCGCATTGGGCTCTGTGCTGACAGCTCAGAGCCTGGAGCCTGCTTCGGATTCTGTGTCTCCCTCTCTCTGCACCTGCCCCACTCATGCTCTATCTCTCTCTGTCTCTCAAAAAATAAAATAAAATAAATAAAACATTAAAGAAAAACACAAATAAACTTAAAAAAAATAGGGGTGCCTCGGTGGCTCAGTCGGTTAAGCATCTGACTCTAGATTTCGGCTAACGTCATGATCTCATGGTTTGTGGGATCAAGCCCCGTGTCAGGCTCTATGATGACAGTGTGGAGCCCTGCTTGGGATTCTGTCTCCTTCTCCCCCTCTGCCCTGCTTGTCCTCTCTCTCTCAAAATAAATAAATAAACATTTTAAAAATAATAAAGTAACGCTTTTTTATTTTTTTAATTCTTTTTTTATGTTTATTTATTATTGAGACAGAGAGAAACAGCATGAGTGGGGGAGAGGCAGAGAGAGAGAGAGACAGAATCTGAAGCAGGCTCTAGGCTCTGAGCTGTCTGCACAGAGCCTGATGCGGGACTCGAACTCACAAACCGTGAGATCATGACCTGAGCTGAAGTCGGACGCTTAACCAACTGAGTCACCCAGGCACCCCAAGTAACACTTTTTTAAAGCTTCCTCATAACAATAAATGGTCATTTCCCAGTATGGTGTGTGTGTATTTAGGTATAACTTATGTAAAATAAAATGCAGAACTATTATTCAGTTCATTGCATTTTAACAGTGTATACACCAGGCAACCACCTTTCAATATAAGGCATAGAACATTTACTTGACCCCGGAAAGTTCATTCAACCCTCTAACCAGTAAATTTCCATCATGGCTCCCAACCTGCCCTCCCCCAACCACTTTCTGATTTCTTTTTGTTTTTTTTATGTTTGTTTATTTTTGAGAGAGAGAGAGAGAGAGAGAGACAAAGGAAGAGACAGAGTGAGGGTGGGGGGGCAGGCAGAGAGAGAAGGAGATACAGAATCCAAAGCAGGCTTCAGGCTCTGAGCTGTCAGCATAGAGCCCCACGCGGGGCTCCAACTCAGGAACCCCGAGATCATGACCTGAGCCAAAGTCAGACGCTTTGTGGACTGAGCCACCCAGTCAACCCTCTGATTTCTTTGAAGTCAATGGTGTTTCAGTCTAACTAGTTGCTCAGGCCGAAAACCCTGGAGTCATCCTTGACTCATCTTATGCTCTTACATCTGACATCCAACCCATCAGCATTTCCTGTCAGGTAGATTTCAAAATATATCTAAAATCTAACTGCTTACATATATATATATGCTTTTATATATATATATGTATGTATGTGTATATGTATGTATGTATGTATATATATAATATATATGTATGTATGTATATATATATATTATATATATATATATATATGATGCAACAAAATACAATAAAATAAAATCTACCTACTTCTCATCAACTCCACTGCTGTCTCCATCTTCCAAGCCACATCATCTCTCACCTGTCTGGTCTCCAGCTTCCTCACATTCCCATGCTTTCCCCCTACAGTGTATTCACACAGCTGCCTGAGTGATCTTTTAAAAATGTAAATGATCATGATACACCTGTGTAAAACTCTCCAATGCTTACTGTCTCTTAGAGTCAAATGGACCTCAAAGTCTCTACTATTTGGCCTACAAGGTCCTCTCCACTTTTGGATCTCAATCTACTCCTCACTGGCTTACCAGGCTCTAGCTAAGCCAAACTCTTTGATGTTCCCCTGGACAGACAAGCACATTCTTACCACACAGACTTTGTCCTTGCTGGTTCCTCTACCTAAGATGCTCTGCATCTGACTCACTCATTCAGTTCATTCAGGTTTCTGCTCAGTGGTTATCCTATAGAGACCTTCTCAGATTGCCCATGCAAAATAGGATTTTTTTTCCTCTTACACTCTGACCCCAGAGTACTTTATGGTTTGTCCCTAGTCCTTAACACCTACATTATATTTGTTTACTGTCTGTTTCTTCCAGTGGTTGTGCTAGTAAAATATTTAACAACTAGCTCTCTGAAAAGTATGAGAAGCATGTATATATATGCACAATTTTATTTATAAACTTTACTGATATAAAGTTGATAAGACACAATTTGCAAATAATAACAAAACATACTCTTTATTGTAAATTCCATATTCTCACTGAATGCTTTTTTTTGGTGTTTGCCAGACTCTTGTAACCATAGCCAATCTATCTGTGCAACTAATAAATATAGCTCCAACATAAATGTGGTTGATAGTTTCACTTATAGGTGGAGTATTTTCCAACACCACCAAGCAATTCCCTAATTTTGAGGTGGACACAGACTGGGTATTCTACAATTTAATTCAATTTTGGCACTATCTACTTGTGTCAGTTCCACAAGATTCCCCCCCACTTCATTAAAAAAATTTTTTTTTCATATATTTATTATTGAGAGACAGAGAGAGACGGGGGAGGGGCAGAGAGAGAGGAAGACACAGAATCTGAAGCAGGCTCCAGGCTCTGAGCTGTCAGCACAGAGCCTGATGTGGGGCCCGAACTCACGAACCGTGAGATCATGACCTGAGCTGAAGCCAGACACTCAACCAACTGAGCCAAGGTTCCCCCCACTTTAGATGCCAGCTGCAAGTCCAGGTTGTCACTCCTGCTTTTGACCCACCTGTTGTAAACCAGAGATTCCCACGACTTCCTCCTTGGGTTCAGTGATCTGTTAGCACAGCTTTTGAATACTGGAAAAAATATTTAATATTTGCTGTATTCACAGTGTAACACTATAGACATGACACAATTTTAAGTTTAATTTGCATCATTAACATATTTTCTGTCTCTTTCTTGAGTCCAGTGAACAAAACAAGTACTGATTTATAGCATTTGCTGATTCCTGTAGTGTAAATAATCCCAACATAGCCTATTTTAAACTACCAACATGATGTCACTGAACACAAGTTGGGAAAAAATGCATAGTAGTATATAGTTTTTCACCGCACCTATACAAGAGCATAGATAATAGTGAAACTATTAGAAGGGAATGAATTTGAGTATTTTTTCAAAAACAATTTTTTTTTAATTTTAGAACATGATGAGGGAGAGGGCAGAGGGAGAGAAAGGGAACCTTAAGCAAGCTCCACACTCAGCACAGAAACCAATATGGGGCTTAATCCCACAACCCTGGGATCATGACCCAAGCTGAAATCAAGAGTCGGATGCTCAACGGACTGAGCCACCCAGACACCACAGGAATTTGAGTATTTTCTTCCTTTATTTTTAGTATAACTTATTTAATTTTAAATTTATGTAATTTAATTTTTGACAACTTGCAAAATTCCTGAAAATCTAGCAGCCAGCTCTCATGAGCCCACAGCTCCAGCACACCCTGTTTTCCTTACTAGGCTGTAAGCTCCAGGAGGATAATGTGTAGTGAACTCAATAAATGCTTCTGGAATCAATGAATGGAGGTAATTTTAGTGGAATTAGTTCCTTGCCATCTAAAGTGCCTGACTAAATTTTGGTAAGGGGACGTAGAGGGGTGAGCACTATTTGAGCTATTATGCCTTGTCTAAAGAAATCTGGAAGACGATTGGATAAAGGGGGTAAATTTGTCAGGGAGGCCTGAAATCTCCAGATTGGGGATGAGGAGAGTGTGAATGTCCATAACATTATCACTTCAGTCATCCTTCACAATACCACCCTAATTGTTATTATTGTTGTTGTTATTATTATTTTAATGTTTATTTATTTTTGAAAAGAGCATGAGCTGGGGAGGGGCAGAGAGGGTGACAGGCGATGTGGAGTTTAAACCCACAAATCGTGGGATCATGGCCTGAGCCAAAGCTGGATGCTCAACCAACTGAGCCACCCAGGCACACCCCCTTGCTGGGAGCCGCATCGGCCTTGCTGGATGACACAGTCACAGTGAGGAAATGGCAGACATTTGCACAGCTCCTGCCATGAGAGGCGAAACTGGTATCTCCTTCTGCTACTACTTCTCATGTTGAAAATAAGCCTGTTGTCATCAATTATGCCTTACAGCATTCCACATCACACCGATATTCCCCACACAGTTACCCCATAGGAAAAAATATTTTCCTGTCCCTGCATAAGAGATTTTAGATCAAAACACTATAAACATTTGACAAAAGGCTCTTCTAATACCCAAAACATAAACTTGAAGGGGTTAAAAACACAAGAATTGCATTTAAGTCTGGCTGGGAGAAAAGGAGCCTAATTTGGTGATAAGAAATAAAAAACAAGGTCAAAACATAGTCCATTTAAGTCTGGCCCGAAGAAAAGGAGCCTAAATTGGAGATTAGAAATAGAAGACATGGTCAGAACATGGTCCCTTCCCAAGGTCTACATTCTACAAATATCCTCCCTTACTTATACTGACTTCCGTTATGAGGATGGATAAGAATATGGGAAACCCGGGTACAAGGCCAGCACACATAGGGCCCCCATTGTGCTTACATCAAAGAAAGGGCTTTCTCAAGCAACTTATTAACAAACATTCTTTTTCTTGTAGTTTATGAGCCAATCACAATAATTTCTAGCCTATCTATATACAATTTAACCTATGTTTTAATCTTAGCTTTACTAACTTAAATAATATGTATGTTATCCTGTTTTCTACTAAAAACATCTTGTTATATTCTTGCTTATAAAATTTACTCGACCTATTTGGTTGTAACTTGTTAATTAAAACACAAAGTCATAATTATTGGCAAAAAACCAACCCGTACAAAATAAGATAGGTTTGTTACTTTCTTAATCTGGGAGACTGGCGCCAAGAATGAATGGGATGTTTCTAAAAAAAATACTGCTGTAAAACTTGTTTCTGTACACTTTCAATGATTAAAGCACCTTATCACTAAGAATTAGTCACTGTAAATAATTTCTATTTTCTGATGTCATGTTATTGCTTGATCAATTAAAAAAGACACCAAAGCAGACAAAGCAGAGATGCCTGCCTGCTGGTCAAGAAAGAAACTCTTGGCTCTCTCATCACTCTCTCTCGTGCCGACACCGTCCATCCTTCAGGGACCCCTGGACCTGCTGGAGCTTGACTCCGGCACCCCCTAACTATTATTTTTAAAAAATACATTTCTGCTTACATTTCTGCTTACATTTCTGACAGGTCTTGCAGCCTTCAAGATAAAATTCTAAGGGCGCCTGGGTGGCTCAGTCGGTTGAGCGGCCGATTTTGGCTCAGGTCATGATCTTATGGTTCGTGGGTTCGAGCCCCGCATCTGGCTCTGTGCTGACAGCTCAGAGCCTGGAGCCTGCTTCTGATTCTGTGTCTCCCTCTCTCTCTGACCCTCCCCTGCTCACACTCTGTGTCTCTCTCTCTCAAAAATAAATAAACGTTAAAAAATTAAAAAAATATTCTAAATTTTATCTAGGTCCTTCATGATTCCACCTTAATCTCTGTCACTCCATTCTTAACCTCATATCCAACCTTACCAAGCCATTCACCTTCTCCTGAACCTGCTTTACACTGTTTGTCAGCAGACCTTTGCTGTGCTACAGACCCTACCAGGAATGCCCTTTTACTACTTTCTAACCCAGAGAAATTTCCATCTTTTCACATCCTGCCTGCATGGTTTCTCCGACGTCTTAGCTGGTGCCTCATGCCCTCTGGCATAACTAATTTTCTATTTCCATATACTTAAAGAATTTACACTGCAGAGATGTTGGTCAAAGGGTACAAACTTTCAGTTATAAGATGGATAAATACCAGGGATCTAAGATATAGCCTGGTGACTATAGTTAACAATAGTGTATTGTGTACCTCAAAGTTGCTATGAGAGTAGAGCTTTAATGTCCTCACCATAACAACAACAACAAAATGGTAATTACATGAGATAAAGCATTTGTTGACTAACTTTATTGTGGTAAACATTTAGCAATATGTATGTGTATCAAATCATCATATTGTTATCGTTTCTTGGCCTTTTGGCTAAGATCAAGTGCAAATCATCATAGTGTATGCCTTAAATTTGCACAATGTCATAAGTCAACTAGAGCTCAGTGAACCTGGTTTGGCGGGGGGGGAGAAAAAAAGAGTTGACATTATCTGTTTCCTGGTTAGATTATGAAAATCTTGAAGACAGAATCTGATTCATTGTCTCCCATCACTTAATATAGTCTCAATCATTTATCTAGTAGGCAATAACAATCTTTTATTTGAGGGGCAGCTTAGGGAGAGGAAAGTTTAACAGCTAATTTCTATGGGCCTCAGAGCTCCTCTTTAAAAGAAGGCTAATGTTTCCTTGCCTGCCAGGAAGTTGAAGTTGATGAGCTCATAGTCATTTCCCAGATACATGACCTACTTCACAATTTTCCCTAGAGCAGAGCCTAGTATCAAAAATGTTGAGAAGCACTGTGGTTTTATCCTTTAACCAAAAGACATTTGATCTTACTTTAAGAAGGCAAGATTAAGTAAATAAATGAATAAATGAATAAATAAGCCAACAGGTGTAGCCATTCTGTCCCTGCCAAAGGCCATAGTGAATTATCTTTGGCCCTGAACAGGGCCCAAGCTGCTGGGAGATTAGTGTTTGGCTGGAGAAATGTCAGGGAAGTCTGAGCTGAACAGGTTAAGCCCCCTTCTTCCCTCCTCTAGTGCACTTTCTTCCACAGCCAAGCCGGGAATTATACTCATGTTTATCAGAGCAGATTTCTCCTGTTGACTACCATGTGTATGTTCTTGGAAGCTCAACAGGAAAGTTTTGCCTAAGTTCACTCAGTAATTACAGACTGACACGAGGCGTGCCTGGCTGGCTCAGTTGGTAGAGAATGAGACTCCTAATATTTGAGTCATGAGTTCAATCGCCATGTTGTACGTAGAGCTTACCTAAAACAAACAAAACAAAATAAAACAAAATTGACATGCAAGTGAGTGCTCAGTGAAAATATTCTTTATTTAGCGACCACAGCCGGCCCACTCTCGAGTTGGCAGAACTGGCGTCACATCAGCAGAGGATCTGAGGGGGTGGCCTTGGCATCTAAAATATCTACCCCTCCACCTGTCATTCCACCATTAGAGTTTAATTCCTCAGTGTCTCTGAGGAGGCTTTTCTGCTTCTAGAGACCCTACTGATATCCCAGTTGCTCTGGAAAGAGCATTTTAGCAGGGATTAGTAACAGGAGGAAATAATTTATTTAGCCTAACATTCAAGACATTATACAATCAGACACTACTAACCTCTATAACTTTATCTTCCACTACATTGATCCCAAAGAACTTTCCTTTCAGCCAAACTGGTCTTTGAGCCTACTTTGCATTTATTTTCCCCTTGCCTGTTGTTAACACAACTTCCCTTGCCTGGAATTCCTGCCTGCCTGAAATATCTGCCATTTATCCTCCTCTAGACTGTCTCTCTTCCTTTTCTCAGTAAATGTTTATTTATCACCTACTATAATGAAGCACTGTGTCAGGGATTTCTTTCTTTTTTTTTTTTTTTTGTACTTGTACACAGCACCCAGAACAGAGCAGGGCACGTAGTAGGCATATAATAAATCTTGTCTCTTATTCTGATCATCTGTAGAATTTGCTAAATTCTAATTTGGATATGCAGATGACTGGGTATAGATTTCTATATCTCTTTTGTAGGCAAAATATAGAAATGCAAGAGGGAATTTTACAAGATAACTGTCTGAAAGCATCACTCTTGATTTTTAATATATTTATTGAGGGGCGCCTGGGTGGCTTAGTTGGTTAAGCATCTGCCTTCAGCCCAGGTCATGATCTCATGGTTCCTGAGCTCGAGCCCCACATCGGGCTCTCTACTGTCAGCGCAGAGCCTGCTTTGGATCCCCTGTCCCCTCTCTCTATGTCCCTCCCCCACTCACTCTCGCTCTCTCAAAAATAAAGAAATAAATTTAAAAATTATTGAGTGGGGCACCTGGGTGACTCAGTCGGTTAAGTGTCCAACTCTTGTTTTCAGATCAGGTCATGATCTCACGGTTCAGGAGATTGAGCCCCATGTCAGGGCTCTCCTTCTCAAAATACATATATTTTAAAAATAAAATCTTTAAAAATATATCATTAAAAAATAATACTTCAGAATTACTCGGGGGAAGTAAAAGTAATTTTTGTAAACATTTTGCACTGGGCTGGCACTTCACACACTCTAAAAATTTTAGATTTTCTTCCCTTCTCTTTATTTATTTCTTAAAGTTTATTCATTTATTTTTGAGAGAGAGAGAAAGCATGAGTGGGGGAAGGATGGAGAGAGAGGGAGAGAGAGGGTCCCAAGCAGGCTCTGCTTTGTTAGTGCAGAGCCCAGCTTGGGGCTCGATCCTACCAATTGTGAGATCATGACCTAATCCAAAATTAAGAGTCCCATGCTTCAGTGACTGAGCTGCCCAGGCACCCCTTCCCTTCTCTTTAAACTATGAGCATTGTTTGTGCCCACCCAGGGATGCCAAAAAACCAACAAACCAAAAAAGAAAAACAGCAAAAACAAAAACAAACAAAAACCACAAGCATTTACTGAGACTCCTCTCTGAGCATCATGAGGGAATTTAGAATAAGTACAAAATATGATTTTCTGCTAATTTACAGTCTTTGATTAGTTAGGCCACACATATGAAGAGTTAGTAATATTGTGAGACTTAGAGGGTTAATAAGGGCTGGGATTCCCTGGAGAGGAGGTTGGGATCTGTGTTTTGGAAAAGAAGGTGTTGGGGAATAGTGAAGGTCATGAAGATCTTGGGATGTAGGAATGGAGGAGCTGCAATGAATAGGAGAGAAAAATAAGTGAGACAAGTTGGAAGAACCAGATTAAGGAGGGCTTTGAGAAGTAGGCAAAATTCTTTTATATTTTTTTCAAAGTATAGTGTTGAATTTTGAGCAGAGGAGTAACATACTTAAAAATATAATTTCTCTCTGCATTTAAAATGCACTCTAGGGGCACCTGGGTGGCTCAGTTGGTTAAGCATCTGACTTCAGTTCAGGTCATAATCTCACAATGGTGGGCTCTAGCCCTGCGTCAGACTCTGCACTGACAGTGTGGAGCCTGCTTGGGATTCTTTCACTCTCTCTCTCTCTCTCTCTCTCTCTGCCCCACCTCCTGCTCATGTGTGCTTGCTCTCTCTCTCTTTCTCAAAATAAAACAAATAAACTTTAAAAAAAAGCTATTATTGAAAAAATAATAAAAAAATAAAATGTGCTCACTCTATATAAGACAGATATGCAAACATCATTAAAGGACATATTTATGTATTAAATGAGGTCTTTGACCTTGAGGTCCACTGAAGGTTGGGTGTAAGGTGGAGAGGTAGAAAGTGTTACATTATTTTTTAATTATTATGTTAATTAATTAATTAATGGAGTGTTCTTAATCAGATAGTAATGACCCTATGTCTTTCTACTTCGCAAACTATGGAATTACCAGAACTAAAATAATATCTTCCAAGAGGAGGGAAAATAATTCTTTGTCAGTCCCTAATCTTCCTGCTTAGTAGAACCCTCACATCCCATCTGTATTAGTATGCTAGAATTGCTCTAAGATAGTACCACACACCTAGTCATCACTGGGTGACTTAAACAACAGAAATGTATTTTCTCACAGTTGAAGGATAGAAATCCAAGATCAAGATGTTGGCAGGGTTGTTGTTTTTTTCTGAGTCCTCTCTCCTTGGCTTGTAGATGGCTATCTATTCCCTTTGTCTTCACATGGTCTTGCCTTTTTCTCCCACTAATACTGACATCAGTCATATTGGATTACTGCCCGCACCAATGACCTCATTTAACCTTAATTACCTCTTGTTTTTAAGGTTATTTATTTATTTTGAGAGAGAGAGAAAGAGAGAGAGCAAGTGAGGGAGGGGCAGAGAGATAAAATCCCAAGCAGGGGCCGCACTCTCAGCTCAGAGCCCCATGTGGGGCTTGAACTCACAAACTGTGAGATCATGACCTGATCCCAAACGAAGAGTCTGCTCCTTAACTGACTGAACCACCTAGGTGCCTCTGACCTTAATTGCCTCTTTAAAGACCCTATCTACAAATACAGTCACATTTTGTAGTACTAGGTTAGTACTTCGGTATATGAATTTGAGGTGGATGTAATTCATCCCTTAATTTATTATATTCATATGTATTGGACTCATCTCTTAAGAGCATACCGCTTTCAGTACAGCTCTGACTATTTCATTTAAACATTTTTTTAAATCATGTAAGACCTGAGTATTAAAGGTAATTTGGGGAACACCCGGATGGCTCAGTTGGTGGAGCATGTGAGTCCTGATCTCTGAATTGTGCATTTGAGCCCCACGTGGGTGTAGAGATTACTTAAAAATAAAATTATTTTATTTTTTAGCCTGGTGTGAGTCCATATTACCTTCCATCGGTTATTTTTGGACCTAAAGTTTTCCCCCTCATTATTAACAAGCCAGTACTGTGTTGTTGTTGTTGTTGTTGTTGTTGTTTTTAATATTCTTGTTCCTGGGCTATGTCAATTTCTTAGTCTGAATAGACTGGAATTATGGACTTTATTGTTGTTAAGACTGATATGACTTAATATTTGTATATTTTGTGCTGTCTGCTTGGCTGCACAGTCTGCCAAATTGTTTCCTTTATTTTTATTATTTTTTAATTTTATTATCATTATTTTTTAATATTTAGTTATTTAAAAAAATTTTTTAATGTTTATTTATTTTTGAGAGACAGAGCATGAGCCGGGGAGGGGCAGAGAGAGAGGGAGACACAGAATCCGAAGGAGGCTCCACACTCTGAGCTGTCAGCACTGAGCCCGACATGGGGCTCCAACTCACGTACCATGAGATCATGACCTGAGCCGAAGTCGGACACTTAACTGACTGAGCCACCCAGGCACACCTAATGTTTAGTTATTTTTGAAAGAAATAGGGTGCAAGGAGAGGAGGGGCAAAAACAGTGGGAGACACAGAATCCAAAGGAGGGTCCAGGCTCTGAGCTGTCAGCACAGTCTCACACGGGGCTAGAACCCATAAGCCATGAGATCATGACCTGAGCTGAGGTCGGTTGCTCAACTGACTGAGCCAGCCAGGTGCCCCTTTATTATATTTTAAATATTTATTTATTTTTTAGAAAGGGGGGGAGGGACAGAGAGAGGGGGAGAGAATATCAGGCAGGCTCCGTGTCCATTGAGGAGCCCAATGTAGGGCTCCACCCCAGGAACATGTGAGAACATAACCTGAACTGAAATCAAGAGTGGGACGCTTAATCAACTGAGCCACCAGGCACTCCAAAAATAAAATCTTAAAAGTAAAATAAAATAAAGATAATTTGAAAATATAGAATTGAAATGGAAAAATGTTACCTATAATCCATTATTTATACATGGACCATATTACTATTCTTTTGATGTATTTTTGCAGTCTTCCTTTCCAATGCATGGTGTTCTTACATAGTTATATTAACTCAGTGATTTGGTTTTGGCTTTTTATACCTAACAGTATAAAGCAAGTGTTTTCCCATGTTGTGGGGATGTAAATGTTATTTATAAATGTTGCATAATATGAGATATAGTAAGAATGACATAATTTGCTTAATCATTTATCTACAGTCAGACATGTAAGAAGCTTCCAATCTTTTGCTATTGTAAATAAATCTGTGAGAAATGTTCTTTTCTGCATAACAATGTTTCTATATTAAACATTATTTCTGGGGCTCCTGGCTGGCTCAGTCGGTAGAGCATGCAACTCTTCATCACGAGTTATGAGTTCAAGCCCCATGTTGGGCACGGAGCCTACTTAAAAAAAATTTTTTTTTAATTAAAATTATTTCCTTAGGGCAGAGTACCAGAACTTCTTTGGATGAAGAGGTTTTAATACATAATGACTTTTTGTTTTCCAAAAGGTCTATGCCAATTTGTATTCCTATTAGTCAAATAAGAGAGAGCCTCTATTTTTTTTAAGTTTTTATTTAAAAATTCTCCTTGGTTAACATACAGTGCAGTATTGGTTTCAATAATAGAATTCAGTGATTCATCACTTATATACAATACCCAGTGCTTCTCCTAACAAGTTCCCTCCTTTATTTTTTTTTTTAATGTTTAATTTGAGAGAGAGAGAGCATGTGCACACACCTGTCTGCAGGAGCATGGGAAGGACAGAGAGAGAGAAGAGAAAGAATTCCAAGCAGGCTTGGTGCTATCAGCATGGAGCCCGAGGGGAGTTTGAACCCATGAACAGTGAGATCATGACCTGAGCCGAAATCAAGAGTGGGATGCTTAACCGCCTGAGCCACCCACGTGCCCCTAACTAGTGCCCTCCTTAACACTCATCTAGCCCATCCCCCATCCACACCCCTCTATTAACCATCGTTTTGTTCTCTATCATACCGAGTCTTTTATGGCGGGTGCCTAGATGGCTTAGTCGGTTAAGCATCTGACTCTTGATTTCAGCTCAGGTCATGATCTCACAGTTTGTGAGATGGAGCCCTATGTCAGGCTCTTCTCTGTCAGTGTGGAACCTGCTTGGTATTCTCTCTCTCTCTCTCTCTCTCTCTCTCTCTTTCTCTCTGCCCCTCCCCCACTCTCTCAAAATAAACTAAAAAAAAAGAGTCTCTTATAGTTTATGGTTTATTTCTCTCCTTTCTCTTTTTTCCCCCTTTTCACGTGCTCATCTGTTTTGTTTCTTAAATCCCACATATGAATGAAATTATATGATACTTGTCTTCCTCTGACATATTTTGCTTGGCAGAATACTCTCTAGCTCCATCCATGTCGCTGCAATGGAAAATTTTCATTCTTTTTTTTAAAAATTTTAATGTTTATTTATTTTTGAGAGACAGAGAGACAGAGCATGAGCAGGGGAAGGGCAAAAAGAGAAGGAGACACAGAATCTGAAGCAGGCTCCAGGTTCTGAGCTGTCAGCACAGAGCCTGACATGGGGCTCGAACTCACGAACCATGAGATCATGACCTGAGCCGAAGTTGGCTGCTCAACTGACTGAGCCACCCAGCGCCCCATTTTTCATTCTTTTTTATGGCTGAGGACTATTCAGTTGTGTATGTGTGTGTGATATGCATCTTCTTTTCCATTCATCAATTGATGGACACTTGGGCTGTTTCTGTAATTTGCCTACTATAGATAATGCTGCTATAAATATTGGGGTGCATGTATCTCTTTGAATTAATGTTTTTGTATTCTTTGGGTAAATACCTAGTAGTGCAATTCCTGGATTGTAGAGTAGTTCTATTTTCAGCCTTTTTTTTTTTTTAAGACAGAGTGAGAGAGAATCTCTCTGGGCAAGGGCATGAGGAAAAGAAGAGAGAGAATCTCAAGCAGGCCCCATACCCAGCACAGAGCCTGACATGGGGCTTGATCTCATGACCATGAGATCATGACCTGAGTCAAAAATCAAGAGCCAGATGCTTTTTAAAAATTTTTTTTACATTTATTTATTTATTTTTGAGAGACAGAGCACAAGTGGGGCAGGGGCAGAGAGAGGGAGACAGAATCCAACGCAGGCTCCAGGCTCTGAGCTGTCAGCACAGAGCCAGACACGGGGCTCAAACTCACACAGTGAGATCATGACCTAAGCTGAAGTTGGACGCTCAACCAACTGAGCCACCCAGGTGCCCCTGTTTTCAGCTTAAAGAAACTCCATACTGTTTTCTAGAGTGGCTGCGGCAGTTTGCATTCCCACCAACAGTACATTTCCCCTTTCTCCTCACCAACACTTGTTTCTTGTGTTGATGTTAGCCATTTTGACAAGCATGAGGTCACTGTAGTTTTGATTTCCATTTCCCTGATGATCAGTGATGTTGAGCATCTTTCCATGTGTCTGTTGGCAATCTGTATGTTTTCTTTGGAGAAATGTCTGTTCATGTTTTCTATACATTTTGTAATTGGATCATTCGTTTTTTGGGTGTTGTATTTTATATGCTTTATATATTTTGGATACTAACCCTTTATCAAATATTTCATTTGCAAATATCTTTTGCCATTCTATAGGTTGCCTTTTGGTTTTGTTGATTGTTTCCTTCCTCATGCAGAAGCTTTTTATTTTGATGTAGTCTCAATAGTTTATTTTTGCTTTTGTTTCCCTTGCCTTAGTTGACATATCTAGTAAGACCAATGTCAAAGAGATTGCTGCCCAAGTCCTCTTCTAGGATTTTTATGGTTTCAGCTGTCACATTTAGTCTTTAACCCATTTTATTTTTTTATTGTTATTTTTTAAATGTTTATTTTTGGGAGAGAGAGAGAGAGAGAGAGACGGAGCGCAAGTAGGGGAAGAGCAGAGAGAGTGGGAGACAGAATCCAAAGCAGGCTCCAGGCTCTCAGCTGTCAGCACAGAGCCTGTCATGGGGCCTGAACCCACAAAAGCGAGATCATGACCTGAGCTGAAGTCGGATGCTCAACTGACTGAGTCACCAGGCATCCCTAATGCATTAAAAAAAATTTTTTTTAACATTTATTTTACATTTGAGAGACAGAGTAAGACAGTGTGTGAGTGGGAGAGGGGCAGAGAGGCAGAGAGAGATGGAGACACAGAATCCAAAGCTGGCTCCAGGCTCTGAGCAAGCTGTCAGCACAGAGCCCTATGTGGCGCTCAAACCCACCATGAGATCATGACCTGAGCTGAAGTCAGATGCTCAACCGACTGAGCCACCCAGGCGCCCCACCCCTAATGCTTTTTTTAAAGTTTGTTTATCTTGGGAGAGAGAGAGTGTGAGCAGGGGAGGGGCAGAGAGAGGGAAGGAGAGAGAGTCCCAAGCAGGCTGTGAAATCAAGAGTGTTGGATGCTTAACTGACTGAACTGCTGAGGGCTCCCCAGTCCTTTAATCCATTTTGAATTTGTTTTTGTGTATGGTGTAATAAAGTGGTCCAGTTTCATTCTTTTGCATGTTGCTGTCTAGTTTTCCCAACACCATTTGTCAAAGAGACATGAGAATGTCTCTTTAAATAGGAACCCAGAGCACTGGGTAACACCATTATTTTCAGTCTTTATTAATTTTTTAAATAGTTTATTTATTTATATTGACAGCGAGCACCAGGGGAGGGGTAGAGAGAGGTAGAGAGAGAGAATCCTAAGCAGGCTCTGGGTTGTCAGTGCAGAGCCAGACACGAGGCCTGAATCCACAAACCGTGAGATCGTGAACTGAGCCAAAGTCAAGAGGATGTTTAACCAATTGAGCCACCCATTTGCCCCTGCTCTTTATTAATTTGATAGACAAAATGCATGTTACTGTTATAACTCACCTAAACAATTGTGAGGCAAAACATTTTTTCATGCTTATTGATTACCTTTATTCCCTCTTTCAGGAATTGTCAATAAGCTTTGTCTATTTATCTACAGAAATTTCAGTGTTCTTGTCAATTTGTATGAGCTTTCGTTTACAGTAAAATATTAATTATTCAGGGGTGCCTGGGTAACTCAGTCGGTTAAGCGTCTGACTTCGGCTCAGGTCATGATCTCATGGTTCATGGGTTCGAGCCCCGTGTCGGGCTCTGTACTGATAGCTCAGAGCCTGGAGCCTGTCTTCGGATTCTGTGTCTCCCTCTCTCTCTGACCCTCCCCTGCTCATGCTCTCTCTCAAAAATAAATAATAAAAAAATATTTAAAATTTTTTCAAAAAAATATTAATTATTCAAAAATTTGTTTTGTTTTCCCCCCAGATCTATGGTTTACCTTAAAATGTATTTTTGTTTATTAAAAAATTTTGTTTTAATTTAAGTAGTCTTTACACCTAATGTGGGGCTCAAACTCATGACCCAGAGATCAAGAGTTACATGCCCTTCCAACTGACCAAGCCAGGCACCCCCGAAAAAACTTTAAATATTATATAGGAAAGTTTTCTGTTCAAGGGGCACTTGGGTGGCTCAATCAGTCAAGCATCTGACTCTGATTTCAGCTCAGGTCATGTCACGGTTCCTGGATTCAGGCCCCATATTGGGCTCTGTGCTGACAATGCAGAACCTGCTTGGGGTTCTCTCTCTCCCTCTCTTTCTACCCTTCCCCACTTGTGTATGCGCATTTGCTCTCTTTCTCTCTCTCTCTCCCTCTCTCTCTATCAAAATAAATAAACATTTAAAAAGAGTTTTCTATTAAAGAGTAGTTTCATATGTTGTTTATTTCCTCTTTTGCATCTCCATTACTTAGATAGCCATTTGTTTCTTCAAGCTTTTCAAAAAAATTTTTAAACTCTACCCTCTACAATGGGCTCTCTAACTCATGAATCTGAGATCAAGAGTCACAGGCTCTACCAACTGAGGCAGCCAGAGACCCCATGCTTTTCAATGTTTTAAAAAATTATTTGACACTTTTATATAGAGTGGCAGCCTGGTTTAGTGAGTGGAAAGAGCAGAGGCTTTGTAGTCAACGTTTAGAATCCTGGGTCTGCTATTTAATGCATCCTCTTCTCTTTGTTTTGTAAAATCAGAATACCTGGCTGTAAAATTATAATTAGGATAAAAATAAGATGGACATATATAGCACTATGCCTGACAGTAAATGTATACCCTTACCCCCTTTAAATCATTTTGGTACAAGGACTAACAGTATAGATCTAACTCTTTCCCCCAGATTGTTAATAAATTGTCTTCCTAATTACCTTTTATTTAAAATAATTTTTTTAAGGGGTGCCAGGCTGGCTCAGTTGGTAGAGCCTGAAACTCTTGCTCTCGGGGTCATGACTTGTTATCAGCTCAGGTCATCATCCCAGGGTCTATGGGATTGAGCCCTGAGTCAGGGTCTGTGCTGAGCGTGGAGCCTGCTTAGAGATTCTCTCTCTCCCTCTGCCCCTCTCCCTGGCTCTCGGTCTCTGTCTCTAAAATAAAAAATAAATAAATAAATAAATAAAAAAGGAAAGAGTTATCTCTTCTCTGTATTTATTTATGCATCCATTTATTTATATCAGTATTGACTCAATGATATTTATTCTTTGAGTCATAATCAAATACTATCATTATTTAAATGTTTTTTCTAATGTTTATTTATTGGATAGGGCGCAAGTGGGAGAGGAGCAGAGAGAGGGGGACAGAAGATCTGAAGCGGGCTCTAAGCTGACAGGCTGACAGCAGTGAGCCTGTTATGGGACTCAAACTCATCAACTGTGAGGTCATGACCTGAGCTGAAATTGGTCACTCAACCCACTGAGCCACCCAGGTGCCCAAGTACTATCATTATTTATTTTGTTGCTCAAATTCTTCCATCTTTGGCCATTGAAAATTCTATTTAAAATTTTTTTTTAGTTTGGGCACCTGGGTGGCTCAGTCAGTTAAGCATCTGACTCTTGGTTTTGGCTCCGGTCATGATCTCAAGGTTCATGAGAACCTGCTTGGGATTCTCTTTCTCCCTCTCTGCCTTCTCCCGACTCTCTCTCTCAAAATAAATAAATCAACGTTTAAAAATTAAAAAAAGTTTAATTCTAATATTGTTAACGTACAGCATTATATTAGTTTCAGGTATAAATATAGTGATTCAACAATTCCATATATCACCCAGTACTCATCACAAATATATTTAATCCTCATCACCTATTTTACCCATCTCCCCATCCACCTTCCCATCTATTTTTTAAAAACAGAAATAGAAAAAAATAAAAAATATCAGAGTTTAATGTGCCGTGATTATATAAAATGTTAACATTAAAGAACGCTAGATGAAGTGTATACTAAAACCCTAAGAGTACATAAATATATGAATTGATATTGTTATATAAAACATTTTCAGTTTTATATATGTGTGTATTTATTTCCTCTTGTTTTGTAGGTTTCAGACAAAAGGGATTAAAATAAAAAAGACTCACGGGCACCTGGATGGTTTAGGCGGTAGAACATGCAACTCTTGATCTTGGGGTCATGAGTTCGAGCCCCATGTTGGGTGTAGAGATTACTTAAAAAAATCATTTACTTAAAAAAAATAATTTCCAAGGGCGCCTGGGTGGCATGGTTGGTTAAGCGTCCGACCTCAGCTCCGGTCATGGTCTCACAGTCTGTGAGTTCGAACCCCACATGGGGCTCTGTGCTGACAGCTCAGAGCCTGGAGCCTGCTTCGGATTCTGTGTCTCCCTCTCTCTCTGCCCCTCCCCAACTTGCTCACGTGCGTGCATGCTCTCTCTCTCTCTCTCTCTCTCAAAAATAAACATTAAAAATTTTTTAAAAAATCGTTAAAAAAATAAAGACCCAAACCCAACATTATATTGAGCTCTTTTAATCATCTAGACAATTCTTTGAGGTAGTTATTGTGATCCCCATTTTGCAGATGAGAAAACTGAGATAGGACGAGTTTAAGTACTTTGCCTAAGGTCACACATTTAGATTCTTCTAGAACAGGGATTGGCAAACTTTTGTATGAAAGGCCAGACAGTAAATATTTTAGGGTTCGTAGGCTACTTAGTTTCTGTTATAGAAATTCTTCTATTATAGCATGAAAGTAGACATAGGCAACACATAAATGAATAATCATGGCTGAGTTACAATGGAACTTAATAGACTAAAATTTGAATTTTGTATAAGTTTTGTGTGTCATAAAATATTATTCTTCTGATTTTATTTAAGTCATTTAAAAATGGCTAATATGGGGCACCTGGCTGGCTCAGTCAGTGGAGCATATGACTCTTGATCTCAGGGTCATGAGTTCAAGCCCCAAATTGGCATAGAGTTTACCTTAAAACAAAGCAAAAAACAAAACAAAAACAAAAACATTGCACTTTGGGGGCAACTGGCTGGCTCAGTTAATAGAGCATGAGGCTCTTGATCTCAGGTTGGTGAGTTCAAGCCCCACATTGGACATAGAGCTTACTTAAAAAAAAAAAATGGCTAAAAATTCTTAGCTAGTGGGTTGTAGAAAAAAAGGAGATAGGCTGGCTTTGGCCCACGAATTGTTTCCTGATCTTTGTTCTAGAATATAGGCATTCCTGAATTCCTCTAGAATCCAAGCCTTAACCACTGACTAGGGTTATATAAGTGCTGATGAAACCAAATAATGTTCTTCCTGGTAATAATAGTTCCTAACAATTCTTATAGTCCAATTATTTTCTGAGGACTTTCATATGCAGTATCTTGCATGAACCTGGCAGTGCCATATAAAGTAAACAGAATTTCACTCCTTTATGTAGATGAAGAAACAGGCTAATGAAGGACAAGTAATTAATTACTAGAGTTAGGAGGGAACTGGACTTTTAGAGAACTAAGACACAATAGTGTTATAGGGAGACTTTTTGGCTATTCCTCCTAGGTCCCACACATTGGCAGTATCATTAACTGTTTGTTTATTGCTTTCAAAGGTCAGCGTGCCCGCAGTTCAGCTGCTTTTAGGAATAAACATAATTCAAAAACTGATGGCATATTCCAAATTGTTATATAGTCATTGTACTAATTTTTAGCCAAGCAAAATAACATGAACAGTACATTAACACCTCTGGAGGAAATCTTCACAAGAAGCCAGATTCTTTTTTTTTTTTTAAGTTTATTTACTTATTTTGAGAGAGACAGAGAGAGCTCAAGCAGGGGAGGGGCAGACAGAGAAAGAGAAAGAATCCCAAGCAGGCTCTGCAGGGTCAGTGCAGAGCCCAACATGGGGGTAGAACTCATGAAACTGTGAGATCATGACCTGACTCAAAGTCAAGAGTTGCACCCTTAACTGACTGAGCGACCCAGGTGCCCCAAAGCCAAATTATTTTAAAATTTATTTTTATTATTATTTTTTAATACATTCAACATGGGGCTTGAACTCATGACTGTGAGAAATAAGCCCACTGACCCAATCAAAGGAGGGATTCTAAGATTCGGGAGCACAGTGAAGAGATGGTTTAATCAATATTCTTGCAAGAGCAGGTGTCTGATGGACAGACACAGTTGAGGTTGCAGCAGGCAATTTATCTCCTAGCATGCAAGTCCCTCCCCTGATTCCTCATTGGCTGAGTACTGCAGAGGTTATAGCCTTACCTGGAAGTCACCTATGCCCATGTAAGGCAAAATGTTGTCTGACTGGAACAAATGTATTCCTTAAGGTGACACAGAGACTTCAGTTCTTTGGTGCATGCTCGTTGTAAAGCCCGTAAAAATAAGTCCATGAAATGGAGAGGGGAAGAACCAGGAAGTGAAGTGTCTAACAGTTTGGGACTCTACTGTGTGTGGGGGGCGGTTCATACATATTTCCAATAAGTTGTAAACCTATTGTTAACTAGACAGCACAGCTTTTATTTGGTATTTCTCAAAATGAATCATCTCCCTCATTCCTCACAATGACCCTAAGATCAAGAATCTCATATTCCACCACGGGAGCCAGCCAGGTGACCCCAACAAGCCAACTTCTCATCAGAAGGTTGCTGGAACATAGGTAGGGGAATCTTGGGTGATCCTATGGTTAATATGCATTGAATACCCATCTCTAAGTGCTGAAGGAGAGACCTGCCAAAGGGACCAAAATGTTCTATGCTACCCTTTTCCCTGCATGGTGTATATTTTTTTGCTTCTTAAGGTTTGCTTTCTTTCCTCTTTTTTTTCTTTTCTTTCTTTTCTTTTCTTTTTTCTTTAAAGATTCTATACAGACCATTCCCACTCATTTATCACATTCTTCAGGCAAGGTATAATGTTTTCGATGATGATCATTTACTGTGAGTAGATTAGACTTGAACTGTGATTAGTTTTATCCAGGTTGTGAAGATTCTGCTTTGGGGTTTATACAACCTTGATTTGATCTTCCTATATCTCAGTTACCCATTATTGGTTCTTTCTGAGATGGGCCTCATCTGATTTCACCCACCTACTTTATTGCCTGCCATGTGTACAGATTTAACAACCCAGGCTTCTGAGAATTTCTCCAGTGTATTTCCATCATATTATGCTCTCACTTTAGTCCAGCCAAGTGTACTCAAGCAACGAAAAACTAGTGAATTGGATGGTGATGTATTTGGCAGTCACAGGATCTGAAATTAGTTTCAGAGTCAATGTGTCAGAGTCAGGCTGCGTGGAGATGGGTGGTAGTGTTATCTTTTAGGGGAACCTATTGTGAGATGATAGTTCTATTACATCCAGGTGGTAATAACTATCATCAGTGAGGTTTTAGGATTTTGATGCCCTTGTTTTTCTCTCTGATCCTAGGTCGTAGGTAGGTCTTCTCCCTTGATAAGTGATAATTTATTGACAGCACCCAGCACAATATGCTGAATACAGAAAAGACATGTTTTTGAATATAATTACAGAAGAGGAAATTGAGGGACTGAAAAGGTAACATAGTTTGTACAAGTCACAGTTGTAACACATGGTCTCTTTTTTCTTTCCTTCCTTTTTTAAAAAAGTTAGTTTATGTATGTATGTGTTTATTGATTGATTATAATCTCTACACCCACCATGGGGCTGGAACTCAAAACCCTGAGATCAAGAGTCACATTCTCTTCCAACAGAGCCAGCCAGGAACCCTGGTCTCTCCTAAAGTTTATCTTCAATTAAAATAGGACCTTCATCATGTAAAAAATTAAAATGTTAGAGGTGCCTGGCTGGCTCAGTTGGGAGACCATGTGACTCTTGACCTCAGAGTTGTAAGTTCAAGCCTCACATTGGGCATGGAGGCTAATTAAAAAAATTAAAACATTATAGATTAGATTACAGTCCCTTTTGACTAGCATCTTCCCACTCAGAGACAGCTCCTGTTATCCGGTTTGTATATACCTTTTCAGAACTGTTTTCTTGTACTCTTTCAATTAAGTCTTTGCCTCTCAAGGGTGTTTTATCTTTGACTCTCCCACACATTTCTATAAAGCAGGAATACAAAGAGGAGGAAGACTGAACTGACCAGGGACAATTCCAGCTCTCTGTCAGAAAGGGAGAGATAAGATACATCTACACATGAATGGTCATGATAATAAGTTTTATTTGTTTCAGCCTGAGCATTCTTTGATCAATTCAGATGAATAACAAAGGCCTCCCTTGAACTGAGCAGGACTAATAAGGTTTCAATTGTTATTCATCAAGTAATTTAACCTTACAACAGTCTATTAGTAACTAGCATGTTAGTAAATAGTACAGTGCCCTGCACAAATAAGCTAACTCCCTTCCCACCTTACTTTTATATCTGTTGTGCCCAAAGGGTACATACCAGGTATGAAAATAATCACTACTGTTTATTGAGGGTTTAACTACGTGCCAAACAGGTACTTTACATGATCTCATTTAATTTTCACGATGTGGTGAAGTGGTGTTATCACAAAGGAAAGCTCAAACAGAGGTAAGACCTGCTGTATTCCAAAGTCCATGTACCTAACCTGCCTGGGATACTACTTTTGAGGATCAAATAGGCCAGCAGATGAGCAAATACTTTAAACTCTAAAGCACTATGCTACAAATATAAAGCATCCCCCTTGTGCTTAATTCTTGGAGTTACAACAGATCTTTCTGAGAGGAAGGGGTTATTCACTGTTTGGAGAGAGAAAATCTCGTTTGGGTCTCTTCAGCCAGAAACACCTGAACCTCTAAGCCTTTCTTTTCTTTCTCCTTCCTCCCTTCCTTTTTCTTTCTTCCTTTCTTTTTTTCTTTCTTTCTGAACCTCTAAGCCTTTCTTTTCTTTCTTCCTTTTTTTTTTTTAAATATTTTAATCTGAAAATAATTTCTACACCCGACCTGTGACTCCAATTCACACCCCAAGATCAAGAGTCGCATGCTCTACCAAGTGAGCCAGCCAGCAACCCCTCTAAGCCTTTCTTTGCCAAGGACAATCCCTGCCTCAAAGTGTTGATCGTAAGATTTAGTAAAAATGTTGTATAAACCACTGACATCAAGTAATCGCTCAATAAACATTACTTAATTTACTTAGAAGGAGCTTCGTAATGCAGAATTCCACCCTCGCATTTAACAAGATATTAGCCACGAGGCCCTACAGCTCTGCTAAAGTTCCTTTTGAAGCCTGCTCCACCACGGGGGTACCTGGGCTAGCCGTTGGCGTTTTCCCGCGCAGAGGGCGGGGCGGAGCGCGAGCCCGGGAACGTGGTAGTGGAACCCCACCCCCCCGCCGGGACTACATCTCCCAGCAGGAACCACGTTCAGCCACCTGGCAAGCGGCGCCACTGCTATTAACCTCAGAAGCCAGCGCTGGCCGTTTCCCGTCTCCACGTTCCCTCGGCACTAAGTCATAAACGCATGGTCTATGAACTCGCTTGGGAAAGGGTGCAGTGGCGGATGCCTCTGCTGTGCAGCGGTGTAGGAATAGTATTCCCAGGGTTTGGGAAGCTAGGCCTTCTTTGAGTGGTTGGACCGCATCACGTGACGAGAGGAAAGCGGCCGCAGGGGAACGACTCCTGGTGCCTTGTGAGGTCATCACGCCGCGACTACACGCTGCAGTTGTTGGCATCCTGGATGGTATGTTGTACCCTCCGGACAACTCCGAGTACGATAAATCCTGTAAAATCTCCCTTACTTGCGTCTTCCTGTGCCTACCTCCTACTCGGCGCCGTTGGCCTCTCCTGCTAGCCTTGGGGGAGGCTAGAGGAAGCAACCCGCTCTGTGGGCGGGCTGATGAACGGCGCGCTGGCGACGCGTGGTGGCTCCTCCTTCGCCCGTGACGCTCAGGTCACGTGACGGGCCGGGCCGCCTCTGCCGCCGCCGCCGCTTTGTAAGAGGCACATTGGCAGGTAACGAGCGGCGGCGGCGGCGGCAGCTGGTCCCGAGTCCAGCGAGAACAGCAGCGGTAATTGGCCCCCTCTTTCTCCTTCCCTATTCCAGAGCCCTGAGCGTGGCAGCCTGCGCTTTCTAGTCCTGGTTCAGTTCTTCTTATTTCTAACCCTCTTCATACTGCCCCAGCGCCCACTCATGAAGACCGGGCCAAGCTTTCCTCGCCAGCGTCTTGCGTCCTCAGTATGCCCAGGCCCGGGCGCCTTCCTTCCTCTCGCCCGTGGTCGTCCTGTGCGTCTTCCTGCCTACCCCTGTCCTAGTCGGCCTGGCCCCACCCAACCCCAGGGGGCGCCTTCCCTTCCCCCCCTTCGGGTTTCTGCCCTGGAGGGTGTGGTTTTCTCTCCCACCTCTTTCCCTCCCTGCCTGTCCGCTGGAGCTCCCGCTCATCCCCATCCTGACCTCCGACCACGTTTCGGTTTTCACGCCTGTCGCTAGTCTTGGGACTGGACATCTTAGAGCCCAACTTCTGCACTCTGTAGCCTTTCCCGGCGTACTCGGAGGAATAGTTACATTCTACCCCTTTTCATTCTGGAAGGTTTTGGTGTTAGACTCTGGGGACTCAGTTTTCCTCCTCTGTCTCGGTTCCTCTAGTCTGGTTGTGTCCGAGTTGTTTTAAATGTAGTTTTGAGAACGCGTTGTAAACTAAAGCTCTATTGTAGTACATATTCAAAATGTTATTCTTTCTTTAGTGTATTATGTCTGTCTGCTTTGCCTCTGAATCACTTTCCCACTTGGCTTTTCCACCTTTTCCCCTAGGTTTTCAATCTGATTATTTGCATCTCAAGTGCTGTCACTCTGGTCATATACTGTGTTCTCTGTAGGAGTTAATCCTGTCATCATTCCTTTTATTTCCTGTTAGAAATAATCTTGTAGTTAACTACTTCCTCTGTTGGATATTGGTTTCTACTTCTGAGGTATAATATGGTCGGTCAGTATTTATAGGCTTATTGTCTTTCTTTAGCCCCTGTGTGTCCTAACAATTGAGACCTTTTGAAGGTCTTTGTAAGGTATCCAAACATCATCTTTTATTCGAAGGGCATGTATAATTAACTTTTTGGGTGAACCCAGGCTTTTTGTATTTTCTTTTCAGTTGTGGTATACTTTTTAAACCAAGAGTTACGTCAGTAGTTAGTGTGTGCCTCACTTTTTGTCACGAATTGTATATCCTAATTTTTAGTGTCAGTTTGTCTAATCAAGGTGGAGGGAAGCTCTCCTGTATTCTAGGCATTAGGTGCCTAGATTGGGGTGATACCTATCTGTTTCAGGAAAGGGAATAAATTCCACTCTCTGGAGATGGTAAAGTTGTCTGGTCCACCAATATCTCTTACCTGCCTGCAGGACCCTTTGGCCCAGGCTATTATCCTCCCATTGCTGTGAACACTTACTAGGCAGGAGTGATTAGTTTCCCACACTACTCTTTTGCTTGCCTCCTGTATGTTCCATCTGATTTTTGTAACTTATGGCTAGTTCACATGTGTGATGAAATTCCCTGCCTCTCCCCATCTCCCAATGTCCTGCTTGTTTCCAGAGCTATTGATTTCCCTTGTTTGCTTCCTTGTTGCTTCTGACCCTCAGAAATTAATTCAGAGAAGGGAAGTTTTTGTTATGATTGAAATATGGCTGAAAGTGGTGGCATAGCAGTGAGGCCATGGGAAAGGGTTGTGGTAATTGCCTCTCCTGCCTATTTCCTGCCGCTCTGGTTTCCTCTGGCCTCTGTCTTTAAATGTGGGCTGGACCGGCAGCAGTCACATGGAGCTGCCTTTAGAACAAGGCTAGAACAACAATAACAACTCGGCTTCCCTTTCCTGGTAACTGATGTAGCCTGTGCAGTGCTCACCAGCAGTGTCTCTTGCTATTAGCGTTAGTGACATTTATTGTTGAGGGAGGAATGGTAGGAGAACACGTAAAAGAATGGGTTAATTTCAATATGCTCTATGCCCTATGGGTTAATTATGGTGGGAACTGGATGGTTTCTCTACTCCTTTAATCATACACTATATGTAGTAAGTATAAACCAATCTTGAAGTTTTGAACTGGTCTGAAGTGGAGCGTTTTCTTTGAAAGTATTAGTCTTGAAGTATTGATCCTCCAGTCCTTTAAGAATTTTTGCTGTTGTTATAAGACACTTTTTTTTGGTGTAAAGCTATTATAAAGGACTGATGAATGCCTGCTCAAAAGAAGGAGTCTGCATTAATTCATAAGGTGGTGGATCACTGATAGGTCTTGGAAGCAGTTGTTTCCCCCCACCCCGCCCCAAAGGAGTTGGAGATGTAACTTCCTTCCTTGAAGGAAGGCAGAGAGAGGGAAGACTTATAGGGAATATCACCATGTATGCCTGTAGTTGGTTTTGAAATAATTTTGACCCAACTGTCAAATATTTAGGAATGAAATCTTATTGTCATTTTGAAGCCCAAGAATCAAATTTATCAGGTTTGTTTTGACAAATACGCATACTGCATATATTGATATTTTCGACCCTTTTTTTTTGAGATTTCTTTACAGTGTTTCTCTTAAAGATGCTGCATGTCTTGTGTTTTTTCTTGTTTTATATATGTATATTAAATTTTTTTTTTAATGCTGATTTTGAGAGAGCTCAGAGAGAGAGCATGCACACAAGCAGGGGAGGGGCAGTGAGAGAGGAGGAAAGAATCCCAAGTGGGCTCTGCGCTGTCAGCGCAGAACCCCATGCAGGGCTTGATCTCACAAATCCTGAGATATGACCTAAACTGATACCAAGAGTCGGAAGCTTAACCGACTGAGTCACCCAGGCACCCCTTATATATGTATTTTTTAATTTGAGAGAGTGGGGGAGAGGGGCAGAGGGACAGATTTTTATTTATTTTGAGAGAGCAGTGCATGCGCCAGAGAGAGCAGGGAGGCCCAGAGAGAGAGGGAGAGAGAATCCCAAGCAGGCTCCATGCTCTCAGCATGAAGCCTGACTCAGAGCCCCAGTTGGGGCTCAAACTTATAAACCATGAAATCATGGGGCACCTGGGTGGCTCAGATGGTTAAATGTCTGACTTCGGCTCAGGTCATGGTCTCACAGTTTGTGCTGACAGCTCGGAGCCTGGTGCCTGCTTTGGATTCTGTGTCTCCTTCTCTCCCTGCCCCTCCCCCTCTTGTGCTCTGTCTCTCAAAACAAACAAAAATCGTGTCCTGAGCTGAAATCCCAAGAGTAGGACACATGGAGTGTCTGGGTAGCTCAGTTGGTTGAGCATCTGACTTAGGCTCAGGTCATGGTTCTTGAGTTTGAGCTCTGTATCAGGCTCCCTGCTGTCAGCACAGAGCCCACTTTGGATCCTTACCCCCCCCCCCCCCCCGCTGTCTCTGCCCCTCCCCTCTCCTGCTCTCTTTCAAAAATAAATAAAAAACATAAAAAAAAGAGTAGGACACTTAGCCGATTGAGCCACCCGGGCACCTGTGTCCTGTATTTTTTTTTAAAGAAAGTAAATTAGGGATGCCTGGCTGGCTGACTCAGTGTAGTATGCCACTCTTGATCTCAGGGTTGTGAGTTTGAGCCCCGTGGAATTAATTTATGAAATGGGACTTGGATAAAGGAGTAGGTGTTTCCTTTAAAATTACATGGGGTTCTTTGAAAGGATGTTAGGAATGTGTAGCTTGTTTTTCTTCATTTGGAATATTAAAATTAATTGAACATATATCTGATTGGGTCTCAAACTTAAAAAAAGTTCATTACATGAAGATTTTCAAGGATTTAAAGAGGAGAGAATTTCATTTGGATTTAGTTCCAAGCTTACTGTTGCTGTAACCTTGTTTCTTGCTATTAGTGTAGTGTTATTATTAACCTGTTTTTAAGTAAAATATCACATAGGAACTATCTCATTTAAAGTTATACTGTATGCACACGATCCAATAATGCTTACAATGTTACTATTTACTCAAAATTTTTTACATACAGTCTTAATCTTCAGATCAGTCCTAGATATTCTGTGTGAAGACTCTTGGAAGCTCAGAGTTGCTTCTTGTGGATGATATTGTTCTCCCTCTGTATCTTTAATTCTCTCCACTCCCTCTCTCATTTATTTCTCTTCCCTGTGTTTTCTATTTAATTTTTTGCCTCTTTGTGCCCTTTCATCCCCATACAAAAACACTCTGAACACTCTGAACTGAGGAGGTTGTAGGCCTTCTGACTGACTGTACTTGCCACCATAACATGCTGCTTTCCAGGTAGGCAGATGAAAACCTAAAATATCTTTGCAACCTCATGGGCTTGGGCAAGGTGCATGGTGCTACCTGTATTGTGTGTCTACCTGGCTGGAATGTGTACTCTTTGAAGGGTGGGATTTTTCATTTGATAACAGTGCTTAGCATTGTCAAATCATTAAACAAGAGAGTAAGTGGGCTTAAAAAAATACAGGTTTAGCTGAAATAGGGTTTAGGGAAAAAAAAAAGACTGGCTTTAGGATTGATTTGATAAGCCTAACATAACATAATTTTTAGACCCAAATCAGATTTTTTCTTCTTTTCTCAAATTTCCATCTTACAGAATGTTTTAGGATCAGATTGTTAGTATTTTACCTAAGAAAACACATTTTAGAAAATTTGAGATAATTGAAAGATAAAAATAATGGGGCGCTTGGCTGACTGAGTTGGAAGAGCATGCAACTCTTGATCTCAGAGTTGTGAGTTTGAGCCTCACACTGGGTGCAGAGTTTCTTAAAAAAAAAAAAGATAAAAGGACAATATGGTTTAACGTTTCAGTATAAATCCTTTTTTTTCTTTTCTTTCTTTTTTTTTTTTTAGTTTATTTTTTGAGAGAGAGAGAGAGAGAGAGAATCCTAAGCAGGCTTCGTACTGTCAGCATGGAGCCCGATGTGGGGCTTGAACTCACAAATCATGAGATCATGACCTGAAGCCGAAATCAAGAGTCCAGAGCCACTCAGGCGCCCCAATCCTCCTTTTTCTTTATGTAAAGTATTACATACTTTAAAAAGTGGAATAACACCTATGAAAAAATATTTTTATTTATTTTTAATTTTTTTAATGTTTTTTATTTATTTCTGAGCCGGGGGAAAGAGAGAGAGAGAGGGATAGACAGAATCAGAAGCGGGCTCCAGGCTCTGGGCTGTCAGCACAGAGTCTGATACAGGGCTCAAACTCACAAACCGTGAGATCATGACCTGAGCCGAAATTGGATACTCAACCAACTGAGCCACCTAGATGCCCCTAAAAAATATTTTTATTTATTTTTGAGAGAGAGAGAGAAATTGTGAGCAGGGGTGGGGCAGAGAGAGAGAGAGAGACAGAATCCCAAGCAGTCTCCCCATTGTCAGCCTAGAGCCTGAACCGTGAGATTATGACCTGAGCCTAAATCAAGAGTTGGAAGCTTAACTGACTGAGCCACCCAGGTGCCCATGGAATAATACTTTTATACTTAATGATTTTTATTGAGAAATAGAGGATACATATTAGGGAAGGTATATAAGATATAAAAACATGTTTAGAGTTTTCAAAAACAAAAATAAAATGACTAGCCAAGAAGTAAAGCATTACTGTTACCTGAAAGCCCCCTGTCATCTCCCAAGGCATTCATTCCTTTTCCTCTTTCCCAGAGGTAAGCATTATCCTTTTTTTTTTTTTTGGTTTATTATTTTTTAGAATAATTTTTATTCCATATAATCCAGAAGTAATGCATGGTTTATTGTTGCCCATTTTCAAGCTTCATTCATTCATTCATTCGTTCATAGGAAACTATACCCCCAACGTGGGTCTTGAACTCATGACCCTGCGATCAAGAGTCCCATGCTTTACCGACTGAGCCAGCCAGGTGCCTGTCAATCTTGTTTTAAATGGAATTACATGATTCTTCTTATACTTCTTTTTCTCTCACATGTTTTAGATTCATTCGTATTGGTTTTTACTGTCAGTCATTTTCAATAGTATGGTACTCCATCATAAGGATGTGCCACATCTGGGGCACCTGGGTGACTCAGTGAATTAAGTGTCTGACTCTTGATTTCAGTTCAGGTTATGATATCACCTTTCCTGAGATTAAGCCTCAAGCCCAGCCTTGGGCTCTGCCCTGACTGTACTCAGCTTGCTTGAGATTCTCTCACCTTCTCGGTCCCTCTCTTGCTGGCTCTTGTCTCTCAAAATAAACAAACATGAAAGAAAATAAGGGTATGCCACATCTTATTCTATTGTGATGGATGTTTGGGTCATTTCCATTTTTTTTGTGATTCGAAATTTTACTTGTCTCTGTGAACATTTGCACAACCTGACTCTCCCCCTAAAACAAACAAACTGATTTCTCAAGACTCTGTAATTGGGAGTGGAGTTTTGGGTTGTGTATGGAGTATGTGTAACTTTACTAGGTGATCTCAAACTGTGTTGTACAGTCATTTTTTTAATTGAATACCAAAATATTTTTTTGAAATTTTATTTTTGTATTTTTTTCTTTTACAGTTTATTGTCAAGTTGGTTTCCATATAACACCCAGTGCTTATCCCAACAAGTGCCCTCCTCCATGCCCATCACCCCCTTCCCCTCTCCCCTACCCCCATGAAACCCTCAGTTCTCAGTATTCAAGAGTCTCTCGTGGTTTGCCTTCCTTCCTCTCCCTAACTATTTTTCCCCCTTTCCCGCCCCCATGGTCCTCTGTTAAGTTTCTCTTGTTCCACTTATGAGTGAAAACATGGTATCTGTCCTTCTCTGCTTGACTTACTCGCTTATCATAACACCCTCAAGTTCTATCCGTGTTGCTACAAATGGCCAGATTTCATTCTTTCTCATTGCTATGTAGTATTCCATTGTATAGATCAACCACGTCTTCTTGATCCATTCGTCAGTTGATGGACATTTAGGCTCTTTCCAAATCTAGGCTTTTTCCATGATTTGGCTATTGTAGAAAGTGCTGCTATGGACATTGGGGTACATGTGCCCCTATGCATCAGCACTCCTGTATCCCTTGGGTAAATTCCTAGCAGTGCTATTGCTGGGTCATGGGGGAGTTCTGTTGTCAATTTTTTGAGGAACCTCCACACTGTTTGTCAGAGCAGCTGTACCAGTTTACATTCCCACCAACAGTGTTAGGAGGGTGCTTGTTTCTCCACATCCTCACCAGCATCTATAGTCTCCTGATTTGTTCATTTTAGCCACTCTGACTGGCGTGAGGTGATATCTCAGTGTGGTTTTGAATTGTATTTCCCTGATGATGAGTGATGCTGAGTATTGTTTCATGTGTCTGTTGGCCATCTGGATGTCCTCTTTGGAGAAGTGTCTGTTCATGTCTTCTGCCCATTTCTTCACGGGATTATTTGTTTTTTGGGTGTGGAGTTTGGTGAGTTCCTTATAGATTTTGGATACTAGCTCTTTATCTGAGATGCCATTTGCAACTATCTTTTCCCATTCCATCGGTTGCCTATTAGTTTTATTGATTGTTTCCTTTGCAGTGCAGAAGCTTTTTATATTGATGAGGTCCCAGTAGTTCATTTTGTACAGTCATTTTTGATTAGGCTCTTCTTCCGAACTACAGAACACAGAAAATTGTGATTATTTTTTCAATTCTCTTGAGATTGTAAACATCTGATACCATTCTAGAAGCCTAGGGAAGACGTTTAATTCATACATACAATGGATATGTTAGACATCAGAACTTAATTCCCAAGACTGAATTGATCAGAGTTCAACATCCTTACCTACATTTGATATTGTTTTAATTTTTAAATGTTTTAGGCAATTCTAGTGGTATGTTTTAGATATATCTTTTATGAACATCACACGACTGGATTTTGCTTCGCTAGCATATCCTGCAGACGTCTCTTTTAACTAGAGCATGGGAACTGTCAGTGTTAATTATAATTAAGGAGATTTTGTATATATTTCTGCCGTCAACGTCTTCTACATGCCTGATAGTTATTGTTTTTCTGTCCTTGTTGTGGTTTTCATTCTTCTGTTTGGTTTCCTTCAGGTTTTTTTTTTTTTTTTTTTTTTTTTTGAGAGAGACAGCATGAGTGGGAGAGGGCCAGAGAGAGGGAGATTGAGAATCCCAAGTAGGCAGAGCCCGACATGGGACTTGAACCCACGAAACCCTGAGATGATGACCTGAGCTGAAACCAAGAGTCAGACGGTTAACCCACTGAGCTACCCAGGTGCCCCTCCTTCAACTTTTTAATTTAATGTCACTCAAATCTATGAAAACTGAAAGAGTATTATGAGCATACGTATACCTTTTTTTATGTTTATTTTTGAGAGAGACAGAGCACGAGCGGGGGAGGGGCAGAGAGAGGGAGACAGAATCTGAAGCAGGCTCCAGGCTCTGAGCTGTCAGCACAGAGCCCGATGTGGGGCTCGAACCCACGAATGTGAGATCATGACCTGAGCCGAAGCCGGACGCTCAACCAACTGAGCCACCCAAGTGCCCCAGAGCATACGTATACCTATGACTTGGAGTCAATACTTAATATTTTGCTACATTGACTTTTTCTCTACCTTGCTCATCTTCTGAGTCTGAATGATTCTGAAAGTTAAGGTGAAACATCTTGATGTTTATGCCTGAGTATTTCCTAAACCAGTCTCTCTCTCTCTTTTTAAATGTTTATTTTTTAAAGTTTATTTATTTTGAGTGGGGAAGGGGCAGAGACAAATCCCAAGTAGGCTCTGTGTTGACAGTGTGGAGAGCCCAGTGTGGGGCTTGATCTCAGGAACCATGAGATCATGACCTGAGCCAAGATAAAGAATCAAATGCTTAATCGTTTGAGCCAGTCAGGTGCCCCAAATAATTTATTTGTTTTTTGAGATAGAGTGGGCATGCCTGCGTGTGAGAGTGAGGTAGGGGCAGAGAGACAGGGAGACAGGATCCAAAATGGGCTCTGCTCTGGCACTAGAGAGCCCGATATGGGGTTCCAACTCACAAATTGAGATTATGACCAGAGCCAAAGTCTTAACGCTTAACTGAGCATCCAGGCGCCCCTCCTAAGCAAATATCTCTGTACAATAAAAAGCTTCTTTTGCAAATAACCATAATAACATAATCATACCTAGGAAGTGAATGGTTATTTAATAATATACATAAAGAGTAATACTATTAATCTGATAAAAATTCGTATTTAGAGTTCCCAGTTCACAAAATGTCTTTTGTAACTTGTATTTTGGAGTTTTTACTTTACCCTATTTATGTATTGTTATTGAAGTAGAATAATGACAATTCATTTAAGCAATTATTTTGTTAATTATCAGGCATAATGGCCAGTCACATCTGATAAGCAACATAACTACTGCTGTTACTTAGGTTAGATAATTCTTTTTTTTAAAGGAAATGTTTATTTTTAGAGTGAGGGCAAGTGGGAGAGGGGCACAGGAAGAGAGAGACTCATTTTTTATATTTATTTGTGAGAGAGTGTGCATGAGCACGAGGGGGGAGTGGCAGAGAGAGAAGGGGACAAAGGATTCAGAAGAGGGCTTTTCACTGACAGTGAGCCGGATGTGGGTTTGAACTCATGAACCCTGAGATTGTGACCTGAGTGAAAGTCAGATGGTCAACTAACTGAGCCACTCAGGCGCCCCTTGGGAGAGAAAGAATCTTAAGCAGGCTTGGTGCCCGCCCCCGCCTGCTGCAGGGCTTGATACCACGACCGAGGAATCATGACCTGAGCCATTCAATGGACTGAGCCACCCAGGCGCCCCTGGTTTAGATAATTCTTGCTAGTGTTAAGTAAATTTCAATTTATTGTAGGATAAGTGTAACTTTCTTGGGCTTGTAGTAAGACTAAAAATTTTCTTTGTATCTTGCTAATCTCTCCAGACTCCAGATTTTGAAACACTGCTGAAAAAAGTCTTTTTGATGTGTGGGAATAAGGGTAAACTCTTACAAAAATAAAAACTTTAGATAATAAATTCTCATGGCATTTTACTTCTGTGAAATGCTCAGAATGTAGGTTAACCCAGATTAGGTCTGAGTAATAGTTTTTGTTGCTGTTGTTAATGATATGTGCTACTATACAGGTATTCACTTAAAGATTTAATGTTGCTACTTGTCAGCAACTGTTAAGTGTTGGGGATACAGATGAATAATGCGCTGTTCCTGTTCTCTAGGCACTTACATTCTGATGGGAAGACCAAAGTAGATGCAATGCAGTTAGGAGTCAGAATCCTTTTGGGAGTGATAGGAAAGCATTGTCAGTTGAGTCTGGATATTGGGGAGGCTTCCTTGAACCAGTGGGAAACTGACCCTTATTTTTCCTGTATTCTTCTTATAGGATCAATAATGGACGAATTCCTGAAGTTATTGTTTCTTTTGTTAAAATATTTAGAATTTTACTGGCGTCTGCCTGGCTCAGTTGATGGAGCATGCAACTCTTGATCTCAGGGTTGTGAGTTCGAGCCCCACGTTGAGTGTAGAGATTACTTAAAAAAAATATTTGAAATGTAAAGAAAAAAAACACTTAGAATTTTGTGTTTATAATTCAGTTTTGTCATAATTTGCTATTTTGATTACTGTATTACTGTATCTGCTGTTCGGCCTTTATTGGTAGTTCATTTGTTGCAGCTAGTAAAAGAAACTGAAGTTATTCTGTTTATTTGTTAATTATTTTTTTTTAATTTTTAAGTAATCTCTACACCCAATGTGGGACTCAAACTCACAACCACAAGATCAAAAGTCTCATGCTCTATGGACTTAGCTAGCCAGGTGCCCCAAGAGGAACTATGTTATTTTTGAAAAAAGTTAGTTACATTAAACATGTTCTTTGCGTTAGCTTTTTATAGTAACTTACTGAATGTTTAAGTTTTTCCCTCAAGATCTCATTTTGAGATTAGATTAGAAGTTTCCTGGTATATCAATGACTTGGTGAAACACTTCTTTGAATTGCTGTAGACCAGATGACCGCTTGAAAATTCTTAGCTTTGGTACTTCAGTTTATTTAGTATCTTTTTAATTGCTTGTGATTAGGAGTACTAAGGTAATGGTAGGACAATACCTCCGTATATTACAGAACAATCCAGTTGGTGGTTACAGCAATAAAAACCTTGTTAATATAGGCCATTTACAATTTTTTACCACAGAAGAGTTAAAAAAAATTTTTTTAATGTTTATTTTTGAGAGAGAGGCAGACTACAAGCGGGGGAGGGGCAGAGAGAGAGGGAGCTGTCAGCACTGAGTCTGATGCGGGGCTCGAACCCCCCGTATGAACCGTGAAATCATGACCTGAGCCGAATTGGACACCTAACTGACTGAGCCACCCAGGTACCCCGAGTCTTTTTTTTTTTTTAAGTCAATTTGAACTATTTAATTGTTCTAATGCTTATCTTACTTTACCAAAATATCCCAGCTGTAGTGGGGTATATAACCTACCATGAACCAGTTCATATACTCTGTCAGTCTTGCCATCTGTGGGACAAAGAGATGACCATGTCACAAAGGATTTTATTGGAGTGATAGTTGGCCTATAGTGATAGTTGTACAGTTGGTAAATACTAAAAATCATTGAACTTTACACTTAAAAAGGGTGAACTTTATAGTATTTGCTATAACTCAATAAAATTATTTGAATCATTTGAATAAATAGGCATGTTTTGAAATTAAATGAGAAAAAAAGTGGTCAATGTATATTAATACTATATTATTTATGGTAGCTATTAGGATCTAGACTAAGCGTTTTTTTAGGTGCATTATTTTGTTTGGTGCTCCTTCCAGGTTTGAGAAAGAATAAAGTATTTGGTCAATGTTACCTAATCAGGTAATTTGTAGAGTGCAAGTCTATGTGACTTACAAATCTTAGTCACAAATACTGTACTACTTTACCTGTGTGAAATACTGCTCTCTGGGAATATAGCCAAATGTTAGATGATAAATCAGTGTCCACATTTGTGGTACATAATCCTGGGGTTTGCACTGGGCAGGGAATAAGATGATGGAGATGAAGGTGGGGCCCTTGAACTCCTGTGCCTGGTTCCACTAGGCTCCATTTCACTTTTATCGATTTTATTTACTTATCTAATTAATTAATTATGTAAGCTTTATTCCCAGCATGGGGCTTGAACTCACATCCCCAAGATCAAGAATCATATACTCTACCAACTGAGCTAGCCAGGTGCCCCACTTTTATCTGTTTTATATGGTGGCGTTTAGTGAGATGTTTGGCTAGATTTGATTTCTGTGGTTTAAAACTGCCTTTGCTTTCATTTTTCATTCTGAGTTTTTTACTAGCTGTTCTAATAAGCAAGGTGAGCTGATCTCTAAGCCCTCTGCCAATTTTAGGTACATTCTATGAGGAGGTCAGGCACGCAACACTGAGAACTGGCAATTGATAGCACACTGTGAGAACAGTCGGAAGAAAGCCATATGGTTGCATGAAAATTACACCTAAGAACTCAAACTGCTGTCAAGTTAGGCCTGTTTAGTATATTGTTAAGTGGCCCTAAAATGCCATAAAGTTAGGGACATCGAGTAGAGAGTAATTGCTGTTTATGCTGAGGGACAAAATAAGAAAGGGGGGGTATGCTCAGTATGCGGTTGAGATACCATGCCTATGGAAGGTGGAGGCAAAAACTGTAGGTGCAATTTGGGAGAATTGCAAGGCCATTTTGACCAAAGTGTATGGATCAGAAAAGAATAAAGAGCTTGTATTTTATTCATGAACAGAAGATACGGATTTTAGTGATACTCTAAGAGATGAAACAGATCACTGTGGAATCAGTTTTACAATTAAGATAGTTCAGACAGGTAAATAAGGGCATGAAGTTTCAATGAACCAGAGAGGAGGCAATTATTGATATCATAGCTGATAAAGGTATCTTGTAACTGCTGGTTTATGTATGTAACACTGACATATCAAAACTAGTACTAGACAGGGCTACCTAATTTATTCCTAGAAGACAGGAGGAGGCTTTAAATACAAACAATGACCCTTAATTCAGGTACCTATACTAAGGTGATGGCAGGGAGATTTGTAAAGGAAGGTATAGACATAAGGTCTTAAATAAAGAAATGGCGGCATTAAAAGAATGGTTTAAAGGTTTTGAGCTCTGGAACACTGAAAAATATTGGTCACTTGGAAAATTTTGCAAGCCTTCAAATGAGATGCGTTTGGATGAATTCCTTTTATAGATTAGATACCTAGTAGGCAGTTAGATGTGGGCTGAATCTTTGGAGAGACACGAGGTTTTTTGCTTTGAAGTTGGAGGTAATTATTGATGCTAGTAGAGCATAAAATTTCTGTGGGAAGGGAGAGTGTGCTCAAGAATTGAAATTTTTTCACATGTCAGGGCTCGGGGAAGGATGTAATGCTACTGAGGATTTGAGAAAATAGAGAATCAGGATGTGGTGTCTGAGAAGCCACAGAAATATGGAATAAAATTATGAAATGTGTTGAATGCCAGAGACCGGTGAAAGAATGAGAATAGAAAAAAGATTTGACAATTAATTCAGTGGTGACCTGGGAAATAGCATTTTTCTTAATGTTGGAGTAATAGGGTAGTAGAAACCAGACTAAATTAAGGAGATGTTTGGTGAGGAACTGGAGCCAGTTAATGTATTCTATTTGAGATACACAGCTTAAGTAGTCCTTGCTTACCTGGTAGAACATGCAGCTTCCTAGAGGGTTGGAGGGTAATTTTTGTAAGCCTTTGTTCTTGAGATTAACGTGGATGTAGAGAATAGTTGAGCAGGTTTTTATACACATACTTGTGAGAAGGAAAAAGGTATGGAATATTTTTTTAATAGTAGTAGTAGTAGTAGTAGTAGTAGTAGTAGTGGTAGATTTCTTTATTAAGGAATTTTGTATTTGGTATATGAATAAAAACCAAGCTGGTGTGCAAGTGTCAGATGTGTTAACATTTGAATGGATTGCTATGTTTTGATAGATACATTCTTCATGTAACTGACATTTTTTTAAAAAGTTGCTTTTGGCATGAGTGAAATGGTAATAAAGTTGCCATTACAATAAAACAAATACACTTTTTTTTTTTTAAACAACACTAGTACGTCTTGGATTTATTAGGAAGGTTGGAGAACCATAATGAAAAAACGGTGGGTCTGAAGTACTTAAAAATCAGTGTTTATATTTTTGGCTTACAGTAATAGCTAGAGATGATATAACTGTTCTGGAATAGCTTCATAATGGATATACTGAACTTTTATAAATCAGTTGTGAAATATTTGTATTTATAACAATTGAGTGCCAGGTGTTTAAATCATTCATGCAGAGCTGTGAAAAAGAATAATGTGAAGTATTCTTGCTCATGTCTTAAGTAAGAATAGGAGGTTTGTAAAGTTTTGTCTCTTGTGAAAGTATGATTGGGATGTAATCATTTGTAGCATTAATATCCAGTTTATTATATGACAATGATTAGTAGAGATCCAACTTTAACCAGAAATCAAAACAATAAATTAATATGAGATATAGACTAAAACTTTCAAGTGGTTATCAAGTGATTATGAGTTGAACTAGGTAACATTTTTGAGTGTTGTATATGGGAGATTTCTTTAAGTCCTTTTCACACCTTGGAGTTTGGAGGCTTTCCTACATTAACTATTGTTAATGACTTTTCTGTTCTTGAAAATAAGATACGAGTTAAACTGATATTTTGATTTAGGTAATGTTTTGGCTTAGAGTATCAAGAATAAAAGATTCTTGATTTTTGTAACTGGTGTGGTCACTAGGACTTGACTAAAAGAAACATTTGGCTTATTAAATTTGTCTCCCCAAGGATGGTGAGGTAGATTAGCCTATGATTTGATACCTTCTTCCTTCCCCTTTCTGACTGGGTCTTATTAAGAGGAAATAAGTCAAAAGGAGAAGGTAACTCCCCTGCATATCCTTTCCCTCAGAAGGCCTTGGGACAGAGCTACTAATGAGAAGTTAATCTTGATATGATGCATGCAGAGCTGGAGGGTGGGTTGGAATGGGAATGACGATGTGAAGACAGAAAATTTATAAAAACACGTCTGTCTTGGGGTGCCTGGCAGGCTTAGTTGGTAGAGCATGTGACTCTTGATCTCAGGGTTGTGAGTTCACACCCCATGTTGGGCATGGAGCCTACTAAAGAAAAAAAGAAAAACCCAAAAAACAACAAAAAACATGTCTGTATTACAGACTAAGACTATTGTTGGCATTGAGTCTGTCCTGTTCTAATGAGTCTGAGACTTTACTTGATTCTCTCCAGAGAGGATACGTAGGACTAACACAGCTGAACATGGTTGGGGAAGAGCAACATTAAAATAGGTTAGGGACAGGAGAATTTGAGATGGGAACATTCACTTGGCAATTTATTACCGATTTTTGTTAATAGCCAGGAAATAGGGCCTCTTTCTTTTCTTCTTCTCTGCCTCCCTCCTCGATAAAATGCATGCTGACCTAGGTGCATGCTGGCAGGTGGTAAGGTTATCTCTTAATCACTCAAGCTGCCCTAGAATCCATTCTACAACCTGCTGAAAATCAAGATTTGAGGGCTTACTCTATATAAGGCTTGGTGGAAAGCTGCCCTCCCTCCCCCAAAAGACAACAAATCAGTGTAAAAAATAATGCAGTTTTTTTTTTTTTTTTTAAAGAGAGAGAGTGTGAGCCGGGGAGAGGGGCAGGGGGAGAGAGAGAATCTTAAGCAGTCTCCAAGCTCAGTGGGATCATGGGATCACGATCCTGGGAATCAAGAGTCTGATGCTCAACTGATTGAGCCACCCAGGTGCTCCAGTGCAGATGATTTTTTTTTAAATGTCTTTATTTTGAGAGAGAGAGAGTGTGAGCAGGGGAGGGCCAGAGAGAGAGGGGGACACAGAATCCGAAGCAGGCTCCAGGCTGTCAGCACAGAGCCTGATGCGGGGCTCGAACCCACGGACTGTGAGATCCTGACCTGAGCCGAAGTCACATGCCTAACCGACTGAGCCACCCTGGCACCCCTTGAAATAAATGAATAACCATTTGAAATTATGTTGTCCTTGGGTTCAGAAACTATTTTTGAAAAGTAGCCATACTATGGGGCCCAGAGTTATGCAGATACATAAATGGTGCCACTTTTGAGAAAGAGACCAAGGATAAGTAGGACAATGATAAAATGAATTTGTTTAGGAAAACAAATTCCTACCTATGTCCTGGAGTTAGAATATTTTATTATTATTTTTAATTAAAGAGTGAGCCAGGGAGGGGGTGGGAGGGTGGAGAGAAGGGGAGAGAGTGAGGGGAGAGTGAGGGAGGGAATGAATCCCAAGCAGGCTCCATGCTCAGCACAGAGCCTAATGTGGGACTTGATCCCACGATGCTGGGATTATGACCTGAGCCCAAAACAGGAGTTGAGCCACTCAGGTGCCCTGGAGTTAGAATATTTTCAGACTGGGGTGGCTGGTTGGCTCAGTTGGTACAGCATGGTGCTCTTGATCTTGGGTCATGAGTTCGAACTCAATGTTGGGCGTAGAGTTAAAAAAAAAAAAAAAAGATTCAGACCAATTTCCCACGTTACGCATGTGGGTATAATAACAATGTAGAATTAAAAAAAGTTAAATCATGTTTGTTGTGTACTGTATTTCTCAAGGAAGGGAAGTATGTATTGTATTTTAGGAGGCATTTATATCAAAAAGGATTGGAACCAAAACCGTTTTAGCCCCTAAAGAGTTCTTTGATAGTTCCATAATGCTGGATTCCTCAGCTGAACAGGATAATTGAGGTGGTGTAATTACAATGCTGCCTTGCTTTTACATAGTTGTTTATATGCCAATGTTCTGTGATAAAAGTATGATATAGCCATTTAAAAATTTTTTTAATGTTTATTTCTTATTGAGACAGAGAGAAACAGAGCATGAGTGGGGGATAGGCAGAGAAAGAGGGAGAGAGAGAATCTGAAACAGGCTCCAGGCTCTGAGCTGTCAGCACAGAGCTTGGCACGGGGCTCAAACCCACAAACCATGAGATCACAGCCTGAGCTGAAGTCGGACGCTTAACCCACTGAACCACCCAGGCGCCCCTGATATAGCCATTTCTAGTGGATGACAGTGATGCACTCAAATAGAAAGCACTGGAAGGATACTTAATAAATAAGCTATTGAAAGTAGTTATTTTTGAGTGGTGGAACTATAGGTGGTGGTTTTATTGCTTCCATTGTATTTTTTGGAATTTTGTAGGACTGTATGATATATAGGTGAATAAGAAAAGTGAAATTATGTTTTTTTTTTCAGTTTTCTCATCTTTCAGTTTAAATCACACAGGATCAAAATTTTGATCTAGGTTTCTTTAAGAGCAGTGATTCTCAAACTTTAGTGTGCCATCAGGTCTTGTTTAAACATAATTTCTGGGGCACCTGGCTGGCTCAGTAGGTGTGACATGTGACTCTTGATCTCAGGCATATGTGTTCAAGCTCCACGTTGAGGGTAGAGATGACCTACAAAACAACAACAAACTTTGACTTTCTAAACATAATTTCTGGTTCTGTAGGTCTGGGATGACCTCGAGAATTTGCATTTGTGACAGGTTCTCTGGTGATGCTGCTGCCCATGTGGACATCATACTTTGAGAACCACTAGTTTGCAGAGTAGTAGTTTGACATCCCAGCTATCCATTGGAAACCTGGAAAAAAATTTTTAAGATTCTATTTTTAAGTAATCTGTACACCCAACATGGGGTTTGAATTCACAGCCTGAAGACCAAGAGTCACATGTTCCACTGACTGAGCCAGCCAGGTGCCCCTGGAAAAAAATTGTTTTTGAAAGATTTTTTATTTTATTTTATTTTTTTTTTTGGAGAGAGGGTGCAAGTGAGGGAGGGGCAGAGAGAGAAAGAAAACTGGGGCTCACGCTCACCCCATCATGACCTGAGCTGAAGTCAGATGCTTAATGACTGAGCTACCCAGGCGCCCTCTTTTATTTTTATGATTATTTTTGAGAGAGAGAGAGTGTGTGTGTATGTGTGGGGGCTTGTGTGTAGGGGAGGGTTAGAGAGAGGGTGGGGGAACAGAGGATCTGAGGCAGGCTCTGTGCTGACAGCAGAGAGCCCAGTGTGGGCCTTGAACTCACAAACTGTGAGATCATGACCTGAGCTGAAGTCGGTCATTTAACCCATTGAGCCACCCAGGCACTCCTGGGCTCCTTCTTAACTTGTTTTCCCATTCTACTGGTTACCCAGGCCCAGTGTGCAACCACAGAATCAGAATATGATAGGAGATCCTAGCATCCAGTAATTCTTTGTTGCTAGAACCTGTAAGGAGTTTGGAGGCTTTCAGAAATGGAAATTGAAAGCAAACTGCAGAAGTGCCACTGTATATGTGAGTGGGTACAGATTCGGTCGGGGTAGGGGCAAGACCGGAGAATAATATGTATGAAGGTGAACAGAATCTGATATAAGTAGAGCAAGGGGGAAAAAAAAGTATGTGTCTGTTCTACTGGATTTATGACGAAGGTGTTAATATTTTGTTCTGGTAAAGGGATGATTTATAGAAATTCTATTTTATTTATTTATTTTTTTAGAAATTCTATTTTAATTTGGTTACAATCTTTTTTATAATTAAAACATTTTTTACTTTATAAAACAGACCCTTTAAAAGTCCTTGGCTGTGGAGTAGTAACCCTCTAATGAAGGTATCTATCCTCTTGGTATTTGGGGAGGTGCTTGTTTGAATGTAATCTAAATTAAGAGTATAGTATTTTTTAAAAATTTTTTAATGTTTATTTATTTATTTTGAGAGAGGGAGAGAGAGACTGAGCAGGGGAGGGGTAGAGAGAGAAAGGATCCCAAATATGCTCTGTCCTAACAGTGCAGAGCCCAATGCAGGGCTCAAACCTACAAACTGCAGATCTTGATCTGAGCTGAAATCAAGAGTCGGATGCTTAACCTACTGAGCCATCCACGTGCCCAGTATTCCTTTTTTTTTTTTTTAAGAGTATAGTATTCTTTTAGTTTATAGGTCTTGTGAAATCCTATGTAGTATAGGCCTTTTTTTTTTTTTTTTTTGAGGGGTAGGGGGAGAGAAAAAGCTATTAAAAGAATGGGGGTTAAGACTAGTCCTGAATAATGAGAGACTTTTCAGGGGATAAGAATAAGGTAGCTGCTGAGCTGGAATTCTGGGTAAAAGACAGGGTTTATAGCCAAGAAATTAGCATCCTAGGAGCGGGACAGATGAATGCAAGCAGCCATAGATAAAATTAAATACTTTTTCCTCTTTGACCTTAGGTAACCTGAAAGAAGTATGACTTAACAAATAATTTTTGATGTCCTGTAATGTTCAGAGTTTACCAGCACTTATCTTTTCCATGGGCATACTATATGCACAGAATAGTAGATAATGTTGTGGCTCTTCTGTCAGCCAGTCTTGGTCGTAGGGGAGTTAACCTTGTTCATCAGCTGCTGGAGGCTTGACCCTGCCCTCAGCAGCTGTGGAGAATAAAAGTATCAGCTTGGTCAGCTCTTGGCATGCAGGGTACAGGCAGTTTAGTTGCATGGAATTGGGTCTCATACTAGAGTTTTTTGGCACCCTAGCCTGACTTACTGTCTCCTGGGTGGGGGATATAGAGTTCCTTTTGCTGGCTACTCTGGGTCTCCCAAATCAGTTGAAGCGTTTTTTTTTTAAGATTTTATTTATTAAAAAAAATTTTTTTTTAAAGTTTGTTTATTTTGAGAGAGAGAGTGAGAGCACAAGTGGAGGAGGGTTAGAGAGAAGGAGAGAATCCCCAGTAGGTTCTGCATCATCAGCGCAGAGCCCATTGCAGGGCTTGTACTCATGAACAGTGAGATCATGACCTGAGCTGAGATCAAGAGTCAGATGCTTAACCAGCTGTGCCACACAGGTGCCCCAAGATTTTAAGTAATCCCTGTACCTTATGTGGGGCTTGAACTCACAGCCCTGAAATCAAGAGTCACATGCTCCACCGACTAAGGCAGTCAGGTGCCCCAAAATATTTTAAATTTTACTGTATCTTTTTCTAATCTCTACACCCAGTGTGGGACTTGAACTCATGACATTGAGATCAAGACTCATGGTCTCCCAACTGAGCCAGCCAGGCCCCACCTTGAAGTTCTTAATCTAAACCAATCCTATTCTTTGCAGAAATGAACAAATGAATTTCCTCTGTGGAAAACGGTTGAGAATAATGGGTATTTTCTCTTTTTTAATGGGTATTTAAAAAATGTTTATTTTGAGAGAGAGAGAGAGAGGGAGAGAGAGAAACCCAAGCAGGCTCCTCATTGTCAGTGGAAAATGCTACATGGGCCTCGATCTCACGAACCATAAGATCTTACCTGAGCCAAAATCAAGAGTCGGACACCCAACTGACTGAGCCACCCAGGCACCCCAGTGGGTATTTTCTTAATAGGAAAAGCAAGAACACAAATTGGAAGTTAAAAACACATAGTGAAACAGAACTGGTAACAAAACTGTAACAATATAGAGCCAAGGGAGCACCAGTGAGTATCTGAAAGATTGGGAAGGGGAAGGTAGCTGAGATTGTGACCTAGAACCAAATCTGTCATACCAGGTGATAACTAACAATAGTTATGCTGCCTTAAAGAAGAGGAAGCTGAGTTGGAGTCTGTTGTGTATCTACAGTTGAACAATTAGCCTTACAGCATAGCATTGTGATTAAGAACACAGACTGTGGGGGGCACCTGGGTGGCTCAGTCAGTTAACCTCCGACTTTGGCTCAGGTCATGATCTTGCGGTTCGTGGGTTCGAGCCCCGCATCAGGCTCTGTGCTGACAGCTCAGAGCCTGGGGCCTGTCTTCAGATTCTGTCTCCCTCTCTCTCTGACCCTCCCCTGCTCATGCTGTCTCTCACTCTCTAAAAAATAAATAAAACATTAAAAAAACTTAAAAAAAAAAACACAGACTGTGGACCTAGATGACCTGGGTTTGAATCTTGGCTTTACCACTGACTAGCTGTGAATCTGTGTCAGTTTCCTGTCTGTTAAAAATGGGAGTAATAATTAGTATATACCTCAGTGTTGTTGGGAAAGTTAATGATTTAATACTGTGTATATAATAGTGTCTGGCACATATTAAACGGTATGTGTTTGGTGCTGTTATTCTACTTACGGGTTTTAGGCTTTTGGGAATGAGTGAATTAATCAAATCCTTCATATAGATGAAGGACCCCTATCCTCCTTGCCAGCCTAAGATAGTCCTGGCTTCAGTCTCAGGACTTGAGTGAATAGCATCTCTAAGCATTCTTGATAGAGACTTGCTTCTTGGACATAAACTGTATATTCTGTTGATAGTAGTTGAGTCCTTAGCTGACTAATTCATGTTGTCTGAATTAATTACATTCTCTTTGAAAAAGAGACATTCGTTTTGCTGTGTCTGGAATGTAGATTTTTTTGATGCAGTAGAGGAGATACTCCATGGTTGTGTGAGCCTCCTGGTTTTAGAGTTACTTTCCAATGCTGACACTTTGTGATACCATCTTAAAGTACTTTGGTGGTTGGTGCTTTCAGCACAATCTTCATAGTTCTCAGCATGTTATTAAAAAGTGTTCTGTAAATTCAGAAATATCAAGCGTGCCCTTGTTTTTTCTGTTAGGGTATGATATATTACATGGTTTTTTAGATAAAGTTCCAGCCACTTTTTTATTTTTGTTTTGGCCTAAAGTTAGGGTCCTCTTAAGATGAATTTGTGGTACTTAAGGTTTAATAGAAGCTCAAGTGGTTGTTAACTGTTTTCAGTTCATTCTAACTGTAGACTCACTCAAATGCCACTGTTTCACTGAGGTATCTTTAAGAAAGTCCTTGAAAAAAATAGTGGTTAATAAAACATTTTCTAAAAATATCCCTTCTACAGACAAATCTGTAGTTTAATCAAGTTAGTTTATTCTCCTGTCTTACTTTCCTTATATAACAAATAATTTAGACTATTCTTGCACTTGAGATAATCTAGGTAGGACGCTTTATATGATATTTTGCTGATTTTTTAAAGATGTTAAAAATGTAGCAGTTCTAACCTGATATTAATCTATTCCATCTTTAATTTACTTCGGATGAAGTGAGGTGAATACGGGTTTTAAAATTTGGTTGGATAGATGGAAATAACCTGGTCTTTCCTTCAGTTCAAGAACCTGAGATATGTATGTTTGAATTTCCACTGGATTATTTTTAGAATCTCTTGCTCTTGTCTGTTTCTATTCTAAGAATTCTCTTGGAACCTGTTGGAGAGTAGTAGTTCTTGTGGGTGGAGAGCGATAGAGGGGATGGTACACAAGTGTAAACTGAATTCCTTTGGTCTGGCAACTGGGTGCTTATTGCAGAAGCATTCCTATTTACTACACATAGCTCTGTTTCCAGAAGAGAGAACATAGAATTTCCCCATGTGACACTATGTTAGTTAAACTTGTTGCTTTTTCTAGTCTAGTTTCCTTATTCATTTTCACAGTTGGTTGGTGGTTGGTAATTTTTTTGATAACTTATGCTTTTTACTTTGTTTCGTGAAATCAGTGTCTCCAGAAGTTTTGTTTTAATGCTTCTTTATTTTTGAGAGAGAGAGAGAGAACGAGCATGAGGGGGGGAGGGCAGAGAGAGAGAGAGAGAGAGAGGGAGACACAGAATCCGAAGTAGGCTCCAGGCTCTGAGCTGTGCGGGGCTCAAACTCATGAACCTTGAGATCATGACCTGAGCTGAAGTTGGACGCTTAACCAACTGAGTCACCCAGGTGCCCCCAGAAGTTTTATATAAAATTAATATAAGAAAGTTTATTGAACCTTAAAATCCTGTTAAATTTATGTTTTCTGGGCTCTGTTTTCCAGGGGATTTCAGTAACACTTTTTATTTTTTTCCTCTGCTCCGTAAACTCCCAGTTTTATCTTTGGAAGTTTTTTGCTGGACATCTTAAGCATTAAGACTTTTTATTTTTTGGGGAGTGCCTGGGTGGCTCAGTCGGTTGAGCATCTGATTTTGGCTCAGGTCATGATCTAGTGATTTGTGAGTTTGAGCCCCATGTTGGGCTCTGTGATGACAGCTTGGAGCCTGGAGCCTGCTTTGGGCTCTGTCTCTCTGTCTCTCTCTCTGCCCCTCCTGCTTATGCTCTCTCTCTCTCTCTCTCAAAAAGAAATAAACATTAAAAAAACAAAAAAAAAAAGACGTTTTACTTTTTGAAATTTGTTTAAGTAAAGTCTACACCCAACGTGGGGCTCGAACTCAGACGCTGAGATCAACAGTCATATGCTCTACTGACTGAGCCAGTCAGGTATCCCAAGACTTTTTTTTTTATAGGTGGAAATACAGCTATTCTGACATTTCAGTGTTAGTGCAGATAGCCATATTGACAGAAAATAAGCTAATCTGAATTGGTATAAGCATCCTCAGAAGCAAATGCTGGGACCATCGTTTTTCTTCTTTTATTTTTATTTTTTGCAAGGATTGTATTTGTGATATTAATGCCAAAAGCCTTTGGTAGTAACAGTTTATGTATATATAACCCAGAGCAGTAAACTTTCATTAAAGGGGAAAAATGGTTATTTCCCAGCAACAGTATGTAACATAGAGTAAACAATGTACTTCTCATGTTTCACAAGGCAATATAATGCTGGTGCAGCCATGGAACTGGGGACATTATTTATGGTCTAAACACCTACATGGAATGTGGATTGAGGATCGGTGATGGCAATGGAGATATAAAATCTTAATATTTATACTGACACAGTGAATTAGTAAAATTGTAATAGTTTGAAATATAAAAAAGTTTATTGCTTTCCTGATTGACAAGTAGGGATTCAAGTACATTATATCAAAATGTTTGATTGTAAGGGACGCCTGGGTGGCTCAGTCATTTGAGCGTCCGACTTCGGCTTAGATCACGGTCTCATGGTTTGTGGATTTGAGCCCCGTGTTGGTCTCTGTGCTGACAGCTCAGAGCCCAGAGCCCGCTTCGGATTCTGTCTCCTCCCTTTCTGCCCCTCCCATGCTCATGCTCTGTCTCTCTCTGTCTCTCAATAGTAAATAAATGTTAAAAAATTTAAAAAAAGTTTGTAATAGCAAGACTATTAAGATTAAAAGTCTTTTTTGGTAAATCAGAAAGGTCAGTCCTAGCATCCATTCAACTTAGCTTACGTTTATTTCTGTACATGCAGATTTTTATCACCAGATGGCACTCCTGTAAGAAGAAATTCTTATTTTGTTGTATTTAATGTACCTAGATTATTTTCATAAATGAGAGCATAGAGTAATAAACAGTTGAAAAGATGAGTGACTAACGGGTCACATTTAAGTAAAAAAGCAACTGTTTGGAAATCTGTAAGTAAAATCAAAATGATTTTTTTTTAAAGTTTTACTCTAAGAATACCACCCAGATGTTGATTGGATATTTAACTTTAGATATGTAAGGTAAAATTACAGAGTAATCATGCTTAGAGGTGATTTTAGAAATAAGTAAATCCCTTTACTTCAGAAATACTAATTCTTTTTTAAGTTTTTATTTATTTTTAGAGAGTGTGTGCCAAGAAGGGAAATGCAGAGAGAGGCGAGAGAGAATCCCAGGCAAGCTCTGTGTTGTCAGCACAGAGCCTGACGTGGCTCGATCTCTCAAACTTTGAGATCGTGACCTGAGCTGAAATCAAGAGTTTGATGCTTAACTGAGCCATCCAGGTGCCCTGGGAAATACTAATGTGTTTTAACATTTGTATGGCGTTTTACAGTTTAAAAAAATGTATTTGTTTATGTGTATTTATTCATATTGGAGAACACTAAACTTGGAGAAAGCTGTAAAAATAATTATGGCAAAACAATTAACTGTGTTCCATATAATAGAAGCAAAACAATAAACCCAAACCAACAAAATATCAAAATGGCTAAACTAAAAAAAAAAAAAAAAAAGATTTAAATTGTGCACTGTTACTGAGAGGCAGATTCAAATATAGTAAGTTTTTTTTTAAGTTTATTTATTTTGAGGGAGAGGGTGTGTGTGTGAGCATGTGCAAGCTGGGGAGGGGCAGAGCGAGAATCCCAACCAGTCTCCATGCTTTCAGCGTGAAGTCCGGCACGGGGCTCGAACCCCAGACTGAGATCATGACCTGAGCTGAAGTCAAGAGTCAAATCCTTAGCTGACTGAGCCATCCAGGTGCCCCTCAAAATATAGTAAGTTTTAAACCAGCATATTTGGCATATTCTGGTTAACTGGTTACTTGCTATTATAGTTGATGTAGAAGGCAGTGCAGTAATATGCCTGTGGCCTTTATCTAGCATTTCAGTTAAAACAGAGGACCTACCCAGAAAATACGTAAATGATATCAGGATGGGTAACCCAGAAAAAACTGGTCAGACTTTCAGGGATATAATAAACTTGAGATGTATAAGATTTATAAATAGGGGAACATCGGAAAACGACAGATACCATATGTTTGCACTCATAGGTCTAACAGGAGAAACCCAACAGAGGACCATGGGGAGGGGAAGGAGGAAAAAGAGTTAGGGAGAGGGAGGGAGACAAAACACGAGACTCTTGAATACTGAGAACTAACTGAGGGGGGAAGGGGAAGGGGGAAAGGTAATGGGGGGTGATGGTCTTGGTGGAGGTCACTTGTGGGGAGGAGCACTGGGTGTTATATGGAAACCAACCTGACAATAAACTATAAAGTTAAAAAAAAAATAGGGGAACATTATTCCGCATCATGCGAATGCTTGCTTTAAGGTCTCTGTAACTGCTTGTTCTAGAAAATAGAATTCCATTTACTGTTCTTTTTGGAATCATTGGCTCTGCTATGATTTGGTCTTTCTCAGGTCATTGTTAATTTCTAAAAGTTACCAGCATCTATAGCATGTCCTTTCAAAACACTTATCAAATGTTTCTTATATTGGCAGCTACTGAGTAGTGAAAGGAACAAAATAAAGTGAATTTCTGGTCTTAACTTGTTTATGATATTAGGATTAGGAAGGCAAGTTAAATATAGAAGAAATAGTAAAGTAAAATATGAATTGTATATATAAGTACTGTTGAATTTATAGAAAAGCTAATATAATAAAAACATTAGGAAATATAATCCTAGAAATCTGTAGCATGTTTTGGAATATTTTATTTTATTAAAAGTTTTATTTTTATTTTTTAAATACTTGTTAAAATTTTTTTTAATGCTTATTTATTTATAAAGCATTATTTTAATGCTTATTATTATGTCTCTGTCAAGAGACAGAGCTTGAATGGGGAGGGACAGGGAGAGAGGGAGACACCGAATCTGAAGTAGGCTCCAGGCTCCAAGATGTCAGCACAGACCCTAACTTGGGGCTTAAATGCCCAAGCTGTGAGATCGTGACCTGAGCTGAAGTCAGATGCTCAACTGACTGAGCCATCCAGGTGTCCCTAAATACTTCTTTTTGTTAAAAAAAAAAAAAAAAAAAAAGTTTGTTTATTTATTTATTTAGAGAGAGCCCATGCACATGTGAACGAGGGGAGGGACAGTTAGAGAGAGAGAGAGAGAGAGAGAGAGAGAGAGAATCCCAGGCAGGCTCCACGCTGTTAGCTCAGAGCCCAATATGGGGCTCAATCTCAAAAACCATAGATCATGACCTGAGTTGAAATGAAGTATTGGATGCTCAATTGACTGAACCACCCAGACGTCCCTGTTTTGGAATATTTTAAATGGACTTTGATAGAAACTTAAGGGCTTGTTAGTGTGATCTATTCTTTTTGAATTATTTGCCTATATACTTCTAGGTTACTAGGCCAGAAATTAAAATGATCCTGAAACTTTGCATTTTGATTTTGCATGTTTGTTGTCCTTTTCTGACGCAGTGTTTTTCAAGTATATGTTACTTTAAATTTTTATTACATATTGAGTATGTAGAATAGAATACATAATCTTAGATACTGCTGATTGTAACATGTATTGACTTCGGATATTTTATAAAGTGAAGAAGCATATAGTATATGATTTTTTTTATATTTACAAAATATGTAAATATGGAGAACAAAAAATATACTCATGTATCATTACCTAGTTAATAAAGAAATCATTATCTTTTGAAATTCATGGTCTGCTGCTTCCCGATCCTAGCCTGTGAATTATATAAAGTGAACCCCTATCCAGAATTTTGTGTTTATCTTTTCTTGCCTTTGTTAAAAAATAATTTTAACACCTTTTTATATAAACAATATATCATTAATTTTGTTATGTTTCTTGAATATTAATGTGACCATAGTGTGTATATTCCTCAGTCACTATGTTTTCTTTCTTGTTTTGCCTTAGAGTATGTTCCTGAGACTTGTCTAACATGCATATGGCTGTTATCCAGTTTCATTGCTTTATAGTATTCCTTGGTAGGAATATATTGAAAACAGTGTTTGGATTGTTCCCTTGAACATACTAGTTACATATTTTTTGGTGCAGATATGCTAGAGGTATATATATCTTGGGGAGGGGATAGATGACAGAAAGTGGAATCGTAAGCCATAGGTTATATACATGTTCACCTTTATGAGATAAAGCTAGATTGTTATACCAAGTGGGACTTGAACTCATGACCCCGAGATCAAGCATTGTATGCTCTTCTGATTGAGCCAGCCAGGCACCCCTAATTGGAATTTTTAATGTATGGTCTAATAAAACAACTTTTTTTTCTTTTTTAAGTATAATCAAGCGCTTCTTTCAACCTCACTTTAAAATTTATCTTTTCTCATCACATGCACTGCCATCTCTGTTAGAAATTATAGCTGTATATGCTTGGGTCTCTTTCTGGGCTTCTTGTTCTGATCGATTGTCCAGTTTTTCTATCCCCATATTGTTGTAATTACTGAAACATTATAATCCTTGATACCTGTAAGGTAAGTATTGTGCCTTGGTTTTTTGGTTTTGTTTCGTTTTGAAGGAGTATCTTGACTGTTATTGACTATTTGCTTCCCATGTAAATTTAGAATCAGCTAGTAAGGTTTTAGGCAATAAAACCTTAGAGGGGTGCCTGGCTGACTCAGTTGGAGGAGTGTATGACTCTTGATACACTGAGTCATGGGTTCGAGCCCCATGTTGGGTGTAGAGATTATTTAAAAAAAACAAAAAACTTAAATCCTTGTTAGAAATTTGATGAAAAGTAAGTTGAATCTGTAGTTAGGGAGAATTATCACTCTTACTGAGTGAATCTTTTAAGAAGGGTTAGAACACTTTTTCTGTAAAGGGCCAGGTAGTAAATATTTTCTGCCTTGCTTCTGTTATAACTATTCAGTACTGTCATTGTAGTGCAAAAGTAGTCATAGACAATTTCTTTAGAGATTGACTTACTGTTTTTTTCCCTTTAGCTGGCATATAGGTACATATACTTAATTTTTGTACATTGTTAAACACACACACATATTTATATTTAGAAGTTTTGCTGCAGGCTATAATATAGAATTTTGAGGGCTGAGCCAACTCATACATTTTTTTTCCCCGAGAAATATTTTGTCCATGCTTATGTACGAATGGGGATAGTAATAATATCTATTCCTTAAGACTGTTGTGATGTACAATAATATACAAAATAAAATATTTTGTAAACTAAAAATATGATTTTACTAACATGGATTCTTAGGGGCATGTGGTTGGCTCAGTCGGTTAAGTGTCTGACTCTTGATTTTGGCTCAGGTCATGATCCCACAGTTCATTAGTTCCAGACCTGTGTCAGGCTCTCTGCTGTCAGCAAGGAGCCCATGTCAGATCCTCTGTCTCCCTCTTTCTTTGCTCCTGCCCTTCCCCCCACCCCCAAAGAAACAAACATTAAAAGAAAAAGAGGACCTTGAGATGGCAGATAATGAGCTTCTAGGCTTCCTAAGGGGATGGATAGGATACAGCTTATCAGACATAGGGTGGACCAATTAGGGCAGTGTAATATGCCTCTTTCCTGGACATCACACCCATGAAATCATCTTATAAGTGGAATGCAGTGTTTAAAAAAATTTTTTCTTAATGCTTATTTATTTTTGAGAAAGAGAGAGAGACAGAGCAGAGAGAGAGAGAGAGAGAGAGAGAGAGAGAGCGCATGCTCACGGAGACACCGAATTTGAAGTAGGCTCTAGGCTCTGAGCTGTCAGCACAGAGTCCGATGTGGGTCTTCAACTCATGAACTGTGTGAGATCATGACCTGAGCTGAAGTCAGACGCTTAACCGCCTCGACCACCCACATGCCCCAGGTGGTATACAGTGTTAAATTCCAGTCAAGTAGGCTCAACATGGAAAAAAATTTGATATGAAGTACATTATTATTTCATGTGTCCTATTTAGAACAGTTGATTCAAGCAGGTATTTGTCAGTCATAGAGGGTTAGTTCCAGTTCATGCTCTTAAATATGGGTTGGAGGGAAGGATGTATAGGTTTTCCCACTAATTATATTTGCCTAAAATATAATTTTAAATGACTTTTAACTTTGCCATTAATCAATTGTATTGGTAACATTTCAGCAGATCTTGGTAACAGCCAGTTTCTCCTGAGAGAACATAGGTAGTATGATGATTAAGTATTAAGACTAAGTATATGTTTATTGAAGGTAAGAGGATATGAGTTTTCCCTTGATTGCTTCTTTGGGAGCAAAACAAGTGCCTTTGGTTTTTAGGGGAGCAGAGAAGAGAGCCCATTTAAAAAGTGTGATAATTATGAGATTTTGATTCATGACCAAATGAGCAGTTACATTTTAAGTAATCTATACACCCAACTTGGGGCTCAAATTCAACAACCCTGAGATTAAGAGTCTCCATGCTGTACTAACTAAGCCAGCCTGTTGCCCCAGCAGTTATATTTTATATTGACGTGGTCAGGGATACCCTTAAGAATAAGGGTCCTAAAGACCCCCCCACAAAAAAATGGCGCCTAATGGTTTAAGTATATTTTAGAGCTCTTCCAAAAAGATTTTTAAAAATTTATTTATTTTTTAAAATATCTACACCCAATGTAGAGCTTGAATTCATGTCTCAGAGATCAACAGTCACATGCTCTTCAGACTGAGCCAGCCAGGTGCCCTGAGAGCTCTTGTAAATTCTTGGAGCATGGTTTTTTGCCTGGCTATTTGTGGACATTGATGGGGTAGAGTGGGGTTGCTCATTGCTTTGGGGAAGGGTATGAGAAATGTAAACCTCCTGAAATTTCAGGCAGCATTGTATGTGGATATGAATTTTTCTAAGGGGAGAGTCCATACTTTTCATCAAATTGTCTAAGTACTTAAGGATCCAGAAGGCTGTAAGAGTCAACCATATTGGAATAAAATACATCTTTAATGGAATACATTAAAAAATTTTTTTTATGTTTATTTTTGAGAGCAAGAGAGACAGTGTGAGCAGGGGAGGGGCAAGGAGAGAACGAGACACAGAATCTGAAGCAGGCCCCAGGCTCTGAGCTTTCAGCACAGAGCCTGATGCAGCGCTTGAACCCATGGACCATGAGATCATGACCTGAGCCAAAGTTTGACACTAACCAACTGAGCCACCCAAGCAACCCTGGAAAACATTATTTAAAAGTGTTATTTTTACCTTTAGTGAGGTGGTGAATCTTGCAGCCGGGATCGTAATAAGCTGGAGAGCATTCTTTAGGAAGGGATGTTTTCAAATAAGAATTGAAGCTTATGGGAAAGGCCCCAATGTTAGAGGTAGATATGCTCTTCACCTGGTGATGTCATCTGTGCCTTGAATAAATGGACTCTTTCTGGTTTAAAATTAAAATTCTTTTATTTTGTGGGATATTTGAATAAGAGGTTTATTCATCTTAATCCACATCTCCCTTGATTATTAGTTAAGTTGTGATTCTCAATTTCTGACATTAGCTTTGCTTTCATGGTAATACGTGGATTAGTGCCACTTGTATATTCAGGATTTCTGCTTTCATTTGGGATCCTCAGTGTCACTCTTCAATTCTTTTTACTTGTTTTCTATCAACTTCCCCTTGTATTCCCCTTAGTAGCTGTTACAAACTTTTGCCATGTTCTTTTTTTTTTAATCAGTTAATTTATTTTGAGAGAGAGCTTGAGTGAGGGAAGGACAGAGAGGGAGAGAGAGAATCCCAAGCAAGCTCCTTGCTGTCAGTGCAGAGTCAGACATAGGGCTCGATCCCACAAACTGAGATCATGACCTGAGCTAAAATCAAGAGTTGGATGCTTAACTGACTGAGCCACCCAGGAGGACCCCCCCCCTTAAAAATTTTTTTTTAATGTTTTATTTATATTAGAGAGAGACAGCATGTGAGCAGGGAAGGGGCAGAGAGAGATGGAGACAGAATCTGAAGCAGGCTATAGGCTCTGAGCTGTCAAGCACAGAGCCCGACATGGGGCTCTAACCCACTGACCGTGAGATCATGACTTGAGCTGAAGTCAGACCCTTGACTAAGCCACCCAGGCCCCCCCCCCATTTATTTTTGAGAGAATGAGCACAAGCAGGGGAGGGGCAGACAGAGAGGGAGAAAGAGAATCCCAAGGAAGCTTCTCACTGTCAGCACCGAGCCCAATGAGATCATGACCTGAGCCAAAAATCAAAAGCCACCCAGGCCCCCAGCCCCTCTGCCCTGTTTTATTTATTCTGAGAGAATCCATTTTCTTAACATTCCTCACCTACCGCATCTAGTATTTCTTCTCTGCAGATGTTTTCCCCTATTTTAATAAAAGAAGTAAAGACTGATACAACAAACCGTTGACTATCTCTCCTAATCATAAAAATTTAACTGCTGTACAACCTCTCCTATTCTTCATTCTGCTGGCCTTGGGAGAGGGATCCCTCTTGTCCAAATGAACCAAATGAACCATGAGATCATGACCTGAGCCAAAGTTGGGTGCTCAACTGACTAAGCCACCCAGGAGCCCCTGAGATTTTTGTTTAGAAATGCTATAATTTTAAACTATAGTTTTTTGTTTAAAATTTTTTTTTAAATGTTTATTCATTTTTGAGAGACAGAGAGACAGAGCATAAGCAGGGGAGGGGCAGAGAGAGAAGGAAACCGAGAATCCGAAGTAGGCTTCAGGCTCTGAGCTATCAGCACAGAGCCCTACGATGGGACTTGAACTCACGCACTGTGAGATCATGACCTGAGCCAAAGTTGGACACTTTACCAGCTGAGCCACCCAGGTGCCCCATTTTTTTAATTTATTTTTTCCACAGACTTTAAGATTGCATTAGTTAAATTGGCCTAATTGTTGCTAGGAAAATGTAAAACCCTAATGGATTGTTTCTTGAGAATTTGTGTTTTAGAGAACTTTTATGTTTTGTCTCTCATGTTTCCTCATTATCCCTTGATTTGTTTTTTCTTGCCTTATACTGTGATTTGGAATATTTGCTTACCATACCTGCTTTCTTGCAGATTTTCTATTTTGTACATACGTTATTTTGTATATACTGTATATGATGACTTCGGTGACCAGTGACCGTTCCCGAGGTGGTCGGGAAAAAACACAGATTTCAGCAACACAGGCATCACAACTACAGAAACAAGTAGTACAGGTGAGTTTTCGTGAAACTCTTTGCTTTGTTTAGAGTTAAGTAGGGAGCACATAATGTCTTTTGTAGGAAACCTTAGGATTTTGAATCTTGTTTTTATAAAGACGGTTTTATGTAATGGAAAAGAGAAGCGTTGATTCAGGTGCTGTGAGACACTGTTCCTTAACTACTTGATTCTGAACCTTTTCCTGCTACCTGTTAGCATCTAGGTTATCTCCTTTTTTTTCTTTTTCTTTTTTTTTTGTAAGATTTTATTTTTAAGTAATCTCTACACCCAACATGGGGCTCGAACTTAAAACCCTAAGATCAAGAGTTGCATACTTTACTGATTGAGCTAGCCAGGTTCCCCTCGTTTTCTTTATTATTAATCTAGGTATGTGCTTGGGATATATTTGGAGAATCCAGAATATATGGAGAAGTAATACTCTGAAGTAGAGAAATAAATGAATTATAAGACACAGAAAGCTGCCTTTACTTTCAAGCATTGTTAGCTGGGAAGAGTCCTTTAATATTAGATGGCTTTTAATTAACAAGGTCTGTATGTATAAAATATTTAATGTTAAATATTCTTCCTTCAGATTTATTTATATTAAAATTTTTTTTTAAATGTTTCTTTTATTTTTGAGAGAGAAAGAGACAGAGCATGATTGGGGAGTGGCAGAGAGGGAGGGAGATACAGAATCTGAGGCAGGCGCTAGGCTTTGAGCTGTCAGTAGAGAGCCTGACGCAGGGCTCAAACTCATGAACCGTGAGATCATGACCTGAGCCGAAGCTGTACGCTCAACTGACTGAGCCATCCAGGCGCCCCTCTCTCTTTTTTTTAAGTAGGCTTCCCATCCAGAGCAGATCCCAATGTGAGACTTGAACTCGTGACCCTGAGATTAAGACGTGAGATGTGATCAAGAGTCAGACGCTTGACTAAGCCACACAGGCATCCCCACCCCCAAAATAATTTTTATTTAGATAAATATAGCCCTTTCTCTTCAGTACTGACCAAGATACCTTTCAAGAGTTAATAGTTTTTTTCCTTTTTTGACACCAGGCTGGTTCTAAGCCTATGTCCTAGCAATTTCCATGACTTCCTGTTCTTCCAGTTTTCTCTAGTTCTTGTTATTCACATCTCCCCAGGGGAAAGAAAATTTAAGTGAGTCACATGGCCAGTCAAGATAATAACTTTTTGTCATTTGGCCAAAGGAATGGGACCTGTATGCCATTTAATTTGATGCTAATTTGGCTTATGGAAACAGGTTGTATACATTTCAGAGCTCTAAATTCAGAATCTCTCTCTCTCTCTTTTTTTTTTTTTTTTTTTAAAGCTCTTCAGCCTCACCTCACTTCACTCAGTGGATGCTCATTCAGTCACTAAGGGACATTATTCACTTATTTATTTATTTATTTTACATTTATTTATTTTTTTTTGAGAGACAGAGACAGAATGTGAGTGGGGGGGGGGTGAAGAGAGAGAAGGGGACACAGAATCTGAAGCAGACTCAAGGCTCTGAGCAATCTGTCAGCACAGAGCCCGACGTGGGGCTCAAACCCATGAACCATGAGATCATGATCTGAACAGAAGTCGACGCTTAACCGACTGAGCCACCAGGCGCCCCCAAGTCCTTTTGTTTTTTTAGTTAATCAGTATTTCTGTTACATAGTGCTATAGTGCTTGAGAACTTTTTTTCTTTTTGCAGCACATTTTGGCATCTAACCTCTATTTTGTGGGCTTAAATCTTTAAAAATTGTGTGTGCTTTTCAGGCAACAGCTGAACAGATGCGTCTCGCTCAAGTGATCTTTGATAAAAATGATTCAGAGTTTGAAGCTAAAGTTAAACAGGTATGTTCTGGCAAATTATACTATTATTTTGGCAGCAGAATCTTCATAGTTACTAGTGTTATCAACAATGAGCTAGACAATGAAAAGGCACATTGACATTGTTTATATCTGTGAATAGAAAGTATATTTAGTATTTGGCAAGTTCTCAGAAAATTTTGGTAATGTTAAGTACTGAATTCCCTTTTTCAACATGGTTGTGATTCTAAACGTAGGCTGGAAAAAGATAACATTAAATTTTAGGGTGATGTCTTCATTTAGAACTTTAATGAGAGGACTTTTGGATAATAAAAATCCTAATTTCAAAGTCTTCTTTTCTTTTAAGACTTCTTTTTTCTTCAAGATTTTAGAATCAAGCTGTAACACTTATCTTGGTCCAGCCCTTGGTAGAGGTCTATCAGTAATTGTTCCTTGGAGTGAATGTCCCACAGTGAACTTGTTACCAAAAGTTAGATGGAGAAAGAAAGAAGCCTCAGTTCTTTTTTGTAGACACAGTAAGGAATTACAGAAGAGCAAAACAAAAGCAAAGCAAAATTTTAGGAAAGTATACTCTATGGAGGAGTGGGCCAGTCAAGAGAGACATCGACCTTGGAAACTTCAGAGTGTGGACATAACATCAGTTTTTTTCTTTTGGGGGAGATACTAGGGTTGCAGCATTTGAGTGACAGACCTGGATTATAGAATAATTAGCCAACTATGCATGTCCTTTCCTAAGATGTATTTGAAATACCTGCACCTGTAGGAAACTACGACATTATTTCTGTTCTAGAGACTAGGTCAAATAAGGGCAAGTGTCTGCCTTCTGCACAACTGCAAAAAACACAGAAACTTAAATCTTCCTCTGCTCGGATGTTATAACCACAAATTGACTGCTAGACGGGTAGAATGGGGGTGGTCCCCTGACTCTTCTCAGTTAGGGTTCTCCATCAGGATGTCTAAGGTCCATCCACCTGTCACTCATGCCTACCTTCCTGCCTAACGAACTGTTTAGTCCTTTACTATGTAAACCCTTTGTTTTTACTTATAGTTGCTGAAGTTAGACTATTGGTAATATTTTTAGAAGGGCACAAAAACGATAAATTTAAAATTACAGCATTCCTTCTCTGGAAGGAGATTTATGTACAGTTTGAGATGTACTGCTTCATATTATATTGTATTTTATCTGAATAGCATAGTAGATACACAAGAAAAGAGCTCTGGTCCAGGAGTTCAGAATTATAAGTTTATTTATTTTTTAAAAATTTTTATTAAAGAATTTTTTTATATAGTTTATTTTTGAGACAGAGACAGAGCACGGGTGGGGGAGGGGCAGAGAGAGAGAGGGAGACACAGAATCAGAAGCAGGCTCCAGGCTCTGAGCTGTCAGCACAGAACCTGACGCGGGGCTCAAACCCACGAACCGTGAGATCATGACCTCAGCCAAAGTAAGACGCTTAACCAACTGAGCCACCCAGGCGCCCCCAGAATTATAAGTTTAAATTTCAATCTCTTACTAATTCAATCACGGGGCGGGGTGTATCTTAACACCTGTATATTGCAGGTATTGTGTTAATACAGATCACTGATGGGACGCATGGGTGACTCAGTTGGTTAAGTATGCATGCAACTTTGGCTCAGGTCATGATCTCACAGTTCATGGGTTCGAGTCCTGCATCCGGCTCTCTGCTGTCAGCGCAGAGCCCACTTCAGATCCTCTGTCTCCCTCTCTCTGCTCCTCCCTTCCCATGTGCGTGCTCTCTCTCTCTTACTCAAAAATAAGTAAACATTAATAAGTAACACAGATCATTGATAAAAACTGACTCTAGTAGATATCCAAAGGCCAAAGCACTGGAAAGCTGTAAAGTGTTTAAAACTTTAGCTGTGTAATGCAGAGAGGAAATCACAGAGAGAGTGGTAATAGTGCAAAGAGCTGTATTAGGTCAGGATACCTAGATTTCAGATAGGTTTTGCTATCAATTAATTTTTTGACCCTAGAGAAAACACTTCAGATGTTGGGGTCAAATGAGTTTGAACAGGTAGTACACACTAAAGCTGTTAAAATGTGTGTAAGACACAACAGATACTTATACATGTGTTCACTGGTAATTAAGAAACCTGTATTGTGCTTAATCTGTGATTATACTTGTGATGAAAATGTTAAGTAGCTTAATCTCCCTTGTTAAAGAGAATGTACCAAGGGGTTTCTTTGATTACTTCAAACATAGCACCTTGTTGAAGCTGCTTGTGGAAGTACTGTCCATTTGTGAGACCTTTATTATGTATGTGGAGTGTTCTAATCCAAACGGTGATAGACCACATAGGTAATGTTTTCTCTGTATAAAACAGTTGGATTGGATGTTCTGTTAATGTAGCCACATACATCTGGTCTTTGGGAGATGTGTAGTCCACTTACTATTTTGAGTGGTTCAGCATAAGTTGGAGTAGTCAGCTGATCCTGATTATCCTGAGACTTATATACATGTATGTGTGTGCTGCTGATTAATAATCTGATACTTGGTCAGCTTGAAGGAGTGTTGATTAGTAGTTTGACTCTTCTTTATTGATGAAGAGACAAGGAATGGCTACAAAAAAAGCAGGTAAACCTCTCCTTGGATTATAAACTCTGGAAGAGTTTGGTAGGAGGGCATCTTCATGTGGATGGACTGTGTAATTTTTATTTTTATATAGAAGAATTATTTTATTAAAAAAAATTTAAATGCTTATTTTTGAGAGAGGAGAGATAGAGCATGAGCAGGGGAGAGATAGAGAGAGGGAAAAACAGAATCTGAAGTAGGCTCCAGGCTCTGAGCTGTCAGCACAGAGCCCGATGAAGGGCTCGAACCCACAAACTGTGAGATCCTGACCTGAGCCAAAGTCAGATGCTTAACCGACTGAGCCACCCAGGTGCCCCAGAATCTTTTTAAAAAATATTTATTTATATAATGAGAGAGAGAGAGAACATGAGTGGGGAAGGGTCAGAAGGGGGGGGGAGAGTGAGAGAGAGTGTGAGTCAGTCCGAAGCAGGGTCCACCCTGTCAGCACAGAGCCTGACGATAGTCTTGAACCCAAGAACCATGAGATTATGACCTAAATTGAAACCATGACACTTAACTGACTAAAGCCATCCAGGTGCCCCAGAAGAATCTTAAAATTAGTATCAAGTGCCATTTTGGGATCCCCTTAACTATTTCCTTATAATTTCGATAGCTTATGGAAGTGACGGGGAAAAATCAGGATGAATGCATAGTGGCCCTACATGACTGTAATGGAGATGTGAACAAAGCTATCAATATATTGCTGGAAGGGAATTCAGACACGGTAAGTATTATTAATTATTAATAATTGTTTTGCAGTGCTAAGATTTGTTTCCAAGTCCATGTTGCATTTTGAATTTCACCTTTTTGGGGGTGGAGGTGGAGGGGGTTTTGGGTTCCATTCCATATTTGTTTTAAGACCAGAAAGAACACTAACCTGAAATGACTGTTTTTGTTATATATGGTTTCTTCATGAAGTTGTAGAATCTGAAGACTTGAAAGAGAACTTGGTCATCTACTCCAGCCTTACACAGTTTCCAAATTCTCTGGGCCTGTGGACATTTTCACCACCTGAAAAACTTCTCTTGGCTTCACTGCTCATGTTTCTTCTCCTCAGTCGTCACCTCTTACTACTACTTATATGTCTAGACTAACAGAAAACCAGGATTTGCTGGTATATCTATTTGCTTATGTGTGAATATTCTACAGACAAATTTTGACAGATAGATAAAATAAGGAAAAAAAGTGTGGGGTTGTTGTTTTGTTAGCTTAGTAAAGTTTGAGGGAAGCACACTAAAGCTTCTCCCTTTTTTAGAAAGGTAAAACTGAAGCCACACTAGGCAGTTGTTAGCCCTAATCTTTGGTTTCTACGTGGAGATTGCACAATATTTCATTTGTATTTTGAAATTGAAACCATTTTAGAGCAGATTTAAAACAAATGTTGCACCTTAAAAGGAGTACAAAAATGAACGCAACCAGAAATGCTTTCCTTGTCAGTGTTCAAGTTTAATCAAGTTCTCATTTTTAAGGATAGGCTATATAAAAAAGAACTGTTGTGAGTAGTTTGAAAGTATAATATCTTTATTTAATATGAAATAAACAGAATGAGTCTTATAATTATAAAAATCAGGTAATTGGGAAAATATTTCACTGTTTGAGTATAGCAATATCTGTGAGTAAAATTCCATTCAAGATAACACTAGTCAACATGATAAACTACTAAATATGTCAGTTTGTTGGGAAAATACATCGTATTAAGTGATGAAGTAAAATTTTGAATTTTATTTGTTTGCTGACACTTAGGCCTATGTTTTCTAGGGAATGTGTTTACCACATTGCTAATGGTTGCAGTGTAGAATGGCTCTCTGTTATTTCCTTTCTTCTTTTTTTTTATGTTTATTTTGAGAGACCATGTGAGTGGGGGAGGGGTAGAGAGCGAGGGGGGTGAGGGGGGAGAGAAAGAGAGAGAGAGAAAGAGAAAGAGAGAATCCCAAGCAGGCTCTCACCTGTCAGTGCAGAGCCTGATGGGGATTCAATCCTATGAACTGTGAGATCATGACCTGGGCTGAAATCTAGATTCAGATGATCAACCATCTGAGCCGCACTGGCGCCCCATCTCTGTTATTTTCAAAATGAGCTGAAGGGCTAAACTATCCTCCTATTTACATATTAAAAAAATTACTCTGAATAAAGGAAATATTTCCAAATTGTTAATTGGAGGGCCCGTTTTATTTTTTATGGTAGAGGTAGGTCAGGATACTACTTTGTGTTGCCTTTCCTTTAACTCCAGCAGACTTTATTCCTTTTCTGTGGTAGTCGGGTGAATTTTTAAGTCTTAAGTGAAATGTCCAGTCTCTTATATAATTTTACTTCTTCTGCTCATTTGGGACTTAACCCAGAGGAGTTCTGGGTTGAATGGTAAAGAATATATTTTTTGTTATCTTGAACCTGGAAACCATGAAGTGGGGTCAGATCTGGTTTGATTTTTTTCACATATCAGAAAAGAACAAATTAGGGCCTGAATACAGACACAAAAGGATATGATTGTTGAGAGATGAGAAGGCTGTGGGGAAAATGAAGGGGCAGAGGGAAAGTCCTTTTGAAACCTTGGTTTGTTTAGGATCATGCTATGGTACATCTTTTCTTTGATAGTGTTTGCCTTGTCTTCTACCTGGTTACTGTCTAAGCAGCCATGGCTAACCAGCTGTAAGGAATATTTTCCCCTGACTGGCATAGAATTTATTGGGGTGGGGGTGCTAGTCAATGTAAACACTGTAGGGTTGGTAGGAGCAAGAACATTTAAAATAAACCACAAAAGGGGCGCCTGGGTGGTTCAGTTGGATCAGCGTCCGACTTTGGCTCAGGTCACGATCTTGTGGTTCATGAGTTCGAGCCCTGCCTCAGGCTGTGTGCTGACAGCTGGAGCCTGGAGCCTGCTTTGGATTCTGTCTCTCCATCTCTCTCTGCCCTTCTCCTGCTTGTGCTCTTTCTCGTTCTCTCAAAAATGAGTGAACATTAAAAAATTTTTTTAAAATAAACCATGAAAGCAAACAAATTTGTTTTATCCTATTGGCTAGCCTTATTTTGTGCCAGGATCTTCTGAAACCAAATTATTTCTTTGAAAAACAAAAGTGAAATGGAAATGTTCATGCTTTTTTAAAGGATCAGTGTCTTTGTCACAGAAGAGTAGCTGTTGCAAAAGAATACATTAAACATGATCATAAGTACTAAACCTTTCATTTCATTATAATGCTGTTTTGAGTGATAGAATCATTTTTGAACTATCAGTCTCTTGCATTAATGTATTTTTTTTTTTCAAGTAATTTGTGTTTTGTAGTTTCCTGGCAAATATGAGGAGGTGGGAGAGTGATTTTTAATTAGCTGGCGTAGAATGTTGCTTTTCTCATTAGTAAATGTGTCTGAGAGGGCCATCCCTCTTAGAGTTTCTTCAGACCTATTCAACAAGTTGCAGCAAAATACAGATAAAAAACGTCAGTTCTGTTGAAAACCTTTTATAATTTTTTGGTTTGTGTTAAAAGCTTGTGTGCATGCTCATAGACTGTTAGGTCAAATGTGCGATATTCTCTTTAGCATTTACAGTGGTGTTAGATCAGTTGCGCCTTAAGTTTGCTTTCCTTACTTTGCCCCACAAATAAGTTCTTGTCAGTTTTTGTCGAGTTCACAAGCCAAGACTTGGTTATGGGTATCCTGAATGAAATGGGCTCAGATGTTTTTCTCAAATATTTTATATACAAAGTATGCCCCTTTAATAATGATTGAGTACCTTTAGGTCTGGCCATGTAAAGACATTATAAATTGTATACATATGCACATTGTGCTGACTCTACTGTGTATAATTTTCTAGGACCTCTATAATTTACTTTTTCTCTTGTTAAGAAGACAGGATTCTATCTTATATAAGTTTATTGTTTATTCATATTAGTGAGCATAATTTGAGTTTGTAGAATACAGAATTATTTTTCTGGAATAAATAAGCTTTATTGTTTAATAAAAAAGCAATGCAGAATGATAAAAAATTAAATTATATTAATGTCCTCACTTAAATGTTACTAACTTCCTTCAGTATATACAGAGGCTTCCATTTGAACTAAAAAATGTAATCCTATTTTATACAGTTTGTTGGATAGCTGGCTACACTTCTATCATGGATCTCTTTCTGTGTATACCTGGATAACTCTTTAAGTGGCTACATACTGTTCCTTTTATGGGTGTTTTAGGGTAGATAGTCTCTCAAGCTAGATATTTGCAGACCCCCCTCCCCCAACCCCCGTTTTATTATACTGTTGCATATAAATGTTCGCACAATTATAAAATTATTTCCTGTGAATAAAGGCCTGGAACTAAATTTGCCAACTCAAAATCTGTAAACTAATTAAAGTTTGGGTACTATTCCCAGGTGGACTTGCAGGAAGGTTAAAATAGCTGCATACTCATCAGGACTGAATATACTTCATTATTCTGCTGAAACTGTTGTTGATTTTTAAAAATATTTATCAAAGCTTAATGATAGAAAATAACTTGTTTTAATGTGCATTTTTTCCATATCCAGTGATTTTATATTTAAGTATATGTAGGTTCAGCAGAGGTTTGTAGATGTTGAAAAAATTCCTTCTAAAAACAAGATTTTAATTCTGGCCTTCACCATTTTGGAAGTAATTCAGTTATATGTTTCTTTAATTTTAGTTAATTAATTTCTAGTGCTTTTGTTTATTTGGTTGTACAATGTTAGTAATTTCCTTTTATTCCTAAGATTTTTTTTTAAGCTTAGTATAGTTACTGCTCATACTTTGGGATTGAATCACTTCAAATCTCTTGAGAAATGAGTTAAATAATGACAAATGGGCCAGTTTTGGGATTTCTCAATAACATACCTTTATTGGTATCCTAATACTCACTTATTTTCACAAGAACTTTGTGTTCTTTTCTCAGCAATTTACATATATATGATTGATTTGATTTCAATCACTATTAGAGGAGAGGCTGAGAAGGGAGGTTATATAAATAATTTGACTTCTCATTAGAACAGGTCTTTGAAGTTGATCTTTTGGGTACTTAGTTAACTTTTTTTTTTTATGTTTATTCATGAGAGAGAGAGAGAGAGAGAGAGAGAGAGAATGAGTCGGGGGAAGGGGCGAGAAAGAGGGACACACAGAATCTGGAGCAGGCTCCGGGCTCTGCAGCACTGTCTTTGGGTACGTTGTTTAAAACAAACAAACAAACAAACGAACAAAAAACAAAATTTATTGGCCTGCCATTAAATTTTTTTAGATGGTTATTTTGGTTAACTGAAGAGAGCAAGTTGTGTTTCTGAGATTTTATGGAGTATTTGAAAGTAATTTTGTATTCTTTGAGCAAATCTATTTATTAATAGGCTTAAGGCCTACTGATAAAGGTGAGGATGGCATTGTGTGGGAGCTTGGGGAAATGTCAGTTACGTTAGTCTTAAATCACAGGTAAAAGCCTTAAAGTACAGGAAAAGGCTCTGTGGTGGGATAACACACAGTATGTTAATTAAGCTAGTTGCTGTACTCTGTTGTGATGTATATAGCAATAGGAGCTATAAAGAAGTTTGTTGTCTTTATCATCAGACGATAAGAATTAAAATGTTAGGCAAGTGAGTTGCAAGGCATTGGTAATTAGGTGAAAGATACATGTGCACACCCTTGATGATTGTATACACTTTGAATGACAGCTCTGATCATTCTTATCTTTGATAGACTTCATGGGAGACTGTAGGGGGGAAGAAGAAGAATTTTGGAAAAGAAAGTTCAGAGAACAAAGAGAATAAGGAGAAGAGAAGTGAGAGAGAAATAAACCGTGGACGTGGAAGTAACAACCGGAAAGGAAGAGGTGGCAATCGTGGGAGAGAGTGTAAGTACAACATTTCTTCTCAGTTTTTTGTTAGGAAAATTTTTATGCACACCGAGAAGCTGAAAGAGTGGTCCAGTGAATGCCTATAAATCTAGCTTGTCAATGCGGTGGTTGTTTTTATAGTTAACACTTAATGAGCTACCACTAAGTAGTTCACTAGAATCCTAACTGATATAATTTCGTATTAGCAGTTAACCTGAGTTGTAGGTAATTGTATTGTGTCTCTTAAGACTGTTTTCTGTTACCCTTTAATTTTTAAAAAATGTTTATTTATAATTTCGAGAGAGAAAATCCCCAGCTCACTCTGGGCTGTCAGTGCAGAGCCTGACATGGGGCTCAAACTAACAAACTGTGAGATCATGACCTGAGCTGAAATCAGGAGTCGGGCACTGAACCAACTGAGCCACCCAGGCACCCAAGTGTACCTTCTAATCTTAAAGGAGGTTTTTCATTCATTGATAGATGCTGCTGTTTATTTTTCCCACTTAACAGGTACTCGTTGTTAAGCAAGGGTTAGATAAAAGGTAGGTTGTCAAATGGGGAAGATTTTCACTATTCTTTCATTTGATCCAGATTTTGTAGTCATTTACCCATAACAACACTACCTGCTGTGCAGACATACCAAAGTAGCTAACTTATGAGTGAACAAAAGGTAAATATTTAATACATCATCTTAGAGACTTTTGCTAGTTTATTTATTCCACAGATGTTTACCTACAATGTGGCAGGTATCTAATAGGCATAGGGCAATGAATAAAACAAATTTTTACACTCCTAAAACTTTTAATGTAGGTAGAGTAAGATGTAACAATAAGAAAGAGAAGTAACATGTTTTGCAGGAATGTTATATTTTAATGATATTATATGTGGAGATCATGCTATGGGGAAGAACAGGCAGCAAGATTGGGATTTGAGGGAGGTATTTGGCAAATTTATTTATTTTATTTTATTTTTTAAAGTTTATTTATTTAGAGAGAAAGAGAATAAATGAGTGGGGCAGGGGCAGAGAGAGAAGGAAAGAGAGAGAATCCTAAGCCGGTTCTGTGCTGAAGCACAAATGTGAGGCTCGAACTCATGAACTGTGAGATCAAGACCTGAGCCAGAACCAAGAGTCAGATGCTTAACCATCTGAGCCACCTGGGCGCCTCAGGAGGGGTTTGCCTTTTTTTTTTTTTTTTAAACAAGATCTTTTTTTTTTAAATGTTTTATTTTACTTTTTGAGAGAGAAAAAGAAAAAGAGAAAGAAAGAGCGTGAGTTGGGGAGGAGCAGAGATGGGGAGATACAGAATCCAAAGCAAGCTCCAGGCTCCAAGCAGGCAGCGTAGAACCCCACATGGGGCTTGCACTCACAAACTGCAAGATCATGACCTGAGCCGAAGTCAGCGCTTCGGCATCACCCAGGCATCCTGGGGTTTGCCAAATTTAAATGGAGTAGCCAAAGAAGGCACTCGGGACAGCACGAATGACTCATGGGATTTAAGCCCTGTGAAGGAGGTGAGGAGAGAAAGCTGTGTCAATATTACTCATGAAATTTCTGTATTCCATATAGTCATTAATGGCAATATAGGGCTGAGGAGAGATGACAAGACTGTGTTGACATATTCTGGACAGCATCTTAGGAAAACCAGTCTCCAACATAATTTTTCCAGCAACTCAGTATTTCCTTGGTATTGCTGATTTACTATTCTGTTCCTTTCTAGGCTTTAAACATAACCAAAGAGCCTATGTTGGTGTGTTATGTGGCTGGATAAGCAGTTTTTTGAAGCATACTTGATTTAGGGGAGGGCAAGTTCAACTAGAAGAAAGAAAAAGTGGTACATCAATTTAATTTCCCTACAGAATTTTCACTTATGAATTAAAGCAAGATGTGCTGTCATCAGTTTTTAAAAAAAATTTTTTAAATGTTGATTTATTTTGAGAGAGAGAGAGCACGAATGGGGAAGGGATAGACAGAGAATTCCAAGCACATAGAGTCCGATGTGAGGATCTCACGAACGTTGAGATCATGACCTGAGCTGAAATCAAGAATCAGATGCTTAACTGACTGAGCCACCCAGGTGCCTCACTGTCATCAGTTTTTGAGCCACTTTTATCTGGTTTTGTTTTTCCTGTTTCTGATCCATTTGGTTTAATTTTAGCCTTTTTTAAAAAAGTCTTTGTGTCCTTGCCTTTGATAATTCTTATGTAAAATTATGTATAAGAGGTGCTCTTTTCTTCCGCAGTTAGAGGCGAAGAAAATGGAATTGATTGCAATCAAGGGGACAAGCCTTCAGACCGTGGAAAGCGAACCCGTGGCAGAGGTAAGACAGAATAAGAGGGAAGGAGATGGTTGTGATTGGAAGAAGGGACAGGCTATTGGTATACTTACTTCTCCACTAAGGCATGGCACTGTACTCAGAAAGAATGGTTGATCTTCTGCAGTTTTTGGATTTGTTTACTGATGGCTATGAATGAAGTGTTTGGATTCATGTAATTTTGAGGAAAGTTTGTGGTTGTTTTCAAATAAACCAAGAAAGCCCTTCATTTATTTAAAAAATAATTTTTTTCTGTTTATTTTTGAGAGAGACAGAGTGTGAGCAGGGGAGGGGCAGAGAGAGAGACACACACACAGAATCCAAAGCAGGCTCCAGGCTCCAGGCTGTCAGCATGGAGCCCAATGCGGGGCTTGAACCCACTAACTATAAGATCATGACCTGAGGCTAAGTCGGATGCTCAACCGACTGAGCCACCCAGGTGCCCCCCCCAAGAAAGCCCTTTAAATGAATAATTTAAAACTTGAAGCTCTGATCAAAAAGTTATTAAATTCTCCTTTGCTGGACTTTGAACAGATGTGTTTTACTCATATGATACTAGTTTTATTTTATTTATTTTTTTAAAGCTTATATTGAAAGAGAGAGCAGAGGAGGGGCAGATAGAGAGGGAGAGAGAGGATCCCAAGAAAGCCTGACAGTCTTGATGTTGATATGGGGCTCAGTCTTGATGTGGGGCTCCATCTCATGAACTGTGAGATCATAACCCTGAACTGAAATCAAGAGTCATTCTCAACTGACGGAGCCACTCAGGCACACCGTGTTAGTGATCATTTCTTAACATCCATTAATTTGGCATGTCATTAAGCCACTTTAATAATGTAATTTCATATTCTTTAGAGATGTGACTAAATTTTCTCAAGAGTTCTAAAATCAAGATACACAATGTAATACGCAGATGTTACCTTGCTTCACTGGATGAGTTAGCTACCTGAATTGACATTTTGTTTGATCTATTTTTTTTAATTTTTCTTTTTTTTTTTTAATGTTAATTTTTGAGAGACAGAGACAGAGCATGAGTGGGGGAGGGGCAGAGAGAGAGAGGGAGACACAGAATCCAAAGTACGCTCCAGGCTTTGAACTGTCAGCACAGAGCCTGACACGAGGCTCTATAGAACTCATTGGCTGCGAGATCATGACCTGAGCTGAAGTCAGACACTTAACTGAATGAGCCACCCAGGCGTCCCTATTTTTCTTTTTCTTTTCTGTTTGTTTATTTTTTAGAGAGAGAGAGAGAGAGAGAGAATGAGAATGAGAATGAATGAATCTGAATAGGATCCAGGTTCTGAGCTGTCAGCACAGAGCATGACGTGGGGCTCCAACCCATGAACTATGAGATCATAACCTGAGCCAAAGTTGGATGCTTAACCGACTAAGCCACCCAGGCACCCCTTGTTTTTCTTTTTTAAGTGTTTACTTTTACATAATCTCTACCCCCAACATGGATCTCAAACTCACAACTCCTAGACAAGAGTTATGTGCTCTGCCAGCTGGCTAGATGCCCCTGTTTGATACATTGTTACATGCAGTTGTGACTGTTCTCCATATAAACAGTTCATAGTGACAGAATTTTTGATCATCAGTGTTATTAAGCACAGAAATAATGTAGACAGTACATATCCTACCACCAACTACCGTGGCTGTTCATTAAACTGTCACTTACTAAAATACTATATAGGCCAAAGGTAAATGATATCCAGAGATCAGAGAAGGGCAAAACTGTGACTGATTTTCCAGGCACAGTCAAAATAAGATTGGAATTATCTAACAGATTTTAATTATAATTCCCTTTTCTAGCTTTTTTTTTTAAACGTTTATTTATTTTTGAGAGACAGAGACGGATCATGAGCAGAGGAGGGGCAGAGAGAGAGGGACACACAGAATCAGAAACAGGCTCCATACTCTGAGCTGTCAGCACAGAGCCCGATGTGGTGCTCGAACCCACAAACCGTGAGATCATGACCTGAGCCGAAGTCGGACGCTTAACCAACTGAGCCACCCAGGCGCCCCTTTTCTAGCCTTTTAAAATTATGATCAGTTTCAGAAGTGCCTGGCTGTCTCAGTTGGTGAAGTGTGTGATTCTTGATCTCAAGGTTGTGAGTTCGAGCCCCATGTTGGGTGTAGAGATTACTTAAAAATAAAATCCCAAAATAGATTAAAATTATGATCAATTTCAAACTTAAACAAAAGTGGAGAGAGTAGTTAAATCAACCATATGTATACTCCCTCTTAGTCAACAATACCTAAAGATTTTTAGCCATATTGGCTTTATATGTCTCTTTCCTACCTTCCTTCTCTGCAGAAATTTTTAAGTCATAGTAAATGTTTGGTATCCTGTAATAGTCAACCCATACATAAATTTTCTGATTATTTAAATAGTGTCTTTTCATAGTTGATTTCTTTGAGTCAGGATTGAAACAAGGTTTATACATTACATGTTTTGATTCTCTTTAATCTAGAATATTTTTCTCCCTAACTTCTCTGTGCCTCCTCTAATTTCTCCTCCTTCTTCTCTTCTCTGTGCCTCCTCTAATTTCATTGATTTGTTGTCAGACCATGTCATTTGTCCCTTAGGATATCATGTTTCACGTCATGCAGAAAGAGAGGGATAGAGAATCCAAAGCAAGCACTGGGCTGTCAGCGCAGACCCCGACATATAGCTCGATCCCACAAATCATGAGATCATGATCTGAGCTGAAATTAATAGTCAGATGCTTAACTGACTGAGCTACCCAGGCACCCTAGTATATAGCTTTTCTTTATGAAAAGATGGAAGGACTTAACTAGTGGGTAGCCCTGAGGTCATGTCTGTTTTGAAATTTTCGAATAGCTTATGAGGCATTATGTGGATTGAAAAGCCAAACCAAGTAAAATTATATATAATGATGATATTGGCTTGCATTAAAATCCTGAATTCAATACCTAAACCTTTTTTAAAAAGATTACATTTTATTTCGTTTAATTTTTTAATGTTTATTTTACTTTTTTAAAATTTATTTTATTTAGTTTTTTAAAAATTTTGTTTATTTATTTTGATAGAGACACAGACAGCATGAGCAGGGGAGGGGCAGAGAGAGAGAGAGAGGTAGAGAGAGAATCCCAAGCAGGCTTCGCACTTTTTAAAATTTTTTAATGTTTTTTTAAATTTATTGTTGAGACAGTGAGAAACAGAGCATGAGTGGGGGAGGGTCAGAGAGAGTGGGAGACACAGAATCTGAAGCAGGCTCCAGGCTCTGAGCCGTCCGTACAGAGCCTGATGCGGGGCTCGAACCCATGAACCGTGAGATCGTGACCTGAACCGAAGTCGGATGCTTAACCGACTGAGCCACCCAGGCACCCCTGAAAGTCAGACTCTTAACTGACTGAGCCACCTAGGTGCTCCTTTTAATGTTTATTTTTGATAAAAAGAGGGCGTGAATGTGAGTGGACAAGAGAAACAGTGGGGGAGAGGAAGAGAGAGTGGGAGAGTATCCCAGGCGGGCTCTGTGCTGACAGTGCAGAACTTAATGTGGGGCTCGATTCCACGAACTGTGAGATCATGACCTGAGCTGAGCCCAACCGACTGAGCCACCTAGGCAACCCTATTTTATTTCTTTATTTTAGAGAGTGAGAGAGAGTCAGAGAGCATGTGAGTGGGTGAGCTGGGTAGAGAGGCAAAGGGAAAGAGAAGGAGAATCTTAAGCAGTCTCCATGCTCATTGCAGAGGCTGACTTGGTGCTTGGTCCTATGACTCTGGGATCATGACCTGAGCCAAAATCAAGAGTGAGCTACCTAAGCTCTCCTAAAGATTTTAATTTGTTAGTAATCTCTATGCCCAAAATGGAGTTTGAATTCACAACCCAGGGATCAAGAGCTACATGCTCTATGACTGAGCCAGCTAGGGGCCCCAGTACCTAATCCTTTTTAAGAAAGGATGTAAAGTAGGAGTAAGGGATTCAGATTGACCTTCTCTAAATCAAATTGGACTTAAGTTTTTTTTAATATTTATTTTTGAGAGAGAGAGTACAAACAGGAGAGTGGCAGAGAGAGGGGAAGACACATGATCCAAAGCAGGCTTCGGCCTCTGAGCTGTCAGTACAAACCTATGAGCTGTGAAATCATGACCTGAGCCGAAGTCTGACGCTCACCGACTGAGTCACCCACATGCCCCTATAAATCAAATTAGACTTAAATCAGTCTACTGTATCCCCACATGTAAATGTAAATGAATTAAAATTTTTATATCCTAATACCTATATTTAAGCAGGTCCTTGGAATGGTAGTGATCTGTGTCTGGAGATTTCATTGAATTGCTTTGAATCCCACATCCAGCACAGGGCAAGAGGGGGAAAACACTCAGTACTCTATATATACAAAAACACAATTATTTTGCTCAGTAAATATTAGTACAGTTTGGTAGTTAATTGTAGTGCATTTGTCACTTTAATAATTAAAGTGTTTTACGTTACATGTTTTATGTTAAATGTTTTTTGTAACATGTCACTTCCCAGAAGTTTAGTTGTAAGTCATTTAATGTCTTAATTTACTTTTTTATGGTCTGTTTAATTAGCCTTTTAAAACCGTTCATTGTTCTGTCCCTTTGCAGTTATTTTCGGTTTGTTGTGTAGTAAGCAGATTTTAGGGTGTGTACTTAGGGGCACTTTGGTGGGTGTCTGTTAAGTGTCCCCCTCTTGATTTCTGCTCAGGTCATGCCCAAGTATTTGGCAAAATGTGGTACTTTTAAATGTATTAATGAATCGCTGGGTTGTTTCCTGTAATTGAAGGGTGATAATAAGAGTTCAGGGTTTTGGGGGGAAGTTTTTTATATTTTCAAGTAATCTCTATACTCAATATGGGACTCAAACCCACAACCCCAAGATGAAGAATCATATGTTCCACTGACTGAGCCAGCCAGGCACCCCAGTAGGAGTTTTGTTTATGAGAAAGTTCCATGTTCATGTAATTGGAGTTACATATCAGTCTTAAATGCAACAACTAATATTTAAATACCTATTGCATTGTTGTGAATAAGGCATGATTCCTCACACCCTGGGTGGGAAAGCGGAAGATTCTGTCAAGTAAAATCTCTTTTTGAATTAAGAAAATGGTTGTTGAGGTGGTCAACTGTCAGTGAGTGTCTTCCTCCTTCTCTCCCTCCCTTTTTTTTTTTTTTTTAAGTAGTAAAGCTGTATACCCAGCATGGGGCTTGAATTCACAACCCCTAGATCAAGAGTCACATGTTCTACCAACAGAGCCAGCCAAATAGCCCAGTATTTGGTTTATAGATTGAGTGGGCTGGACAGTTCTTGGAGGAGGTGGGATTTAAGCTGAGGAGGAAGAAAGCCATGGGAAAATTTGGGTAGAAACATTCTATATAGAAGCAGTAGCTAATGTAAATGTGGAAAAGAACTTGGATTTTTTACAGGATTAAGTTACCTGCTGGAAAATAAAATATACACAAAAGTGCTCAGGGTTTGGTTTAAACATTTTACCTTGAAATTAAAAAGTACAGTGGAATTTTGCATAATGTTTACTCAGATTTCCTGAAAGTTAATATTTTACATTTGTTTTATCATTTTCTCTGTTTATGTTACATACTATTATTGTTTTTTTCTGAAACCTTTGAATATAAATTCCAATATAATGGCCATTTTGCCCCTTAACATTTTAGTGTATATTTCCTCTAAGAAAAAACAGATTCTCTTAGGGAGCTGAGAATGATAAAATCAGAAAATTACTATTGATACAATCTATAGGCCTTATTTAAAAAATTCCAGTTACCTTGTAGTGTTTCTTATAGCAAAAAATAAAAAATAAAAATAAAAAAAAATTCTGGATCCAATCCGGGATCATACATTGTATTTAGTCATTATGTTTCTTTAGCGTCCTTCATTCTAAAACAGTTCATCAATCTGGAATAAACTTTGTCTTTCATGGCCTTAATGCTTCTGAAGCACCTGGACTCTTTTGTAGAATATCCTTTAATATCAGTCTGAGAAGGTTACTCATGAATAGATTCATATTGTCTTGTGTTTTAATTCTAGTATACTTAACCTGTTAGTTGATTTTGATAGGAATACCACAAAGTGATGATCACTGACCTTCTCCGTGGATCACATTACAGGGCACATGATACCAGTGTATCCCTTACTAATAATGTTAGTTTTGATTACATTTAGGAATGGTGGTTTCTGACAAGTTTCTTCTCTGAAGATACTACCCTGCACTTTGTAATTAATACATACTCTCTTCAGGGGAGTACTCTGAAAGTATATAAATACACTTTTTTTTTTTGTATGTGTGTATTTGTCCTCATCCAGTCATGCCTAAACCCCACACTACCCTAGTTACATACAACTGAAATTGCCTGTTTTGCAGTAACTAATTTGAATTGGGTTTTTCCTTCAAGCATCCTGAAGAGCCCTACCTGAAATGGGGTTAGGAAAAATTATTTTCCACTTGGGAATTCCTCACATTTGTCACCACTAGTGGGGGGACTTACTAGTCCAGAAGGGGTCAGTCTTCTAATGGTTCTGGGGTGGAAGGATGTGGAACCCGGTCAGCTCTTGCCAAGTGGGATGCATGGCATCTAGGGTATGGCTCTCCAGTGTACTGTCCCCTTCAGCTGGTGGCGTAGTGCGATGGAGCATCTCGGGTTGGGCAACCAGCTCAGAGAATTCCCTAATTATCCTTTTTTTAAAAATTTTTTTAATTAATTATTTATTTATTTTTTCAGTGAAGTCAATTTATTTATTTTTTTTGAAGTTTAACTTTATAGTTTATTATCAGGTTGGTTTCCATATAACACCCAGTGCTCTTCCCCACAAGTGACCTACACCATGACCATCACCTCCCTTTACCTTTCCCCCTTCCCCTTCCGCCCTCAGTTTTCAGTATTCAAGAGTCTCTCGTGTTTTGTCTCCCTCCCTCTCCCTAACTCTTTTCCTCCTTCCCCTCCCCATGATCCTCTGTTGGGTTTCTCTTGTTAGACCTATGAGTGCAAACATACGGTATCTGTCCTTCTCCGCCTGATTTATTTCACTTAGCATGACACCCTCGAGGTCCATC